>CAMZMU010000107.1:50385919-51099668 GCA_947311845.1 Poa pratensis | reverse complement strand
GCCGACACTGCCTTGCACAACTAACGCTTCCCCGCATGTGCCGGGTCATACGTCTGCATCTGCTTGTTTTTACCAGAGTTTACACTCTGGTCACGACTTCCACCGACATGCGGTGAGGCTTGTCCCTTGACCCTTTACTCGCCCCTTTGGCCGAGTGAATTACCCCGGACCCACCTACAGCTGTGTTATCCTTGAGGTAAGTCTCGTTTTGCCGCACTGCAAATACCTAGCACTCATTAACCGGTCCGCTGCCTACGGAGAGCTTCTCCGGATAAACTAGAGCTCGGCTCTTGCTGCTCTCGCAGCTCTAAGAGTCTTAGCAGGAGAACTATACATGGGCTTTTCAGCCGACACATGGCTAGGAGTTCTACCAGAACTCGATCTACCATCTCTATCAATCTCGCATGAGGCCTTGCCTCTTTGGCGCACCTCCTCTATGCGACTAGGACGAGCAGCTATCGGAGTAAAACCATGAGCTTTGTTATACACACGGAGAGTCATCTGGAACTCTCTCCTTATCTCGGACATCTCAAGTGCCTCCTGATGCAGCTTTTGCCGCTGCACTTCTAACTCGGCTGTTGTCATAACAGCATCTACCCCTACAGTTACCGTACAAGCCAACTTCTCTATGATATCTTCCAGCGAGCTGTCTGACCGGCACATGGGATGCACCGGCCTGGTCTCGGAGGTTCTCATCCCTCTCCAGCGGCACTTTCGCCGACCTGGTGGTTTTGTCGGCGGGATCGCCGGCATTGTCTCTGCCAGCACCACCCACGGGTCCCATCATCATGACCTCTGCGCAGCTCCCGAGGCGAGCGATATGCCGGCCGCGAGCCGCGCAGACAGTAGGGGGATCTTCTGCTACAAGCACCTGCTCGGGGTACTCGCAGCTGAACTCGGTGGCGACGTAGACCTCGAACGCGCCGAAGGACGAGGCAGCCGTTCCACGGGAGCGGCCTGCTGCCGAAGCAGCCCGCGTTGTCGCTGATGAAGTTCAGCGAGCCGAGTCTGTGGACCAGGCCACTGACCACGCCCTCGCCCGAGGCGATGATGGAGCCCATCCGGATGAACACACCAGTCAGCGCCTCTGTCAGCCCCACGGTGGGCGCCAACTGTCGTGGTGGTATCACGGCAGATGCCATAGGATGGCTTAAGTTGGGGCCGATGGACGCTGGTGATACCGGGGAGGGCTAGCGCATTAAGGAGCGCACACAAATGTGGTGAAGCACACACACGGTCTACCCAGTTCAGGGCCCTCATGAGGAGGTAAAGCCCCTACTCCTGCCTGTCTATCTCTGATATACTCTGGGTGCCGAAATACACAAGCGCTCCTTGAGCTGTATGATCCAACAATGGTGGATAAGTGCTAGCTAGCAGATGGTGCTCAGAGGTGAAATGTATCCCAGTGGGTCGTCCCTCACGCAGGAGGGGGTGGAGGCCTAGAAACCGAGTTACAGTGTAATCACTACGGTCCAACAGCTACGTCCAAAACCGACACTGTAGCCGTCACATCCGAGTCAGCCGCATGCTCATGATGACCCCCTCTGCCACCGACACGCACGCATGTGTCAGCTTCTTGGTCATCATTGTGGCTTCTGTCAGGGACACGCAGCGCCTCGAGCCCAGCGTTACCTCGCTGTCTGCTCCCTCTTGTCCCCTGTGTCAGAGATAAGGATACCGGTCACTTCGTCTCTGCACCTTAGCCTCTGCCACGCTCCCTGACAGGCGGGATGTGACAGAGACATTGACTTTGCGCCTCGTCTCTTTAACTCGGCCAGGAATGTCGGATTCTTCCCTGCACATAAGAGAAGACAGGAACATACCGACATTCGTATGTCGGTCAGCATATATCTGTTACCATAATCCGGCCCCTTCTGGGCCTAGCCTTATCTCGGTTTACAGCAACACCATACCTCGGCCTCTTCTAGGCTGTGCTTTCTCGGCATACCTCGGTACCGTATCTCGGTGAGGGAGCCTCACAAGCAGCTGAGCCTTGGTCTGCTCAATGAGGTAAGTGACATGGTTAAGACCATACCTCGGGCCCATCCGGGGCCTGCTGTCTCGGTTTTTCTATACCTCTGTCCACCCTTGGACAATTCTTACACCTTATCATGACCCTACCTGGGTAGCCCCCCGACATCTGCTCACACCGCACCACACTTTTTGACTTTTCCTATTTTGTCTCCGTGCTGCTGCCTTGCATGTGGTGGTCGTGTGATGCTATGGGCAAAGAAGGTGGAGCCTACCATGTGACTTTCCTCCCGTGCCAACTTTATGCATTAGTCCATGCTCACCCGAGCCGCTGTTTCACAATTCACGTGGCTGTAGGTTAGGTCCATCAAAATGTTGTTTTCCTGTTACCGATCTCACAGACAACAGCAATTTTCAGCTGTGTATAGATTTGCAACAAAATCATCATAATTTCAAACAAAATCACAAACTATTACAAAACAACAAAATCATGTGTTTGCGACATTTTGAAAAACTAAGTAAGCAACATCTTTTTTTACTGCAAACTTATGATGCAAAACAGTAAAACAATTGTAGCAACAAAATTCCTTTTGTGATGCAAATCCACCCAACGTATGGTGCAAACAAAATTGTGTTATTGCAGCGTGTCATCGATGATCCGCCTATTGCCCGGTGAGCACCACCATTACCGTGTCGTGCCCTGATCGATTGCAGCATCATCAGTAACGTTGCTGCGTGACGTCTGTAGCACGTCGCGCACCCCCGGTAGCATCGCCGGCTCGTCGGTAGCAATGACATGCATTGTCGGTAGCATCGTCGGCTCGTCAGTAGCAACGCCGCGAGACGTCTGTAGCATCCGCTTGTAGTTTTGCCGGATACCGTCGGTAGCATTGTGAGCTCGTTGGTAGCAACGGCGCGAGACGTCGGTGGCATCTTCTCATAGCTTTGCCGGATACCGCCGGTAGTATCGTCGACTTGTCAGTAGCAACGACACGCGCCATCGGTAGCATCGCCACGTGCCGTCGGTAGCAACACCGCACGCCAGTAGCATCGTCGTCTCGTCGGTAGCAATGCCCTATGCCATCGGTAGCAACACCGCGAGCCGTGAACACGTTGTTAGCAAAATTACAAAACCGTTGTAGCAAAAAAATTGTGCTGTTGTAGCAAAAATGACTTCGCCAGAGACATCGCCGGAGACTGTGTAGCAAAACATTTACGCTATTTAGCAAAATAACAAAACTTTGGTAGCAAAATTTTGTGTATTGTAGCAAAAATAACAAATCTTCGGTAGCAAAATTTCGTGCTGTTGTCGTGGCAAAATCCAACGCCGCACGTAGCACCGCCGCCGGCGGCATGTAGCAAATCTCGACGCCGTACATAGCAAAACTCGACACCGATAATAGCAAAATTTCTACTGATGATGCAAATCCACGTAACTGTATGGCGCAAAAACATAGTTGTAGCAAAACAATTCTGGGTATGATACAAAACTAAAAAGCTATCGTAGCACAAAAAATTATTTGCACTAATTTGTGGTGCTTAAGGTAACTAAGCAATTAATCGGATGGAGCAAAATGTGAGCTGTCGGTAGCAATGTCGTGCACACCGTTAGCATCGCCGGCTCGTTGGTAGCAATGGCATGCGTCGTCGGTAGCATTGCCGGCTTTCGATAGCAACGCCGCGAGCCGTCAATAACATTCGTTCGTAGCATTGTTGGATTCCGTCGGTAGCATCATCAGCTCAGTAGCAAATGGCGTGCACCATCGGTAGCATCGCCGCGTGTCGTCGGTAGCATCGTCGCACATCGGTAGCATTGTTGGCTCGTCGGTAGCAATGCCATGCGCCGTCGGTAGCAACGCCGCACGCCCTCTGTAGCTTTATCGGCTCGTCGGTAGGATCGTCGAGACTTTGTAGCAAAATCTTTATTCTATTGTAGCAAAATAATATAAATTTTATAGCAAAAATAGCATAACTTTTATAGTATTACATCCAGCATCATAGCAAAAAAAAAATCTTCCGGGATATGATGCAAAACAGCAGAACAATGGTAGCAAAATAATTCTTCTAAAAATGCAAATTCACAGAACCTATGTCGCAAAAATACACAGAACGTATAATCTAAAAAAAATATACACAGAACGTATGGCACAGGCACATCGGTAGCATCGTCTCGCCGGAGCGTTGGTGTATCCTTGCAGCAGCGCCACCCGGAGTTGGTAGAAATAGAGGAGCCCATCACAGCAGCATCGACGGATGAATTCGTGGCAGTAGGTTCTGCGCGCGGCGAAGGATGCAGCGGCGGACGCGGATGGGCGGCCCGCCGTCCGCCATGTCGACATCAGCGTCGCTGCAGTCGCGGTCAGCGTCGAGGAGGAGGATGTCGAGGTTGTTGCTGAGCCGAATCAAGCTCACCGCGTCTGCGCTGCTGCTCGCCCTGCCTCCCCCGACCCATCCCTCTGCGCCGGCGGACCATAAGCACAGGGGCGGAAGGGACGGCAGCCTCTCGCTCCGCGTTGACGCTCGACGACGCGAGAGCCTCTAGCGGTCAGCGGACCGGCGGCGTGAACCGCGGGAGGTCAGGGGTAGGAGGTTCGCGGCGGGGGCCCTCGGCCAGGCGTCAGCGGCGCGGGACCTAGCAGGAGGCTCGTCCAGGACGGCGGCAAGGCGGGCCTCGGCCATGGCAGCGGCCGTGGCGCTAGACCTTGCAGGTCAGCGGTGGCGCGGGGCTCGTCCAGGTCGACGGCGTGGCGGCGCGCAGGCCTTGGCGCGGGAGGTTGGGGCGGGGCGGCAACCGGCGCGGAGGAGAGAGAAATGGGATCGAGCGAGATGGGGACGGGATGGAAGACAGGTCGGGAGAGATGGAGAACGTGGGGCCAGAAGGACACGTGTCGCCCCGCGAGCAGAGGATCGCGAGACTCGATCCCCCGGGTGATTACAAACATTTTCCTATAAATTAACAGTACTATTAGGGCTCGCTTGGATCATCGTTTAGAATTTCGCTCCGAGAAAAACGACGAAACGTAGGGTAAAATTACGGACGTCTTCCGCTCCGTATTTTATTTCCGGCCAATTACGGCCCAAATACCGGGCACCCAAGCGGGGCCTTACTCTAGCACGGTATGCATGAATGGGCTAAAGACCAGTATGATTCTACATATTGCGGTGTTGTTTATACACATGGCTCATCTACAACAACAAAGATGAGATGATGCTAATAAGGCAAGCTTTAGGCATTATCAGTGCATACGCAACTACACGGTGTCTGAAAATTTCCATATGCAGGATTGTTGTTCTAAACTGTAAGAGCATCTCCACTCACGGCGCCCAAACGCCTTTGGGGCGTGCCGGACACAAAATCGCCCCCACTCGCGGCGCCCAAACGCGAATTCAGTCCGGCGCGGCCCAGTTTTGTGTCCGGCACGCTCAGCCCACGCCCTCAACTTGGGAGGCTTGGGGCGGCCCCGGACGGAAGGAAACGCGACGCCACGTCGGCTCCCGACGCGCGGGCCACGCCTGCCAGTGAGACAAGAGGCTGCATTAATGCCGGGCGGCGTCTCAGTTTCCCAGCCGGGCGCAGCGATGCGTCGCTTCGCTCTGCGGCGAGGAAGCGTCTGCGCCACGGCGGCGTCAGTGCAGGCGAGCCGTTAATGGTGTGGCAGGCGAGATGTTGGACGGCAGGAATTAAGGCGACTGATAACCCACAAGTATAGGGAATCGCAACAGTATTCGAGGGAAGTAAAACCCAAATTTATTGATTCGACACAAGGGGAGACAAAGAATACTTATAAGCCTTAGCAGTGGAGTTTTCAATTCCACCACACCTGAGAAAGCACTAGTAACAAACGTGATGTGAAAGCAGCAGTAATATGAGAGCAACAGTAGCAGTAACACAGAAGCAATGGCACCAGAAAATAGTTGCTTGCGTGGAGTTGACGGAAAAGAAATGATGATTACAGATGGACCGGGGTTCCCAGCTATCTACACTAGTGGTAACTCTCCAATAACAAGTGTTGGGTGAACAAATTACAGTTGGGCAATTGACAGAATATTGAGCGCATGACAATGCATATATATGACATGATGATTACTATGATATTTAATTGGGCATTACGACAAAATACATAGACCGTTATCCAACAACGTCTATGACTACGCCGCACGTAGCACCACCGCCAGCGGCATGTAGCAAATCTCGACGCCGTACATAGCAAAACTCGACACCGATAATAGCAAAATTTCTACTGATGATGCAAATCCACGTAACTGTATGGCGCAAAAACATAGTTGTAGCAAAACAATTCTGGGTATGATACAAAACTAAAAAGCTATCGTAGCACAAAAAATTATTTGCACTAATTTGTGGTGCTTAAGGTAACTAAGCAATTAATCGGATGGAGCAAAATGTGAGCTGTCGGTAGCAATGTCGTGCACACCGTTAGCATCGCCGGCTCGTTGGTAGAATTGGCATGCGTCGTCGGTAGCATTGCCGGCTTTCGATAGCAACGCCGCGAGCCGTCAATAACATTCGTTCGTAGCATTGTTGGATTCCGTCGGTAGCATCATCAGCTCAGTAGCAAATGGCGTGCACCATCGGTAGCATCGCCGCGTGTCGTCGGTAGCATCGTCGCACATCGGTAGCATTGTTGGCTCGTCGGTAGCAATGCCATGCGCCGTCGGTAGCAACGCCGCACGCCCTCTGTAGCTTTATCGGCTCGTCGGTAGGATCGTCGGAGACTTTGTAGCAAAATCTTTATTCTATTGTAGCAAAATAATATAAATTTTATAGCAAAAATAGCATAACTTTTATAGTATTACATCCAGCATCATAGCAAAAAAAAAATCTTCCGGGATATGATGCAAAACAGCAGAACAATGGTAGCAAAATAATTCTTCTAAAAATGCAAATTCACAGAACCTATGTCGCAAAAATACACATAACGTATAATCTAAAAAAAAATATACACAGAACGTATGGCACAGGGACATCGGTAGCATCGTCTCGCCGGAGCGTTGGTGTATCCTTGCAGCAGCGCCGCCCGGAGTTGGTAGAAATAGAGGAGCCCATCACAGCAGCATCGACGGATGAATTCGTGGCAGTAGGTTCTGCGCGCGGCGAAGGATGCAGCGGCGGACGCGGATGGGCGGCCCGCCGTCCGCCATGTCGACATCAGCGTCGCTGCAGTCGCGGTCAGCGTCGAGGAGGAGGATGTCGAGGTTGTTGCTGAGCCGAATCAAGCTCACCGCGTCTGCGCTGCTGCTCGCCCTGCCTCCCCCGACCCATCCCTCTGCGCCGGCGGACCATAAGCACAGGGGCGGAAGGGACGGCAGCCTCTCGCTCCGCGTTGACGCTCGACGACGCGAGAGCCTCTAGCGGTCAGCGGACCGGCGGCGTGAACCGCGGGAGGTCAGGGGTAGGAGGTTCGCGGCGGGGCCCTCGGCCAGGGCGTCAGCGGCGTGGAACCTAGCAGGAGGCTCGTCCAGGACGGCGGCAAGGCGGGCCTCGGCCATGGCAGCGGCCGTGGCGCTAGACCTTGCAGGTCAGCGGTGGCGCGGGGCTCGTCCAGGTCGACGGCGGGGCGGCGCGCAGGCCTTGGCGCGGGAGGTTGGGGCGGGGCGGCAACCGGCGCGGAGGAGAGACAAATGGGATCGAGCGAGATGGGGACGGGATGGAAGACAGGTCGGGAGAGATGGAGAACGTGGGGCCAGAAGGACACGTGTCGCCCGCGTGAGCAGGAGGATCGCGAGACTCGATCCCCCGGGTTACAAACATTTTCCTATAAATTAACAGTACTATTAGGGCTCGCTTGGATCATCGTTAGAATTTCGCTCCGAGAAAAACGACGAAACGTAGGGTAAAATTACGGACGTCTTCCGCTCCGTATTTTATTTCCGGCCAATTACGGCCCAAATACCGGGCACCCAAGCGGGGCCTTACTCTAGCACGGTATGCATGAATGGGCTAAAGACCAGTATGATTCTACATATTGCGGTGTTGTTTATACACATGGCTCATCTACAACAACAAAGATGAGATGATGCTAATAAGGCAAGCTTTAGGCATTATCAGTGCATACGCAACTACACGGTGTCTGAAAATTTCCATATGCAGGATTGTTGTTCTAAACTGTAAGAGCATCTCCACTCACGGCGACCAACGCCTTTGGGCGTGCCGGACACAAAATCGCCCCCACTCGCGGTGCCCAAACGCGAATTCAGTCCGGCGCGGCCTAGTTTTGTGTCTGGCACGCTCAGCCCACGCCCTCAACTTGGGGAGGCTTGGGGCGGCCCCGGACGGAAGGAAACGCGACGCCACGTCGGCTCCCGACGCGCGGGCCACGCCTGCCAGTGAGACAAGAGGCTGCATTAATGCCGGGCGTCGTCTCAGTTTCCCAGCCGGGCGCAGCGATGCGTCGCTTCGCTCTGCGGCGAGGAAGCGTCTGCGCCACGGCGGCGTCAGTGCAGGCGAGCCGTTAATGGTGTGGCAGGCGAGACGTTGGACGGCAGGAATTAAGGCGACTGATAACCCACAAGTATAGGGGATCGCAACAGTCTTCGAGGGAAGTAAAACCCAAATTTATTGATTCGACGCAAGGGGAGACAAAGAATACTTATAAGCCTTAGCAGTGGAGTTTTCAATTCCACCACACCTGAGAAAGCACTAGTAACAAACGTGATGTGAAAGCAGCAGTAATATGAGAGCAACAGTAGCAGTAACACAGAAGCAATGGCACCAGAAAATAGTTGCTTGCGTGGAGTTGACGGAAAAGAAATGATGATTACAGATGGACCGGGGTTCCCAGCTATCTACACTAGTGGTAACTCTCCAATAACAAGTGTTGGGTGAACAAATTACAGTTGGGCAATTGACAGAATATTGAGCGCATGACAATGTATATATATGACATGATGATTACTATGATATTTAATTGGGCATTACGACAAAATACATAGACCGTTATCCAACAGCGTCTATAACTAATAATCCACCGCCGGGTTGTCATCCGAGTTCCCCGTTGGTATTAAGTTGCAAGCAACGGATAATCGCATTAAGTAAAGCGCGTAATGTAAACAAACACATATGCCCGTGGACATGGCATCGTTAGGTTACCCTAGTGGCAACAGCACATCCACAACCTTAGAACTTTCTGTCACTGTCCCAGATTAAACGGAGGCATGAACCCACTATCTAGCATAAATACTCTCTCTTGGAGTTATAAGCATCTACTTGGCCAAAGCATCTACTAGTAACAGAAAGCATGCAAGATCATAAATAACATAGGGCATAGATTGATAATCAACTTGACATAGTATTCAATATTCATCGGATCCCAGCAAACACAACATGTAGCATTACAATAATATGATCTTGATCATGTAGGGCAGCTCACAAGATCTAAACATGATGGCACAAATTGGAGAGACAACCATCTAGCTACTGCTATGGACCCGTAGTCCAAGGATGAACTACTCATGCATCACTCCGGAGGCAGGCATGGCGATGTAGAAGCCTCCGGTGATGATTCCCCTCTCCGGCAGGGTGCCGGGAAGAGGTTCTGGACCCTCCCGAGCTAGGGTTGACGGCGGCGGCGTCTCTGGAACTTTTCGTGGATATTGGCTCAGGCCTTAGGGTTATTTTCTCGGGGGAATAAGTAGGCGAAAGGGCGGCGGCTGGAGGCCACCGTGGGGCCCACACGCACCCTGGGCGCGCCAGAGGGGGCCCCGTGCCCTGGCCACGTGTGGGGCCCACGTGGCTCTCCTTTGTTGATCCTTTGGTCCTTCAGGTGGTTCTGGCAAAATAGCATCCCCCGTGAAGTTTCGTCCAATTCCGAGAATATTTCCAGACTAGCTTTTCTGGAATACAAAAACAGCAGAAAACAGGAACTGGCACTTCGGCATCTTGTTAATAGGTTAGTCCCAAAAAATGTATAAAAGTGCCATAAAGTAGATGCAAAACATGTAGCAATTGGTATAAAACAAGCATGGAACATCAAAAATTATAGATACGTTTGAGACGTATCAGCATCCCCAAGCTTAGTTCCTGCTCGTCCTCGAGTAGGTAAACGATAAAAACAAAATAATTTTTGAGGTGACATGCTACCATCATAATCTTGATCATATAATATTGCAAGGCACATGTAAATGAATGAAGTGATCCAAGTCAATGGTCTATAATTTGCTACCAAATAGATAATGAGTAAACAATGAATCACACAAGCTAAACGTTTTCATGAATAGTACTTTCAAGACAAGCATCAAACTGTTTTGCATAGTGTTAACTCATAAAGCAATAGTTTCTAATAAAAGGTATTCAATCAACACAAAGGAAGAATTAAGTTTCAGCATTTGCTTCAACTTTCAACATATTTATCTCATGGATATCGTCAACACAAAGTAGTATAACAAGTCCAATACGTTGCATATAACCCATGTTGTAACAAAGTTGACACTAGTGTTTGCTTGTGGAAGACAGAAAGAATAGGAAAACTGACTCAACATAAAAGTAAAAGAAAGGCCCTTCGCAGAGGGAAGCAGGGATTAAGTCATGTGCTAGAGCTTTTAGGTTTTTGAAAGCATATAGAGATTGCATAAAATATTTGATACTCCTCCCAACCTTGCTAACACAAGCCATGGCTAGCCGAATCCTCGGGTGCCTTCCATCAATCACATACCATGGAGGAGTATCTATTTTTGAGAGGTGTTTGTTAATTGTCAACGAATGGTAGCGGGTGAAACAGTATTCTACCTGTCAAACGGACTTTTAAGAGCGGCTCCCATAGGACGTTATTTCTACCAGCAAGGCAGATCATCCCTTTTTCTCTTTGGTTTACACACATGCAGATATTTCACTGTTTGTCATTGCTTACTGATGAATCAGGGCAAAAGTGTGAAGAGAATTAATGGTTAAAGTTGTAATTAATTGGGACTGGGCACCCCGTTGCCAGCTCTTTTTGCAAAATTGAGGATAAGCGGATGTATATGCCGCTAGTCCAGGTGTAAAAGTCCATTTGACAACCAGAATAAAGAATAACCACACTAATTCCTCATGAGCTGGTAAACATTGACACAAAAAGGGAATAATAACATTTTGAATAATTTAAAGGTAGCACATGAAAAATTTACTTGGAGTGGCAAGGAAATACCACATATAGGTAGTTATGGTGGACACAAATGGCATGGATTTTGGCTCAAGGATTTGGATGCACGAGAAGCATTCCCTCTCAGTACAGAGTTTAGGCTAGCAAGGTTTATGTAAGCAAACAAGAATATCAACCCGTACACCAAGTTTTATATGACAAACATATTGCAAACGTTATAAGACTTCATACCGTCTTCCTTGTTAACCAAACCCGTTTATTAGAAAATATCTAGACCTTAGAGATACCACCGATGCAAACCAAATTTTCAACAAGCTTTACGGTAGTTCTTCACTAATAGGCTTAACTCATGTGATGCACAAATTTAATCATGATCTACTTGTTAACTCAAAACAATTGACAAGCATCAAGTTATCCATATTAGTGATCTACAAGATTAAGCAAGTTTTTCCTTATACCAATTACCACATGCAACATTTTCTGAACCAACCAAACACCAATCAATTTATTTCATCACTCTCCAAATAATATAAGTGAAGCAAGAGAGTACTTTCTACAAAAGAAAGCTAATAGCTCTGAAAGAGATACATGAAAACAAGAGCTAAAAGCTGAACAGCGCTAGATATGAATACTCAACAAATATAAGTGAAGAATAGGAGTATTCTCATGAAAAAGCGGAGCGTGTCTCTCTCCCAATCAAGAATGCTAGGGTCCAGTCAAGCTTATTGAAAATAAAAGACAATACTGAAAATAAAAGCACACAGACGCTCCAAGAAAAGCACATATGATGTGAAAGAATTAAAATATAGTTTCACTAGAGATGACCTGATAATTTGACGATGAAGAAGGGGATGCCTTGGGCATCCCCAAGCTTAGACGCTTGAGTCTTCTTGAAATATGCTGGGGAGATCCATGGGAGCCTCCCCAAGCTTAAGCTCTTCACTCTTCTTGATCCTATTATCATCCTTCTCTCTTGACCCTTGAAAACTTCCGTCACACCAAACTCAAAGTAAATCTCATTAGAGGGTTAGTACTCAAAATTTTAATCCACTGGTTCTGTTGTGACACATTGCAAGAACTCAATAAAACATTAGCTACAGCCCTCCATTAGAGAGCCTTGCCTAAAGCCCACAAGAGACAATGCAAAAAACAGAGACAGAATCTGTCAAAACAGAACAGCCAGTAAAGATGAATTTTTTCGAGGCACTTACGACGCTCAGATCAAAAAACTTTGAACTAATGAAAGATTCAGACATTCATAAAGATTACGCACAAAAATTTCAGATTTTTTAACAATCTGGTGATTTAGGATTTTCGTACAGTGGACAGCAAAAATCTGTTTCTGCGCAGCAATCAAAATTAAGCATCACTTAACACTAGAGGCTACTCTTGGCACAACAATGCGAGAAAATAAAGATACAAAGGAGTTGCTACAGAAGTAAACAATCTCCTTGACTCAATAAAAGAAAAATTGCAGAAATAAAAATAATGGGTTGCCTCCCATAAGCGCTTTTCTTTAACGCCTTTTAGCTAGGCACAAAGCATGCATCAAGTATTACCAAGTGAAGAAGCATCAACATTGTAATTTGTTCGAACAATAGAATCATAAGGTGGCTTAATCTTCTTCCTAGGAAAGTGTTCCATACCTTTCTTGAGAGGAAATTGATATTTTATATTCCCTTCTTTCATATCAATAATAGCACCTACAGTTCTAAGAAAAGGTCTTCCAAGCACAATAGGGCATGATGGATTGCATTCAATATCCAAGACAATAAAATCAACGGGGACATAATTGTTGTTAACCATGATAAGAACATCATCAATTCTTCCCAAAGGTTTTTAATAGTAGAATCAGCAAGGTGAACATCCAAGTAACAATTTTCCAAAGGTGCTAAATCAAGCATATCATAAAATCTTTTAGGCATAACAGAAATACTAGCACCAAGGTCACACAAAGCATTGCAATCAAATCATTCAATTTCATTTTAATGATGGGCTCCCAACCATCTTCTAACTTCCTAGGGATAGATACTTCACGTTTCAATTTTTCTTCCCTCACTTGTATGAGAGCATTAGTAATATGTTTAGTGAAAGCCATGTTTATCTCACTTGCCTTAGGAGTTCTAGCAAGCTTTTGCAAGAATGTAATTACTTCAGAAAGATTACACCATCAAAATCAAAATCATTATCATCAAAGTAATGGAGTTATTATCTTCCTTATTGCTAGAAATTTCAGCATCTTTATCAAGGACAGTTTAGAGTTATCAGGCAATTTAGGACATTTTGCAATAGAAGTGGAAACATTACCAACACCAATTATCTTGCCATTAATGGTAGGAGGTTTGCTAACACTTGTGTTTGAAGCATTTTCAGAAGTAGTAATAGTATAAACTCTAGCAATATTATTCTTTCTAGCAATTTCATCCTCTCTTTCCCATCTAGCATGCAATTCGGCTAACATCCTCACATTGTTATCAATTTTAACTTGTATAGCATTGAGAGTTTTGCTCTCTTTAACATCATGAGGCATGTTCTTTAGTTTCAACAAGTCAACATCAAGAGCAAGACTATCAACTTTAGAGGCAAGAACATCAATTTTCCCAAATTTCTCCTCAACAGATTTATTGAAAGCAGTTTGTGTACTAATAAAATCCTTAAGCATGACTTCAAGATCAGAGGGTACACTCTTATTATTGTTGTAGGAGCTACCATAGGAATTTCCATAACCATTGCCACTATTAGAAGGATAGGGCCTATAATTGCTATTACCAAAATTATTCCTATAAGCATTGTTGTTGAAGTTATTATTTTTAATGAAGTTCACATCAACATGCTCTTCTTGAGCAACCAAAGAGCTAAAGGAACATTATTTGGATCAACATGTGTTTGACCATTTGCAAGCATAGACATAATAGTATCAATTTTAGCACTCAAGGAAGAGGTTTCTCAACAGAATTTACCTTCTTACCTGTTGGAGCTCTCTCGGTGTGCCACTCAGAATAATTAATCATCATATCATCAAGAAGCTTTGTTGCAGCACCCAAAGTGATGGACATAAAGGTACCTCCAGCGGCCGAATCCAATAAATTCCTTGAAGAAAAATTTAATCCTGCATAGAAGGTTTGGATGATCATCCAAGTAGTCAGTCCGTGAGTGGGACAATTTTTAACCAATGATTTCATTCTCTCCCATGCTTGAGCAACATGTTCATTATCAAATTGCTTAAAATTCATTATGCTACTTCTCAAGGAAATAATCTTAGCAGGAGGATAATATTTTCCAATAAAAGCATCTTTGCATTTAGTCCATGAATCAATACTATTTCTAGGCAAAGATAGCAACCATTCTTTAGCACGTCCTCTCAAGGAGAAAGGAAAAAGTTTCAGTTTAATAATATCACCATCTACTTCCTTGAGCTTTTGCATTTCACAAAGTTCAACAAAGTTATTAAGGTGAACAGCAGCATCATCAGTACTAACACCAGAAAATTGCTCTTTCATAACAAGATTTAAAAGTGCAGGTTTAATTTCATAAAACTCTGCTGAAGCAGCAGGTGGAGCAATAGGTGTGCATATGAAATCATTGTTGTTTGTGCTAGTGAAATCACACAACTTAGTGTTCTCAGGAGTACTCATTTTAGCAGAATTAAAAACAGGACAGAAAATAACTTGAAAATAAACAAGCAAGTAACTAATTTTTTTGTGTTTTTGATAATTGAAAGCAAACAAGATAAAATAAAATAAACTAAGCAAGACAAAAACAAAGTAAAGAGATTGGAAGCGTGAAACTCCCCTTGCAGAAGACTGCTGTCTCCCCGGCAACGGCGCCAGAAAAATAGCTTGATACGTGAATCACACGTTCGTTGGGAGACCCCAAGAGGAAGGTATGATGCAGTTCAGCAGCAAGTTTTCCCTCAGTATGAAACCAAGGTTATCGAACCAGTAGGAGCAGCAACTCTTCAGAAGGTTGTTGGCGGCTCGCACGGCGCAACACGATCACCAACGTGGAATCTGCACACAACACAATCAAACTACTTTGCCCCAACGAAACAGTGAGGTTGTCAATCTCACCGGCTTGCTGAAAACAAAGGATTAAACGTATGGTGTGGAAAATGAGTATTAAATTGCAGAGAATGAAAAAGGAACAGTTTGCAGTTTGTGGTTGTTTAATCAGTGTAAAAGAATGGACCGGGGTCCACAGTTCACTAGTGGTGTCTCTCCATAAAAGATAACTAACATGTTGGGTGAACAAATTACAGCTGGGCAATTGACAAATAGTGAGCGCATGACAATGCATATACATGACATGATGATTACTATGATATTTAATTGGGCATTACGACATAATACATAGACCGTTATCCAACAGCGTCTATGACTAATAATCCACCGCCGGGTTGTCATCCGAGTCCCCGTTGGTATTAAGTTGCAAGCAACGGATAATCGCATTAAGTAAAGCGCGTAATGTAAACAAACACATATGCCCGTGGACATAGCATCGTTAGGTTACCCTAGTGGCAACAGCACATCCACAACCTTAGAACTTTCTGTCACTGTCCCAGATTAAACGGAGGCATGAACCCACTATCTAGCATAAATACTCTCTCTTGGAGTTACAAGCATCTACTTGGCCAAAGCATCTACGAGTAACGGAAAGCATGCAAGATCTTAAATAACATAGGGCATAGATTGATAATCAACTTGACATAGTATTCAATATTCATCGGATCCCAGCAAACACAACATGTAGCATTACAATAATATGATCTTGATCATGTAGGGCAGCTCACAAGATCTAAACATGATGGCACAAATGGAGAGACAACCATCTAGCTACTGCTATGGACCCGTAGTCCAAGGATGAACTACTCACGCATCACTCCGGAGGCAGGCATGGCGATGTAGAAGCCTCCGGTGACGATTCCCCTCTGGCAGGGTGCCGGGAAGAGGTTCTGGACCCTCCCGAGCTAGGGTTGACGGCGGCGGCGTCTCTGGAACTTTTCGTGGATATTGGCTCAGGCCTTAGGGTTTTTTCATCGGGGGGAATAAGTAGGCGAAAGGGCGGCGGCTGGCGAGCCCCGAGGGGCCCACACCACCTAGGGCGTGGGCCCACCCTTGGCCGCGCCCAGGGGGCGTGTGGGGCCTCCTGGCTCTCTTCGTTGCTCCTTTGGACTTCCTGGTGTGTTCTGATAAAATAGCATCCCCCGTGAAGTTTCGTCCAATTCCGAGAATATTTCCAGACTAGCTTTTCTGGAATACAAAAACAGCAGAAAACAGGAACTGGCACTTCGGCATCTTGTTAATAGGTTAGTCCCAAAAAATGTATAAAAGTGACATAAAGTAGATGCAAAACATGTAGCAATTGGTATAAAACAAGCATGGAACATCAAAAATTATAGATACATTTGAGACGTATCAGACCGGGGTTCCCAGCTATCTACACTAGTGGTAACCCTCCAATAACAAGTGTTGGGTGAACAAACTACAGTTGGGCAATTGACAGAATATTGAGCGCATGACAATGCATATATATGACAAGATGATTACTATGATATTTAATTGGGCATTACGACAAAATACATAGACCGTTATCCAACAGCGTCTATGACTAATAATCCACCGCCGGGTTGTCATCCGAGTTCCCCGTTGGTATTAAGTTGCAAGCAACGGATAATTACATTAAGTAAAGTGCGTAATGTAAACAAATACATATGACCGTGGACATAGCATTGTTAGGTTATCTCTATTGGCAACAGCACATTCGCAACCTTAGAAGTTGCTGTCACTCTCCCAGATTACCGGAGGCATGAACCCACTATCTAGCATAAATACTCCCTCTTGGAGATACAGGCAACTACTTGATCAAGGTAACCACTAGTACCGGAGAGCATGCAAGATCTTAAATAACATAGGGTATAGATTGATAATCAACTTGACATAATATTCAATATTCATCGGATCCCAGCAAACACAACACCGATTACATCATATGGATCTCAATCATGTAAGGCAGCTCATGAGATCATTGTATTGAAGTACATGGGAGAGAGAGTACCAACTAGCTACAGCTAGAACCCGTAGTCCATGGGGGAACTACTCACGGAGCATGATGGAGGCGGTGGCATCGATGGAGAAGGCTCCGGGGGTCAATCCCCGTCCCGGCAGGGTGCCAGAACAGGAACTTCTGACCCCCCGAAACTTGGTTTCGGATGGCGGCGGAGCTCTGGAACTTTTCTGGGGAAATCGTCGATTGTTTCGTGAGTTTTAGGTCAGGGGCAATATATAGTCCAAAGGGCGTCGCGAGGCGGTGCACGAGGAGGCGACACCACCCCAGGGCGCCAGGAGATCCTTGGCCGCGCCGAGACCACGTGTGGGGCCCTCGTGGCTCCACTTCGTCTCTCCTTCGGACTCCAGGTGTCTTCTGATAAAATAGGGGCCTCTGTAAATTTTCGTCCAATTCCGAGAATATTTCCAGACTAGCTTTTCTGGAATACAAAAACAGCAGAAAACAGGAACTGGCACTGTGGCATCTTGTTAATAGGTTAGTCCCAGAAAATGTATAAAAATGACATGAAGTGTATATAAAACATGTAGAAATTGATATAAAACATGCATGGAACATCAAAAATTATAGATACGTTTGAGACGTATCAGCGACCTCATCCGTTCGCCTCCTCGGCCGCTCTATAGAGCGGGTTCCTCGCCGTCTCCACCATCTCACACAGCCATCTCACACATCTCCATCCCACACCTAGCCATGGCCTCTCCCCAGCGCGCCACGGAGGAAGAGAGACGAGCGCAGACGGAGGCCCGTCGTCGCCGCCGTGACAACGCCATGGCTCGCCGCGGCTGGCCATCGCAGGAGGCAGGCTCGTCGGCCGTCAACGCTCCGCCACCTCCTCCACCGCCTCCTCCGCCACCGGCGAACCAACTCACGGAAGCCGAGGCGCGCGAGCTCGTCCGCACTAACACGCCGGTGCCAGCGAACTGCGTCCTCCCCGAGGGATGGGCCACGAACCCAGTGCACGTCCCCGTTGCACCCATGCTGGCCGGCCAGGCGCGGCTCGACTACATCACCTCGTGCATGGGGATGATGGCGCCGGAGCTGCACGACGACCCCAGGTTCGAGCCGAACTCGGCGTACTGGGACAAGCAGGTCGAGCTCGAGCACGCCTACCGCCTCCACTCCTTCTTCGCCCCCGAGCCAACTGCGGACTGGCTTGAAGGCTCCGACGACGATGGTCTCACCAACACAACCGACGAGGACTTCGCAGCGGGCATGGAACGGGAGAGGGTTCGCTATGAGGCGGCGGAGCAAGCTCGTCGCGCAAGATCGGAACGAGGCCGCGTGCAACCTCCTCCGCCGCAACCTCAACAAGAGGCGGAGGAGGTCGATGGTGATGATGACGGCTTAGGGGACTGGCCGCCGATGCCGGAGTAGGATCCCGGCCACATGCAGCTCGCCATCGAGGCCAACATAGCCTCTGCCGCCGCCACCGCCTCCGCTGCCACCACCACCTCCAGCTCCGCCGCCACCGCCGGCTACCTCTACTGCCTCTGCTCGGACTGCCGCCGGGGTCCTGTGCTCGCCGCCGCAAGGGCCGGCGCCTACCCCAACTGCCGGTGCCCGGCGTGCCACCCTACTTACTAGATCTAGTATAGGTCTAGATTTAAATTTGAATGAATTATGTTAGTTCGAATGAAATTTCAATGAAATATATGCATTTTCGTATCAAAATTTCATATATGAATAATGTTTGGGCGTCGCGAGTTGGGAGCGAGGGCGCCCAAATGGGCAAGGCAGTCTGGACGGCGCCCAAATGGCCTGTCCGGACGGCCTTTGGGCGCCCATTTGGGCGCTGCGAGTGGAGATGCTCTAAGATAGAAGCGTCCAGACAATGCTGATACGGTTTTTTAGTGTTAGTGAACAAGCTAAGGACCAATTCTGGATTCTACATTGTCTTCCGTTTTTACCTGAGAGGGTGCCGACGCGGAAGCTGCGGTTTCGGAACAGGTTGCCCGCAACCATGATCTCACACAGTGTTAGCACGATGGATTCGAGTGGGGCAGCGACAAGGGCACGCCATATAGCATACACTCCTTTCTTCCCCTGCCCAACCGGGAACAAATCGGCAAGAGGGAAAAACTCGGCGTCCTCGTCCAACAGAGCCTCTCCAAACCAAACCGCCAGGTCCAGGCGGCAAGGTTTCCGTGTCTGAGTCCGAGTTGTGGGCGTAGCTCCAGGCAGTAGGCCGGGCGACGCAGCACAGCTTCAGGCCAATAGCATGGTTGCGGTTGTTGCGCCCGAGGAAACCGGCCCATGCGGATCGGGGGACCGCAGCGCCGGTGGGGCAGCACCGGAGAGAAGATGACGCGGCGCCTTTGGAGGCCGTTCCTGGAGGGTTCATTTTCTCTTGTGGTCGTTGGATTAGGGCATCTCCAGCCGTCCCCCCCAGGGCCCAAAAAGTGCCGTTTTGGGCCAAATAGCGCCGTTTTTTTACCAGTCGTCCCCCCAGGAGCCCAAATAGCGCCGTTTAGCGCCGTTTTGGCGCCGGCACACCCAGCCCAAACCCAGCGCGTCGGGTTGCGCCTGGGGGGGGTCGGCAGAAGGGAAAACGCGCGTGGGCCAGCACTGTCGGGGAGACAGCGCATTTCCCATCCCCCGCCTCGCCCTTTCCTCTATCCCCCCTCCGCCGGACGCAAGCAGCTAGGAACCCCACCATCTCGCCCCAACCACGGCGCCGGCGCCGCCCCTCCCCTCCGCCGTGATCTAGCCGAGAGGAAGGCTCTCGGGAAGGCTCGCGCCCACCTCGCCTGCTAGGTGTTCGGCGGTTTGCCCGCCCAGCCATGGACTCCGACGACGAGGAGCTGCTCGCCGAACTGCTCGACGAGGAAGCCCAGGCCGACATCGACGACGAAGAGCACTTGCTGATCCTGGCGTGCCTCGCCGGCCTGCTCGCGCACGGCGCGCGGCCGCGGCGTGGTGGCTCGGCGCCCGGCCGCCGCAAGAGCAAGCCAAGGCAGCGCTACGAAGGGTACTGCATCCTCTACTCCGACTACTTCGCCGATCATCCCATGCAGGACGAGGCCGTGTTTCGGCGCCGCTTCCGGATGAACCGCAAGCTCTTCCTCGACATCATGCATGCCATTCGGGAGTTCGACACCTACTTCAAATTGAAGAAGGATTGCACCGGTACGGTTGGCTTTACCTCAATTCAGAAGTGCACGATGGCCATGAGGTTGCTTGCATATGGTGCTCCCGCTGATTCGCAGGATGATTATCTGCGCATGTCCGAATCCACTGCCATTGATTGCTTGAACAAGTTCTGTCGGGCAGTGGTGGCAGTGTTTGGGCCAAAATACTTGCGATCACCCAATGCGGAAGACATTGCTCGGATCCTAGCTTGCAACGAAGCAAGATGATCTTGTGCAGCACTTGTGGGAGCGCAAAGGTAATGGCAATGCCGACAATGCCAATCCCTAGTTTGATTTGTTCTATTTGCTTGCATTGTTGAACTATTTGTGTGTGGATTTATATGTTGAACTATTCTTATGTGTGAATTTGTATGTCCAACTATTTTAATTGTATTGGCCTTTGTTTTATGCGCGAAATATGGCCCAAACTCGCCGGCTGGGGGCGGCCTGGGTTCGGCGACTGGGAATCGGCGCCCCCCAGCGCGTGAAATAGCGCCGTTGCCCCCCCCCCCCCCCCCAGGCGGGCCAAAATAGCGCCGTTTTTTCGGCCTGGGGGGGGGGGGGGGCGAACGACTGGAGATGCCCTTAGCTCGGCGAAGGGTAAGCTGCGGCGGTGGCGGCGTAGGGCGGAAGTGCAGAGAATGCCCGGAGAATAGTGTGATCGACTCACTTGCTTGGTGGGCTCAGTGCGTACGAGAGAGCAAAGCTGGCCACCTAGGCCCGTCCGTCAGGGGCCTGGGACGACACGTGGCTAAATGGGACCGTGCCCAACCCTTTTCCTCAGGCCAGGCATGTGATCGGCACAGTACGACCCATTTAAATTTTATTGTTATTTTTAATACTTTCCCCGGAAAAGTAGGTCTGGTCGGTCAAAAATTAGCCCAAAAACAGGTTAAAATTAGCCCAAAATTGTTGAACGGGCCGGCCCGCTTACTAAACGTGTCGTGTTTGGGCCTTGAGGTGAGACCCAAAGGCCGCCTTGAGATGAGACCCAAAGGCCGGCACTGCATGTATGAATGCTTGGTTTCAGTATTGTTTAACTAAGGTGGCGTAGTACTAACTACCATAAGCATGAAAGCTAAATTGAGAGAACTTGCCTTGGGCAAGATGGTTAGTTGGGTGGTTGTACCCCTAGCCCACCAGAGTTCAAACCCCAGGTTTGACGCTGGTGTTTCTCATTTAAGGCGGAATATTCTTCAGTGGGAGGCGACGTTCCCGTCGACAGCGAGGCGCCCGTGGTGACTTCGTCAATCTCAAGACTCGACCCGCCGACTCAGTCTCTCGGAGGTGCTCATAGGGGTAGGGTGTGCGTGCGTGCGTTCATAGGGGTGAGTGTGTGCGCGTGTATATGAGCGCTTGCGTTGTACTGTGTTTCGCAAAAAAAAAAAAAGAAAGCTAAATTGAAGCTTGCTGTTTCCAAAGAGAACTAGAGCTATGATTCAGAGAATTGGAACTATAATTTAGTATCACAAACTTGTATGGACTCAGTACCATAGCTTCAGGTTCTAGGAAATAAAGTTATTATCAGCGAAACAAAACAAACTGCAGGTATACATCACGAGTGATGGGGAGTCATGTTTAATCCAATAACCAGGTTTTAGTCTAAAGCTTCTTAGAAAGGTTCTATTGAAAAGTTCAAAACTAACTTTGAACCGTGTAACATAATTAGGTGTTTTAGTGTCTAAATAAAGTATGCGGTACTAATTACAACAAATATTCAATTTATAAAGCTGACTGCTAAATTAGTTGCATATTCTGAAACTAATTTTACAATTTCAAGTGTTTGGTTCATACAAAAAAATTGACATTAACCTCTGTTTCAGGATTTTGTTGTAATTATTTAAAACATAATCCATTACTTTGTTACAAGTTATTTGCAGCTGCATGTTATGTGACTTTGCTCAAGTCGGCTCAAATTGTTACCGTACTTTAAATATATCAAACTTCTCATTTAATTTCAAATTACATTTTTATAATTTTTTTACATTCTACAGCCCTAATGGACGGGCACGGCAATGCGTGCCTACATGATCTAGTATATCCTTATAACTGCACATACCATCGGCTCACCCATCAATTTGATGGATATTTATTATAGTAGACCATGCTAGATTGATCTTAATAAATACACAAAAACATAATCTCCTGAGATATTTTATCATTATTATTTAGACTTGAACATATATATTTTTACAACACTAAAATAGGCTAATATCAACAAACCTTAATATTATTTTAAACCTCGCACAAATGTAACATAAAATAAAATCTATAAACTAAACATGATATGAATTTAGTTCTATAAACGGATCTAATATCACCATGACTAAATGTCATGTAACGTTAATGATATGTTTTTTTCCAAATCGTAAAGTGATACTTCACAAATAAATTGAAGATTATAAAAGATGGTTTTTCGACATGTGATATTTTATTCAGCCTATTTATTGTTTCTATGGAATTCTAATGTTTATATTTTTCCAATATAAATATATATGAAACCACATATCTATTTTCCAAAAAAAAAATCAAAACTAGTTTGACAAAAACAATAAAACTCTGGTAATTTGATTTATGTTGTAGAAGTTTCTACAATTATATATATGCCTAATGACTCATATCTGAGAACATGTGTCAAGATATTATTTAGATCAAATTATTTTGAGATCTCTGCCATAAATATGTATGATAACATATACTTTATGTAACTGTAAATATATGTATGAAGGAAATAATGTTACAAAAGAAGTTTTTACATGTAGCCTATGCAAGTGTATTTTCTTTGATTTACACGATAATTGTATAACAAACAACAATTAACTAATACTTAGTAATTTTATTATATGGTTAACTATGTCAAATGAGTAATCAAAAATTATAATCAGTAGACCATATCATGTGCAAATGAGTTCAAGGTATAAAAGTTTAGTATAGAAAATATAAGACCCACACTCTCCTTCTTCGTGATTGCCCTGATCAGCGACTCCTCCCGGACGTAGACACTCCACCCGCACAGTCGTCACAGCGGTGGTGTTCTCCAAACCATTTTTCTTGACGAAGTCGACGAGTCCTTGCAATAAAATTTCAGGGATTAGTTCAGAAAACAAAAAATATCACGTACGGACTGAAAATAACAGGGAAACAAAATTTTTTTAGGTGTAGCTGGTGCCCTTGGGCTGGAACTCCACTTCTGCGCCCTTGGTCACCATCTCGACCATCTCCGGGGTCAGCTGGCAACGACAAGTAGGGCTTTTTTGCTGAGGCGGCAATATCAACCAAGACATCCTGCTAACCTACTGGAGCAAAGATGTTGATGCTGGTTGGAATCTCCTCCGCAGAAGAGCAAACTCCTCACATCAAATTAGGCACAGATAAGGGGCGAAACGCGGCCAAGGCAAACAAATCTAAAATAGAATAAAGAAATACTACTCTAGTAAACAAACAGGATGAGGGGCAATAAATCATCCAATAAACAAATCGAACAGGGATAGGAACATAGTACTAGTCAACATGCGGAGAAGAGAGGACAAAAAATCCTCCAATAAACAATCCAACACGCACCGGAACACATACAAGGACAGGAAAATAGTACTTCACATACAGGAGGAGAGGGCAAAAACCCCTCCCATAAACAATCGAACACGGACAAAAACGTACTCCACATACAGGAAGAGAGGGCAAATAATCCTAACGCTCCGATACATAAGTAGTACTTAGAACACGGACATGAACATGCTAAACAGACGGGAAGTGGGGAGAGAAGGTCATGAGGAGGCTTACCTCGCCAAATTAATGGAGATTCTAGGTGGCTTAGTTATATGGGCATGTACAATGGTAGAGAGGCAAGAGAATAAATATTACTTGTACAATGCATTGTTTCTACTTGTCATGCCTAACAATTAATGAATATGAATTAACTTGTAGTGAGAAATTATGTTGCTAAGAGAATACATATGGTACAATGTTAAAATAGCGCTCTCTTACATCATCTCTTAGCTAAGGGAAGACAAACTCCCCTTTCTTTATTCTCTCTGCTCTAACTAAGCAAATATTCTACATTTCAACTTAAGAGAAATCTGACGTCATCCCATTTTACATGCCCTAAGGTCCCTAATTTTCTCCTTTTGTCTCCTCGGATTAGCTCTGCCAGGGCATAGGACTTAAAAGGGTGGGGCCGAGGGAGCGGGCGGTGGAAGGTAGATGGGCAGAAAGAATGTGAGTGATTATACTGTATTTTGCTAAATCACCCCAAACTCTCAATGAGAATGTCCCTCGATCGGAAGAATATTCGGTTTACCAAAACCCAATGTGACGATCCAATCATTTGGTTCTCAAGATAACTACAAATATAATTTAATACAAAACATAAAAGGTGATAAAATATGTTATGAAACTCCATTTGTTGAATATTTACCTCATGGATACACATCTTCCTGTCATGATAGTAAAACCTTAAAGGTCAATTTGTATATATATGCAAGTAACATTATACAACCATAGATTTTTAAGAAGATATGACGAGGAGTGGATTATTCTCGATATCCTTTCAAATTAGTGATTTTGTCAATTAGTTGTTTTATTTAAAAAATGCATGAAAATTATAAGCTACAATTCTAAAATAAAAACATAAATAAAGAAACGGCTTTAAAATATCCATCAAAATAGCAAAATATTTAGTTTGTATACCACAACCAGTATTTCTTCATACAAGTACTGATCTCTAGAATGCTATTATTAACAGGAAAGAACTGCTATATGCTTATATATGCAAATAACATCGGCTCGCCCATCCATCTGATGGATGGCCATCATAGATTGATCTCAATAAATATACATAAACATAAGCTCCTCAATGATTCTTTTCCATTATTATTTATACTTGAACACATATAGTTTTAGAACACTAAAACAGGCTAATATCGATGAACCTTAAGCTTGCTTTAAAACCTTGCACAAATTTAACATAAAGTAAATCTGCATACGAATAGGTCATATGAAGTTAATATATAAATAGACATATATCACCATGCCTAAATGGCATGCGTTGTCAATGGTGTTTTTTTTTCAAATGGTGAAGTAATAATTCACCCATAAAACATTAGCGGGGCTCTGCACCTAAATGTTGCGAGCGCCGAGAAGCGGGTAAAATCAGCCAGATCCTCGATAACATGGCCCTAAATAGCTGGTGTTACTTGTATCCGACAGATCCTAAAAAAAAGATTTTTATAACAAAAAGAAAAAATACGAGTCATTATTAAAGATATTTTTTACACGTGATGTTATTTTCAACATAATATTTATATGTTATGGAATTATAATATTTACATTTTTAATATAAATATAGATGAAACCAGAAATCTATTTTCCCGAAACTTTGAAATGTTGCCCTCGCATTTGATAGGGCCACCGTGCTAGTTTGAGAACAACAATACCAAAAATCTTGCTAAATTTTTTATTTATGCTCTAGAACTTTATACGGTTATATATATGATTAACTATTCACAAATTAAAAAGTGTTAAGACATTTATTAGATCAAATTATTTAGAGATTACTAACATAAATATCTATTTAATATATATTCTATGAAAATGTCAAAAATAAATATAAAGGAAACAATGTTACAAAATCGGTTTTTAGATATAACGCGCTGCAAGTTTATTTTTATCGATTTACAAACATCACTTTACTAATATTTAGTAACTTTATTATCGGAAACTCCAAAGTGCACCCAGGTGCACATGCTCCTGCCCCAATTAAAAAATTCAGAAAAATAGTAAAACTTCTAAAAAAAATATTAACTTTTTTGGTGATGAACATATACAAGTTTTTGACAAACATGCTAGGTTTCGCTGTGAAATAACACTCATGCTACTTGTGTAAAAAAAACAAATCACTGACAATGATGAGACTTATAAGTATAGATTTTTCAGAGCACGATTTTCTTCTTTTTGCTCCAAGCACCACGAGTGTGAGTTCACTGTGAAATTTGGCATGCTAGTAGAAGACTATCATATGTTCATCTCCAAAAAGTTTCAGAATTTTTTAAAAAGTTTTACTATTTTTTAAAATATTTTAATCGGGCAGGAGCAGGTGCACCTGGGTGCAATAAATCCGCGTCCCTTTATTATGTGGTTAACTATGTCAAATACTCCCTCCGTTCACAATTATAAGATGTTTAAAATTATAAATGTGGACTATAGACGGACAAAATTAGTGAATCTACACAACGAAATACGTCCACATACATGTGTTTTAGTAAGAAGTTAAAAGATCTTATAATTAACAAAAGGAGTAATTAATAGAAAAATTATAATCTATACCTCTTATAAAGCAAAACCCCACTAAGTTCATTTATGATTTTTCTATCTCTACATGCAGCATAGCCACATCATCAAGTAATCACAGTCATCCAGTTTTCATCATCATCCGTACATTTCTATTGTCCCAATTTTTGGTGCAGGCAATCCATACAAAACTGTCATGTACATTCTCGCGTGAGAAAAAACAATCACTGCCTATATATTTATTCCACGGACCGAGCAGCACCATCAGACTTTTCCTCTTCATCTACTACATCAATGAATGATTCTTGGCCTTCTGTAATTAACCTGCGGAGTGCACCATTTAATCCGGACGAATGGTAAATTTAATCCAATGCGGAGTACATCCTTGAAGCCCTATGCCGGCAAGTCGCCCAGGACCTTGGAGACACACCATGCGCTGACAGGAGCGATGCACAACACTCCAGTACATAACGATTAACGATTCTCTCTTTCTCTATCTCTAACACACACACATACAAATCTCTGTTTGCTTTCAGTATGATTATTCTTATTTTGCTGCCATGATTTCGACCATTTTATTGACTGGGCATACTTTCAGAGCCTGGAAATTACGGGTTCGCACCACTGTGGCTATTTTATCCATGTACCGCTAATCTGTCTTAAGGGAAATCATACAGAACTCTGCTATGGCTATTTTCTCTTAATTTGGACGGCTAATTGGTGTTCAGACTAAATGAAATTCATACCAGCACTCGGTTTTGGATATAGCAATTCTATCCCTGGACTACTAATTGATGTCCAGAAGACAACTCATACCAAAGTAAATTCAAGGTGTCCAGGTATACCTGAGTCGCACAAATATATTTTCAAATTTAGAATTATTCTACCGTTTTCCTAATATCAGTCATCTATGACCCTTTGTATTATTTAACTTATGCATTTAGCTCCACCGGTTGACACGTTTCTTTTGGTAGATTAAACTATTTAAAACAATCTGTTTTTTGGCCCATTGATTTCCCTTATATAGCGAAAAATGTAGCATCGCAAACAATTATGCAAAATGAATGGAGATTTCCCCTATGTAGCGAAAAATCTAGCGTCACAAATAATTGTTTTTCCGGCCCATTGATTTCATATTATCCACATATGACCAGTTGAATCTGTCATATTTGTATAAACCTTACGTTTCGTGTTTTTTATACATTTTATACATAATAGAGTTCTTATAAAGGTTCCCGTTGCAACGCGCGGGCGTGGTTGTTGAACTTCTCATCCCACCCTACGTCACTTTTAGTCTTTCCACCGCCAAGGCTGACGACAAGATTTTCCACTTCAAGTGTTTGACTATGGAGTTCCACAGCATCATTCAAGCTTTGGAGGCTTCCTGCATGAGTTGCTGAAGGCCTAGCTCTTATTTGTCACGAGGGAGAGCTCTGTTCACATCCGAAATCTTAGATCAACTTTCTAATTTTTGTATCGACTATTATCAGTTAAGACTACAGTATGATATTTATGTCTTATCCTGATTTGGAACTATGTGTATTTTTCAGTATACCTCCGCCATGGCTTCCACTCTCTCCCTCCGACGGGGAGAGAGAGGTATACTGAAAAAGCGGTGGCTTTCGATATAGAAATGAAAATTCAACAAGATAACGTTGACTTTTCCACACCGACGGGGATGTCTCGAGAGAAATTCCAGAGTTGGTAGCTAAAAGAGAAAACCGAGAGAGACAGTGCTGAGATTTGTGTAACAGATCCGACGGTACAAGAATTAATTGTTTCCCAATTACAAAACATCTAGCTGTTTAATAGGAAATGTTTTCCGAAAAGAAAGGTAATATTGTGCAGATTCTAATGACGTGACCCTGGGAATTGCAACGAGGCAACGTGGTTTGATTGTTGTTGCCATCCACCGTCACTTTTTGCATACAACGGCTGACAACTTGTTCACTCTGGGTTTCTAAAATTCAAACGTTGGCTCAATATAATTTTTCAAAGAAAAAGTTAGGCATGCTGGTTTTCGTGATAAGAGTCAAAAGGATAACACGCTCTTTGCAAACAAAATGAAAACGATGGCGCTTTTAATCAATTCCGGATTCTGGATTGATTAATTAACCGAGTAGGCTGAGGAGCTGAGACTTGAACTCCTGCACCCCATGGCCGTCTTCGGCACCCATCAGCGCAATCTGACCGTCGTGGTTCTTCCTGATGGGCTCCGTTCGCCTCCGCTTTCCCCACCCGAAGTCGGCGACCTCGTACGCCCTGAAGCACGGCGATCCCGACACGTTCATCAGCCGATCCATGTAGCCTCTGCACAATGGCGTCATAAAATCCCACCTAGCCACAGGGATCTCCCTCATCCTGCGGACCTCGTCCTGGACTGCCGAGGCCGCGGCGGCCAGGGCGCGCTCGCCGCGTAGCTCCCTCGCCGGAAGTTTCACGAGACACTGGGCGAGGCACGAGCCGATGTACACCGCATCGACGGGAAGATCGAGGCGGCCGCGAGCATCCGCGAAGAAGAAGAGCGCCACCTCGTCGTCCTGGGCAAACGGCTTGCACCGCACGAAGCATGCCCATGCTAGGGCGACGACGACGGTGAAGGTGGACGGCGGGCGAGGCAGGGGCACACCGTCGACTTCGCCGAGACGCACGACGTGCTGCTTGAGGCGTTCGATGTCCCGCGCGTCCAAGGTGAACGTCCGGCGGGTAAACCGCGTGCGTTCTTCTACGAGCGACGCCGGCGGTGTCACCTGCGCGCGGGAACAAGCACGGCTTGTTACATACGTTAGGAACAAAGGCTGAACTGAACACCAGAGCATTACCATAGGCAAATTCGGCGCCCACTCCCGAAGGATTGTCCTGGTCCGGTCTTCACCACCGGGCAGCTTGATGAGCGAGCGGTCGAAAGTCGGTGTAGTGGCCGGCGTCTGGCCACGGCACGCTGCCTCCCAGGCCTCGACGAACGCCCATAGACCGCCCGTCAGCGACGGCGTGGTGCACGGTCAGACCGAGCGCCACGCCGCCCTCGAAGCGCGTGGCCTGCACGGCAAGTACGGCGGTCGGTACCACGCTCATGTCTACCTCAGGCACAAGCTGCTCAAGCACGGGCAGGTCGTGCTCCTCATCCCCGGCGAGGCGGCGGACGTCGTCGTCAGACTCCGCCACGACGAACTTGACGCCGTTGGAGGCGGAGCAGCTGATGGCGACGTCCCCGGTGTCCTTGAGGTGGACGAGCTGGCCCGCGAGCGGCGCGAAGGTTGCGAGCGTCGCGGCGAGGGAGGACCGGAGGGACTCGAGAACGGCGTCGAAGGGCGGCATTTCAGCACCCTGGAAGAGCAGAACGTGTTGCAGCACTGGGAAGACGACACAGGTTACTTCCATGGACGTGAGCTTCATCGGTTGCGGTGGCGCCGTGGTGGTCGCCGGCACAAAGACATAGCTCGTGTCGATAATTCTCTCCGGAGACATGGCGCCTGACTGCCAGAGCAAGCAGTGTCCAGATCGAGATACGTTCCGGGGAACTCCTTCAATTCATCTGGGCACGGCAACGCACTAGTTAACGGCTTCCTATTTCGCTGTGGTTGGTGGCTTGGTGCCTTCAACTTCAATTTGTACGGGACACCCATTAAAAACGAGGCAATCGAGACCTACAAAGTTTCAGCATCAAAAACGACAGAGAGAAAGCTTATGCACGAATCTAAACAGAAAATTGGATGGTCTTCATAGGGGTGTGTATCTATGACAGTGCTCGATCACAAATCACAGCAATCAGCGAGGTGATATTTTGTGCTTACAGATCCAGAAAACCAAAGACAGTGCCAAGTTCAGGATTCAGATACATAGCCTGTGAAATCAATAACAAACTAAATTAGCATGCGTGAGTGGTATTATTTCTTCACTGTTGGATTTCTTTTTTGAGGTTTAAGGCGGTCGAATCCGCCGTCCGATTAGATAGAATAGATGGTTATGTACAACATTTTAGGTTAGGATACGTGTGGGCGAAAGCCCGCAACGCCATCACTTCCCGCACCAAATCTGCCACCTCCGTTGAAGGGATCTTCCCGCACCAAATCTGCCACCTCTGTTGGATTTCTCGGTGTACATCGTGCTCGTGTGTACTCGCGTCCTCCGTCTGCCGTTGCTCTCCAAGAGTTTCACCAGTAGTTCACTCGTAGCCGCGCGACGATGTTTTGTTGTCTCTTCGGGTAAAGAGCATTTTCCTACCTTGTCATATAAATCGGTACGCAGTGATACGAACATCCCAAACAGAAATAATTTGGCGAAATTCGGGCACTTTTTAAGGTCCCTTGGAGATGAGGGCACGCCCTAAACTTCCCACATTTGTCCGTTTGGGGGTCTGGACAAAATTCACGTGCCAACAACGTCATATTAATAAAGAAATTGTCTAAAATTTGTCCGGTCATCCCATTTATCCGCCAAATTTTGGGGAGGTTTGAGACTATCCGAAGTGTCCGATGTCCGCCACCACATAGGACAATCAAAGATATTGAGCCCACATCCGAGTTCCATGCAAAAGAAAGCCCTGTTTGGTTCGCAGCATTCAAAAAATGAAGGGATAGAAAAAATGCAGGAAAAGGATAAAAATACAAGTGCAAAACAGAGGATTCAAAAACACAGGAATTTTGTTAATTTGGTTGTTTGGTTAACATGAATAAGAAAATATAAGATTACTAATAAACATAGTCAAACAATTTGAGAAGGTATAATTAGCATTTTATTATGCCAAGACGGACCTCGGTCTCGTTCTTCATGCATAGGATTTTGAAAAGAGCTCCAGATGGATTGTAAAATTCCCACGTTTTTCCTTTGAAACCTAAATCAAAGGAAAATTTAGTGTGTTTTTCCTTTACTCTATTCCTTTTAACCAAACGGGTGAGTAGTGTCCCCATAGGAAATTTTTTTATTCCTACACTATTCCTCCACCTTTCCTTTGAATCAAAAGACCGAAAAGGTCCAGGAAATGGTTAGATTCAAACACGTTCAGCCCACCCCAAAGTTCCACCTCCAAATGACATCAAGTCAACACATTCTGATCAAGTAGGAATTGATAAGCCAAAAAATCCAGTCGCGCAGCAAAACGGTAATATTAAAATTGTATGCTTGTTGCTACTGTATAATTTTAGGAGAACAATACGAGTACTAATTTGACCCGAATAGCTCGAGGAAATGAGACTTGAAGTCGTCCATCTGCGCCCGCTGGAGCAGGGACACCGACACCTGCACCCCATGGCCGTCTCGGGCACCCATCAGCGCGATCTGGCCGTCGCGGTTCATCCTGATATTCTCCGTCCGCCTCGGCTTTCCCCACCCAAAGTCGGCGACCTCGTAGGCCCTGAAGCCCGACGAGCCCGAGACGTTCATCAACCGGTCCAACGAGGAGTTGATCACCGCCGACAGGTAACTCCGCCTGCTCGTAGGGTCCCCGCTCATCCGACGGACCTCGTCTTGGAGCGCCGATGCCGCGGCCAGCAGGGCTCGCGGTCCGCGGAGTTCCGATGCCGGGAGCATCGCGAGGCACCTGGTGACGCACACGCCGATGTATCCCGAGTGGACGGGGGGATCGAGGCGGCCACGGACGTCGGCGAGGAACATGAGGAGCACGTCGTCGTCCACGGCAAAGGGCTTGCACCGAGCGAAGCACGTCCAGGCGAGCGCGGTGACGGCGACGAAGGTGGATGGAGGGCGTGCCAGAGGTGCGCCGTGGGCGAAGCCGAGATGGACGATGTGTTGCTTCAGGCGTTGGATGTGCTGTGTGTCCAGGGTGAATGTGCGGCGGTTGAACCGTGGGCGGTCTTGTAGGGACGACGGCGGCGATGACGCCTGCTCGTCGCAACGGGAAAGGGTCAAATGCGGGGGAGTTGCCAACGAACCTTATTAGTAGTACTCCTACGAGACATGGGAACATACCAGAGGCAAATTCGGAGCCAACTCCCGAAGAACGGTCCTGGCCCGCTCTTCGGCATCAGGGAGCTTGACGAGCGAGCGGTCGAAGGAAGGTGTCACCGCCGGCGTCTCACCGCGGCAAGCGGCAGCCCATGCCTCCACGAACGTCCACAACGACCGCCCGTCGGCGACGGCGTGGTGCGCTGTCAGTCCGACCGCCAGGCCGCCCTCGAATCGCGTGGCCTGAACAGCAAGCACGGCTGTGGGCAACGCGCTCATGTCCACGTCCGCCGCGAGCTGCTCGAGCACGGGCAGGTCGTGCTCCTCGTCGCCGGCAAGGCGGCGGATGTCAGCGTCGGACTCCGCGACGACGAACTTGACGCCATCTGAGGCGGAGCAGCTGATTGCGACGTCCCCGGTGTCCTTGAGGTGGACGAGCTTGCCGGCTAGCGGCGCGAAGCTGCCCAGGCTTACGGCGAGGGAGGACCGGAGGGACTGCAGAACGGCGTCGAAGGGCGGCATCTCGGCGTCCTCGAAGAGCAGGACGTGCTGCAGCACTGGGTAGACGACCCAAGGTGCATCCATGGCGCTGAGCTTGATCGGCTCCTGTGGCGGCAAGGTGTTTGCCGGCACATTGACATAGCTCGTGTTGGTAATTCTCACCGGAGACATGACGCTCGCCTGTGGGGATGGTAGGAGCCGAAGTAAATGCACAAGATGTGTCTTCCTATCTGCAGTATACTTGGAATAGTACAAATTTGGTAAGCAACTTGTAGATGAATCACTTGGTATAGAACCACACGTGATGGCCGAGTCATATCCGCTAGAGCAGACAGCAGAGTATGTGAGTGAGCTAGGGATTGCAATTGAATAATACTACTCCCTCCGTCCCAAAATGAGTGTATCAAATCTATCTATTATATACTAAAAGTAAAATGAGATAGTTTTTCGAGACACCACGTTAAGCCACATCATTAAAATTAGTTTAGAGAGTTGGATTTAAAACCAGCGGTTAGGATTTAATGGAAGATTATTAATTACGTAATTGTATAGGTCCGGTAACACGATACATATAGCCTCGAAAGCAAAAAAAAAAAAATTAAGATCAACTTGCTTATGTCGGGCCGGTAGTTGGCTCCGCAACTTATGGTCACGATTTAACTAGAGATATCGGAACGTCATATGCATTATATGGGTCTATCTAGAGAGTCTGGGTTCAATACTTCCTCAAAACAACCGGTACCAACAAACACGTGCATGACGTCAAAAAAGAGAAAAATCGCGGGCATGCTTTGCCCTGCCAGCCGGCCCTGCTAAGATATGCGATTGCGCTGAGATACGAGATAGACTCCGGGTGCATTCCAGCTGAGGCAACATGCGGGTGCAGCCATGCATATGCATGCATGCACGAGTGCCTCGATTTGTCACATCGATCAGGTCCATGCATACAAAGTTAAAAACATTTTTTGTGGGAATATTTGCTTCATGCTTAAACTGGTGAGCTTAATACATCCGAATAGAGTAATATTTGTGTGGATACTGAATATTCACTTGATAATCCAGAATTAGCTTTTGATGTTCCTAGAAGTGAGTAGCGGAGTTTCGATATATTTTTGTGTTGTTTTGCAGTAGATTTAAAGTTTCACTCTCGAATTATTAGGACATTGTATGACATGACTAATAGGTAAATAGGTACATAAATTACCTAACCTACTTTGTAACTTTTCTGCGGAAGATTTTTGACACTGAAATAAGTGGTGGTGCAGAAACTTTACAATGAAATGGCGAATCCATAATTATTCTAGATTTGGCGTATACGAGGGACTTAACGTGTTGATAGACCATTAGATTTAGAAATTTATTCTTCAAAAGAACTTATTTATGGAAATGTTTTTTTAAAACAGTGATGACGTTATGTTATATGTGTATCTGTATCTGTGTGTACTCTGACATATGTCTAATTTCTTCTGCTATCATTAACATTTAGGTGAATTTCCTACTTCCTCCGTCCTAAAATAAATGTCTCAGATTTGCCCAAAAGTGGATATATCTCGACATGAAACAAGTCTAGATACAATTTCATTATTTATCCTGTTTAATTATGCGCCATGTATAAAAATGTATAATGTGGATTGCTGAGAGACAATGTCACGATGGATTATGGAATTAGCCTTAGATGCACCATAATCAATTAGAGACCTAATATAAAGGAACAATAAGATTAGGATATTTATGGGGTGGGGCCACATGTCAAATAAAACAAATCAATTTGGTGTTTCGATTAGAAACCGACATGTGTTTCTTACTAACAAAAGTTAAAATTCATGTATCTTATTCATATTAAGATTGTTTATGATCAACCATAATAAATATTTGGAATGATTTATTTCATGTATTTAAGGTAATATATGTGTTAGTCAAGATTTTAATAACATTTTTATTGTATTTTCACATTTTTATTTCGTTAGTAGCAATTATCATAAAAAGCTGACATAATATAAGTTTCAAATATACAATCACTTTTGTGAGATACTTCGCAAAAAAAAAAGGCCTATCCATTTAACATCCATGGATGCATGTCTTGTAGATCAGGTTGTTTAATTAGTCTTTATGATAAAAAAAACAAATAGACAACCTCAAATAAGTTATTTCTGTATTAGAAATAAATAAATTAAATGCCAAGTATGGCATCATAATGATGGATATAATTGTGATATTTATATAGCACTCCCCCTGTTTCTAAATATAAGATATTTTACCTATTTTAAACGTGGTCTAGATATAGACTGAAATGAGTTCACACACACAATAAAAGGTGTCTACATACATATGAATCTTAAAAAGGTCAAATATCTTATTTTTAGAAGTGAGGGAGTACATTATCATAATAATATGTATCTATGTAACAATTATAAAAAAAGGTAGAAAATAAAAATATTGATGAATCATCTTAAACATATTCAATTCATAAAAGACAATGCCCTCGCATTTGCGAGGGTCACCATGCTAGTTTGTCTAAAAGTGGATGTATCTAGATATGAAACATGTAAACATACTTCCACTTTTGGTCAAACTTGAGACACTTATTTTGGAACGGAGGGAGTACCTAGAGTAACATGATCAGCACACAGCACTACCTCTGAATTAATAACTTTTTCAATTGCCATTGACTCATAGATGGCGGATCTGGATCTAGTCGCTCTGGATACCCCATGAGTGCACATTTTCTATTGGCTGATTATGCATAACAAAATCAGCTCTTAATAAACCGGAGGATTGTGTCTTTTGCTCTGAATCTGAATCAGTACATCACCGGTTCTTTGGATATTTGGTTGCTTAACGAGGAGGGGTCTTACCTCTACACTTATGCAGGTAAGGGGCCTCGCGACCATGGCGACGTGCGGTGACCTGCCGCGGCCGCCGGCCTGATCTCCCTGCCCCGACCTCCTCTCCCGGCTTCGCCTGCAGATCCGGCTGCCCCTCCGCGCCCTCTCTCTCTCTCCACGGCTCCACCCCGAGGTCCGACCCAGCTGCCCGAGGTCGCGGCGGCAGCCATCCCCGTCGGCCGTGGACGGGATTCCGGCGAAGCTGGAGCACAGCATGTAGCGGGACGAGCTGGTTCCATCGTCGGCGCCGCCGCCTGCGTCGCCGCCAGTCCCTGGCCCGCCGGCCGCTCGCCCGCCATCCCGGAGGAGAGGCAGCTCCGCCGCGTCGACCACCTCCTTCCGCCTCCATCCCGGCAGGCCGAAGACGTCAAGCTCGGCATCGACCTGAAGCTCCTCGTCCAGCCCCGGGCCTCTACCGGACTGCAGCTCCTCGTCCTCCAGCTGCCCAGCTCTTCGCCCGACTCCGACTCTATGCATGCGACATGGGGTCGCCCTCGCTCTCGTCGCGGTTGCCGCCAGCAGAGAGGTTTCGGAAGGAGAATGCCGGCGTGCTGGTTTCACGTTCGGCCGTATCCAAGCCTGCCCCTGGATCCACGTCGCCGCTTCTGGATCCCCGACCGCGTCCTCTCGATGGGCTCCTGCAGCCTTGTGGGGAAAACGTGCAGATGGGGAGTGAGCCCCAGCCGCGCGAACAACTTCCTCCGGCGGCAGCCTCCCACGTCGTGGCTCCCGTCAAGCGCTCCAGGGCTGCGTGTGCGGCCGTCTTAACCCCGTCGCCCGCCGCCTCGGCTCCCCTGTCAGATGGGGGGATTGGGTCCGACCCTGCCGTGGTTGTTGAGGGCCTCGGGTCGTTGTCGCTGCTGTCGGTTGCCTCGAGCGGCCTGGTCTCTACAGGGGTGTGCTCCGTCGTCGACGAGGATGAAGATTTCGCTGCGCCGTTGGCCTCTCCCAAAGGCACTGTTTCCGGCTCGGAGGTGTTTGCGGAGCCATGCCGTGGCCTCTCAACTGCTGCCGCCGCTATTGATGATGAGGAAGGCTGGACCCAGGTGGGTCGGGGCGGTCGTCCCAGCCGGGTGCCATTGTCTCCGCTTCGAGAGGAAGGTCTCGACCGTAGCCTCGCCTTCAGGCGTTGGGCTCGTGGGAGGTGTTTTCGGTGCCTCGAGCGTGGACACCAGGTCAGCTCATGTCGTGGGCCATTCAAATGCATCCGATGTCGTCGTCCTGGTCATCGGGAGCGTTTCTGTCGTGTGCGCTCTCACTCTCCGGTTGCTCGGGCTCGTTCTCCGGACGCTCGTGCTACTTGCCAGCGGAGCCGTTTGCCATCCGCTCCGACTTGTTGTCCCTCGTCGCCTCCGAGTCTGGACGAGGCTGTGTGCCACTCTTCGTCTTGTCCTGCGGTGCAGCCAAGACCCTCTGCTAGGTGTTGTGAGGAGATCAGTGACTCCGTATTCCAGTCCTACTTTGCCTTGCTGCGTTTGGAGCTCTGTCAGATGGTCGCTGAACGTATTGAGGAGGCATCTCGCCCTCTTCGTGAAGAGGTGGCAAGTCTCAAGTTGTTGTTGGCAGGCGTTGATGGTCCTTTGCAGCCGACGGAGGCATGTGGTGCTGATGGCTTGGGGCTCGTCCAGGGGGAGGCTTTGCTTCCGCTTGACTCCGGTGAACAGAAGTCGTCTGTGGTTGTGGTTGAGGAATCACTTCACTATGGTTGTTTCTCTCCTCATGGCAGTCCCTGCCCGTCACCTCAGCTTGTTGTGATGACTGCCTCTGAGGGTGAGGATATAGGTGGGATCTTGGCTTCGGCCCTGCCGATCACACCAGAGTTTCAGGAGTCGAGTTTGGATTCATCTTTGGCCTCGTTAAAGGCTTTGGCGGTGGCCTCGTTGCCCTCTGTGGATAGTGGAGAAGTGTTGGATCCTATCTCTGAGGCTCTCTTTACTAAAGAGCTTTGCGGCTTACTCGCGTGTTTAGAGGCAACTAATCCTGGTTATGGAAAGGATATTGCTTGCGTCTTGACAGGGAAAGATTCAGATGACCTGATCAGGAAGTGGAGAAATCCCTCAGCACTGCTTCTATGAGGGACAATAAAAGAAAGAAGGGATTATCAAAGAAAGCTTCGTCAGATGCGGTGTCCTAGAGTTGCTGTCTTTTCGCGGTTGTTATAGGTAGAGGGAGTTTGTTGCTTTGGGTGTTGCTTGATTTTGGTGTTGCTCTTTGTGGTTGTGTAGGCTTCTCTATGTCGTGTTGTGTTGGTGTTGTTGTTGTTTGTTGTATGGTTTTCGCCCGGTTTCTTCCGCTAATAAACCGGGCATCCTCTTCTTAATTAATATGGGACAAAGCTTTTGCCCCACAGTTTCTAAAAAAAAAAGAACTATATGGCAGCTCTTTCTTGGACATGCAAATTGATCACAACCTAGAATCTGTAGCAATGCTTTGGGTTGATGATGCTAAATACTCTGCTTTAAATTCCTTATGTGCTGTTGTATTGTGGTCCATTTGGAAACTTAGAAATGATCTCATTTTTAACGGTGTTATTTGGATTGAAATTAAGCAGGTGTGCTGGATTATCATAATGACCATCATTTTCTAGGAGTCGATGATGAATTGGTGGAAAGATTCTGCCATCATTTCCGTAAGGCTATGCTGGTACCGGTTCTGATCGATCGCGGATGAACTCGCTTCGACGCTCTCCGGTCATGTTGGCTGATGAGGGCAGCTACTCGAAGGTCATCACCACTGATGCTTCTCGCCCCCACCAGCTGGTCTTCGACGGCCCCATTTCGATTCTGGCAGCCACCTGGGGAGTGCCTCGCCCCCTTCCCCTGAAGCTGGTGAGATCGGTGGGCTAGTTTGAAGACCATGAGTGTAGACCGAAAACTATGATACAGATTCAGATCTTGGATAAGCGGTAATGGTGATGGTACGTCAACTCTTGAAATAACACTTCGTCCCGGTTTATAAATCAATCCACAGGGCCGAACCATACAAAATTGCGAGGTTAGAGAAACACATTCAGCGCACCACAAAGTTAACCTTGAAGGAAAAGCGTGGAAATGACATAAACTCAAACACATTCTGATCTAGTAGGAATTAATCTGCCAAAAGAGTCGCTTGGGAATTATAAAATTCTCTGTTGATGGATAATTAGCAAACGATAATATTAAAAAAATTGTTTGTTGCTTTAGTTTAACAGAACAATCCTACTAATTTGACCCGAGTAGCTCGAGAAAATGAGACTTGAACTCGTCCATCTGCGCCCGTTGGAGCAGTGAAACGGACACCTGTACTCCGTGGCCATCTCTTCCTCCCATAAGTGCGATCTGACCGTCGTGGTTCATCTTGTTCGGCTCCGTTCGCCTCGGCTTTCCCCACCCGAAATCGGCGACCTCATACGCCCTGAATCGCGGCGACCCCGACACGAACATTACCCGGTCCCATGAGGCCAGAATAATCGGCGCGAGGTGACTCCGCTGGTTGGCAGGGTCTCCATTCATCCTACGGACCTCATCTTGGAGCGCCGATGCCGCGGCCACGAGGGCAATGGTGCCACGGAGCTCCCGTGCAGGGAGCACCGCATGGCACGGGTGAGGCACGCGCCGAAGTATCCCACGTCGACGGGAGGGTCGAGACGGGCGCGGACATCGGCGAGGAAGTGGAGGATCACGTCGTCGTCCAAGCCAAACGGCTTACACCAAGCGAAGCAGGTCCAGGCGAGCGCCATGACGGCGACGAAGGTGGACGGAGGGCGTGCCAGCGGCGTTCCATGGGCTTCGGCGAGATTGACGATGTGTTGCTTCAGGCGTTGTATGTCCGTCAAGGCCAAGGTGAATGTCCGACAGGTGAACCGCGGGCGGTCTTCTCCTCCGAGCGACGGCAGCGGCACCGGTGTCACCTGCGCGCCAGAACGGGTGAGTGCCAAAGGCGTGTCGACCGACCTACATTCAGAGTATTACGTGTGGAACAGAGGGACATACCAAAGGCAAATTCGGCGCCCACTCCCGAAGCATGGTCCTGGCCAGCTCTTCATCACCGGGCAGCTTGATAAGCGAGCGGTCAAAAGTCGGTGTAGTGGCCGGCGTCTGGCCACGGCACGCAGCCGCCCACGCCTCGACGAACTTCCACAGAGACCCCCCGTCGGCGACGGCGTGGTGCATGGTCAGCCCGACCGCCACGCCGCCCTCGAATCGCGTGGCCTGCACGGCGAGCACGGCGGTAGGCAGCTTGCTCATGTCCACGTCGGGCAGAAGCTGCTCGAGCACGGACAGGTCGTGCTCCTCGTCCCGGGCAAGGCGGCGGATGTCAACGTCCGACTCGGCCACGACGAACTTGACGCCGTCGGAAGCGGAGCAGCTGATGGCGACGTCACAGGTGTCCTTGAGGTGGACGAGCTGGCCCGCGAGCGGCGCGAAGGTGGCGAGCGTCGCGGCGAGGGAGGACCGGAGAGACTGGAGGACGGCGTCGAAGGGCGGCAGTTCGGCGTCGTCGTAGAGCAGGACGTGCTGCAGTACTGGAAAGAGGATCCAAAACGCCTCCATCGACGTGAGCTTGATCGGTTCCGGGAGTGGCGCCGTCGTGGTTCTCGGCACATTGACATAGCTCGTGTCGATGATTCTCACCGGAGACATGACACTCGCTTGGTTCTGGTTCTGGTGCCGGTGCGTATGTGTGCACAGTTGCTACTTCGTTTTTGCAACTTATAGATGGATGTCGATGTGACTCTGAATCTGTTGGTAGCCTTTCATATCAGCTGTATCAGATTAGGCAGGTGAGCAGAGGATATGACACGCTAGAGAATGGCGCTGACACTTCCATTGGCTCCTTATTACATCGAGCCGGGATAAGAAGATTCGGAATGGGCTACAATAAATGGATATTCTATATGGCCACTGAGTGATCATTCGCAAGATTTTTCTTAAATAACGGCAACTGCTATAGTGATTGCGATAAAGGAGAAATGTATAGACCTGAACTGCTCGGTTTATTAGAGTAAAACCGGGCGAAACCTTGGCATCGACAAGAGCACTACATGGCATACAAAGAACCAGAAAGGCTAGCTGAGCAACGTCATCGACTCATCGTACATCAACAACCATCGTGCTTACGATAGAATGACTTCGATTTCCTCACAACAGCACTAAGGTCGCTCTGTTAGAACGACCCATCTGCCACGACCTTGTTCGCCGTCTTCAACCACACCGGAGAAAGATGCCCTCCAATCCTGAGAAGAAGACCAAACAACACACGCCCGGTGCCGGCGGCAGGCCGAGAGTGCTCCCGCCACTCACATCACCCACCGCCAACCTCGGGTCTCTTTTGCCGATGTCAGACTCCAAAACGAAGCCCCCGAGAGGAAACAACACCAAGGCGCCGTCATCGTCCGATCACAACATCATGGGTTTCCCCTGGAGAGCCAAGCTAGCCGGATCCGTGCGGGAGGTGGGCAGCAGCTAAGCACCGATGCCTCTAGGGAGGCCAACGACAGACACAGACGCCGCCATCGCAGGATTATGGCTAGGCGTCACGGGTTCTAATAAAGAAACAATATATAGGCCGACGCAACAAGTGGATTGAGTAGAGTGCCAGATTTTCTGTAGTCAAGTGCCCGACACATCCATAGTTAGAGAGAACCAGGCAATAGCCTAGTGGCAGGGTCGCTGCGGCGCATCCCTGTGACCCGAGTTCGGCCCCCATCGGGGGTGAATTTCGGGAATTCTCCCCGAGGTAGATTTCTACTATATCAGTGCAATCAAGGGCTAGTCTTGGTCGGCTTTCATAGTTGTGCCTTTCATAGTTGTGCCGCACACATTTTCGGGGTTGTTGGCGGCGGACATATCCAGACAAACTGCGCACCGATTTCACATGTGTTTCTTCATCTAATCCCACTCCGCACTAATAGAGAACAATTTATAGGAGACCAACTATTAGTAGCATTCCTCTATAGTGACTACCAGTGGCGTGCTACTTTCCTACATGCTGATGGTATATTACTACGAGTGGCGTGTTTTTAAAAGTGACACTAGCTAATGTGACTGGAACTAAAATATCAGTGGCGCGTTTAATACCCAACCTGCCCCTATTATCTTGTTAATTACTAGTGGTGTTGTCTATTAGACACGCCACCAGTAGCCCAGCCAAGCTCACCAAAATCAACTCTGTGCGCTGTGCCACTTCTCTCCGCCCCACTCCTCTCTCTTTCCCTCTCTCTCGTTTCGCGTGCAGTAATTCCTTTGGTGGATATATGTTTATGGGATGGCATGCACTTTATGTTATGTTGAGATATTCATAGATACTAGATTCCCTGGCGCGGCTTGCCACGCGCCACCCGCCGTTTGACACTGATTTTCCCCGCCGTTTGACACTGATTTTCAGTTTGCAAAACGCTATGACAAACATTTTTAATGACACAATAGTTAGGTTTAGACCAAAGCACAATGCTTTTACATAAACAGAGTCTACACCCATAATAAGTCTACAGGATAAGTAGTTTCTTAATTACAACATCTCATAAGTCTTCCGGACAGATAGATCTTCAGGATAATAGGTGTTTCATTACAACATCTACAAACCATCACATAAGTAGGTAAACAAAGATAGCAGAGCCACGGAGAAATACCTCATAGTAGGATAAGTACACTTTACCACACAGTATATATACTACCCACTGGCAATAGGATAAGCTGATGGAGAGGCATCAACATGAACACCAATATCTGGTAGACCTTGTCATTTGTCTTGGCAACATCCGGTATGAAATTTAACCAACATACAGTAATCTCCTTGATCTTCTGAACCTACAGATAAGCTTTGTAGTCCTCTTAAATAACTTGGTTGATGTGACAGTATTCAGTATGTTTTTTCTTGCTAAGTTCATCATAGCTATAATCTTATAGTATCTATGCTCAGACTTCTCGCCATACTTGATAGCCTGGTTCGCTGCATCATTGTTGGCAGCCTCTAAACAATCCATAGGATTGTCTAACAGTGAGACTGTACCATAAGAAAAAACGAAGACATCGAGAGCTGACGGACAGAATGTGAGTGAGGCCACCAATTTTGCTTCTGCAGACACACAAGTCTTGTACTTCGGACTGGGCACACATAGTTCGTCAGCATCTCCAAAAGCGGGACCAGGGTTGGAATCTCAGATAACCTCCATATGGAAGGCTTGGAAATAACGATGGAGTTAGCAATCAAGTATATAGCAGCATTTAGTAGTTATGAAGGATAGTGGCAATCCAAGTATAGATAATGCAATTTGGCTGAGCATGTAACAAACAACCAGAAACAGGCGCAGTGGGCGAGCACGTTTGATCTGAAAACAGAAGGGCTAATAATACCAACATGCTTTAAAAAGGTGACAAATTTACAGTGAGAGGATGATCTATGTACATAAGGTAGGCGATATGGAATGCCTAAAACTCAAACATGAGAAATTATGTATAGTTAACAAAGACCAGAAAAAGAAATATCCATTTCACTGAGAATAATATGCGCCGTCAGCAGCGACATGCAAGAAACCTAAACCAGCAGCAATCGGGGCAAGAAAGAGACCAAGAGAGCAGCAAGCTATGCAAGCGCTGGGGTTTCCAGCTGCGACATTCTAAAGCCACATTATTCGTTAGAGATGTATCAAGAGAGCAGGATTTTATTAGCGAGAGTTGTGTCAAATAATTACAGGAATGAGCAAGAATAAGATTTCGTTTTTAGCAGTCTGTATATCAGGCAGTTCACCAATGGTTTTACTTAGTGAGAGGCAACAACCTTAAAAATATGGAGAATTTTTTTTGCAATATCCTGTAGAAATTTAGGAAAGTCTGGAAGCAACGGAAGCAAACAATTGGATGCACGACTCTCCTATTTGATGTGACACACACACACAAAATATATATTACCTTTTACATACAATATTTTTGATATATCAGAATGCCTTTTCAGTGCATCTCTCATTTTGATTCACAAGTGAGTAATAAGAACAAAGATCTACAACAAATACATGAATTCACAAATAAGTGACAAAAGGAGAAAGGTACAACCTAAAAGTGCTTCATTGTACAGGTCGCGGTAGGCGATCATGTTGTCTTCTATAGCGTCGCAGGCCTTCATTGTTTGCTGCACCACAAGATTCGAGTCGCCATAGATCATCAATCGAGTGCACCCAAGTGCTTTTGCCATCCGCATGCCGTGGATCAAGGCTTCGTACTCAGCCTCGTTGTTGGAGGGTAGTTTGAATCCCATCTGCAGAACATAGCGGAGCTTGTCTCCTTTTGGTGATATGAGGATGACACCTGCTCCTGCGCCTTCATGTTTCTTTGACCCGTCGAAGTACATGGTCCATGAGTTGGACACATCTGGTGTTCCAGGCAATTGGGCTTCTATCCACTCGGTTGTGAAGTCAGGTAGGACTTGCGCTTTGATGGCCTTCGGGTGCTCATACTTGATGTCCCTTGGTGCTAGCTCGATGAGCCATTTTGCGACTCGCCCAGTTGCATTGGGGTTTGTGAGGATATCACCGATTGCTGAGTTACTCACCACGGTGATCGGGTGCTCCGTGAAGTAGTGCGTCAACTTCCGTGAGGACATGAACATGGCGTACGCCAGCTTCTGATAGTGCGGGTACCGCTGCTTTGATATGGAGAGAACCTCGCTCAGGTAGTAGATTGGACGTTGTATGCTTTGGGCGTGCCCCTCCTCCATGCGTTCGACTACCAGCACGGTACTCACCACCCTGTTTGTAGCCGAGACATACAGGTATAGTGGCTCCCGTTCCTTAGGTGCGACGAGGATCGGAGGGCTTGTGAGGATCCGCTTGAGATCTGTGAAGGCTGCTTCGGCTTCTAGCGTCCACTCGAACTTGTCCGCCTTCTTCATCAGTCGATAGAATGGCAGTGCCTTTTCGCCCAGTTTGCTGATGAATCGACTGAGCGCTGCCACTCGACCTGCTAGTTTCTGCACATCGTGAAGCTTTGAAGGCCTTTTCATTGTTAGGATGTCATGTATTTTCTCCGGGTCTGCTTCGCTTCCACGGGCAGAGACTAGATACCCCAAGAGCTGCCCGGCTGGAACGCCGAACGTGCACTTCTTAGGATTGAGTTTGATATGAAAGCGTTTGAGGTTGGCGAACGTCTCCCTCAAATCGTCGAGTAGTGTGTGTTCTTCCCTTTTTTTGATGACAATGTCATCCACATAGACTTGGACGTTGCGTCCGATTTGCTTTTTGAGGCAGTCCTGCATCATGCGCTGGTATGTTGCACCCGCGTTTTAGAGCCCAAAGGGCATAGTTGTGTAGCAGTAGACCCCGAGTGGGGTTATGAACGCCCTTTTTTCTTCGTCTTCTTGCTTCATCCTTATCTGGTGATAACCTGAATAGGCATCCAGAAAGGACAGTCGTGCGCATCCGGTGGTGGAGTCGACGATCTGGTCGATTCGAGGTAATGGGAAGTGATCCTTTCTGCAGCATTTATTCAGTGCTGTGAAGTCCACGCACATCCGAAGGATGTCTGTATGCTTCTTCTCTACGAGGTCGGGGTTGGCCACCCATTGTGATTTCTTGATTTGTCTGATAAATCCTGCTGCGAGTAACCGGTCGACTTCAGACTCGACTGCGGTTCGCTTTGGGCCGGAGATTCGGCGCATCGTTTGCTTGACTGGCTTTGCATCTGGAAACAATTAGAGAGAATGCTCAGCAAATTCCCTGGGAATACCTGGCATGTCGGCTGGACACCATGCAAATATTTCCCAGTTCTCACGGAGGAATTCGACGAGCGCGCCTTCCTATGCGATAGACAGACTCGAGGATACATTGACTGTCTTGGACGGGTCGGTCGGGTGCACCTGATGCGACCTTGTGTCATTTGTTGCGTTGAACGATCTGTCGACTGCCAGCTTTTTATGCACTGGCAGGAATGTGCGATCGTTGGAAATCGCCAGCTCGTCGAGTGTCTGTTCCATGCCGAATGTTTCGGAGATTTTGCTGAACTCGCGGTCGCAAGCATCGGACCTTTGAAAGTTTCCCTTGACTGTGATGACTCCCTTGGGTCCTGGCATCTTCAGCATGAGGTACGCGTAGTGCGGTACCGCCATGAATCGAGCGAACGTCGGGCGCCCAAGGATAGCGTGGTATTGTGATTTCCAGTCGACGACCTCGAACTCAATCGACTTGGTCCTGAAGTGGTTTTTGTCCCCGAACGTAACGTCGAGTTGTATGGTGCCTTCTGGGCTGATTGCTTTGCCAGGAACAATACCGTGGAAGGTATTTGAAGATTTTGGGAGGTTTTCGACTGACCTATTCATTTTGCGGAGCGTGTCCGCGAAGATGATGTTTATGCCGCTGCCTCCATCCTCCGATTTGTGCGTCGAGTACTAGAGCGGCGTGTCCTGGTCGGGCTACAGCTGGGGGATGATCCTCCCGACTGAAGTTTATGATGGTATCTGGTCCCTTCAGAAATTCGGGCACAGCAGGAGGTGCCATGACATCCATGTTCACCTGTCGAGTGATTAGCTTTTGCTGCCTGTTGGAGGGGCGCCCCTTTTGTATCATGTACATCTGCCCATGAGGCTGTGGATATTGATCATCTTCTACCCGATGTCCGGGCTGTATGGCACCCGCGAGATGTGCGCCTGTACCAGGCTGTGGCGGTGGCTGCGGTGGCTGCTGAGGTGGTGGCTGAGGACCCATTATAGCAGGCACAACATTTCGCTGCTGCATTGGTGCAGGGGTCGACTGAGCGGGTGCAGGGCCGTACCTTTTGAGTCGTGTCATGTAATCAGACGCCAATTGGTCGAATTCCTTGCAGTTCCTCAACGTGTGGTTGGAGCGTAATTTTCCGTCTTCCCCCTTAAAGAGGTGGAATCTGCACCAATCGTCCATCTTATCTTCGAATGATCGCTCGGATTTTGTGTCTGCGCGTTTGCGCCACTCTTGCCTTTTGTGGCTGTTGATACGTCTTCAACGTATCTATAATTTTTGATGTTCCATGCTTGTTTTATACCAATTGCTACATGTTTTGCATTTACTTTATGGCACTTTTATACATTTTTTGGGACTAACCTATTAACAAGATGCCGAAGTGCCAGTTCCTGTTTTCTGCTGTTTTTGTATTCCAGAAAAGCTAGTCTGGAAATATTCTCGGAATTGGACGAAACTTCACGGACATCCCTATTTTTCCAGAAGACACCAGATGGAGCGAAGAAGCAACGGAGAGGAGCCACAGGGGACCCACACGCCACTAGGGCGCGGCAGGCCCCTTGGCCGCGCCCTGGTATGGTGTGGGCCCCACGGGGGTCGTCAGCCGCCGCCCTTTCGCCTACTTATTCCCCCCGAGAAAATAACCCTAAGGGCCTGAGCCAAAATCCACGAAAAGTTCCAGAGACGCCGCCGCCGTCAACCCTAGCTCGGAGGGTCCAGAACCTCTTCCCGGCACCCTGCCGGAGAGGGGAATCGTCACCGGAGGCTTCTACATCGCCATGCCTGCCTCCGGAGTGATGCGTGAGTAGTTCATCCTTGGACTACGGGTCCATAGCAGTAGCTAGATGGTTGTCTCTCCTATTTGTGCCATCATGTTTAGATCTTGTGAGCTGCCCTACATGATCAAGATCATATTATTGTAATGCTACATGTTGTGTTTGCTGGGATCCGATGAATATTGAATATTATGTCAAGTTGATTATCAATCTATGCCCTATGTTATTTATGATCTTGCATGCTTTCCGTTACTAGTAGATGCTTTGGCCAAGTAGATGCTTGTAACTCCAAGAGGAGTATTTATGCTAGATAGTGGGTTCATGCCTCCGTTTAATCTGGGACAGTGACAGAAAGTTCTAAGGTTGTGGATGTGCTGTTGCCACTAGGGATAACCTAACGATGCTATGTCCACGGGCATATGTGTTTGTTTACATTACGCGCTTTACTTAATGCGATTATCCGTTGCTTGCAACTTAATACCAACGGGGGACTCGGATGACAACCCGGCGGTGGATTATTAGTCATAGACGCTGTTGGATAACGGTCTATGTATTTGTCGTAATGCCCAATTAAATATCATAGTAATCATCATGTCATGTATTTGCATTGTCATGCGCTCACTATTTGTCAATTGCCCAGCTGTAATTTGTTTACCCAACATGTTAGTTATCTTTATGGAGAGACACCACTAGTGAACTGTGGACCCCGGTCCATTCTTTTACACTGATTAAACAACCACAAACTGCAAACTGTTCCTTTTTCATTCGCTGCAATTTAATACTCATTTTCCACACGAGACGTTTAATCCTTTGTTTTCAGCAAGCCGTGAGATTGACAACCTCACTGTTTCGTTGGGGCAAATAGTTTGATTGTGTTGTGTGCAGATTCCACGTTGGTGATCGTGTTGCGCCGTGCGAGCCACCACAACCTTCTGAAGAGTTGTTGCTCCTACTGGTTCGATAACCTTGGTTTCATACTGAGGGAAAACTTGCTGCTGACTACATCATACCTTCCTCTTGGGGTTCCCAACGAGCGTGCACGTCATCAAGCCTTTTTCTGGCGCCGTTGCCGGGGAGAGCAGTCTTCTGCAAGGGGAGTTTCACACTTCCAATCTCTTTACTTTGTTTTTGTCTTGCTTAGTTTATTTTATTTTATCTTGTTTGCTTTCAATTATCAAAAACACAAAAAAATTAGTTACTTGCATTTAGTTTATTTTCGGTTTGTTTCCTGTTAGTTATTATGTCTAGCTCTTTACTTGCTATCAATGGTTACTTTCCTTGAAACTAGTCCTATGGCTGAAAACAACATGAGAGAGCTTTATGAAATTTATCTTGAGTTGGGACATGAAGTGTTTGAAGAGAAAATTAAAAAGCCTATGGAACTTTATTTGCATAACAATCATGATAGTAGCAATGTTATTAGCATACATTCTTTGAACACCATTATTGCTAATGCCATGGAAAGCTCTAAGCTTGGGGAAGCTGGTTTTGATAAAAATGATATTTTTAGTCCCCAAGCTTGGAGGAGGAAGAATGCTATATTGTCGAATGTGATGATTCTATTGAAATATCTCTTTTGATAAATTTGAAGTAAACAACCCCTTGACTCAAGTAAAAGGAAATTGCAGAAAGTAAAAATGTGCTCCCTAATGTTATATATGATAATTCTTGATGATGGTCCTATATTGCCTAATGATATTAATTTACTACTATTGTCAAAAGTGGTTTAATGACCCCACTATTTTGAGCTTAATAAAAATTATATGTTTAGATCAAAAAGCATGCTTTATGTGATAGTTATATTGTTGAGTTTTCATGATGCTACTGAAAATTATTTTGAGAGAGGAAAATATGGTTATAGAAATCTTCATGTTATTAAATTTCCTCTCTTTATGATGAAAGTTTTGAGCTTTCTCTTGTGTTGCTTCTATATGATTTTTGCTTTAAGACCTAATGGTCCGTTGAAAGTTTGAAGTTGCACTTGTTTTGCCTTCCTATGCTAGTCACTTTGTGCTTAATTGACTTGTTTTCTTATAAGACTCCTATGCATAGGAAGAGTGTTAGATTTAAACATGTTTTATATATGCTCCTTGATGCTCTCTTTTATGTTTCAACTCCATCTTTATGTGAGCATCATAAAAATCACTATGCCTAGCTAAAAGGCATTAAAGAAAGCGCTTTTGGGAGGCAACCCATTATCTTTTATTTTCAGTTTTAGTCAAGGTTTGTTTACTTCTGTAGCAACTCCTTTGTATCTTTATTTTCTCGCATTGTTGTGCCAAGAGTAGCCTCTAATGTTAAGATGATGCTTAATTTTGATTGCTGCGCAGAAACAGATTTTTGCTGTTCACTGTACGAAATTAAAATCACCAGATTGTTAAAAATCTGAAATTTTTGTGCGTAATCTTTATGAATGTCTGAATCTTTCATTAGTTCAAGTTTTCGATCTGAGCGTCGTAAGTGCCTCGAAAAAATTCGTCTTTGCGGACTGTTCTGTTTTAGACAGATTATGCCTTTTTATTTTGCATTCTCTCTTTTACTAGTGTTGAGTGAAATTCTTTTTTGGGTGGAAGAGCTTCACATAACATCAGTGGCTGTAGCTAATGTTTAAAGTAACAAATCATATTGCGTCTTTATAGAACATGTGAATTTTTGATTATGCACTAACCCTCTAATGAGATTACTTTGAGTTTGGTGTGACGGAAGTTTTCAAGGGTCAAGAGAGAAGGATGATAATAGGATCAAGAAGAGTGAAGAGCTTAAGCTTGGGGAGGCTCCCATGGATCTCCCCAGCATATTTCAAGAAGACTCAAGCGTCTAAGCTTGGGGATGCCCAAGGCATCCCCTTCTTCATCGTCAAAATTATCAGGTCATCTCTAGTGAAACTATATTTTAATTCTTTCACATCATATGTGCTTTTCTTGGAGCGTCTGTGTGCTTTTATTTTCAGTATTGCTTTTATTTTCAATAAAGCTTGACTGGACCCTAGCATTCTTGATTGGGAGAGAGACACGCTCCGCTTTTTCATGAGAATACTCCTATTCTTCACTTATATTTGTTGAGTATTCATATCTAGCGCTGTTCAGCTTTTAGCTCTTGTTTTCATGTATCTCTTGTCAGAGCTATTAGCTTTCTTTTGTAGAAAGTACTCTCTTGCTTCACTTATATTTGTTTGGAGAGTTGATTGAAATAAATTGATTGGTGTTTGGTTGGTTCAAAATGTTGCATGTGGTAATTGGTATAAGGAAAAACTTGCTTAATCTTGTAGATCACTAATGGATAACTTGATGCTTGTCAATTGTTTTGAGTTAACAAGTAGATCATGATTAAATTGTGCATCACATGAGTTAAGCCTATTAGTGAAGAACTACCGTAAAGCTTGTTGAAAATTTGGTTTGCATCGGTGGTATCTCTAAGGTCTAGATATTTTCTAATAACAGGGTTTGGTTAACAAGGAAGACGGTATGAAGTCTTATAACGTTTGCAATATGTTTGTCATATAAAACTTGGTGTACGGGTTGATATTCTTGTTTGCTTACATAACCTTGCTAGCCTAAACTCTGTACTGAGAGGGAATGCTTCTCGTGCATCCAAATCCTTGAGCCAAAATCCATGCCATTTGTGTCCACCATAACTACCTATATGTGGTATTTCCTTGCCACTCCAAGTAAATTTTTCATGTGCTACCTTTAAATTATTCAAAATGTTATTATTCCCTTTTTGTGTCAATGTTTACTAGCTCATGAGGAATTAGTGTGGTTATTCTTTATTCTTTGTCAATGGACTTTTACACCTGGACTAGTGGCATATACATCCGCTTATCCAATAATTGCAAAAAGAGCTGGCAACGGGGTGCCCAGTCCCAATTAATTACAACTTTAACCAATTAATTCTCTTCACACTTTTGCCCTGATTCATCAGTAAGCAATGACAAACAGTGAAATACCTGAATGTGTGTAAACCAAAGAGAAAGAGGGATGATCTGCCTTGCTGGTAGAAATAACGTCCTTCATGGGAGCCGCTCTTAAAAGTCCGTTTGACAGGTAGAATACTGTTCTCACCCGCTACCATTCGTTGACAATTAACAAACACCTCTCAAAAATAGATACTCCTCCATGGTATGTGATTGATGGAAGGCACCCGAGGATTCGGTTAGCCATGGCTTGTGTTAGCAAGGTTGGGAGGAGTATCAAATATTTTATGCAATCTCTATATGCTTTCAAAAACCTAAAAGCTCTAGCACATGATTTAATCCCTGCTTCCCTCTGCGAAGGGCCTTTCTTTTACTTTTATGTTGAGTCAGTTTTCCTATTCTTTCTGTCTTCCACAAGCAAACACTAGTGTCAACTTTGTTACAACATGCGTTATATGCAATGTATTGGACTTGTTATACTACTTTGTGTTGACAATCCATGAGATAAATATGTTGAAAGTTGAAGCAAATGCTGAAACTAATTCTTCCTTTGTGTTGATTAAATACCTTTTATTAGAAACTATTGCTTTATGAGTTAACACTTATGCAAAACTGTTTGATGCTTGTCTCGAAAGTACTATTCATGAAAACGTTTAGCTTGTGTGATTCATTGTTTACTCATTATCTATTTGGTAGCAAATTATAGACCATTGACTTGGATCACTTCATTCATTTACATGTGCCTTGCAATATTATATGATCAAGATTATGATAGTAGCATGTCACCTCAAAAATTATTTTGTTTTTATCGTTTACCTACTCGAGGACGAGTAGGAACTAAGCTTGGGGATGCTGATACGTCTCAAACGTATCTATAATTTTTGATGTTCCATGCTTGTTTTATACCAATTGCTACATGTTTTGCATCTACTTTATCACTTTTATACATTTTTTGGGACTAACCTATTAACAAGATGCCGAAGTGCCAGTTCCTGTTTTCTGCTGTTTTTGTATTCCAGAAAAGCTAGTCTGGAAATATTCTCGGAATTGGACGAAACTTCACGGGTCCCTATTTTTCCAGAAACACCAGACGGAGCGAAGAAGCAACGAGAGGAGCCACAGGGGCCCACACGCCACTAGGGCGCGGGCCCCCTTGCCGCGCCCTGGGTGGTGTGGGCCCCTCGGGGGTCGCAGCCGCCGCCCTTTCGCCTACTTATTCCCCCCGAGAAAACCCTAAGCCTGAGCAAATATCCACGAAAAGTTCCAGAGACGCCGCCGCCGTCAACCCTAGCTCGGGAGGGTCAGAACCTCTTCCCGGCACCCTGCCGGAGAGGGGAATCGTCACCGGAGGCTTCTACATCGCCATGCCTGCCTCCGGAGTGATGCGTGAGTAGTTCATCCTTGGACTACGGGTCCATAGCAGTAGCTAGATGGTTGTCTCTCCATTTGTGCCATCATGTTTAGATCTTGTGAGCTGCCCTACATGATCAAGATCATATTATTGTAATGCTACATGTTGTGTTTGCTGGGATCCGATGAATATTGAATATTATGTCAAGTTGATTATCAATCTATCTATGTTATTTAAGATCTTGCATGCTTTCCGTTACTCGTAGATGCTTTGGCCAAGTAGATGCTTGTAACTCCAAGAGAGTATTTATGCTAGATAGTGGGTTCATGCCTCCGTTTAATCTGGGACAGTGACAGAAAGTTCTAAGGTTGTGGATGTGCTGTTGCCACTAGGGATAACCTAACGATGCTATGTCCACGGGCATATGTGTTTGTTTACATTACGCACTTTACTTAATGCATTATCCGTTGCTTGCAACTTAATACCAACGGGGACTCGGATGACAACCCGGCGGTGGATTATTAGTCATAGATGCTGTTGGATAACGGTCTATGTATTTGTCGTAATGCCCAATTAAATATCATAGTAATCATCATGTCATGTATATGCATTGTCATGCGCTCACTATTTGTCAATTGCCCAGCTGTAATTTGTTCACCCAACATGTTAGTTATCTTTATGGAGAGACACCACTAGTGAACTGTGGACCCCGGTCCATTCTTTTACACTGATTAAACAACCACAAACTGCAAACTGTTCCTTTTTCATTCTGCAATTTAATACTCATTTTCCACACCAGACGTTTAATCCTTTGTTTTCAGCAAGCCGGTGAGATTGACAACCTCACTGTTTCGTTGGGGCAAAGTAGTTTGATTGTGTTGTGTGCAGATTCCACGTTGGTGATCGTGTTGCGCCGTGCGAGCCACCAGCAACCTTCAGAACAGTTGTTGCTCCTACTGGTTCGATAAACCTTGGTTTCATACTGAGGGAAAACTTGCTGCTAGACCACATCAAACCTTCCTCTTGGGGTTTCCCAACGAGCAGGCACGCCTTGCATCAGCTGTCGCTTCGTGGCTCGCGGTCTCGACTGTCCCGTCGATCATCCGACCTTCTGCTGCTCCTGTCCTGATCATCACGGGGTTGTGTGTATCCAGCCGCCATGAACTCGGGTCTGTCGTCGTCGTAAGGACGTTTTGAACGTTTGCGCCTGCGATCATCTCTGTATGAGTCTCGATGGCTTCGACTGCCGCTGTCATGACCGTCGCGTGGTGGAGAAACACGGGATCTTCGCACAGAGTCCTCTCCATCTACCCACTCAGTCGCGATTTTTAGGAGTTGAGCCAAGGAACTTGGCTTTTCGCGACCAAGTGCTTCCTTGAAGTCTTTCCTGGCAAGGCCCATTGTGAAGGCGTCCATGGCTCTATCTTCAGATATTTGGCCTACTGAATTGCGTATTTCGGTCCAACACCGTATGTATGATCTCAACGACTCGTCTGATCGTTGGACGCAAGCTCTCAGCTCTTCGAATGTCTTCGGGCGCTCGCAGAGAGGCTCGAAGTTTTTGATGAAGTCTCTTCGGAAATCATCCCATGAGTCTTATGACGACGGGGTAGCGCCTTGAGCCAGTCACGGGCTGTGCCTTCGAGCATAAGTCGTATGTATTGCATCGCTGTGGTGTTTGTGCCTCGCTGGCACGAGACGGCGAGTCTGTAGTCTTCTAACCACCCAGACGGTTCTTGCCTGCCGTTGTACTTGGGTTGCTCAGATGTTAACTTGCACCCTTTGGGCATCAGTGTCTCGCGGATGCGTCGAGTGAAGCACAAGGCTCCGCATGGCTTTGGTTCACGGTCAGAGTATGAATCGCTGTTGTAGGACCTTCGAGATCTGCTTCTGCTGGACCTGTGCCGGCGTGTGCTTCTCCTTTCTTCCTCTGAGTGGTGGCTGCGACCGCTGCGATTGTGTGCTGCGTGTCGTGAGTCGACTATGTCACGATTTCGACCCCCTCCTGGAGTTTTGTCTTCTGACTGTATAGCCTTTGCTGCTAGAGCTAGCGATTTGAGTTGTTGGCGATGCAGGACTGCGTTAGGGTCGTCCGCCGGAGGTTGAATTGCCTTGAGGTAGGCACCCACGGAGATCAGCGCACCCGCGGCTGTTTTGGGTACTGGGATTCCGTCAGCGTCTTCTGTCGTGAACGACAGGTTGCGAGTGATTTCTGCTCTCTCATTTTCTGGGAGGCCTGCCAACCTTGACCTCTGTCTTGGGGCTGCTTGCCCTGTGGAGCTGAGGGACAGCTGCCTTCTTCGCGCACTCGAGATGCTGGCTTGCCTTTTGCGTTCTTCGAGTGTCGCCCTGTAGTTTTGCAGTCGAATTGACTCTTGCCAGTTGAAGTACTGAAAGGTCAACATCTCCTCTGGAGTGGAATCTGGTGGCATCATTGTGCACTCCTTGATGACTTTATCTGCTTTTGCAGCCATCTCCGCAGTGATCGTCAGGGTTGTGACCCCATCCGGCATGGTTACCGTGCATGGGAATTGTGCAGGCCTGCGGACGGCTGCGGCTGCGGATGATTCTGCAGAGAAGGCGACGTACACCTGATGGGGCGTGACCCGTGGGCACGTGTATGTGCTGTTGATTCCAGTCATGGACTCGACGTCGTCGTCCAGGCTCATGTCAGAACCAGTATGCCCGTCGAGTAGATCTTCTAGTCGAGTAGATCTTCTAGGCGAATCTCGCTGTCGATGTGCTCATCGCCTATGCTCATCTCGGTATTGGCGAAGCCAGTATGGATCTCGGAGTCGAGGTTAGTGCTGGTGCAGATCTCAGAATCGACGCTGCTGTCGTTATGAATCGCGGGCTCGTAGAAGTCATCGAGGGAGATCCCGCAGTCGAAGCTCTCGTCGAGTGGGAGATCGAAGTCGAAGTCGCTTGCGCGGTATGCTGATTCAGCCTCCTCGCCCTGGAGTTCTTTTGTCATGTACGCGTTGATCTCTCCAGTCGACATGGTTGTTGCGGGTGAGCAGGCTTCCAGAATCGATGATGGGGCGAACGCAGTCGACGGAGCCTCGGGTGCGCCCAGCGCGAGTTGTCGCGGATCTGTCATGTCCTGCGTACCAAGATTGTTTACGAAAAAACTGAAACCTCCAACAGTTAAATCCAAACCTGACTCGAGACCAGAGAATGTCTCCTGAAGATCTGGCGAGTGCGGATCAAAGTTCATCAGAGGAGCAGATGCGCTCTTTGCAGGTGAAGCGGGCAGATTGCCGCTTTTCGAGTGGTTCGGCGAGTCGCCGTGTGTCGACTGGATCGGCGAGTTGTGATTTGCTGACATGATCGGCGAGTTGCCGTTTGCAGATGAGATCGGCGAGTTGCCGTTTGCAGACGTGATCGGCGAGTTGCCGTTTGCTGATGGGACCGGCGAAACTTCGAGTCCAGCACTATTCTTTCCCACAGACGGCGCCACTTGACGAGGGGTAGACTCATCAAGACCCGTGGTTAAGGTCCCTGGGTTGTGAATATGGGGGAGAGAACGTGGTAGAGGTGGTAGTATCGTCAGCTGACAAGCACACTACAAGAAATGTGCTAACTAGTGACTTTTTGATAGTGACCCTGAAAATATTGGTCATAGATCTATGACCATTTTGTATCATTTGGTCACTCGCTGTTTTGAAGGGTCTAAACCCGAAAATATAACGACCAAATCTGTCTGAAAGGTCATAATCGTCTTACATCAATTGGTCATAATGCAAATAACATTAATTTAATATATTTTTCTACCCGATTACGACCAATTTAAATGGTCATTCGTATTAGTTGACAGCCAACTCAGCAATCTCGCCTACGTGTCACTGCTTAGGTGTCATTTTTGCTTATGTGTCATTGCTTATGTGCCATTTTCGCTTACGTGTCAATACTCAGCCATCTCACTGACAGGTGGGACCCGTTAACAGGAGGAGCACATATTGACTTGTTGACTTGTCATGTGGGACCCATCCGGCTGCCATGTGGGACCAGTGGGACCCGCCATGTGACTTGTCATGTGGGACCCACCGTGAGACATGTGGGACCCGCCATGTGGGACCCACCCTGCTGACATGTGGGACCGTACCCTCACTGCATGACATGTGGGCCCAGCACAGAGAGACAAATCCGCGAACAATTGTTCGCAAAAGTTTCGACCCTGGGAGTCGAACACGCGACCTCTCCCTCCAGTTCGCGCTGAGCCAACCAGCAGGCCATCACGAGCCGTGTGATACAATAGCACTTGAGGCCTACTTAATCTTATCACGAGACTCGACATGGGCTCTGGTGGGCTGACGCCATGGCCCATGGAGGAATAAAGGAGAGGCGGGGGCCGGTCGGCCTGGTTCGGCTGCGCTGGTGGGCTGGGCCGGCTCGGTTGATTCTTTTTTTTTTGTTCTTTTCTTTTTATTCTTTTCTGTTTTCTTTTATAACTTTTAATTTTGAACTCCAATTTCAATTAAATAAATTTTGAAAGTTTTGTAAAGATGTCCTCTGTCATTATGGAATATTAGTACTGTTTTTAGACAAAATAAAATACAAAATACCCCTAAGCTTATATATTGCTTTATATAGGGTTTTGAAGAATTTGAAATAAAATTTTGGAATTATTCTTTTAAATTCAAATGCAAGGTTTTAAAATTATGACATGATGAAATGAAAACATCAACTTCCAAAATTTTGTATTTTGGAATTATTCTTTTTGAATTTTCGAATTATTCTTTTTGAATTTTGTATGCTTGTTTGAAAATCAAGTCGAAGTCTCGGTCATGACCGTTCATGTGTAGTGATTGAATCATACAAATATTTTTGTATATCTATGATGAAATGACTTGTTGTGAACCTAGAAATGAAATTCCTGAAAAATAACAGGCAAGATATATAGCACTTGTAGTTCAAATTTTAGCCATTTCCAGCTGAATCGGCAGGGAACCGTTTAATTGTCCGGAAAATGGTAGAAAGCTCAGAAATGAATACTTTTTGGTGATTGTACATAGAATGATATCTACTATGGGAGCAATTTATGTCGGTTCCATTTTGGACGACACTCTCGGTAGCCGCTTCACAAAAAGTCGGGCTATTAGCACTTAAAAAATGAAAAGTGTATTTTTTTTGTGAAACATGTCGAAATCGTTGGTCGGCAACATTGTTTGTCATGCCACAATGCACACATGTGCCAAATTCGGGCACGTTTCGACAAACTATGTCATGAATGTGGCCAAAACACTGCTTGTTAGTCTTGAAAGATATGAATGTCTATACATGATAGCAAGTTTCTGGGAACACGTTTTCAATGAAACTTCTGAATTGCAAGTTTTTTTTTTATGGTAACTAGGTCACATTTCATGACGCTACGCGAAGGTTTTCTATTATTTTGATTTTTTTTGAATTTCGTATGCCGGTTTCAAAATACGGTCAAAACGGCGGACATGACCGTTTGTACCTAGGGGTTGAATCTTGGGAAAATTTTGTTGTATCTCTGATGAAATAGGTACTTGTGTACCTAAATATGATTTTTTCAAAAAATCATAGGCAAACTACGAGGCACTTGCAGTTCAAATTTGACCCGCTTCCAGTTGAATCGGCAGGAATTTGTCTTTTTCACGAGAGGTAGATAGAAACTGTTTAACACACAACCATTTGGTTAATTGTAAATATTATGTGGTATAGTATTTTTAGAAAATGCATTGCTCCAATTTTGCAACATATTTTTGGTAGGTGCTTCACAAAAAACCCCATTTTTCGCACTCGGAAATTGAAAACTGATTTTTTCGTGAAAGGAAAATGAAATGTTTCTTCAGCAACATTGTTCATGGTTCCAAGATACACGTATGTGTCCAATATGGGCATATTTAAGCAAACTATTCCATGAATGTGGACATAATATTCGTCATTCGGCTTGAAAGCCATGAATCTTCGTAGATGATAGCTCATTTCTGAGAACACTTTTTCAATACAACTTCTGTATTGCAAGTCTATATTTTTTTGTGCTAACTAGGTCACATATCATGACTCCACGTGAAGGTTTTCCATTTTTTTGATTTTTTTGAATTTCGTATGCCGATTTCAAAATACGGTCAAAACGGCGGACATGACCGTTTGTACCTAGGGGTTGAATCTTGGGAAAATTTTGTTGTATCTCTGATGAAATAGGTACTTGTGTACCTAAATATGATTTTTTCAAAAAATCATAAGAAAACCATGAGGCACCTGTAGTTCAAATTTGACCCCCTTCCAGCTGAATCGGCAGGAATTTGTCTTTTTCACGAGAGGTAGATAGAAACTGTTTAACACACAACCATTTGGTTAATTGTAAATATTATGTGTTATAGTATTTTTAGAAAATGTATTTCTCCTATCTTACCACATATTTTCGGTAGTTGCTTCACAAAATAACCCATTTTTCGCACTCGGAATATGATAAATCATTTTTTTGTGCACGCAGAATGAAAACTTTATTCAGAAACATTGTTCATGGTTCCAAGATGAACGTCTATGCCTAATATGGGCACATTTGAACAAACTATTCCATGAATGTGGCCATAACATTCGTCATTTGGCTTGAAAGCCATGAATCTTCGTAGATGATAACTCATTTCTGAGAACACTTTTTCAATACAACTTCTGTATTGCAAGTCTATATTTTTTTTGTGTTAACTAGGTCACATATCATGACTCCACGTGAAGGTTTTCCATTTTTTTGATTTTTTTTGAATTTCGGATGCCGATTTCAAAATACGGTCAAAACGGTGAGTTTTTTTGTGAAACATATCGGAATATTTGTTTGGCAACAATTTGGTTAATTGTGCATACAATATGGTATAATATTTCTAAAATTGGTGTGGTAAAATTTTATCCAACATCAAGCCTTAAAACTTATTTGTTTCACCCTAAAAGTTTATTTACTGTCATATGTATTATGCTGAACTGGGCCGAAACTGGCCGAGCCTCTGACCGCATACCGGGCTTTAGGCCCGTTAGACAGATGCTGCATCACCGCGACTGTTCGATGCCGATCCGACGGTGGGGAGTGCGCACCTCCTGCATATAAGGAGCGCTTCGCCGCCGCCCCGATCAAACCCTAACTCCTCTCGAACCCTAGCTCCTCGCAACCGCCCACGCACATCTCTCTCCCCCTCGATCCACTTTCTTCGCCGCCGCCTCTCCGTGCTGCTCCTTGCCGGCCACCCAACTCCCTACACACCGCCGCCCCTCTACCCATCCCATTAAAGCGCCGTCGCGATGCTATCTGCCACCGCGCAAACCCTATCCCGCTCTCGTTCCTGTCCTCTCTCTCACGGCGGCGGCGACCAAAGCTGCTCTCGAAACCAGCGACCACCGCGTCGCTGCTGGCTTGCTCGCCGGCGCGCGCGTGCGTGCTTCGACACGCGGCGCTCCATCGAGCTTGCCGGACCGCGGCGCGCGCTTGGCCTTCCTTGGCTGCGGCGGCGTCAGATCTGGAGAGCAAGGCGTCGGAAGACTTCGTCGACGTTGATTTCGAGCTAGGAGTCTCTGACCACCAGGACGGCGCAGGAGCACGGTGGAACCCGCCATGGCCGCCGCAGCGTCAGATCTGGAGAGCAAGGCCACGGAGGCCTTCGTCGACGATGATTTCAAGCCAGCACCGCCCACTGATCTACTTCTCCATCTTCTTCTCTCGTTTGTGCACATCAGAGACGGCCCAGATCTGACATTTTTGTTATCTTACTGGTGTTTTAGGGCGCGGGTCTTGCAGTGCCAAGAGAACACGCTCGGGAACGTCTACTAGGGCGGCAGCCGTGGCCGTCGGCGGCGGCTACTTAATCTACAAGGACCACAAGCTCGCCCGTGACATATAGATGGTGTTAAAGATCAACGACAAGCTCTACATCGTCCTCTGTCGGCCAGACACCGACTCCCAAACGGTGCGAGTCGCTCCCCCTCCCCCTCTTTGCCTCTGATTTCTTATGGCGTATTAGGGTTTCGATGCATCAATAACTATTACTGGTGTTTCAGGGCGCGGGTCTTGTAGTGGCCACAAGAAAATTTGCTTGCGTTATTATACTCCATGCATGCTTTTGACATAAAGTTGTTGTTCCAAATAGTTTTTAAAGATAATTGCTTAAGAAGTTAACCCAAAATTGTTGTAGCTTACAAGTCTAATTCACTGTGCTATTACTGTTTAAAGATAACTCTTTGAGCAAGTTAACCCAATACTGTATTGTTACAACTTGATGCTTCTCTGCAAAAAATTAGCATGTCAATTACTATAACATATGCTCCAAGCTTTGTATTCAGATTTTATCTCAAGCATTGTAGTTCTGTATTTGTTTCCGTGGACACCTATTCTATTAAATATTAATTCATGAAAGGTAGTTCACTGCTTTAGCTAGGACCAGTAACCCCCACTAGCACCTTATTGATGATATGTATTCTTTCATTGTTTGCTGTTAATTACCTAAGTTTGGACGTGATGTTAACAATAACCTGAGAACACCTGCTTATCATACAACCTGAATTATTTGATATATCTCAATGAACTCCTTAGATGTACTGTTGTGGTATGCTAAACTACATGTATCACTTGTGTTTCTAACTCTGCTACCTCTCTGTCTTTACTAGTTTTCGGTTTCTGCCTGCTCGTGTCTGTTGGTGTGATTTACATGTTACATGCTAATAACACACTTTCAGTTTACCGTGTTCTAAGAATGACTCGGTTATTTAAACCCTGGCCTGCATGTGTATATGTTAATTATCATCTCACTGTTGACGAAGCCCTACACGTCTCTGGCAGGGTGCTACAAGGCCAAGCACAACGGGGAGAAGATCATGTGGCTACATCATCAAGCACACCGTGGAGATCATCCACCTTCTGACTGACGCCAACCCCATCCAGATCATTAACTGGCTGTATCTCATCTAATTCATTAAGAACACAGACCATCCATTGGTTGGAGAGGATGGACAGGACCCAGATAAACCACTTGATATTACGGTGATCAGTAGAATGAGGCACTCCAGGGCAATGAACAAGCTTAAGAAGGTTGCTTTCAAGGTACTTACCGTAACTTTAAGCTCCACATGTCATACTTAGATTTGAAACTTCTGTTTGATGTAAATTTTGCTATCAGTTCTCAGTTTTGGTGCCTCTGGTTGATGCAGGTACACATGAGTGTTGTTGTGGACATGGTCTCCTTTTTGGCATGCCCAAGTACCCGGTGGTGCTCGCCTACATATATGGTTACCGCAGAGCTGCAGTTCAGGTTTGGCGCTCGAGCTCTACCTTGCGATTCCTTTCATTGAAGCCTACACTTGGTGTATGCTACTTGTGACTAGGATGTATCTGTTGTTCGATTTGGTCCATCATCTTTCCTACTATGCTTCTACATATGTTGTTGTAAACTGCTTGAACACTAACTACTTGATATTACATTCTGTTCATGTAGGTGAATGTAACTTCCAATGCCCAAGAGTGTGGCTAGAACTTGGTTGACGACTTGTGCCCATGTTGAAGATCATGTTCCAGCGTTATCCAAGAGTGTTTTCTTTGTAATGCGCAATGTTTGTTATTCTTTGTCATTCTAGTTGTGATGTGAACTGTTTGGAGTTTCTGTGTTCTCTATCTGATCCGACTAGAATATTGTAATAAAAAGTGATTTGGCAGTTAATTGAATATTTATGTTTTCTTTTTACTTCAGTTTTGACATATATTAATAAGCTGTGAGAACTTACAGCCTGAGAATCGGGACCCACTTACATAAACCTGACAGTTGGGACCCACTGACCCAAACCTGATAGCTGGGACCCACGGAAAAGAACCTGTCACCCAGGACCCATATACCAGAATCTGACAGTTGGGACCCACTTGAAAAAATGAAAATAGTTTTAATGCCAAAAAATAATAAAGGCCAAAATATTGGGCTTGGCCCATGTAGTTGATAAGAATTAATAGGAAAAAAAATTCAAATTGTTGGGCTCGGCCCATGTAAAGCACAGAATTGGACCGGGCTGATTCTGCTACATGACCATATCAATTGGTCACAATCTTGCCACGTCAGCAGTGCCACGGTGGATCTGACGTGGCTTGGCTGGATAGCTAGTGACCAAAACGATTGGTCATAATATCTGTGACTTTTTAGATTCGTCACAAACATCCATGACGAATGCACCCAAATGGTCACGAAGGTTCATTGCTGACCGCCAGCTTTCGACCAACTGTTTTTGGTCATAAGAAGGTCACAGATGAAAAATAGGTGACCATTCAGTGACCAATATGAAGGGTCACCAGTTAGCATATTTCTTGTAGTGGCAGGGCAAAGATTTTACCCAGGTTCAGGGCCCTCGTGTGGAGGTAACACCCCTACGTCCTGCCTGTCTGTTGTTGATTTGCGAATATGGTGGTTACAAAGGGATCCCGGCGAGATGTCAATCTCGCAAGGGTTTGGTGGCTCTGGTGTTTCGTAGTCTGGTTCGATGGCCCTCCCAGCCTTTAAATATTAGGCTGGGTCTCGGGTGTTTGTAACCGACTCGAATTACATGTAAGGAAAGTCTAAACCGACTATGGCTTCGTCAACTTGGAGGATACTCCATCTTCTCGGGCCTTCCTTCATGGGCCTTTCGTAGGCTCTTGATAATTGGGCCTAACCGATACGTGCACCAGGTACCCTCATGGTAGGGTACCCGATAGTCATAGCCATGTCAGCGCGGTAACTGGTCGATCCGACGGCCGAGAGTTGCTAAGCTCTGTGAGGCCTCCTTGGGGTCACCCCGTTTACCTCCTTCGATGATACTCTCTTTTTATTTATATGTACTCCCTCCGTTCCAAATTAATTGACTTCCTTTTGCCCACATGTGGATGTATCTAGACATATTACAAGTATAGATACATCCACATTTGGACAAATGAAAGTCAATTAATTTGGAACGGAGGGAGTATATGTGAAAGGATTGCACTGTAACTTGTTGATATAGATGCGGCTTTGCCGGAGATGACAGAGACCGTGGCCCAAATCTATGTATGTCACTCGAGGACATATGTGGAGTAAAGCTCTATTCTAATTTTTTTTACTTTTCATTCAACTACAAGCGATTCCATATTTATTGTTAAACTCTAATATTATACATTTTAGAAGCTAAATTGTTAACCAAAAACTGGACCTGGACTTAGTCACTGTGGCATGACCACCGATGACATGCCAGTTATTCCATGCACGTGTCGTCTTTATTCAAAGACTTCATAAACAGAAAAGTATCTTTTAATGCAAGTAAAAGCACCTAATGTAAGAATATTATACCATGTGAAACATTTTCAAAAGTCAAAAACCAAATCAATAGATCACCTGTTAAACACATGACCCTTTTTGAAACATGCGATTAAACAATCTAGATAACGGTAAACACATCAATATTAAAAATATCAAATCCAAGAATACTCAAACAATTTAGGCCAATAGATAGAGAAACTAAGGATATGGTGTTTTTATTTAATTGCATACATTATTCGTGAGTTATCCTGAATTCCCCTTTTCCAGAACACTTAGGTTTTAAAGTAATTTTAGTATAAGTTGTAAAAGTCAATTTAATAAGTTACACATTTTACTAACATATGTGGATATCTAAGTTCAGAATTATATGTTTTCCTAAGATTTTATATCGACATTATTTGTTTTCTACTTGTCTCTGAATTCCCATGATTTCATATTTTTATTACTTTTCTGTACTTTTCAGCTTCTAAGTTGGGGGGGCTGCCACATGTGTGTAACCACCCCCCAACATCAGGCATATTATGTTGACCAAAAATTTTAAACTCATAAACTGAAAGTATTAATGTCTAGTATTTAATTTTTTTAAGATGAAATCAAGAATTAACCCAAAGTGGACTTGTTCCTTCAATATAATAGTACGTTGCAAATGTTTTAAATTGACATTGAAAGGGTCACATGTTATATGCAGTTTTCAGAACAAGGCGTAAATATATATATATATATCGAAAATTGCCTCCTCGCTACGACGATAGCTGCGCATGCAGAATCCACCTTTGGTTCCCTTATGCTGAGATAGGTGCTAATCATGCATGTGCATTAGTTTCTAGGTTAGGAAGGAGTTATTCTTGTTTTGAGTAGACATGCATGCCGTCTATTCTCACGGACGTTAAGGGGGAATCATGTTCACCGGGGTGGGAATCATGTTCACCGTTCGCACCCGCCACAAAAATCCAGACTTGAGTCCAAGTAAAGCTGAACTATATATAAAGTCAATCTGGGATGGTGAGCCGTGGAGTATAGTGGCGAGATTTTTTACGTGTTCGTTTCTATCCTTCTATTACAAAACAAAAAAATAGAGCTTTATGTGCAGCTTGATTTATGATCCATGCCTTGATTTAACTAATTAGACCAAGCTTAGTAACCTGGGTGCAACGAAAGAGAAGCAGAAAGCACCCATGCATGAATGCCCATCGTGGCCTTGGTCCAATTGCTACGATACAAAATCATCTGACGTGCTAGGGCCTATGTGTCTGGTTCTTTTGTCCCAATCTAAAACTAAAATATAACGATTGTTTAGCGCAAGTCACCATCCCAAAACCATACACAACTTTGCAACAATCGGTTGATACCATGTACACTTGAGTTAGCTACTCTCTCCGTTTTTTAATATAAGATGTTTTAGCATTTGTTCACATGTATGTGTACACATGTATGTAGACATGTTTATGTGTGTATGTTCACTCATTTTAGTATATATCTAGACAATATCTGTACCACATAAAACATTTTATATTAAAAAAATATTAAAAAAATGGAGGGAGTAGCTGTTTCCGTTTAGCTATTTTGTGGGCTCAAGAAACGAGCTACATTTATGCATTGAGTAAGAATGTGAGGAATGGAGCACACGGTAACAACATGCACATGTAACTGGGAGGAGGCGAACGACGTATCGCTAAATCCACAAAAATCAAAAATTTCACTTGACCGTTGGGAAGAGGATAGAACACAGCATGCAAATTTGCAAATGGCGTACGTCTCGATAACTTCAATCTTAAAAAGCTGAAGAAGGACCCACAACCCACAATATCATGACAGAGATGCGCAGTGCATGATTTCCAAAAGCTAGCCAATCAAATATAACGACCATTGGTACACGGCGCTTACCCCGTTAGCCTTAGTAACGAGTACATAAAAGGTAAACCAGTCAACCACTCTACTGATCAACAATCCGGGCGCGAATCTCAATGGAACTCCTATGATGGATCATGGGGGGGACAGCTACCCCCGATGACAGCAAATCCACACCCACATATATATATATATAGTCTGATTACAGTTTATTACTCCCTCTGATGCAAAAATAAGTGTCCTGGTTTTGAACTGTCTCTTCAAAACTGCGACATTCGTTATGGATCCGACGGAATCTCACTCTTGTAACTTGATGAACTCAGATTTGAACTCATCCATCTGCGCCGCTTGGAGCAGAGATATGGAGACCTGCACCCCCTGCCCATCCCTGGCGCGCATCAGCGCCACTTGTCCGTCCTGGTTCATCCTGATGTTCTCCGTGCGCCTTGGCTTACCCCACCCGAAGTCGGCGACCTCGTAGGCCCGGAAACTCGGCGATCCCGACACGTTCATGACATGCGCCACATCGACCGTCATCATCGGCGTCAGGAAATCCCAGTGGGCCAACGGGTCCATCCTCATCTTGCGGACCTCGTCCTGGACCGCCGACGCCGCGGCCGCGAGGGCGTGCTCGCCGCGGAGCTCACGAGCGGGGAGCCGCGCGAGGCATCCGGCGAGGCACGCGCCCATGTACCCCGCGTCGACGGGAGGGTCGAAGCCGTCCCGGGCGTCGGCGAGGAAGAACAGCATCAGTTTGTCGTCTGCGGCGAACGGCTTGCACCGGGCGCAGCACGTCCAGGCGAGCGCGACGACGGCGGCGAAGGTGGAGGGGGGACGAGACAGGGGCGCGCCGTGGGACTCGCCGAGATGGACGATGCGCCGCTTGAGGCGTTCGATGCTTCGGGCGTCCAAGGCGAACGTCCGGCGGCTGAACTGCCTGTGGTCCTCTACCATCGACCAAGCTGGCGCCTGCATATGTGAACATGTATGTAAGGGCCAAACTCAAACGCGTTCGATTATTTGTCACAGGCTGAAGGTGCTCACCGATGGTAAATTCGGCGCGAACTTCCGCAGGACGGTACTGGCCAGCTCGTGGCCACCAGGCAGATTGACGAGCGAGCGGTTGAAGGACGTTACCATGACCGGTGTCTTGCCGCGGCACGATGCCGCCCACGCCTCGACGAACGTCCATAGCGACCGCCCGTCCATGACACCGTGATGTGCCGTCAGTCCGACAGCCACGCCGCCCTGGAAACGCGTGGCCTGGACGGCTAGCACGGGAGTCGGAAGTTTATTCATCTCCACCGTCGGCACGAGCCGCTCGAGAACGCTCATGTCGTGCTGCTCGTCACCGGCGAGGCGCCTGATTTCGGCATCTGACTCGGCGACGACGAACATCACGCCGTCAGAGTCGGAGCAGCTGATGCCGACGTCCCCGGTGTCCTTGAGGTGCACGAGCTTGCCGGCGAGCGGCGCGAAGCTGGCCAGGGTCGCGGCGAGGGAGGACCGGAGGGACTCGACAATGGTGTCAAATTGCCGCACGTCAGCGCTCTCCAGGTCGTCGAAGAGGAGGACGTGCTGCAGAAGTGGGAAAGTGACCCACAGCGCTTCCATCGCGTTGAACTTGATCGCCCCCGGCGGCAGCGCGGTGGTGGCCGGCGCACTGACATAGCTCGTCTCGATGATTCTCACCGGTGACATGATAGGGGTAGAGGAAGAATTATAAGGAAATGCGAGCTCTCCTGGATCCAGTAGCGTGGCGTCACAGATGGTGCATATGTGGGGATGAAGATGATTGATTATTGGTAGAAGCTGAGCACCTTAACATATTACTGTATTTTCTAGTACATCCTCGAGCCAATGGACAAAAACGATCTGATCCGGATCCGATCTGCAGGCGTTGGACATAGAAAATGCGCAACTTGTTGATTACATAACTCTGAATATCTATACGTGCTGCAGTTGCTGAAAACCACGCTGTAGGCGTGTCAGACTTTTCTTCTATTAAAAGGGTTACAAGGCTCCGAATTAAATCAAGATACTGAATTTGTAGCTCATCGAAAACGAGTAGAGATTGCACCCGAACTCCAGTGCTCCTCCTACTTAGAAAATCGAAAAAAATATTTTAAATTTTCAAAAAATCTGAAAAACTCATGCATGTTCTAGATCATGTATCCTAAAGACTTGCAAAATCATAATCGAAATACTTTAGATTTTGACATACACAGAAATGACAAATTTACATATCTTATTATAGTAAGCAATGCATAATTTCAAATATCTCCATTTTGTCATTTTTGCAAAGGCTGTAATATAATAATTTTACATTGAGATTTTGCACGCTTGTAATATAAATCATTGAGAACATGAAAAAAAAATCAGATTTTTTTTTAAAGTTTAACATATTTTTGATTTTTTTTTAAAGTAGAAGGAGCACTGGAACTCGGGTGCAAAAACCACTTTCCGATCGAAACGACAATCGAACTAAAGACCTTAAGGCGTATCTGCGGTAGCACTGAAAATGTGTTTGCTGTCATAAATGTCGGACACGTGTCCGGTTCAATGGAGTCTGCCCAACCACACCTCCCAAGACGGTTGCTCATATCCATTTTTTTGTTATCAAACTAAAAACACACTACAATGCCAAAAAGTCCGGCCACCAAAATATATAAAATAAAATCCGGTCACACCACAAAGAAGCGTCAAATTAAACTCTCACGGTCAACACCAAGTCCGGCCATGAAAATGCCAAAGTCTGACCACATATATCATCAAAAGTACATAAAAAATCATTTTTGAGGCAAAGTGTTCATGGAAAAAAGTGGTGAGTCAAAACCAAAATATGATTTTCAATTTAAAAAATAAAAAGCTATGTGTAGCTCGGGCTGTAAATCTCCGCACATGCTAATAGCCAACCTTATAGCCTGACTTACTTTATACCTGACTCCAAATGGTGACTATACATGATGTCATTTCCTTATAGCCAGCATTTGGTTATACTATTAGCCATGCTCTAATATTACAAGCATAAACACATGACACCTAGATCATAAAGAAATGCCACTTCGGGGGTCTAAGTACGGCATGTAGCTTCCTGATTGCTAAGATAAGAAAACTAGCCGAATGACGCTTTGTTCTTCGTCCCCACCGGTGACATCCAGAGCCGTAAAAAGATGGGTATACTGAAAACACAGTAATGTTTTGGGATGTCCTACTAATTGTAACTTTCTTCCCAGTTCTCTTCGTAGATTTCAGAAAATAAAACCCCATGTATCTTGAAGCTAATTTGATGGTTGGGCTTAGTCGGACAAGGGCACCATTTAAGAGCATGGTATCCCCTTTGCAAGGCAAAGGCTGGTTACTTGGCGCGATGATCCAGAATCTGAAAACGTGTGGTAGGATTTATCTATCTCGAGTTCCAGTTATGCAAATTGGAGACCAGGATTTTTCACTAACAAAAATCAAATGGGAAAACTTTGTGTAATGACGATATTTAAGACAATCTCGATCGCCCCGGCTTAATTAGGAGTCGGGACTAGTAAATCCGGAGCAGAAAAGTAATGTCTAGATTAACGGAGTAGCTCGAGGAAGTGAGACTTGAACGAGTCCATTTGCGACGGTTGGAGCAGGGACACTGACACTTGCACTCCATGGCCGTCCCTAGCACGCATCAGGGCCACCTGGCCGTCATGGTTCATCCTGATCGGCTCCGTCCGGACTGGCTTGCCCCAACCGAAGTCGGCGACCTCGTATGCCCTGAACCCTGTCGAGCCCGACAAGTTCGTGAACTTGTCCATCAAACTCGCATGGCCAGAAGTGGCTAAGGGTTTGAAGAAATTCCACTCAGCAACAGGGTCCTCCTTCATCTTGGTAATCTCATCCTGGACCGCCAACGCCGCTGCCGCCATGGCCTATTCGCTGTGGAGGTCCCGAGCAGAGAGCCAACAAATGCACCGGGTGAGGCAAGCGCCGATGTACCCCGCATCGACGGGAGGGTCGAGGCGGTCGCGGATGTCGGCGAAGAAGAAGAGCAGCAGATCGTCATCTCCGGCGAATGGCTTGCACCGCGCGAAGCACGTCCAGGCCAGTGCGGCCGCGGCAGCGAAGGCCGATGGAGGGCGAGGCAGGGGCGTGCCGTGGGATTCGCCGAGATGGATGATGCGCTGCTTGAGGCGTTCGATGTCCTGCGCGTCCAAGTTGAACGTCCGGCGGGTGGACCGCGTGCGGTCCTCTACGAACAGCGATGGTGGTGTTGCCTGCGCGGAAACGGGCGATGGGTAAGGGTCGTCAAATGCATCGGATATGTCAACGTACGGTAGGTACGGAACATAGGAGCATACCAGTGGCAGATTCGGCGCCAACTTCTGCAATGTGCTCCTTGCAAGCTCTTCGCCGACGGGCAACTTGACAAGCGAGCGGTCGAAAGTGGGCACCACGGCAGGCGTCTGGCCCCGGCAAGCAGTAGCCCAGGCCTCCACGAACGTCCACAGCGACCGGCCGTCGGCGAAACCGTGGTGTACCGTCAGTCCGACAGCCACGCCTCCCTCGAAACGCGTGGCCTGCACAGCGAGCACGGGGGTCGGGAGCTCGCTCATGTCCACCTCCGGCACGAGCAGCTCCAGCACGCCCAGGTCGTGCTCCTCGTCGCCGGCCAGGCGGCGGATGTCTGCGTCGGAATGCGCCACGACGAACCTGACGCTGTCGGTGGGGGAGCAGGCTATGGCGACATCCCCGGTGGCCTTGAGGTGCACGAGCTTTCCGGCGAGCGGCGCGAACCTGGTCAGGGTCGCGGCGAGGGAGGATCGGAGGGATTGAACGATGGTGTCGAAGGGAGGCATGTCCGCGTCCTCGAAGAGCAGGACGTGCTGCAGCACTGGGACGACGACCCACAGTGCCTCCATGGCGGTGAGTTTGATCGGCTCCGGCGGCAGGGTTGCCGTTGCCGGCACATTGACGTCGCTTGCATCTATGATTCTCACCGGCGAGGGCGACATGGGGGGCAAAGCGACAAGTTGCCACTTGACAGAGAGTAGAGCGCTCGTGAGTCGAGACTCGTGTGGTGGATGATAGCAGACGAGCACGTCGCCTTATATCTGCTGAAAACTAGACCTGGTTCGTCTTCCAATTTGTAGTCGATAGCTACAAAAAATACGCAAGTTGTGCGTGATGTTACTACAATCACTGATACAGCAATAGTGATGAAACACCACGAGATGTGTCGGCTATATCAAAATTGATGTCTAGGAACAACTGTATCTATAATTAAAAAAAATTATAAGTAGCCTCGGGAGTCGGGAGGTCTGCAGGCATGTGCTGCCCAACAAAAGAACGTCGTTGATTCCATTTTATTTCCTGCATAGTGATGTCATCGCTGACACAGGTTGCAATCCATACAGGCCCACTTCTAAGCTAACGAAAATGAATGGGAATTCTCAAGTATCTAAATGGAAGATCCCCAATTTCGCATTCAAACATGGCATCACCTTGCCTTAAACATTCTTCTTGTTTAAAAGTAATGAATTAATTACTCATTTACTTTTATACCTATATTTTCTCGAAAAAAAAATCTTTTACCAAGCACACCATTTGGGGTGAAATCCATTCATATGCATTGCTTGTTGAAGTAAACATCAATTTACTTTGTCATACACTTTCTCAAAATCTATCTTAAAGAGGACTCCAACTTCTTTCCTATGAAGTATGTGGATGGTTTCATTAAGGACCACTGCACCTTCAAAGATATGACGTCCTAAAAGAAAAGCCGTTTGTGTCAGTTTAATCACCTTGTGTGCTATCACCGATATACGGTTAGTGGCAACCTTCATAAAAAAACACATTCAGAAGAAAATAGGACTATAAATTGCTGAACTTGAACAAAAAATTCTTTTTAAGGCAACATAATAATTGTTCCAAAGTTAAGATGGATTAGGGGCAAGCTCGCCACCTTGGAATTTTGAGAACATTGCCATTATGTTAGGTTGTAGCAAATCCAAGAAAACTTGATAAAATATCACTTTGGTCTCAGTTCATGTTTTTACATCTATGATATATGAAACATTGTTGATTATATTCACATGATGTTTATCCAACTACATGATTTGTGGTTCTTGGTAGACCAAAATGAAATCTTTAGATTGCACTGTGTTCAGACTTTGATAAATCTCTTGATCCGCCATTGGACGTACACATGAGCGAGAACGGACTGGTGTGGAAGGATACCAAACAACCGAACCAAATTGATCCGACACTAGAGATAAGAATTCTTGTTCTTCATATCCACGTTCTGCTGAGTATCCTCTATGTTTTCTTACTTGAAGTTTAGGAGGCCACAAAGCACTATTCTCGTTATTTTGTATCGCACCCGAATCAGCAATGCCACCCTCGTTTTCTTTATCATCACCTTTTGGTTCAACACGGATAATTTAAAACCGCAGTTTTCCCCTAGACAAGTCAAACATGATGAATATATAAACAATTTAGCAATTGATTTAGTCTACAAAGCAGGAAACAATTCATGACATAAAAACTAGTACCGAACTAAACAGGCAACCTACTGAAACAGTAGATGAACAGATGAAAACTACAGCAAACACTAGGAACAAAAATTGTAGCAAGATCTCGAACAGAGAGGACAAAATTACGTACGGGGCAACGGCAGCAGAACCGTTGCGTTGAGGTTGTCACCCATATCGTCAACGAAGAGGTTGCCGATGTCGGGGAAGAAGTCGTCGTTGGGGAAGTACTCGATGCGAGTAGTCGCGCGATTGCGCACCCCAAAAACCTGACCGCCAGCCCCTCTCCCGTACAGGATCACAAGAAGCGGGGTTTCGGAGGCCTACTATCCCTTCAACGGGTGCACGCTAGAAGACGGGATGGAGAAGACTTGGAAGACGATGACGCAAGGTTCTGATACTGGAACGACGAGGAGAGACCATGTGTTGCGTAGTGGCGGCTAGGGTTCGCTCAGCCTGTATATATAATGCGAGTCGGGTAGGACGAGAGATCGAGTTGGTAACAGCCCCACGATCTAAAGGAATCGGAAATGGCTAAGTAATTAACACGTCCTTTAATTATTAATTAATTACTCATTAAGTTTTCCCGAACAAAAAAATATCGGCATCGGCTCGGCTCATTCCCGAACGCGGCGCGTCGTGACGGGTCGTGACGAGGCGAGGAGGGGCGCGTGTGTGGCACTCCTCTTCTCATACTCTTACTAGTGGTAGAAGAGCTCACTATATAATGTGGTGCAGCTTTCTTCCAAATAGCAATGTGAACACAAGCATATGCATGAATGGACCAAATAAGAATTTCAGAATTTTGTTAAGTTTTAGACTGTGGCCCAAATACAAGTCCACCAAAATTCCAACAAAACATTGCGAGTAACTCTGAGTCGAGCAGATTTTGAAACTAGCAGACATATGTCTGCTCTGGATGTGGTGGTCGGAGCGAAATAAAGCAAACCACGGCGAGCAAAGGCTGACAGCAGAAACTTTCTACATGCAAGTATGGCACCAGGTTGGGGAATGGAAGGAGTACTTCGGTAAGAAGTAAGAACACACCTGAAAAAGCAGTGAAAGTGCAGAAGTGGCAGCGCCCCCCAATTGATTGGGTTGTGATCAACATTGATGGATCCTATAATGCTTAACATGGATCTGGAGGCTAGGGTTGTCTTGCTAGGAGGCACGATGGCGATATTTTGTTTGCTGCTGCGGGCAGCCTGAGCCCTGAAGCACTTGCCTGACGCTTTGCATGCTGAAACTGCCTCGTTGATCAAGGCTATCGAACTAGCTGAGAACTTTGGAATGGGTCGTGTTATTTTTTTTCGACAGACTGCTTGAACCTTCAACATTCTATTCTGTCAACGGACAAGACCGTGCCTCCCTGGGGACTTTGTTCAGAGAAGCGAAGTTCCTTCTGAACCAAGGATTCGTCAGGTACCGAGTTTTTTTTTTTTTTTTTGAGATTCCCTCAACTTAGTACAGCTGTAGTATCTGAACTCATGCACTAACTCACACCACACACACGCACGCCCCTAGTGCACAAGCTAGAACATACACTAGTACTAACCGCGAGCCTAGACAACTCCAGGGATAAACCCTGTGGCAGTGGGTAGCACTGCAATACCTCTGACCGAACCGTGGGAGGGAATGGAACAAATTGACACTGTTCATAACAAGCTACAGTGTTCCGTGAACAGTGTAGCCGTGAACAGTGCACCTGGTGAGACGTCCAGGAAATTCGGTCGAAGGACTCGAACCCGGGACGGGTTGGAACTGGCCACTGCCAGCCAACCACCGAGCCACTACTCGTTCTCGAGTTATTTTTAAACATCGCTCATGTAATAATCCAGCGCATATGCTGCAACTGTTGGTGCTAGAGAGGTTCATGGCAGCCAAACTGGACCTACGAACGATGTATCCCGTGCAGTGGCCGACGATGTAGTCGCGTCCACAAGTTAATTGGAATGTCAGGTGTTACAGATAAAAAAAAAGTAAGTCTGAGTCGACTGATTAGTCGTACCTCAAGCCTTGAAGTCGTCCATTTGTGCCGATTGGAGCAGGGAGACGGATACCTGCACGCCATGGCCATCCCTGGCGCGCATCAGCGCCACCTGCCCATCATGATTCATCCTGATTGGCTCCGTCCGGCTCGGCTTTCCCCATCCAAAGTCAGCGATGTCGTACGCCCTGAAGCTCGGAGAGCCTGCCATGTTCATCAGACGGTGCATGTTGCCCGTCACCTCCGGCGTCAAGAAATTCCACCCGGCGACGGGATCCTTCCTCATCTTGCCGAGCTCGTCCTGGACGGCCAACGCCGCGGACACCAGTGCACGGTCGCCATGGAGCTCACGTGCTTGAATCCTCGCGACGCACTTGGTGAGGCACGCGCCGATGTACCCCGTTTCAACAGGAGGATTGAGGCGGTCGCGGGCGTCGGCGAAGAAGAAGAGAAGCGTCTCCTCATCCAAGGCAAACTGCTTGCACCGCACGAAGCACGTCCAGGCGAGCGCGGCGATGGCGACGAAGGTGGACGGGGGGCGGGACAGCGGCGCGCCTTGGGCTTCGCTGATACGGACGATGCGCTGCTTGAGTCGTTGGATGTCCCCTGCGTCCAAGGTGAACGTCCGGCGAGTGAACCGCGCGCGGTCCTCCACGATCGACGAAGGCGGTGTTACCTGAGCGGGAGAACGCGTCAGGCCGAGGAGTCGATCATGGCACGCTATGAAAGCAGAATGAAACAGAGGAACGAACGTACAACAGGCAAACTTGGCACCAACTCCCGCAAGGCGCTCCTGCCCAGCTCTTCGACGCCGGGCAGATTGACGAGCGAGCGGTCAAAGGTCGGTGTGACCAGGTCAGGCGTCCCGCCACGGCAGGCAGCAGCCCACGCCTCCACGAACGTCCACAGCGACCGCCCGTCGGCGACACCGTGGTGCACGGTCAGCCCGACGGCCACGCCGCCCTCGAAACGCGTGGCCTGCACGGCCAGCACGGCGTTCGGCATCTTGCTCATGTCCACCTCCGGCACGAGCAGCTCGAGCACGGGCAGGTCGTGCTCCTCGTCGCTGGCGAGGCGCCCGATGTCGGCGTCGGACTCCGCGACCACGAGCTTGACGGCGTCGGAGTCTGAGCAGGCGATGGCGACGTCCCCCGTGTCCTTGAGGTAGACGAGCCTGCCAGCGAGCGGCGCGAAGCTCGCCAAGGTCGCGGCGAGGGAGGATCGGAGGGACTGGACAATGGCGTCGAAGGGCGGCAGGTCCGCACCTTCGTACAACAGGACGTGCTGCAGCACCGGGAAGACGACCCACACCGACTCCATCGCCGTGAGCTTGATCGGGTCCTGCGGCAGCGCGGCGGTTGCCGGGACATTGGCGTAAACGGTGTCGATGATCCTCACCGGCGGCGACATGGAGGCAACAGCCGTGGCAAAGCGGAGGTTTCCAGATATGGAGAACCGCCGGATGCCGTGGATGAAAAATTGCACCGCCCCTGCTCTGCTCTGAGTGTGTGACTGTGTGTGATGTGGATGATAGGAGCTGAGCACGATGGTGGGGCGCTTATATTTGGCGGAAGCCAATGAACAAACGAAAGCTGACTCAGAGGGGGTCCTGCTATTTGCAGTCGATGAACAGAGTAGACACGCAACATGTTGATGGATGATGTAGCACTGAATCTCAGAGAGTAGTACTGTAATTGACAGTCCCCTGAAAGCCATATCAAAATTGGATTTGAGAGACATAGCCTCACATGCATAGAACGAGTGTCTTTTTTTTTTGGGAAAGCCAGAGGAAAAAGTTACAAGAAACTTAAGTTACAGGACTGAAACGTGAAAAAAAACAAAGCAAGGAAGGGACAGCGCCCACCCAGCACAACCGCAAGCGAACTACTCGCGGCATCTAAGATGGCGGCAACCCGCCAAAGCCCAACTCGCAATCTCGTCGAACACCTCATCAGCCACGGCCACGGCTGGGCGATCAATCTCGCGGAAGATTCGCGCGTTCCTTTCTCTCCAGATGGCCCAAATGACCAGCAGTGCGATGGACTTGCAAGGCTTGAGGTTGTCACCTGATCCGGCAGCAAGCGAGGCAAGCCAGGATGTCAACGATGGCAACGGGCTCGGCTGCCAAGAGGAGGGGTTTAGCGAGCCAAAGCCTAGCTTGGCCGCCACTCTGCACCAAAGCGAACGCGACCATGGGCACTCCACTAGCAGGTGCTCACCAGTCTCTAGGTTCTGTCGACACAGTGGACAGAAGTAGGAGTTGGGCCATCGCCTAGCCATGAGGCGATCAGCCGTGAGCACCCTGTTCTGCACAATCAACCACGACAAGAGCCGACACTTGGCAGGAGCCCAAGCCTACCAGATCGAAGTCGAGAGGGGGGACGTGGTAGAGCCCAAGAACTGCAGCCGGTAAGCAGACGCCGACGAGTAGCTGCCGTTCTCCGTGAGACGCCAGGAGAAAGTGTCGGGCGTCGCAACCAAGAGGTTCAGGCCCGCCGCAGCCACCCAAAGGTTGACAAACTCCGGCAGCAAGTCCGGCGAGACGCGTCCCTGCAAATCCTTGACCCAACGCTGGTCATGAACCGCATCCGCGAGAAGGCGGTTCTTGCGCCGCGACACGGCGTAGAGGCCCGGGAAGAGGACGAAAGGAGCCCGGCAACCATCAAGCCAGTTATCAAGCCAGAAGCGAACAGAGCGCCCATCGCCGACGCAGGCCGTCGTTGCCGCCGCGAAGAGTCGCCGCTCCGCCAGCGAGCAAGGGGTAGGCATGCCGATCCAAGGCTTTTCCGGCGAGACACGCTCAAGCCAAAGCCACTTGAGGCAGAGAGCCGTGCTAAACTTGTCCAGATCAACAATGCCGAGCCCCCCGAGGTCACGCGGCCTACAAATCCTGCTCCAAGCAATCTTGCAGTGCCCACCATGGCACGATTCCTCGCCTCTCCAAAGCCAGGCGCGCCTCAGCTTGTCGATCACCTTCCGCACCCAAACCGGCATTGCGTGTACCGAAATCCAGTAGACGGAGAGCGCGGAGAGCACCGCATTGAGCAAGACAAGGCGGCCCGCGGCGGAGAGCAGCTTTGCTTTCCAGCACGCCAGCCGGCCAGCACTGCGATCAAGTAGAGGCTGAAAGTCCACCCTGCGGAGCTTGCGAAGGCTAAGGGGTAGCCCAAGGAATTTGCAAGGCAAGCTGCCGATCCTTGCTCCGAGAGGGGAGACAATGTCGGCGACGTCCAAGGCATCACAGCTGATCAGGATGACGCTGGTCTTGTCAAAGTTGACACGCAGCCCGGTGACATCACCAAAACGCTGCAGGATGGCGCAGACCGCCTCGAATTCGGTCTTGACAGGGTTGATGAAGAAAACCGCATCATCCGCATAAAGCGAGGTGCGGACGCTGTTGGCCTGACCACGCAGCCGCGAGAGGACCCCTTCCTACACCGCCAAGTCGATGATCCGCTGCAGTGGCTCCATCGCAAGGATGAAGAGGAACGGCGAGAGGGGATCGCCCAGCCACAGCCCGCGGCAGTGCCTGATCTTGTCCCCCACAATCCCATTGAGAATCACTCTGGAGGAGGCGGTAGAGAGCAGCAGGGCAATCCAATCACACCAACGCTAGCTGAAACCCCGGGCTCTGAGCATATCCAGAAGATAGACCCAAGAGACACTGTCGAAGGCCATGGCGATATCGAGCTTCACCAGCATGGAGGGAAACTTGGACCGATGCAGGTGACGAACTTGGCCTTGCACAAGCAGGAAGTTATCCTGGATGGAGCGCCAACGGAGGAACGCCCACGGAGGAACCATCACCACTGTGTGAACTGTGGAGATGTCATTTTCGTCGATAATGATGGACCTCAGTGTGTGCAGTAAAATCAAGCGTGCTGCTGTCTCTATCCTCTCCCTCCGCCGTTATCTCTTTTTTCTAGAACCCCTCTTAGCATCTCCACCGACACCCACCAAATTTGTGTCCGACATCCCCAATTGTTGCCAAATCAGTTAATGTGGTGTTTAGCAATGTTGCCAAATCAGTTAATGAATGGCCTTTGATGTTGCCAAAATTGGTTAGAGCTTGGCCTTTGATGTTGCCAAAATTGGTTAGAGCAGGTTGTCGTCCTTTCCCAAATCATTCCGTTCAAGTTATTCTATGGTCTTATCGTCCTTTCCCAAGTTGTCCATAACCGTGGACACGGCTTTTCGAAAAGATTTAACCCTGCAGGGGTGCACTGTGTTTACCTTCGGTACCGCCCGGCTCATTGCCTACACGTAGCTCTCTTCCGGGGAAAGCCGGCTGAGTGGGAACGGTTACAACCTTTACCTTGTTAAAGACTATCCCAGGATCATCAGTGAGGACGGGACAGGTTCAGTGCCTCCAGCACCCTGCCCCGTGGCCACTCATTTTCCTAACACCACCATCCTCATTTCTGTCGTAGCCACCATCTCAATGCACGCGCAAATGGAAGCTCAAACTAGAGGACCCTGGCTAGCCCCGCTCAAGTTAGTCGGTCGACGAGCGCTCCATATACCCCACCGATAGGAAGCGCGCTCATTATTGGTTCAAGAGGTAAAGAACTCGCACCTAGGCGGCGAGAGTGAGACAAAACACCACCATACCGAGTGGACTCTCATCCCCACCTTTAAGCATTTTATTACCCATCACCGCAATTCTCCACCTTCTTCCATTTATCTCATCTCCTGTTTCCAACATGAACCATCCATCGGACGGCTAAGCATTTAACTAAGCATGGCTAAGCAACAACATAGCATAGTTAAGTATTTCGGCCAACAATACAATCCTATGGATAATAGGAGGGGAAACAGGTATTGGCTTCGGAAACTTAATGCAACTATAGGATACTCTAATCCAATAAAATTGACATTTGGAACCGCATGCAATATTATAGTGGAGAAAATATTTGCGGAAAATAGGATAAGACATGCTCAGAGGGGGGATTACGCTTGCCTTGCTCAACGTGCTGGTAGTACGGATCATCGGGGTATCGCGGTGTAACCCCGGCTGCTTGATCTATCGAAGCATAGCAACGGAAGAGCAATCAATCACCACACAAGCTTTAACAAATGCAATGCGCGAACACATGATGACATGACATTTTAAATCCCCGGAATGAGGATGATTCAATCTATTCAATTTAAACGGAGTTTGGATGCTTAAGGACACATCCCGAGTACCCCGTGGAGTTAGGTCATGATTCATCTTTACTTGTTAATTGGAATAGATGAACCTATTGTTTACTTGAATAGGAATGACATGATCATGTTAAGATGCATGGTTTAGGTGATTAAGCATTAGTGTAAACCGATTCCAAAGATTGGGCTGAAACAGGTTAAAAAGGAGTATCCGGAATGAAATCCGGAAAATTCCGGTTCTGGTACCGGGAGAAATCCGGTTTCAGGTCCGGATAATTCCGGGTTTGGCACCGGAAGAAAAAGATCCGGAATTATTTCTGGGTGAGTTCCGGGTGTATACCGGGCGAAACTGGAGGAGTCCAGTAGCTATTTCCTTAACTCGGAATAGAATCCGGAAAATTCCGGGAATTGCACCGGGTTTTCCAGTTCGACGGAGAGGTCCTACGAACTCGATCTACGGACTACAATCGAACGAAAGGAGGGCACGGGGATGTTCGCCAGCTCACCCTGAGCGAGTAGGAGGAGACGACGTGGTCGGAGTTGGCTCGACGGCGACGAAATCGCCCGCGGCGTGCTCGGACGGCAACGGCGAAGTGGTGGACGGCGAGCTCGATTCCCAGCGCCCCAGCTCGATTCCTTCGGCGAGGACGGAGAGGATGACACGGCGAACCTTCCTGCGGTCTTCGTTTTGCTCGGGGAGGCTTCAATCCGCGGCGACGAGCTCGGAGGCCATGGCGGCCATGGCAGCTAGGTCGCGGGAGAGTTGGGGAACGGGAGCAGGTGAGCGAGGGAGGGGAGCAGGTGAGGCTCGGTGGCGTGTTCTCCTCGCAGAGGAAGAGCAAGCAGGGGGGCCCGGCGCGGGCGTGCGCGCGGCACGACCACGGCGTGGCGCCAGTGCGCGGGAGAGGAGAGAGACGACGGAGTTTTGCGAAAACCCCCCTGACAGTTTTCTTCCGTCACGGTCAGGTCCTTTTCTGTTTTAATTTTTAAAACCTTTGACTTTAGTCATTTAATTGAGGCACTTTCACATCTTCAAAAATTATGAAAAAATCTGGGGAGGCTCCCCTTAACCTTTAGAAGCTCCACAATTTTTGGTGTCTCCAAATAAAATGTTTTGAACCACTTTTGTTCATAGGGTTCAATTAGGGCATTTTGCTAAAAAATCCAAAATGTTGCTCCTTTAGGAATTTTAAAGCAAGTGCAAAATATTATTTTTGAACTCTTGGAACTTCCTTGACAAATATAAGATGTCAAAGTAGTTTGTTTTGCAACTTGAGTGCTTTCATTGTTTTGAAAATTGGTTAGAGCAGGTTTGGCATTTGGGTTCCTCAATGTTGCCAAATCAGTTAATGTGGTGTTTAGCAAATGAATATGGATGCCATGATGCAATGCAACACAAAAGTGAAAATTTTACTCGGGTTTTTAGGTTCTCAAACTTTGGGTTGTTACACGAGCAGAGTACGGAGTAGGAAACCATTAATTCTACAAGCACCATCATCATCCGTCCCACCATGACGTTGATAGAGGAAACTCAAAAACTAAAAAGCTAGAACCAAACACACGCACAAAACGAGGACCAAGCTCCGCTCCCCTCGGGGCGCCAAGATTGCGACCGGAGGGGAAGGGGAGTGGTGGACTCGCCGACGAGAAACTAAGAACTCACTTGGGAAGCACCGCCTCCTTCCGCCTGGAGATTCTTTTCTTTTACTCTCTTCATCCAAAAAAGAATGTCGTTAAAATGTATATATCTAACATTAAAATATATCTAAATACATCATGACATCAATTTTCTAGACAGTATAAAAGCTTTAAAAGACGTTTCATGCGTCGTGTGGTCGTGCTGATACACGAGGACGGGCTACACGAGCGAAACCCAAAGGACCAGCCTTTTAATTGTGTAAGGCCCATGGCCGAAATTGCAAAACGGGCCTAGAAATATGCCCTGCCATAAAAATCTAGCCCTATGTGGCATCGGCTTTGGGCCATGGCATCTCGCTCTGGCCTGGACCGGCCGTAGACACGGGAACCCATTCCGGAGTCGAGACATATGCTTAGGCCCCGTTCGGAACGTAGACATAGAAAACATAGGAATAGGGGAAAATAGAGGAATGGGAAAGGAATGATCAAGAAACCGCAGGAATACTATGGGAATTGGTGTTCCGATGGGCAACGGAAACTCCAGGAGAGTCCTGATGCTTATGGAGTATTTTATCTTGCAAAGAACAAATATTTGAATTCTTCATGAAGCTGCACACTGATTGCTCTTGTTCTCTACCTCTCGTACCCTACTTGAATGAATTTTTTTTTTCGGAATCACATGGCTGCACTCCTGTGGCAGTCACGGCAGCGAGCCTCCGCCTCGGGCTTCCGCCCAAAATATGAGCTCTGGGCAGATGTTTTCAATCCTCTGGAATGGATCTGATGAGGGAGGTTTTCCTAAGGAATATTGTTCACGTTTCCTTCGTCCCGAACGCATGCAAAGAAAAATATTTCATAGGAACAGCTTTCCTACGAAATTTCTCCAAAATTCCTGTGAACTGAACGGAGCCTTAAATTTAGGTTCACAGCGACCCAGAGGACAGTGCAGCATAGTCAATGTCGATATTAACTTTTTTTCTGAGAACTTGGCCTTCTAATGCACGGTATATGACACAACAAAGATGATTTTGAAATGCATCCTGGCAGAAAATTTGCAAGCTCCTGTACGCGTGACTTTGTGTGTGAAACATGAGACTCTTTGAGCTCAACCAAAAAGGATTTTTTTCTTCTGATATTTCCATCTCTCATTTCCTAAAAAAGGTGTTGTTCAGACACAAAAGCATGGGTTACATGTGCTCATTATATTTGTTTGTGAACACTGACCATTATAAATAGTATGAGAGGTGTTGTTCACATGGTTTGGAGATTTTACGACGCATGGAGCGCCAAGAGATGTGACAGATGATACTGCCACCCGATGAGACAGAACTAGACGTGGTTTGCAGCATTCTCGCGCTCAGCGGCAATAGCTTCGGGGGCTGTTGAGCCGCCTTCGCGACCTCGCCGCCGCCGGCCGGCCCTGCGCCGCCCCTCCTCCTCCTCCTCTCCCCTCCTTCGTCCCGCGTCCGCGCCGCCCCCGCGGCGGCCGGGCGAGGCCTCGGCCTTCTCCGCCCAGTCCCCTCCCTCCCGCCCCTCCTCCCGCCGCCGTCGGCGCGGGCCCTCGAGCGAGGCTCGGGCGGTGCCGGCGGCGGCGGTGCTCCCCTCTACCCGCGCTTGAAGGAGGCCGCGCGGGGCGGCGTCTCTCCGGCGGCGGTGCGACCCAGGACGGCGGTGGCCCGGCGTTGGCTGGATGGTGGCGGTCGGTGGTGCTGCCTGGTGCTGCAGGCAGTGCAGAGGCGGGCGGCGGCGAGCTCGGGCGGCGCCGGCAGAGCCCAGCAGCCCAGATCTGGGCCCGACAGCCCATCTGGGCTGGGGCGGGCGGGCCTTCCCTGCCGCACGCACTGCAAATGGCGGCGGGGTACACGTTGCAGGGGGCAGCGGCGTCGGCGACCGGCCTATTGCAGCGCGGCAGCGAGCTTTACGGGCTCGATCTGGGCCGGCTGGACCCTGTTGGAACTGGTGTGCCTCCACGGGGGCTTTACGGGCCCGATGGGCCCGGCCGGACCTAACGGGGACTAGTGTGCTTCGCTGCTGTGTGCGGTCGACTACCATCAAGAGGCGTTCCCTCCCGCGCGGTCGTGGTGTTGATGACCCCGATACATGTACCCCTACCTCCGTCTTGCAGACCTTGGGACAACGACTTTGGTGCGACGGTGATGGCGGCTTTGTGACCGTGGTGGCGATTGTTGGTGGGCGGCTAGTTTGGTGGTGGCAAGGCCTCGTCTTGCGGGGCTCCGGTGCGACGGAATCATCCGAAGGCTGTGGATAGGGTTTTTCAGGAGAAATCCTTGTCGGCCCAGCCGACACCGACGCGATGCCGCCTTTGGGTGGCATCATCCCTTCCTGAAGGGCGTCGTGGCTACCCTTCGTCCGCATCCTTCTGTGTGACGGGGGAAACCCTAGGATCAGTGCGCTGATCCGGGCAGCAGCGTGTGCGTGCCTTCTTGAAGGTGCTGCTTGGTACTCGTTAATTAAGTGTTAGGAGTGTGGTGGTATTTCGTCGAAGAGGGCGCAGCGGTTACGAGTCACTATAGCTTAGTCAATCCGCCTTTGTCTCCATTTTCTTTTCTTTGGGCGTATGTTTGCTGCTGCCTCAGCATTTCAAAACTGTTGGTTGTATCGGGTTGTTGCTATATTTATATAGCAGTGCTACGGCCTATTTCATCCTGTGTCGGGGGCTGCATGATCTATATCTGCCTCTTAGATCTAAACTCGCCGGAGCGTCCTATCATGCCACCCATCACTTCCAGTTTGGTTATTTGTGTATAAATTGATTACTAGGGAACTTAGCGCGGCAATGCCGCGCCTGTGTGCTAAATAAAATTTAAATTTTGGTAACGTGCGCATTTAGAAATTGTGTAGGTTTGGAAATTTTTGAAGTTTGAAAAAGTTTGCGTTCTGAAATTGTCTAGATTTCGAAAATTGTTCATGTTGGGTGTTTTGTAGATTTGATTTCTGTTTACTATTGCGAAGTGGTAAGGTTCGGAAGATATTTAAAAGTTTGAAATATTTAAAATTGAAATTTAATCATACGCCATAAATAGTTTATTCAATATATTTTTCGTTGGTGAATAAGTTTTTTTTTATGGCTATAGTTTAAGTTACTGATTTTGCAGCATTTAGTAGATTTTGGAAATTGTATAAATACCCTAAAACAATATTTATAAAGTGTTTCAAATTGTTTGGAACATGTTCTATTTTAAATTTTGTTTGTTGATTCAACTATGTTTATTTGGAAAATAAGTTTGACATAGCTACAGATTGTTGGAAATTAATCTAAAATTATGCGGCATTACTATTATTTTTCGTTGGTGAATTAGTTTTCTGTAATTTGTGTAAGTATGGGAAATAGTCATATACATTTGAATATTATGTAGCTGGTAGAAGTGCGGAAATATACTCATATACGTTTGAATTATCCAAAAAAAAATACATTGTGAATTAAGGGGAAGTTTTGGTATTTTAAGAATGTTTAAGAGTTGTTTATTTTTGTTTTGTCAAATAACCATGGTTAATTTTTTCGAGCAATCGTGAATTCGATATAAATAAGTAGGATTTATTTTTTAGAGAGCATTTAGGTATGTTCAATTTTTTTCCATGGACTATTAGTTAGTTATGAATTGTTTGGAAATTAATGTAAAATTCTACGGTATTACTATTATTTTCCGTTGGTTAATTAGTTTACATGGGAAATAAATTGAGAAAATAATGTTGTAGTGCAATATGAAATATATGTGCTGATAAAAATAGTGTTAATAAAATTAGTTTTGGAAAAGTTATGTGGTGGTGATGTTACTGAAATTACTATGTGGTGGTGCTGTTACTGAAATTAGTTTGTAATATCTGGAGAACGCAAGGACCTTTGCCTAAAAGAAATATATGTGCTGATAAAAATAGTGTTAATAAAATTAGTTTCGGAAAAGTTATGTGGTGGTGATGTTACTGAAATTACTATGTGGTGGTGTTGTTACTGAAATTAGTTTGTAATAGAGCATTAGTACATAAGTAGTTATCATTCTAGAGTCGACCAAAATCAAAACTGATTACGGGAATGGAACCTACTCGTCGGTGCGAATTTTTTTCGTATATATATTTTCTGGAGGTTTCGAAAACAAAATACTGTAGCAAATACTGTAGATCTACAGTAGCCGGAGGGCTGAGAGGCCAGCGATTCTTCACGCCATTATATATAGTATCTATGGGGATTGGTTCGAGAAATCAAAATTCATCAAATAGTCACGAGTTGAGAAGCTCTTCTTAGAATTATCGCTCGATCTCGAGAGCAAAAATGGCTTTTCGATATGTATACGTGATCAATGTATCCGTGTTCTCTCTACGTCGGGATCGAGGACGTCTTCGGCAAGGTGGAGGTGCAGGAGAGTGAGGGTGCTTGCCGTGGTCGTTCACCGGCATAAGTTCCGCCGCGGCGCGGCGGGAGGGCTCTGCGGCATCTTTCAAGAAGGAGGGCGCTCTCAGGCAGTGGTCAGAAGGTGGTTGATGTTCTTCGTCGCCGGCGCCGGTGGAGTTGCTGTGCTTCGATCTGGTTCTGCTTCCCCTACGTATTGTACTTTCTTTTCGGTATTTGTACTGTGTACTCTGTATGTGGTACTGTGGTGTTGAATATACGTAGGCTTTTCAAAAAAAAAATGTATCCGTGTTCTGAAAATATAGCTTAGCATAAAACGGTTGAACAAATTACCCGATCAGTATGTGCAAATTAAAGGTGCGCCGTCAACAACTCTGAAGTAGATCTGCGTGCAATATACTGAAGCTCCTTTCGTCTCCACCTCGGACTTGGGAGATTTTTTTTTTAAATAATATCTTTTTAAATATGAATTTCGGACAATAGTATGCGGGGAGGCGGAATTTGAAAAATAGCGCGCCGTCGGTCCCTAGCGGGCCGAAACTAGACTTTCGGTCGCGGCCGAGCCGAAAGTCGCCTGTCGGCTGCATGTACTACATGCGCTGCACGCGCGGCAGGCTGGGTCAGCGAGAGTTTCGGCCGGGAGCGAGCCGAAAGTAGCTTTCGCCCCGGACGAGGCCGAAACCAGGCTGCTCCCGTGACGCGCCGAGACGCGCCTCCTTTCTTCTTCCCTTTCTTCTCTTCTTCTTCTTCGGTTCTTCCTTCCCTGGTTCCTCTTCCTCCTCTCCTCTTCCTGCTCTTTCTCCCTCCACCAAATCCAGTCCAAAAATTTGTGCTGCCACAGATTTTATCGGTAAAAAAGAGAGAGGAGGGACGGGGCATCCAGGATCTGTGGATGGGATAGCTTTTTGTGGAGCCGTTTTGAGGTGTGGAGGTGGAGGATTGGGAGCAATGGTGGTCAACAACGGTGCCTAGTGATGGTACAAGTTGTTGTTTGAGAAGGTGGTGTTGTGGTGGAGCAGTGGTGGCGGTAGATTGAACCCGGAGAGCAGCGCTGACCGGATCGACACGCTTCAAGGGTAAACCCTTATTAGTCACTAGACAAATATTGTTTAGTGTAATAATACTCTGTTAGTGGACCGATGCATATTAAGTATTTTGTTGGTGGTTGCGTTAGTAGTAGTGTAGACACTTTTAGTCAATGGATTCGTTAGTAGTACTGTCGGAATAATTTATTTGGTGGATGCGTTGTAGAAATATTATAGTACTATTATTTTGTTGCACGATGCAGTGTCGAAATTTTGCGATCGGTTAGAATAAATATTATGGCAGTGGTCGGCATCTGATGATACAATAAATTTTGCGATCGGTTAGAATAAATTTTGCGATCGGTTAGAATAAATATTGCGATCGGTTAGAATAAATTTTACGATCGGTTAGAATGAATATTGCGATCGGTTAGAATAAATTTTACGATCGGTTAGAATAAATATTGCGATTGGTTAGAATAAATATTGCGATCGGTTAGAATAAATTTTACGATCGGTTAGAATAAATATTGCGATCGGTTAGAATAAATTTTACGATCGGTTAGAATAAATTTTGCGTCATATTTTTGAGTGAACGACATCTGATGATGCAATAAATTTGTTTAGGTCATGGAAGTGGTTGATGTTGTTGTGCACTATGGCGCCGGTAATGTCGGTGTAAACGAGTCAGGTGTTGATTTGAGTGAATTTGGGAATATGTTGATTCAGCTTACAGACCCAGTGAATTTGAGAATAGCTGCCATTCAGCAGTATTTCACGATAAATTTCCGGTTTGATCCTAATATCTGGGCTGTTAAGATTCAGTCTGTATGGAGCAAATCCCGTACAAATATTTTTCGGGAGTTGTTGCCGCTTGATCGGACAAGTCAGTGGACATCTTGGCTAGCATCATGCAAACGCCGAGGTACACAACCTGAAATCCTGCTGGTATTTTATCTGAAAGAGAACAATTTGGAACACGGTGGCGGGGGTCCTGAGCATGGAGAGAGTAGTCAGTGTACTGGCTCAGAGAATGTTGATTTGTTTGGCTCCATGGAAGATATTCTGAAAATTATGAACCGGCACTTAGTAGTCAGTCGGCAGGACCTGCGCATGTAGGGGAGGCAGATGGGGATGAGTACGCAGGAACAGTGCAGCAACAGATGTTGGAGGAAGATGAGGATGGCCTTGCAGAAGATCTTGATTCTGATAATGAAAATGATGCTCATGATGAAGATGATGAAGAGGATGTTGACGATGTGCCTATTCCTGACTCTTGGAATGAGGACAAGTCGAACATGACAGTAGTGCAAGACGGAAACTCTTCGTCATGGGAGTATCACATGAATAATATTCAAGTCGGTGCTCAGTACAGCACAAAGCAGCAGCTTAGGGAAGCCGTGATTAAGTGGGCTTTGTCCACGCAAAGGGTTTTCCGCACTGAAGTCTCGAACAAAAATATTTGACTATGAGTTGTGTTGACATTAACTGTCCAGGAAGGGTGCATGGTCACTTACCGAAGTTTGACGTGATGTGGGTGGTTTCAGGCTTCGAGCCGCACACTTGTGAAATAAAGAGTACATTGAGTGACCATCCAAACCTGACTTCAACTCTGATTGCACGCCTCTTGTATGATGAGATAGTGCGGACAAAAGACATGGTGGCGAGAAACATCATCGCGACAGTTAAGGCTAGATGGAAAACAACCATTAAGCTTGGGAAGGCATGGAGAGCAAAGCAGAAGGCTCTGGAGTCGAGGTTTGGGACATTTTATGATGCATATGATAATGTTGTCCATCAAATTACCACATTGACGAGAGGAATCCTGGCACCCATGTAGCTTTGCAATTATTTAAGATTCCCGAGGAGCCAAACTATTCTGTATTTTGCAGGATGTTCTTCTCGTTCGCAATATGCATCGATTCATTCAAACATTGTCGTCCAGTGCTCTGCATCGATGGCACATTTCTGACAGGCAAGTACAAGGGACAGATACTGACCGCCATTGGTGTGGATGGTAACCAACAGATCGTTCCTATTGCCTTTGCCTTCGTAGAGGGTGAGAATTATGAGAGCTGGTTATTCTTTCTGAGGGAATTAAAAAAGGGGGTCGTGGAGGATCGGCCAAACGTGTGCATACTTCATGACAGACATCCAGGTATGTTGAAGGCAATCAAGGCACTACAGCAGCCTGCTGGGGACGAACCTGTACCATGGACTGACTTGCAGAGCCGATGGTGTATGCGTCATCTCGCTGCGAATTTTTACTCATGTTTTAAGAGTAAGCGGCTGATGAATCTGTTCAAAAGACTCTGCAATATGAATCAGGAAAGGAAGTACAATTTTCTGTGGGAAATGCTCACTGAATTCACGAACAAACAAGTGAAGGAAAGAAGAGCTGCACAGGCAACAGCGATCGCTGCGCAGGTGAGAGCTGCACAGGCTTCGCAGGCGTCTGCATCTCAAACAGACGAAGGGGATCCTGTGGATTGTGTGACTTGCCTGGAATTGACCCACCGGGAACGAAGAGAAAGAAAGGAAACCGAATACGGAATTTTGTAGAGTGGATAGAAAAAGAGCCTCCCGTGAAATGGTCTTTGTTGCACGATACAAATGGAGCACGATATGGCATCATGACAACCAACCTTGCTGAGGTATATAACTTCGTACTCAGAGGTAACAGGGGTTTGCCACTTACAGCACTTGTGGAGGGATTATGCACGGAACAATGACATATTTCAGAGATAGACGTCAAGAAGCTGTCGAACATATTGAACGTTACCCCAACACACCATATTGCAGGAAGATCAGGTTGTACATGGAGAGAAAGACAAAGAAGGCACGTTTGCATGGCGTCATTAGGATTGGTAACGAAGAAGCCAGGTATGAGGTGCGCTTACCTACTGCGAGATTTGGTGCTGCTAATGAGATGAGAACCCACGAGGTTAAAATTATGATGAAGCACCGCCATCTTGTGAGTGTACATGCAACAAGCCGAGGCTGCTTCACCTCCCTTGCTCTCATGTGTTGGCAGTCTGTGGGCAGATGGGTTTGAACCCGTACTATTTCGTGTCACCGTATTACATGAAGGAGGCAGTGGTGCATACCTGGACCGGGGAGATGGTAGGATATAGAGTTGTCGGTAACTTCAACAAGGTTGATCCTGCAAAGCGAATGTACATTCCTCATCCGGCTATGAAAAGGACAACTAGAGGGAGACGACAGTCACTGCGCATACGGAATGATATGGACGAGTCTGAAGCAGGTGGAAGCACTCGACAATGCTTATTTGCACTCATTTCGGCCATAGGGAGAAGAATTGTCCGATTACCCAAGGAGCCGGAGGAAACGAGGGAAGCTGTTCCTGCACGCGGTCAAGGCAACAGAGGAAGACGAGGGCGTGCACAACGTGGCTAGCACGTGGTTTTTATTTGTAATATGTAATATGTCGTGAAGACTATGTTTTTATTTGTATGTGTCATCACTATGTTCAAATATGTAATAAATCGTGAAGACTATGTTTTTATTTGTACGTGTCATAACTATGTTCGAATATGTAATAAATCGTGAAGACTATGTTTTTATGTGTCTTGCCGGCGTTTACTTTGCAATTTATTATGAAGTACTTAATTAATTATACTATGCAGATGGCTGGACGTGACTTGCTTGACGACACGATTGATGCCAACCATCGGGCTAGGATTTGGGAGTCTGGTACACAACCACCAGTGTTGCGTACTCGGACTCCAGGAGCTAATTGGGAGCTGCACCCCGCTTGGGTTGATCGGTACGTGAAACCTTATGTTCAATTATAAGCATCACTAGTACGCTAAAAATTGTTGACAGACTCGGGTCTTCTGTATGCAGGCTGGCTTGGTCTGGTCTGTTACCACTTGCTCGTCTAGTTGAGATGAGTCCAGAGCTGTCGGTTGTGATTCAGCCAGAGGCTGACGGACAGGAGCCCCAGCGCCTCCACCGTAGTGCTAGTAGTCGTGTCGGCGTGGACAAGTCATTGGTGAGCTGCTTAGTTGATCGGTGGAGGCCCGAGACCCACACGTTCCACTTTCCGTGGGGGGAGATGGCACCTACTCTTCAGGATGTGTCATACTTGTTGGGACTTCCTTTGTCGGGCGAGGTGATTGGACCGACGGACTCTCCAGTCGGTTGGCGTGACGCCATGCAGGCACGGTTCGCAGGCGTGCATCCGGACAATCCAGAGTTGGTGTACAGTTCTCATGGTGTGAGACAGGCATGGCTGAACAATTTTCAGGTAAACCCATCGTTATTTTTAATGTTTAGTCTTTATCGATCGGTACGTCAATACTAACTAAAATTCTTATTCATTGCAGATTGCAGAGTTAGGGTACCCTGAGATGGCTTTGAGTCAGCCGCAGATTACTAGAAGTCTGGAGGCCTATCTACTGTGGCTATTTGGCAAGGTGATGTTCACTGAGACTCACCAGGACACAATTACTGCACGCTGGATACCTGTGGCGCACGAGATTGCAGAGGCGCAGAGGGAGGAGGACATTGTGCCCCGGAGTTTCGGGTCTGCACTCTTAGCCGCTACTTACAGAGCGATGTGCAACGCGTGCGTGAAGAGCGAGAGGACATCTTCACTACTTGGATGTCCACTTTTTCTGCACCTTTGGTCTTGGGAGAGGTTCCCTGTTGGTAGACCTGACGTGGATGCGCACATCCCCTGGGACTACACACTCGTGGAGCATAACCTAGCCGAAGCGCCTACGTTTGGCAGCACATGGGCACAGCGAGAGGTAAACATTTACATCATTTAGTTGTGTTCGCTCGACTTACTTTGTTATTTTACGGTCAACTAACTAGTTTGTTTATGTACAGAGAAGATTCAGGGGAGTCCAAGTCAGGAATTGTTATAGAGCATTCACTGAGTGGTTCGATGCGCTTCAGGACCACCAGGTTATATGGGAGCCATACGGGGATGTCGCAAGGCAGAGTAGATTCCCCGCGGGCTTTCTTACCTGTGCACGAGAGATCGGAGGTACTGGTTGACTACAGCTCGTATTGTGTTCGACGTCTCGGTGGAGCAGATGGCACAACATCGGATCATGAGACAGTTTGGAGGACGGCAGTTGCCGGTGCCTCCTACTCGACCTCAGCTCCCTTCCCACGTGCACAGGTAACTCTTCTAGATGAAACTATTTTTTCTATTTTGTGTACGCATCCAGTTGTTTTTAATTGCTCTACACGTATATATGCTACAGGTTAAGTCGTCAAGGAGACAGACCACTTGCAACTTGGCTACAGAAGCTCCAACCGTACATGGTAGAATGGGCGACTGCGACCGCGATTGAAAATCTATGGCTGGACAATGAGGCGTTTGTGCCTGCTGATTTTGATCACTACCTCCAGACATACAGACAATCCACTCGCACACGGTTACTTCCGACGCTACAGCCTGATCAGATGCAGCCAGCTAGTGTGATCGACATGTACCCACTACACGGTATTGGGGGGCCACGGTACTCTGCGGTACGTACTAAATTTATGTGCCTCCATTGCATAATCTATGCCTTCATACAAATTTCTAACATTTTTCCCTTACTAAACAGGCTGAGCAGATAGCAGAGATTCAGCGTGATGTGAGTAGGTACAACCCGCCACCTGAGTGCAGGACATGGTTCAGACGACTAGAGGAGAAGCTACGACGTGTGTACAGTGTGCTTACCTGTTCCGGTGTTGCCGATGTTGTGCCACGCCAGCCAGCTCCGCGTCCTCCGCGCCACTCTACACCCACTCCGGATGCACAGGTATCACCTTCCGCACACTACACACATCGACACGACCCGAGACCTCGTTTTACACCTCCTCAGCCTAGGAGCACACGACCTACGTTCGAGGTCGGTTCATCATCTCACCAGCCGGAGCATTTCGAGCCGGGTCCTTCTCAGCCAGTTCCTTCCCAGCCGGGTACTTCGTCGTGGGTCATGCCCCCTCATATGATGATGCAGCAGCCTGGTATGCATCAGTGGGGCATGCCACGTGATCAAGGTTTCGGGCAACACCCTAGTATGTACGGTCAACCGTCTTATGCAGAGATGATTTGGAGCGGGGTTGCACCGCCTATGACTCAGCCAATGCTCGATCTCGGTTAGTATGTTTTATTTTTTCCCACATATTACTCTTGTTCATCAACATCACATACTAACATACTATCATCTGCAGGTGGAGGTGGTTCGGCATACAACTCTCCACGATTTGACCAGGAGAATCCGATGTACTGTACGCCACCGCCCGTCACACAGCCTACGCAGGACGAGGACGAGGAGGCGCCGCTGCAAGGTAGTGGGACGCAGCCGCGACAGGATGACGTGGAGTTGACAGTGCCTCGTCAATTGAGGGTAGCTCACAGGTACGGCAGATCAACGCCCGTCCAGCCCCCTCCTCGTCAGGCTCGGCCACGCAGGGGTCAGTGATATATTTGGGACATACTGGTACTTAGGTGTATGAGACATATCCGTATATCTATTTCTATGTGAGACATATTCATATTTATGTTCGTCTGTACGAGACATATTATTATCTATGTACGAGACATATTATAATTGATACGAAACATCCCACATTGAATCGATAGATTAATTTAACATACAACTAGAGATCTACGTTACAACTTCACTAATTCTAAATACTGGATAGAACAAATTAAGGTACAACTTCAAATTACGATACAACACAAGTAAAACAAAGACTCTACCTATCTCCCATCGATGCAGCCTGCACCATCCGCCGTGTTGCCACCCTTGCCCTTTGACGAAGATTCTGCCTTCTTGCCTTTGCCCTTGGACGAAGCTTCTGCCTTCTTGCCATTACCCTTGCTCGATGCTTCAGCCTTCTTCTCCTTGCCCTTGCTCAGTGCTTCAACCCTCCTTTCCTTTGACGACGGCATGAAATCGTCGTCATCATCGCTGTCAACTACCCAGAGACAGGAACTACCGTAAAATTGACGGTCAGCTTCAGTTCGGTGGAACGGACTATTCGTAACTTTCCTGTCAAACTTATCTGCAAGCCTGAGCATTTCAGCACGAATTTGGAGCGGGGTCCTATACGGAAACCCATCGCGGCATAGCTTCGCCCCAAGCAAAGCGAGATGACTCTCAGTGCGCAAAATTTCTTCAAATGAAACTACCCTCCCATCTACCTTCAAATTGCTCGAAAGCCTGGCGAGATGCTCGGATGCGGTATTGTGAAACCCGGACACACACTTCTCGCAAGGACCAATACACACCATGCTTGCGCTCAAGTGAGTATCATGCCTACCTTCGACTGGGTTTTATAGAACAACCGGCGGGAAATAATTGGGCGGGAAACGGTGGCGCGAAAAAATTGTGCGGGAAAAGGTGGCGGGAAGAAATTTGGCATAAGGGAGGTGGCGGGAAAAAATTAGGAGGGAAAAAACTGTGAGCAGGAAGAGTAGAGGAGGAAGAGGAACCATGAGGAAGAGAAGAAAGCCAGGGAAGAGGAAAGCAGGGTCGACGGAGCTGCTACCTTTCGGCCTCGTCTGGGCCGAAAGTCGACTTTCGGCTCGCTACGGGCCGAAACTCGCTCTGCCGCGCGCACAGAGGTTCAGAGGCCGCAGAGGTTCAGAGGCCTACTTTCGGCGTTATCCAGTCCGAAAGACCTCTTTCGGCTCGCTCCAAGCCGAAACACGTGGGCCCCGGTCTGCCGCGCGTGCAGCGTGTGCAGCTATCGTCGCGTAGCGCGAGAGTTTCGGCTCGGCCGCGACCGAAAGTCGAGTTTCGGCCCGCTAGGGACCGACGGCGCGCTATTTTTCAAATTCCGCCTCCCCGCATACTATTGTCCGAAATTCATATTTAAAAAGATATTATTTAAAAAAAATCTCCTTTGCAGTGGCAGCTCTTTGTTTCCGCTGCTACTTGTGGTAATCTGGGCTCAAATTTTGAAATGCTGTTGTAGTTGAGGTTCCAGCTTACAGTAAAAGCATCTCCACCGGCATCCTTCAAATTCGTGTCCGGCACCCCCAATTGAGACCCAATTGGTGGGTGTCGGACATGTGTCCGGTCAATTGAGGGTGCAGCCCACAGCGGTTCCTCCGAACCAAAAAAAACTTAATAAATTCAAACGATTATAAAGCATTTCAAATTTCATTCATATTTAGTGCATATTATAAAATATTTGAACGAAATTTTTAAAAACCAAATCCCTAGCCTACTCCTCGTCACAGAAGGAATCATCGTCGCTGCCGTCGTGGATGTGCACCACGGTGTTGGAGGAGGCACCACAGCTGGTGTAGGCACCGTCGTGGCGCGGCGCACGGCTGGAGGAGGCGCCGTCGTGGCCCGGCGATCGGATGGTGGAGGCGCCGCCGAAGGAGGCGGAGGCTGCCATCTGGGCCGAGCTTGCCAGTGTGGCCAAGAGGCCCGGCGAGTCCTTCTCGATGACGACCACCGAGTCGGAGAGCGCCGCCAGCAAGCCCGGGCTGTCGCCGTCGTGCTCGTTCCGCAGCTCAGACGGCACGTCGTAGCCCGCCGGGATTACCTCCACCGGCATTGCCTTTGTCTTGGGGAGCTGTCGTGTCGCCTCGCCGCCGTTAATGACATGCGTGTGGACAGGCGCACCGCCGTCCGGTCGCGTCGTGTTGGAAACCTGGCCGCCGTCTAGTCACTGCCGTTGACGAATGCGCCATTAACGCGACCAGACATGCCTCCTGCACGGCGCAATTAACAACGCCTGCGCGCCCGTGCGTATGACGGGTGGGCCGCCTCTGTCGGAGGCATGTCCACCCCATCTCCGGCACCCCCGAGAGGGTCTCCAAACTTGGGGCCCTTTTGGGGGTGTCAGACACGATTTTGGTCGGGCCGACCCTTTTGGGGTGCCGCTGGGAGCGTGTTTTGACGTCCAGACCCCCAATGGACCTTTGAGGGTCATTTGGAGGGTGCCGGTGGAGATGCTCTAAACAGACAACCACTGTAGAAAAACTGTATACCAACAGTTCAACATAGTACACAGCACGATTACAATCAGCAAAGCCTACGCTGTAACGCTGACCTCAAACTGGTTTCTTACTCCGAAAGAAAAGGAAAAAAAGTAAAAAAAAACGGAGCGACCAAAACCGGGCCAGGCCCATATTCTACAAGGGGTGCGCGGCGCGACATGCCGCTATAAGGTGCACATAAGAATCACTGTTCTCTCTGGCGGAGAGATTTCAGCTCCTAACGCTTTTTCTGTGAAACTTCTGATCTATTTCTCAACCGTTAAGGCAGTACAAGAACTGTAAAAAGTAACAAAAATTACATAGTTAACCACGTGACGACGACTACAAACACTGAACCAACCGAAGACGCTCTTTTACCAAACAGGGCTATTATAGTAGACAATCAAGAAATTATCGTGGCAAGATCCTATATGTCCAGCACACCATGGGAAATTTTTCAACGTTAGATGCACCACCCAAACGGGGGCTAGGCAGGGAGAACCGGCATGTTTCCCGTCGGGGAGAGACAGTCTCTTCTCCTGTCACGATGCCGCGACCGCAACCGATCCGCTCGCGATGAACAACGATGCATTGAAAAATGCTGCAATCTATCACAGATTTATGGAATTAAGATTGCATCAACAGTTGAACATATAAACTGTTCGATCGGTAAGATGCAAAAGATGCGTGTCGTCAACTTCGGACTTCGCATATCCTCTTTTCTATACTACTATTAAAAGAGCAAACTTGTTGTCTATAGATATTTTAAATCTGGACCGTTCAACATCCGATCAAACAGCTCAGATCATCCCAATGTTTGACAACTCAACATTGTCTGTTTTGGACGGTTTTGCCCTCCCACCAAATCACATAATACAACCAAATTGTCACCATTTTGCCACCGTCTTGTTTCTTTCCTGACTCCTGGCTCCCACCAAGTCACCGTCGTTCGATTCGTGTAGGAAGATTAGTCAAAGAGGCGACGCCTTGCGCACGGGTGAGCGGTTGCAATCGAAGGCGAGCTGGCGGAGCTCCTCGGCCACGGCCGGACTACGGCGGCGTCAGCCCGAGGCCCGGTTACATAAAATCCTATCTGCCGAAAGACCGTGGTCGGGTCCGTCCGGACGGGCGACGAGGCTGCCGCCTAGGGGGCTATGAGCACGAGGCGATGACCTGGAGGACGAGAGGGTCACGGAGGCTGAGGCGGCGGTGGGGATTGTGGCGCGCACAGTGGAACTCCCCCGTGGTGATCAGACGGACAAGGCGATCATCCAGTCGTCGGAGGAAAGCGCCCGCTTGCCTTGGAAGAGGCCGGCCCGTGCCTCCAGCCTCCAGGCGGTGTAGCAGGTTGCGATGATCCGGTTCGAGGAGTTCTGACAGCCATGAGGTATCCCGTCGTTGCACGCCTATTTGCTCCAATTTCCATGCTGTCGTGACTCAGAGGTGTCCGTCGTCAACATCCCTAAGGCGTGAACCCATCAGCAAATGCCCTCATGACTTGCAGCAGGAGCTCGCTACGCGGGCGAGTAGGATCGATCGAGGAGAAAGCTGGCTGTCGATCGGTGAGAGGAACGTAACGAAGGGCGCATGCACTCTCCCTTGCACTCGGCATTCGGCGTCCACCGCGCCGCCGATGATGAGCTCGCCTCGGAGGAGCTCAGCCATGACGCAGCCGAACGACCATGCGTCCACCGTCGCGTCGTAGGCGGGCTGCCCCAGGAGGTCCTCCGGCGCGAGGTACCTGCACGTTCCACAGCGTCCGTAGTTCCGCACGGAGGGGCCTCGGTCATGGACATGGCGAGGCCAAGGTCGCACATCTTGACGCTGACGCAGTCGAGGCCGACGAGGACGTTCTCGGGCTTGATGTGCCCGTGGACGACGCGGCAGAGGTGCATGTGTGCGGCGCCGGCCAGGAGCTGCCGCATGACGCAGCGCACGTCGGCCTCTGGGGCGGCCGTGGCGTTGGTGGCGGAGGACGTCGTGGAAGCTCCGAGTCCGAGTCATGTGCAGATGTGCTACTCCTTCAAGAGCTATGCACGTAATCTATCCACTTCAAATTATTCCTCAACCAATATCTCCTCCTAATTTCTTGGTGTCAGGCAAGTAGGCAACGCACTCTAGGTGTTGGACGAAATGTTAACTTGCTAACTTTTCAACTGTAGAGGAAGGATGCATTGATTGTAAGCAAAATAATTCCCAAGTTTAATGTTCCATCAACTTGTAAGACAATCATGCTATATATGCACAGGAGATACACGTATCAATCTTAATGCACTTCTAACTTTTCAACTGTAGAGGAAGGATGCATTGAGTGTAACCAAAATAATTCCCAAGTTTAGTGTTCCATCAACTTGCAAAGACAATCATGCTATGCACAGGAGATACACGTATCAATCTTGATGCACTTCATGTGTGCTGCTTCACTATTGAATTTACTTTTCCTACTCCACCAAATGTTCCTAATTAGCTCATATAAAATAATACTTCTAATTAATGAAATATATTTGTGGTTTTTTTATATTTTTGTCAATCAATTATTTTTCCCTTTTAACATCATTTTTTTATTTTCAGCCAGTTCGTGAATATTTGATTTGTGAAGTCCAGAAAACATACACTCCATCCTTTTTCTCCGTCGTCACTGCAGTTCTAACAACCTACGGACCTTATTGGCGATGCACTTCAGGCACACCCGCATATTGCGTTGTAATGGTACCAAGTTATTAAGGTATCACCAAACAAAAATAATCCACGTAGACCTTGATTTTTTTCTACATGTAAATTGTTTCCTTTAGCAAGAAGACGTGCGTTGCACGTACATGCCCACTAGTCTACCCAAAAGGAGAAAAGGTTATGTTCTCTTTTAGGGGCTATAGATTCGTGGTCACATCGGACGCTTTTCTTACGTGCTGGTACTGCCACCTTTCGTTGTTTTCCTCTGCATATATGATGATCTGCCGTGTTTAGATCTAGGCTCAAAAACCTGCTTTCTGCTGGTACTATCAGTGCTAAGTAGCTTATTTACGTACACTCCGTCCATTTTGTCCCTAAAGATCTTTTCCTTTTTTGCAATTACTTAGATGTTTTCATGTTAATGGGAAACAGAGGGAATCAAAAATAGAGGAATTAACCCGGATCAACCATGACCACTACTTGTATGATCAAGACGATACTGAACACGCTTACTTCTTGCACACTTGAGCAAAAGACCGAATGCTGTAGTCAACCACCTCCGCCAGCACATAAGTTCAGGTGTTCAGCTTACAAGTACAGAGTACTACTATACTATTATTAACACGTTCACACAAAAAAGACTATACTAACACAGTAACACACACAGCGAAGTTCTTACTGAAAAATTCGATCAAAGTCTACGTTAACCTCAAATTGATTCCTTAGCCCAGACTTCCTTACATACAAAGAGCTTCAAGAAGAAGTAGACAAGTACTCGTAAGTAACTATATATAGGTAATTAGGTAGGCGGCAATCTACTACGTACTGAGACGACACAGGCCGGGGAAATGCAACTCCGCCCATAGGTTGGCCCCCCCGGCTTATCCGTGCCGTCGATTCCTCTGAGATTCGCACCAAAAGTCAGCCGACGCGTTTTTGCTTTCGAGCCCCCAGAACTATGACGAATCACCCCCGCAGTCACCATTTACCTTGCTGTCGTTACCCTCGTGCTTTTCCCTTCGTACCTTCACTCCCCATTCCATGTTTGCTCCTACTCTGCAGCCGCCATTGCCGCCGCACCTCCCAGCTCGCACGTCCCGCGCCCCGGCGATGGAACAAAACTTTTCTTACCTCGAGCTCATGGCTGCAGTGCAGCCTCCAGATCCAGAAGGAAGGAACATGTTAGATTCTTGCACAGGAATCTCCTTTGAATTTCAGTTTTCTATTGTTAAGTTCATACACAGATCTGGAATTTTATTTCCGGTTGGGGTATTCCTTTTGGACCGAGTGAGGCTTGAACTTGTAGCATTGTATTAATCTTTCAGTACCCTTAACAATGCAGAATCATGGACGCGGATCATGTTATGTTTGCTCCGCGCATCCAATTTGTCCAGCCAGAGCTTTATTTTAAGGAGCCAGAAGAAATGACGAGGTATTTTTATGTTGTTCCGTCGTAAACTACAAATTTATATAATCAGTCAGACTTTATTACAGTTCACCATTTTTTCTATTTTCAGATCACCAGAGCGATTCAGAGAGCAGTTCACCGAACCTGAAATCCATGTAGAATCTCCGGGCAGGTTAGTTAATTTAATTTGTAACCGCAATTTTTACTAGTATCATTGCCAATGCAGTAGCACAAATTTTAATTCGCGGCCTTCGATGTTCTTACAGTTCAGTACCCTTGCCCGATGAGCTGCATTCCCATGAGTACTTAGACCAACCAGTTGAGGAATCATACGATGGGAGCTCGAGGCAATTTTCACAGATCTTCTTAAACTCGAAACATGTCAATTAAAACAAATGCAAATAATAAACTTCTCTTTTGTAGCGATACGGAGGGATCTGCTGATGATAGCTACGAAATTCCCTCTGTAGTTCCTTCAGACGAGGACAATGATGATGCCCATGGTTTTACGTTCATGTTGCCATTGGAGGAATCTGATACAGAATTTGTCATCCCAAATATCGGATCTGACATTCCTGCAGAAGGAGTAGCACATGTTCGTGCTGAAGAAAGCCCTGAAACATGCACCCCCCCAATATAAAAAAAAGGTGTGTATCCGTTCCATTGTGAACTGTCCTGAAGTCATACATAATTGTTTCTCAGAATCAGTCCGGCATGTTTAATACTCGCTAAGACACTTTTTGACTGTCAGTTATTTTTTTGAAACCATTGTTCTCATTATCAGTATCATCTATCATGCACTAGTTGGTTAGAGAAGATAGATCAATCTTTCGATGTAAAAACTATCTAGTCATAAGATTCCAACATTAAGCAAGCCACTTATTGTTCCAATACTGCTCACAGGAACCGGACAAAGAAAGGAGTTATTTTACCGGATGGCCGTGAATCTAACTCAATTGGCCCGATCGAAATCGCTATTCGGTCCTCGTATGATCGAAAGGATGAGCTCATGTTTCTACCAAAAGTTGGGACTTCATTTGATACAGCCGCAGAGGCTTATGAATTCTATAATTTGTATTCATGGGAGAAAGGTTTTGGGATTAGTTATGGTAGGAGCAACACTAATCAGGGAAACAAGTATAAGACAATGCAGGAAATACGGTCCTTCGATATCCACACCACTTGCCTGCAATAAACCGTACTCGATACGGTCCTTCGATTTAGAGGACACATCAGCTGACGCTAGAAAATCCAAGTGTTCTGATCGAACAAAATGAATCATTGGCTCTCCGTCAGGCAAAGCAATAGCAGGGGGCAGAACTAAAGCTTTATGTCTAATAAGAGCATCAATATAAATAAGCTGCAAAAGTTAAACATGGAGAACACTTAACACGATAATTCCATTCCTCGGAAATTATAACTTGCTTTTATGAATTATACAAAGGGATGGCAAGTCTCACCGGCAAAAGATGGACACATCCTGGCACTTGCACATGAGATGCTTTGCTGCTTCTGTATTCATCGATTCCTCTGATAAGGTAATCAGCTACGAAGCCACACCAATCCATCAGCGATATTTGCGTTGTATCAATAACTGCTGGATAGTAGCTCCTGTTTATATTTAAGGATGTCGTGGGGGCTAGATAGATGCACAAAACTAGCAGCACAAATGACTGGCAAAAAGAGACCTCATCCTCATTCTCCGCAATCACTAACTTCATAGCGTCTTTCGCTGTCTGTCCTCTTCCATGGTCAGAATGTTTTTCATTATGCCTGGATGACCCAATTTTCGGAATTTTTGCCTTCGACCGACCATGCAGAGGCTGGGGAACCTTCATATCTCCACAAGGTAGATTAAGCATACGCTTAACAGTTCCCCTTATGTCAATATGTTCCCCACAGACTTGAATTGTTCCATTAGCTGTGTCAACACGGTCAACGAGCCACATGGTAAGAGATTTCGGTGGTCGGCTACCGACCAAATTTTCCAGTGCTGAAAACCCTATAGTATTGACCCAACCAATTTGTTTTGGAGATAGCTGCTCCATCAGTTCAGCGACGAAGAGAGCAGAACACCTGTAACTGGCACCTGCAGCGGTTATATACAAAAGTTCGTGATTTCTTGCCATAATTAAAACTACCAGCATATATGGTTTTAGGAATAGGTGAGGTTCTAAAGCATAGTTTCGCAATACCTTCTTCTGTTGTTCCTTCTCGTTTTCAACTTCTTCCTCTTCACTATAACTTGGGTCATCTTCATAACGAACGGCTTTCCGTTTCCTGCTTCTTTTCAATTCGGACTGGTTTGGTGTTTCCACACCTACAGATGACTGTTTCATCTTCCTCACAACTATCCTTGGCGACCTACGAATGTCCACACCACCCGCTTTTGTCCCACCTCTATCTCTCTGGGCACGGCCCATTTGCTCCTTGCAGCTGGTCAACACTTTTGTAAACAGAATTAATAGTTTTATTTCTAAGTAGTGTTACATTGTTCATTCAACTTTTTTCAACTATGTTTCTGCAATCATCATTCCACATGGTTACACAACTACACTATAACATTATTACATATATTGCCCCACCTCAGAACACCATGCTTTGATTACTTTCTATTCTCTAATTCATTTTCGAAGGTCGTGTAAGCAAAAAAAATTAAAGGCCTACCTTATTAACAGGCTACTAAATTTAAACTTTAACATAATCAAACACAACAACCATGTTTAGTTTCTAAACAAGAAAATCACAAGGCTCAAAATTAATCCCACCCCGCACGCATAAATAACAACCTTTCTAAATAGCATGGAATAAGACATTCAACAATCACAGCGATTCAACGTTTTCCAGAAATATTATCTACAAAACATATATTTTCACAGTGTTTAACCCTAGACGGACAGAATAATTTCTGCCATATACAATATGACAGAAATTTTATGATACCTTTCAATCTGTTCGCGCAAATCACTACTACAGTACCCAAGATATTTTCCCCAAGCAGCAGAGAGTTTTTATTGGTGTGTCCAATCTGGTATCCGGGCTCCCATCAGTCAATTCGATCAAGCAACTGAAGATGAACAGCAGGCAAGCTAGAACACGAAGAGAACATAAATCCCCAAGGAGGTTAAGATTGCTCACCTTCTTGTGCTTAAATAGATATCAGAGGTCCGTCCATTCCCGAACTCTCGATTCGAGGTCCTGTGCGCCGCCTCTGCAATGGCGTAAGCGAATCAGCTCTGGTGGAGATGCAAGAAATGCCCGCACCCAACTCGATTCGAGGGCCGTCCTGTTTTTAACCCCGAATCCAGCTCTTGGCGGCTCCTCCACTATGGCGGCGGCGATGTATCTCTCGTTGAGCTGCAAGAAATCAGAGCAAGAGGCAGGCCTCAGAGTTTTTCTATCTCTACGAAGGGGAAAGGCAAGCCACCTTAACTCAACCGTAGTGGAACACAGTCCGGTGGCTAGCCCGCATCTATGGACTGCAGGTTCAATCAATCTTTTTTGAGTGCCTTTATAGAAATGTTACCTAGCTTTGACCGCTCTCTTAGCACGAATCTCCAACGAGAACTGAACGTCCTAGATAGGCCGGCGGGCCCAACATAGTCGTGGAATTTCCGGACCGAGGCCGGCAGCTAGGCGGCCTGCCAGGGTAAACTAGTGGTGGTGACCTCCATTCCCGCCGCTCCCTTCCCTGGGGTTGCCGGACGGCGGCCGCGGCCTCCTCACCGCAAACGCGCGAGTGATCACCTCCTGCATGTAAAATCCCTGTAGAAATCGCATCAACTAACTGGCCGGATCACCGAGAAGAAATGCTTAGACAGACTGAAAATCTACTTACAGTTACAGTCGTAGTAGCGCCGGTGCTCCTGTATGCCCCGCCTTCCGGAGACGAATCGACAGACTCAGGAGCCACGGCGCCGGCTCCCCGCTTCGCCGTGCCGGAGCCGCCGAACGAATCCGGCATCCCCAGGCAGCAGGCGAAGGCCCGGACCAGGTACCGCAGCAGCGAGCACGGGTGCACGAACAGCGTCGAGGCCGCCTCGGACACCTCGTCGGAGCTCCTCTCCGCCTCCTTGCGCTGGTCCGTCGGTTCCTCGGAGAGCCGACCCGCCGTTTCTTCAGAGCTCTCCTCCTCGCGCTCCTGATCCGTTGCCTCTTTGAGGACGCTGTCTTCCTCCTCCTCGCGCCGCTGATCCGTTGGCTCTCTAAGGACGCTGCCTTCCTCCTCCTCCTCCTTGCGCTGATCCATTTCTTGTTCGATTCTGCTGTGGCCACCGCTCTAGCTAGGGGTTTGGGGGCTTCTGGAGAGGAGGGTGGTCTAGCGCTACTGTTTCGCTTTGTGCAACTTTATTCCGTGCACTGGACAGCACAGGGTGCCGTTGATGCGTTCGAGCGCAGTAACTCCTCTCTGTCGCCGATTCATTTCGGTTCGGACAGGCCTCTGCCTATTTATTGCTGTGGAAATTGAACAGGTGAGGCTTGAATTTTATTAATTTTTTCCAAAAATGCCCCCAGTGGATTTACGGCTTTTGTATGTGTGACGTGCTCTAGTTTAACGTGCTACTGGTCCGTATGAGTAGTTTTACTAGAGAACAAACGAGCGTATCTGTTGATAGAACAGTAGTCTCCTGAACACTACGTATGTACTTCCTCCGTCTGGAGTGTGCGAATATTTCTTTAGTTGCGCCGTATCCCATTATTGAATGTCCCACTTTGGTATTTTCAAAATGTTGAAATAAATCATGTACATAGATTGTATATTGTGTATCCACAAATTTTCATCAAAAAAATAACTTGTGCATAAAAGACAAGGACCCGGTAAATAGTATCACGTACTATTCACACTTCATTTGTTTTTTTACAAGTCACATATGCTCGATGAAAATTTGCGGATGCACAAGATATCACATAATCTATATACATGATTTATTTCACATTTTTGAGAACTCTGAAGATTTTCGTCTAACAATGGGGTGCGAGCGCAGCTAGTTGCCAATTGTATTATATTTGACATAGATATTTCTAATGTCAGATTTATTTACGGACTAAACATGTCTAAATACATTCGTATTTAGAAAAAATCAAGACAAATATTTCCGGACAAAGGAAGTACAATATATCTAAATATAGCCACATGCAAACACATTGTCGATCTTCTTACTATCCGGCCTTAAGAAAGTCAAACAGAGATACAAAACACATTGCTGCTGAGGCGGCGTTTTGGGTAGTAGGAGCATCTACTCCTATGAAGGAAAAATTTAAAATATTTTAAAATGTCAAAAAAATCAAATCAAAATTTCGGATGTTCAGCTTGACATTTTATGTCCATGCATAAAATTTCGCGATGAAAAGATATTTTTTGTGACATGTGTAAAAAGACAATTTTTGGTGCTATAATGGGTTTTAAAAGACATTGTTTTTTTGTCTTTTTAACACAGGCCACGAAAAAATGTTTTTGTCTGAAATGTTATGTGCCAGCATAAAATGTTTGTAGATACACTCGGATTTTTTTCGAATATTTTGAAAATGTATTTTTAAACAGTGTGAGTAGATGCTCTTACTACCGAATTGGATTTCCGCATTGCTGATCTGTTTCTGCTTCAGATTTTTCTTTAACATACTACCATTCCCACATACAAGCAGCTAGCTGCTGAGTGCTTCACCATACTACTCTCGTCGTTGTAAGAAGAGGGGTATGGTCGTAAACTGGATCACGAGTCGTCGTGAAAAACCGCGTGGCGCCGGTGCATGTGTCATCTGGGTCCAGGGGCGGACCCAGACAAAAAATTCAGTGGGGGCAATTCAGATGAGTGGGGCAATTGTAGTGCAAATTCTATTTTTTTATCAATTTTTTGCTTCAAATATGAACGAAATACACTGAAATTTCAAAAACTGAGTGGGGGCCACTGCCCCCACTCAGCTATACGTAGGTCCGCCCCTGTCTGGGTCCGGGAGACCGAGGATAGATAGTGCACCTGCCGCTGCACCACGAAAACTAATCTGAAGAATGTCGATGCGGAGGACAAACGCACCAAACAAGCTGCAAAGCATTGAAGAACGCCTCTCGATCGTCGGCCAGCACCCTCCCGCTGGACGGCAGTGCCGTCGGCGTATCAACGATGCTGGACGGGCGACTTCGTTCCATCACGGCGCCCTTTTGTACGCCGACGGGATTTACGACGCCGACGGCGGCCGTCGGGCACGGTAAGGCTACGCCGACGGCGCTTCGTACGCCGACGGCTTGTTGGGCGTCTGTCCTAGCTCGTGCTGTACGCCGACGGCCCCGACATTTGGCCATCGGCGTACAGTGCGGCCGTCGGCATAGTGTGGCTTTCCCGTAGTGCACCTACCCAGGTTTATCTGTACCGCCCACCCCCGCCATTGACCATAGAAAACGCTCTTGGGATTAGGGATATTTTTTAAACAGGGGTGATTTACTAGAACCACCGGCAAAAAAGGCTTTGTCATCTCAAGAAACTCTTGCCGACGAGATGAATCGCGCTGCATTCTTGCCGACGCTCGGCTTCTGCTCTCCAGTCTCCACCGTTGGATCGAAACATGGAGTCTCTAGATGGCAACGTTACTGTAAACAGGGCATTTTCCGTCAATAAAAATATAACAAAATGACAATTAATGTGACTGCATTTGAAATCATAGACCTCATTTCACCCGCAAAAAATATCAAAAGAAAAATCGTATGTCTCATTTGGTAAGAGTCGATCGTGACAGTGGTTGTCAGCTTGTAATAGTCGTGGGTGCGACCGTGCGAGTGATGACCCGTGCGAGTGAAGTAGTCCGGATCAGTATGTTGCTTAAGTAAGCACTTAAATTCAATAACACGCACTTACCCGCTCTAAACCTACTCTTTGTCCAGCTTACTTGTCGTGTTTTGTAGCTGGAGATTCACCGGCAGCTGGTCACGAGGGATCCATGCACGAGAGAATGTTATCAAGTCTTATCTTCGTTTGGCGAATATATAAGTTCTAGAAGCATAGAACAGCCATAGGGAATCAAGAATATAGTTTCAACATTTAAGCAAGCGAAGTTGGTGTAGCTGGATTGCCAGCCTGCGGGTCCATACAGGAGTACGATCTCTTTCAATCCTTGTCCCAAATCAGTTAATAAGCTCATCGATTCGATCAGATATATTGCAGTGTAATCGTACGAAGTACCGTCGTTTTTACTTGTCAACTGATCCAAGTATAGCATCCCGGGTTCATTTTACTTCTTGTTTCGGACTAACAATGTCCTCTCTGCATGCATGCGCACATGTTCAACGACTAGATTCGAACGGCGCGGCTCGTCGCGCGGCACTTGTAGCTTCTTTTAATTTTTTGCCCGTGGTTATCACAATTTATACAGATTATTAAAAATACAGTTTATATCCATATGTATTTGATCACAGTACATAGATTTGAAAACATATTTATACAGGCACCGCGCCGCGCAGCACTTTTTGGTTCTTCTAATATTTTATTACGCGTGGTTGTCTCATTTGTACAGATTATTAAAAAGATTTTTACAGTCCAAATGTATAAGAGAAAGGATGGTAATGGCAATGATGCCAAGTTTAGACATCACGGCAAGCCAAGCACCACCTGTTAATTCTAAAAATATTTTCCCCATAAACCAGTTGATTTGTGCAGATTAATAAGAAGACCATTAATATCCCATGTAGGAATATAAGCTATATAGAAAGGTAATACACACTTTGAGAAGATGTTAATAATAGAGGTAACATATCAGGGTTCAACATGGTGATCAAGAGTTATTTGCCCAAAGGCTTTACAAAATGATCGAAATGGGGGCATTAGGAGGTTCAATAGATCCATATTGTCACTTATACAGATGATTTGCACTCTTATAAACCACATTTCAGATACAATGGATCTAAATGAGTGAAGGCATTGTTTCAGATCATATAGTAAATGAATATGCAGAGCAACACAAATTGCGGCGGTAATGCAAATAATAGAGCACGGTAAACATTGTTACGACATCATAGTATGACATGGTTATCAACCTCCGACTTGCAAGAAATCCATTCATAGACAGATGGTTAGCATCTCATGTCCTTGGTTTATCCTCCATAGTTTCTCCTTCAATTAATACACATCTAATGCACATGACCAACAGGGAAATTCCAATCATGTCAGAAAGAAATACCAGGATATATCACACAATTGATTTTGGATCACAGGACTGCTGCAAAAAATCACCCAAAGATGGTAGAGTGAGCCGATCTGCTGGTTTAAAAGTAGCCCCCCTCGGGACTAAGTATGCATCACCCAATTCTTGATATTTCTGAAAGTCTATCTTAAACTAACTAAATCCTCTAGTAAAGCAACATGTCAGATATGACATAAGATAGACATTGGTACTTAAAAGAAGTAGAAGTCAGACATCAGTAGTTAAATTTATTACGTAACAAACTTTTAAATTTGTAGTGATCCATGCAAAGGAATAATATCAGCTCTTATTTAATCCAACTAAATAAAATTCTCAACGGGCACACATCGACCCGGTAAGAGGTACGCATGAGTTGTTAGGGTGGTGGGACTATGTACTCCTAGGTGTATTGAACGATTTTCCTATGTAGATATATATATATATAAACATCATCAAGACTCATCAAAAGCTGGGGGCAAACGAAAATTTCTAAACATGGTACTTGTTACCACTATCTGAATAGACCTCCATATTTAGTGGAACAAATGGACCAACTAAAGCAGTGTAGGTAGCAACTGTTGAACATATGGCACCCCACCGCTGCACCCTCCAAAGAATTATTCCTAAAATAATGTAGAATTAAATATTTGGACCGCATTCATTCAACTGGTTAAAGAAGAGATAATTTAATTAAGCAGGATAATGTACACAAACTATTCAAGATCAACAATTATAATGAGTTCACCAAACAGTGACCATTTTTTACAAGGGCATGAAATGATTAACAAATTGTGGAAGAATCTAACAACACAACCAGACAGGCAGTCATGCGTCCATGAAAATGAGCTCACCAGGAAATGCAATAACATATTAGGCTTTAGGGAATGCCTCACACAACAGAATAAAGAGATCAAAAGAACAATTTCAATCACTTTCAGAACAGGAAATTAAGAGGAATTGCCGAGTAAGGAATAAAAAATGTTCGCTCTGTTACACAGACATTTAGCTATCTTAAGTAAAACACCAGGAAGTAAAAAACATATTAGGACTCTTTGGGGAACATATCACTACCTCTTTCTCTCAACTCATAATTCTCGGTAATTTCCCTTTGTTGTTAGCTGACTACAAATACATTAACATGCAGGACTCACTACACTTTTCATCGTGTGTTTGGTAATCAGTGGCTCTGAACTGAACATTAACATAAGTGAATATAGGTCATTAAATTTTTTATCCTGTTGACAATGTGATATACTACAAACACATGATAAATGCAGTCATGTTGAGTAGTATAAAAAATTACCTAGGGCTGGAAGGAACCAGCTCATAGGCACAAGAGGCTGTACAACACAAGGAAAATGGCGCTGGCCACTACAATTATGTGCTCACAAACTCCCTTGCGACACTGCACCTATATTTGCCGCTGCCAGACACCAACGCGCTGATCTCTGGTACGTAAGACTGATTGTAGAACATATTCTAAAAGAACACTTTCAGATTTATTTACCCTTTTCAAAATTATTGTCAAACAATGAAATGTTTGAGCATACATCATACATCTTGCACAAGCCAAAGAATATAACCTGCACAAAAAGAACCAGCAAAATATAATTTTAGATACACAACAATTGGTAACCGAAACTATATTACCAGTGGGAGAAAACAGAAATGCCTTATGGCATCCAACATCATCATAGCTTGGTGCAATAAATAAGTTCACCAATTCGACGATCAGATGGAGATACTGCTAGACAACTCGCAATATTTACATGAAGATGTATCATAAATCATCTAAATTTACAATAAACGACAACATTGAGGGGTGTTTTTATCCCCTTGATATGGCCTAAATTATTATAAACGACAACATCATCATACTCTTTAAGATCCTATTTTTAACTGATGTGTAGGTTTCCTCTTTTATCATAACCAAATTTCTATTTTCAGTTTAGAAAATAAAGAAAAAGTATATTTTAGTTGCCCATATAAACTTTACTAAACCAGAGAAGCGACTGAAAACATAGTGAGGTGTCCGAACTTTTGAAGGAATATCACAGAAATGAGAAACAATTCTAAATATTTAGCCACAAATGCATGACCAGATCAGTGATCTTGAGGCCATATACCCGAACGACACAAAGTAGAAAAGAGATTATTAAACTGAAATAATTATGCATTTTTGGTCACCCATGAGAGTGGAAATTTCTATCCTTGTGTACTACAAAGGTTTGGGGGTCGAGGAAACAGTATCTGGCATACCGGAAATACGTCAGGGAGAGGAGACAGGGATGTAGGCAGCAAACCTCGGGCCACCATCGTGTTTCCTTTTGCTGCCTTGCAAGAGGAAGAGGTTTCCAAGCGAAAGGGGGAGAAGCGCAGACGACGAAACCTTGCACTCCTGTTCTAAGCGGAGATGACTAAAAGAATAATTCCACCCTCGAGCCTACACACCAAAAGCAACTATCGAATATGTAAAAAACACATCATAGAACTGGATCCTAGGAAAAGTACCCATTACAGATTAGGATTTGACGGGGATCAAAGATGTTCTTAAAAAAATGATTATTGGCAACGTTTTGCCGAGTTTCCAAAGATGGAACTCACCAGAAAGAATCGTACATGAAACTGCACATTCTCATTTCCTGAAAAAGGCAAGTTATATCTGGTTCAGGAGCGAAAACCTCTAGTCAGCAGCCAAGCAACAAAACACGTGGAATGCAAAACTGTATCCTGAACAATAAAATGGGAATGTAAGAGCCAACAAAGAGCATCATTTTATTTATCCAACTCTTGCGATTGCTGCTGAAACATGAGACCATCATTTATATAAAATATACCATCAGTTAGTTAACCAAATTCTGCATATGTAGACCCTATACCAACCTCAGATATTTTCAGCTATAAGAAATGGAGTACACCAGGAAGCAACATATCAATTGAAAAAATAAGCATTTAAGCACACATGTAAGAGTAGTGAAGCCACCATGGATTAAGATACTCTCCAACAAAGCTCATTTCAGAATAAGAACAGCGGTTGATGATGGGTACCAAACGAATAGTAATTTGTACCTCTCCAAGATAATTTGTATACGTGTGTTAAAACAGGAGAAAAATAAACCTATCTTTCTTGCCCTGTTGTTTCCAAGCATGTTTTTTTGTAATACATACATAACAAAAAAGGAGAAAGCTGAACTAAACCTAAAAATGGAGGAGGCACAAAAATACAGATCATATCCATTGTTGCAGGGGATCAAATATGACACATATCAACCCCTGAGAATCCTAGCAAAACATTTTTGTAGTTCATGAAACAAAATCTTAAGAGCTTGACTTAGAGAAGTCATTGTAGATTGATTCAAATAAAGTAATATGCAACCATCAAAAGCATGACAAAGAGAAATCAATGCCCAATGTAATTACATTAATTCAAAGTATAACGAAGAGGAATTAGCTAACTTCACTTTCTTTTGAACAAAGAGTTAAATGATATCATCCATATAAATTAACACTTAATGTCACAAAGAAAGGAAACTGCTGGGTAGGGGAAAGTCCTAACTCCTGACCATATCGTACCTTTAGGATAGATGCGGTATTCTTTAATCGTCGAGTCAGTTAATATGAAAGAAGAAAGTGGATAAATAACTGCCAGCGAATAGCGTACAATCTGATCGCCCGCTAGTATTTCCTGGAGGAAAAATATAGCAATGGTAAGTCTGGTTACCTGGACGTATTTCATGGAAATAAATTTGGTTGCCCACTGAAACACAAAAATGAACATGGTATGCTACTACACAGATATATAACATGGAATCATATCTTGGTTTCAATATAAAATCTATCCATTCTTATTAAACTGAAAGAAAGTGTTGTCATTGTCTCTGAAATGCGGTAGTAAACTCTCAAGCAAGGATCTCAAGTCAACCTTGCAACAAACATGATATCAACATATGTGACCATGCGTAGGGGAAAGGCAAGTGCTTCATTACCAAGAAATCCTAGAGTAAATTGAATGCCAATACTCATATTTATATAGAAGAAAAGGAGAATCAATCCTTCTGAAATATTTAATAGCCAAATGAAACAAATTGATCCATATGATGCCTTTATAACTATTCTTCTCTAGGAACAACCTTTACACAAATAGTTTGTATGGATTTAACCATGCATGCATTCAATCAAGCATCCTTTTAACCTAGAAAGCTGTGTACGTGCAAGAAAGCTAACTGTTGAAGAAAAATATATCGTTACAATATTCAAATAGTATGTACATCTAAGAATAATATCATGGACACTGAATTCACTTAGAAGACGCAATAATTACCTTGGAAAAAATTAGACCGATCAAAAGGCTTGATATGTATGGCATTTTCCAACTTACCATCACACAAGGGAAGATCACATTAACTATTTCCATAATACACCTTTTAATGGTCAGAAAACAACACCTTCCAAAAAGAAAGATGCAACAATAATCGACGGGATGCTTCCTAAGCCAGTACACTTTCAATCACATAGACCTACAAAAAAACATTTGGTAATTTCATTTTCATCAAGCAGAATATTAAAAGAAAATCTAGCCGGCCTCCTCAAAATATGAACATATTTCTAGCCTCCTCAAAGATAAACCACAAAGCATGATAAATAAATTGCTTTCCCTAGACCTGCATAAATGTTTAATTTTGGTGGGAATACGAAGGGATATGAGCAATGACCTGGGGGTGAAGATACAAAAAGTATGAGCTTGTTGCTGCCTTGTCTCCTCTTCCCAACACACTTTTGGTGGGGATACAAAGGAAGATGAGCAAGTCACCAATGATGCAGATCTGAAGATAACGCTCAGCAATGTATTCAAACAATAGCTAGCAAGAACATGTACCATAAAGGCAAATCATAATGAATATTCCAGTACAACACCAAAACCAAGGAGGAATTAACACTAATATGATGAAGTAAAAGGAGGCAGAGCATTCATACCATGTTCGCGATTGGTTGGGAGAGACATACACACAGACCCTTCTCTGAATGGCCAAATTTGTTAGCGACACATGTGCTTCTCTTCGGCATTCTTCATGATGGTCTTCAATAATTTATGAGAATCTGTGAAAACATAAATCAGAAACATTTTATCTTCTTCAATGTCTGAATTGCAAAATTTCATAAAGCTAAAGAAACTACGTGAGCTGAAACAAATTACTTGAGCTGGTTATAATTGACTGCAGCTAAATTTCCGAAAAAGAAATTACCTCAATTGCATAGATTAATCCTCCCTGTCAACATGAGTGTACTATCATTGAACACCTTGTAGGCCTAGAAAAAAATCTGCACAAACAAAGATGAGAAACCTCCGGAATTAAATTTGGACTACGACAAAAGGTGTTCGGCCAGGTGCCAAACTTGTATAGGCTGACCATTGGTTCTGCCAAGCAATTAAAATTCATTAGGTTAAAGCAATCCTTTATTTTCAGAAAAGTGGGTACCCATCCTTTATTCTATAGAATTTAACTGATGGTGACACAGGGCAAATGTGATAACAAAGCTAGAAATCAGATGGAAGGCGAGATATGCAAATTCATATGAAAAAAATGAAGGTTTGTGTGTTTCATTTAGAGATACAATAAGTACCTATAATCTGTGAACCAGATGAAGCAAATGCTTCACATTATACATAATGGTATTTAGGTGTGAATTATATCATCAATGAATATGAAAGGGGAGAAAAATAAAGCTTATAGCTCTCGTAAGGTAGTACACCGGCCATATATCTGAGCAATGATCATCAAAATTAATCTGATAGCATTTGTTCCAAAATTTTGTTACTGAGTTGGTGTCAGACCAGAAAGTTCTGCATTAGTGTCAGACCACAAAGCAATATATTACATAGTTCTGCATTAGTTTTTGCAGGGCAGTGTAAGTAATATAAGCAATCATCTAAACTTTTGGAGGTGGACCACAAAGATGAGGTACAATTTTGTAAACCAACTTGAGAGCATCGTACGCATTAGCCGACATGGCAGGGAAAACGATATTCGAGGATATCTAACAAACATACATGTACTATCCATTGGCATGGCAAAAGAATTATAGAATGATGATGAGGTTAACCTCTGCAAGGAAGCACACAAGGCCAACAAAGCGTCGTTTTTACATGGACCAGATCGTTGTATCGCCTTGTCCTCGAGTAATTGTTTGACAGGCTGTAAAAACTGAAGACAATAGAAATGGCATTAGCATTCAATATATTTGAATTGCAAGCTGAAACTGAAAAATAAATCTTAGCTAAATCAGTAGCATATCCACCCAAGCCGACCTGGTTCATAGCTACAATTTTCGTGTATGCTCCCTTGTATAATTGTGAAGGTGCTTTTCTGTTGGCTGACATGGTTTATGCTTTCCCTTGAACCAGGTGTGTTTTCCCTCAATGCTTTGATGCAATGGAAGCCTCCAGATAACAACTAAACATCCAACAGAAAAGCATAAACCAGATCGCTGGAAACAGAAAAAAAAAAGATGAATAAGAGAAAGTGAATCAAAGGAAAGTAGCATTTGTCCATGGAGAGTCCGTACCTGAACCAGCCGTGGCCCCCAACTTCTATCACGAACATAAAACGGATGAATCGCACTGCAAAAGGGGGAGAAAACAGGCACATCAGATCTGACCGAGAAATTGAGCATGAGATGGATGGGGCCTGCGGGTAAACCTGTAGCCATGGTCGATCTCCGAGCGGCGGTGAGCGCAGCAATAGCTCGAGCTCAAGGTGGCGTCGTTTCCCTTGCAGACGGCGTCTCGACGTGAAGGACGGCGGCGCTGGCATGCTAGGGATGGGACGGAGGTGGAGGATCCGCCGCACGATGAAGAGGGGCGGCGTCGAACACGGCGGCGCGCTGCTTCCCCTCACTTGTTCTTCCTCGCCACCATCGGCGGTGGCTCTCGGCGCCCTCGTGCAGTGCATCCAGCTTGCGCGCCTTCTCCAGCGGAGGATGGAGAATCGGCCAGGGAGGAGAGAGCAAGGGCGGTGGGAGAAGCTGCAGGCGAGGACGGCGGCGCGATGGGAGGGGAGGAGAAGACGCGGTGATTGGGGGCGAGACGGGGTAGGCGGATTGGGGAATGAGAACGCGTGAGGGGATTGGGTGGCCGGCGGCTAGGGTTTCACCGTGCTGCTCTGCCTTTTATATGACGCGGTAAAAAAACGGACGGCCAGAAACACATCAAGTTTCTATAGAACGGTCCAGAGTGCTTAAGCTCTGAGAAGCCTCCTGGCTAGAGCAAGAATGTTATCTTTAGATTGGTTTCCTTATTTATGATGGTTCGTCTGGTTCACAAGAATTTTATACTTTAGAAGAAGAAAAATCTATAGAGTTTGTTTGGTTTTTAAGATTTAAACCCATAAGATTTTATTTCTATGTTCTACTTTGCATGCAATTTTACGGAATATTTTTACTTGGGCCCACATGATTGTTTTCCTTTTTTATGACAACTATGGAGAACACATAATCCTTAAGAAAAATCCTTTGTCTGTTCTAGGACGCAACTAGATGACATGTATAATACCTTGAATTGGTAAATACTTATAGTTGTTGAAATAATTAGTATTTTAGTTAATTTAATCATGATTAATATCATGAAAACAATGATCTCAAGATTAACAATCATATGCCATCTAGACATTTGACATATAAATGAATAAAACATAGCATATATCGTGAAAGTTATATGAAGTACCAACAGAACAATATTAACGACAGTGTAAGAGTTGCAGGCCGACCGAACAGTCCCAGTAGCCACAGACTTGGCGTCCAGTGCCATCTATGTTACGATCGTGATAAAGATGGTGTTGTTGGAGTTGGATGTGGAGGAGACTGTCCATCAAGCAAGCACTCACTATGAGCATTGTAAAAATCTTATTGCCCTTCTCTTAGTGCAAGAGTGCAAGAGGGGCGCGATTCCAAAAGACAGTTGTCCCGTGCGGACGTACACACAATCGTAGGGGGTGGGGAAGCTGAAAGCAGCACACCAGATAGAACATACATGGTGGTGGTGAAAGTTTGAAATATCCATGTACGATGAAAAATTTATGTTTATGGTTCAACGATTATAATAAATAAAATCAAAGACAAAAATGTATATGCATCCGGATTAATCTATAAAAGGCATCAAACACATTTTTTTCCGGTCGTATTTCAAACCAAAGTTTGTTGAACAAATAAGTGTATGATTCTCCCTCTATTTCAAATATAGCGCGTATTAATTTTGTTCTATACATAAAAATTATCAAAATATATATATGAAATGAATACAATATGAAAAATACTTCAGAATACAATGACATTGATTTCATAGCGTAGATGTTGATTTTTTTTAATAAACTTGGCCATATATCACAAGCAGCAACTTGAGAGAGAGTCTATATGCAGTGGCGGAGTCAACTTAGGCCTGCCAGGTGCACAGGACACCGGGAAAAATATTTTACTTTATAAAGTAGCAAGTTTTCACCACATCTGTACCAAAAAAATATTTTCAATGTGTTGTGACACCATAGGTGCACCCTGATTCCAAATATGCACTGTCTATATGCACAATATTTTGGAGGGATGGGAGCTTGAGCGTGCTGCACTGCATGGGTGTATTTCCAGGAATGCCCCTCAAGGATTGGACCATCGAGGGAGCCTTGGCATGGCACCCTTACGATTTGGACGCATTTGTAGTTTCGCTGACGAACAAAACTGCGTATCCGTCTATTGGACGGATGCTACGTATTTGTTGTCCTCTTTCTTGAAGCAAGTTTCGAAGAGATCATCACTTTATCTTAATGTCATGACATGCAAGTCTTTTGCATGTTCTTGAAAAAAAAAAGATCATCACTTGACGACGTTGCTGAGCTGACCTGATACACAAGCTTGGATCATGTCATGACTTGTGAGTGGAAGGAGAAGGGGTAGGCTTGTAAAATGGGTCGTCATGGCCTGACTAGTCGCCGTGAAAAATCGTGTGACGGTGGAAAGTGTCAGCTGGGTCCGGAGACTGCAGTGCGGTGCAGCCACCTGTTATGTAAAATTATCTGGATAATGTAGATACGGACGACAAACACACCAAACAAACTGCGAAGCATTGAAAGACGCCTCAAAGCCTCACCGGTTCACCTACCTACCAAGGTTTAATTTCTGCTAGTGTCCTGCACGCCATTGACGATGGATCAACACTGGTCGATCGGGTTTACAGATATTGCCACAGGTAAAACGCCTTGTCGCTTCGAGATATTCTCCTTCACTTTGGCGTGGTAGTATTTCAGACCGTCTCCTTCGCTTCGAGAGCATCGGAGGTGACAGCGGTGTGGAACAGTGGTATAATGGTCGCGGTACGTATGATAATGGTGTCTTTGCCCGGAGGGAACTGGCGAGTAGTGACCTGTGGTACTAAGTGTACATTAATGTCGATTAATGGAGTAGTTAGAACAAATGTACAATATGGTTTCTGGTACTATCTGTTGCTGACCGGTCAATATATCCTCTTAACGTGTGTTATTTCGGCACTTGGATTCTCTAACGGTTTCTGCTTCGGTGTACCCCCTCTCCTCAAATTTAAACACATCAACGGGTGAGATCGCTCCATACCTCTTCGTATTTGAGAGTATGATGGTCATTGTTAAATAGTTAATTCGTGATTAAGTAGCTCCTTCTATACCAACGACCCTGACAAGCCCAGAGCCAGCTCGACCTGGATACTCGGCTCGAACCCAACCGGGGGGAAAAAGGAACCAAAATTGAACCCTAAAAAGGAACCAAAATTGTGGGCACGGGGCCTTGAACCCTGGTATCCCTGACTGGTATCCCAGGCGCAACACATGAAGCCAAGCCAACGAGCTAACTATGTCTCCATGTTGCAGTATGCATGTCCTTACATATTAATTTAAGTTTCTATTGCTAAGGGAAATAGAGAGCGTACAGAAGGCATGTACGACACTAAGATTTCCATCCTGTTTTTTTGACTCACTAATCATTGAAATTGAGCATCAAATAATTCAACATTGATTCTAAGAAATTAACAACATGAAATTGAAATATAGATGAACCCATTTTCTTGAAAAACTGTTAATTATAGCATATTTATTAATTTCAAAAATACAAGACATTGTGTGCATCTTGTGTGTTGTGCTCACGCGAGCATGGGGTGGGGTGTGGTCGGCGGCAGGAGCATGGCGGCGTCGCCTTCTTTCCTAGCGGGACGCTCCTCGCTGCCTCTCCGTTCTCTAGATGGGATAAGAAAAGAACGAGCGTCTAGCTTCGCACATATGAAACATAACCTAACGGGACGCTCCTCCTCCTGCTCGGTTGAGAAAAATTTTATTTGCAAAAAGAAAACGAGCTTCTCGGGCCGGACCGAGCCAAGCCAGGCTTGGCCCAATGTCGTTTCGGTCCACCGTTGTACCGGGCCGATTCAAGCAACTGAAAAGCTTGGTTCGTGCGTCCATCGTTACGGACGGTTGCGGCAGCCCGTTCCTGTAGACCGCACTTTTTCCTGTATCGATAAGATCTCCGTACGGTCGCGGTGACCCGTTCCTTTAGACCGCACGGTTCCTGTTTCTCGTCGGCGGCGAGCAGAGGGTACCCCAGGTGGTGGAGGCGGGCATGTTTCATCGGCGTGCTTCGTCGACGACGATGTTTGATGGGTTTAGGGTTCCGTCGGCAAGAATGGCCGCCGGCGGCGGCGATGTTTGATTGGAGCTAGAATAAGGTTCCGTGACGCACGCTTGAAAAATAAGAATTGGTTTTTTATGCAAATAAAATGAAAAATTTGTTTGAAAACATTGTTCTCCATTCCAAGATGCATGTTTGTGCACGATATGAGATCATTTGAACTAATTATGCCATGATGTGGCCATAACTTTGGTCATTTGGCCTGAAAACTATGAATCCTCATTCATGGTAGCTCATTTCCGAGAACTCTCTTCCCAGGCAATTGTCGTAATCCAAGTATATTAATTTTCATGCTAGTCACCTTTGGACACGTGGACCCACATGTAGCAGTCCTAAGTCCCAACTATGTTGCATGTTGTGAGATCAGCTAAATCATTAGGATTGCATGTTGTGGAACCAAAGGTACATGGTTGCATGTTCTCAGTTTTGATATTCTACCACCTTTAGGCCATGTGAACCCACATGCAAAACCCCTAGCCATTTTGACCCCACATGCAACACTCATAGTCATCTAGTTGTATATCTACCATCTTGCAACACGTGGACCCCACATGCAACACTACTAGCTCTATTGCATGTTATGGGACCCACATGATAGTTCTGAGTCAACCTGATTAGTGCTGGTGCATGTGGATCTAGATGTCTAGTAGGTCATATATGTATGTATATATCTAGCTACCACCACCTTTGGGACTTGTGGACCCACGTGCAACATCCCTGACCATTTTGACCTAGCACATCTGGGACATGTGGACCCACATGCAATACCTGTAGCTATCTAGTTGTATGTCTACCACCTTTAGAACATGTGGACCCACATACAACACTCCTAACTATGTTGCATGTTGTAGGACCCACATGATAGTTCTCGGACAAGCTCTCTAGGGATGATGCATGTGGGCTCATATCTCTTGTAGGTCATATAGGCATGTGTATCTACCATCTTTGAGACATGTGGACCCACATGCAACACCCGCTAGCCATGTTGACCTAGCACATCTTGGACATGTGGAGCCAGCAACACTTATAGCAATCTAGTTGTATATTTACGACATTTGGAACATGTGGACCCACATGCAACACTCCTAGCCATCTTGACCTCGCGAATCTAGAACTTGTGGACCCACATGCAACACTCATTGTCATTTAGTTGTATATCTACCACCTTTGTGACATGTGGACCCACATGCAACACTCTTAGCTAAGTTGCACGTTGTGGTACCTACATGATAATTCTAGGTCAAGCTGCCATGCTAGGGCTGATGCATGTGGGTCCACATGTCTAGTAGGTCATAAATGTATGTATCTACCACCTTTGGGACATGTGTACCCACATGCAACAAACCTAGCCATCTTGATCTAACACATCTGGGACATGTGGAACCACATGCAACACTTATAGTCATCTAGTTGTATATTTACCACCTTTCGGATATGTGGACCCATATGCAACACTCCTAGCTATGTTGCATGTTGTGGGACCCACATGATAGCTCTAGGTCAAACTGTCTGGGGATGATGCGCGCATGGATCAAACACCCTAGGGTTGGTAGTGTTAGTATATGGTTACTTAGTATACTTTTTCACTAATTAATCTTGGAGAAAGCCACCACAATTACCACCACTTTTCCACACTCATGGTACTGTTAGTATATGGTTACTTAGTGTACTTTATTGCTGCAGCACTAATATTTACTTTCTTGCATTTATTATCTCGCAAAGCTATCTCTCATACCCGTATTATAGTCTAGTATTATTTCCTAGATAAGTAAACGTTTAGTGTGCGTAGAGTTGTATCAGTGGTTGATAGAACTTGAGAGAATACTTATCCTACCTTTAGCTCCTCGTTGGGTTCGACACTCTTACTTATCGAAAAGGCTACACGCGATCCCCTATACTTGTGGGTTATCAAGACCTTTTCTGGCGCCGTTGCCGGGGAGCCATAGCGTAGGTTAATGTTCTTGTGTGCACTTGTTTGCTTTATCTCTAAGTAGTTTTTATTTTCAGTATTAAGTTGTTCTTTATCTTACTATGGATAGGGAATGCGAATTACAAAAAAAATTAGGTGTAGTTGTTATCTAAAAACGTTTTCAAAAAGAAAAGTGATTGGAAAGATGAGTAATGGTTAAATGGGGGTCGACCTTGAACACTTGTGTTCATGCCTATGAAACCAAAACAAATCTTTCCATGGAAGCTTTTCATTAAAAACATGTAAATATTGTAAATATTGTGTATATACCTCTGTACATAAAAATAAAATGCTAATTATAGTCTTTAGTTAATTGAAAGTTGATAGTTTTACTTTGCTGTCCAGAAACAGATTTTCTGTGCTCCACCGTATTAAATGTTTAAAATCACCAGAACGTGATCTTGATCTGAAATTTCTTGAGTGCAAAGTGATGCTTATTAGCTTTCTTTCATTAGACTAACTTTTTCTGATTTAAGGTACGTAGATAGGTCGAAAAATTCGATCTTTACTGACTGTTCTGTTTAGACAGATTTTGTGCTTCTCTGTAAATAAAATCGTGATAAATCTCAGAATAGTATTTTGACTTGAAATTTTTGTGCATAAACCTGAGATTATTATCTTTCTTTCATTAGACTAAAGTTTTTCGATTTGAGCTACTTAACTATCTCGTTGAATGCCATCTTTACGGACTGTTCAGTTTTGACAGATTTCTTTGTTTATTCAATATTGTACTTGGTGTTGTTAGTTTCATTAGTTTTTCGACGGACAACGGAAATCATGAACACCTTAGTATATACAGTGGCTAATGTTGAGTAAAAATTATAAAACTTGTCAATGCTTGAACATGAGTGGATTTTATTTAATGAGTACTAACCCTACTAATGAGTTTTGTGAAGTTTTATGTGGATGTAGCTTATAAGATCTAATCAATATGGTGATATGAGATGAATAAGAAGACGCAAGAGCTCAAGCTTGGGGATGTGTAGGTGCATCCCAAGAACATATTCAAGAAGATACAATCATCTAAGCTTGGGGATGCCCGAGTCATCCCCCTATTCATCAACTAACATGAGGTTGTCTCGTTCATACTCTATATTACCCGTCCACATGATATGTATTGTCTTAACTTGTATTATAATTGCTTTTATATGTCTTGGTTTTACCTTCTTTAGTTTTATTAGGCTCCTTATTTGGTTTCGATTGCTTCTTTACTTTCACTTATAAATTCAAAATAACAAAAATATTTTCTTTTGTTTTGCTTCTTTGTTTGGTTCTTTATTTTTTTTTTACTTTTGATTTTTATTTAGAGTTTTCCTTGCTGTAGCTAGCATGTTTAGGTCTTGCTTAGCCTCTGGTTTCTTAGTTTATCAAAAATAAAGTACCAAGTTTTATCCATTTAGCTTAGTTGATACATATGTAAAAAGTGATTTTCTGTTTTCGGTATCTACTGCTTATTGCGCGATTTTTCATATTTTACTGGAAGCTCTAAAAATCACGAAAAAATTACTGATGTTGTAGCACCTAATCCTCTGCATGTACAAAAATTGGCTAAAATTTCGGGCATGTTTAAGTGCACCTAAAAATTGCGTTTTCCAGCTGCTGTTTTTCTGGACAGATTCTGACTTTTGTTGCAAGAGTGGCCTCTTTTCGTTTTCATTTGATTTTTAATGGTTCTTACCTTTCATTTATAAGTTGGCCATTTAAGCAACCTTTCTGTAACTTAAAAACAAAATTTTATTTGGTTTAATAGTAGCACTTGGGAAATATTATCTATTGTACTAATGTCTAACCGCAGAAAAGAATGGGAAAGTTTTTGTGTTGAAGTTTTTTCACAGAGAATGAAGGAACACCAAACTATGGAATATTGAAGAATTACCAAAGTCATAAGCTTGGGGATGTCCCCGCATCCCTCTTCATCAATAACCCCACGGTTTGCAAACCTTTAAACTTTGTTTTTTGAGCAACATAGGAACTTAACTAAACTTGAAGCGGCTGTATTTTATTATCTATTTATCTTAGCATCAAACACCAGTTACATTAATAAGTGGATCATCACATATTTTATTTATCCTCTGTTTTCAATGTTTACTTGGTTAATGGATTACTTGTTGAAACTTAAAAATGATGTGTGAATAATACTGTTTAGTAGTTTATGTTTTCTTATGGTTAGTCTCAACTAGCTAATAGTGCATATTATGTTATTTTGATATCAACATGCATTGTCCTGTTCATAAGATGGTATGGTATTGTGGTATCCTCCTCTGAATAATTCACTTGAATCGACTTGGCACATGCTCACACATGTTATGACTGAAAAATAAAAGTCAATTAAGCCTTGATGATCTATTTTGCCTCAGAGTTTTAGTATCGTTTTTATGCCTCCGTTAATTTTATTTTGTCGCAAGCATGATTATGACCGTTATCGCTCTCGTGGTTGTCGCTTCCCAGTCTATTGCTAGCCTTCACTTGTACTGAGCGGGAATGCTGCTCGTGCATCCAAATCCTTAAAACCAAGTTATCCCAAAGAGTCCACCAAAAAATTCCTATGCATGGTATTTCAAGCCATTCCAAGTAAATTTGCATGTGCTACCTTTAAAACCTTCAAAATATTTCTCTTTTTGTGTCAATGTTTACTAGCTCATGAGGAATTAGTGTGGTTATTCTTTATTCTATTTGTCAAATGGACTTTTACACCTGGACTAGTGGCATATACATCCGCTTATCCAATAACTTGCAAAAAGAGCTGGCAACGGGGTGCCCAGTCCCAATTAATTACAACTTTAACCAATTAATTCTCTTCACACTTTTGCCCTGATTCATCAGTAAGCAATGACAAACAGTGAAATACCTGAATGTGTGTAAACCAAAGAGAAAGAGGGATGATCTGCCTTGCTGGTAGAAATAACGTCCTTCATGGGAGCCGCTCTTAAAAGTCCGTTTGACAGGTAGAATACTGTTCTCACCCGCTACCATTCGTTGACAATTAACAAACACCTCTCAAAACATTTTTACCTCTGTTTTTAAAACAAAAAGCTCTAGCACGTGTTAATCCCTGCTTCCCTCTGCGAAGGGCCAATCTTTTATTTTTATGTTGAGTCACCATCCTTTCTTTGAGCACTTCTTCGAGAGCATAGCTGTCGTTCTTAGTGTAATGTGCTTGTCCCAGAATACGATTAATTGAGGTATAACCATGATGCTTTTATCTTTGATATCTCTATATCTAGTCTTCACTTGAACTTCAGAGGTGCCTTGGCATTTATGTTTTGCTCCACAATTAAGGGCAAGCGAGATACCACTCTATCATGCTTTATTATGGTCATTACAATCTTGTTGATGTTTATAAATTTCATGTTATAAGCTCTTAGTTCGTTGATACTTTTCATTAGGAAACATGATTGCTAAGTTTTATTATCCATACATCATGCAATTGTTAAAGACCTGATCATAGCATTTACAATCAAAAATTATTTTGTTATCATTTACCTACTCGAGGACGAGCAGGAATTAAGCTTGGGGATGTTGATACGTCCAAAACGTATCTATAATTTTTGATTGTTTCATGCCATTTTTATGCTTTTAGCACTTGTTTTATATTAAGTTTATTATTTATTTGGACTAACCTACTAATAGTTGCAAAAGTGCACAATGTTCTTGTTTTACTCTTTGATGTGTAGAAATTATCAAGAATACAAGAGGAAACCTTGTTGGAGTCGAATTGGGACTTTCCTGAAATCTGTCTGAGAACTTTTTACGAAGATTGCCAGTTTGACCCTCGAAGATGACGTTAATGGAGACCTGGCTGTTACGAAAGTTGTCACAATTTTCCATACGAAGATTTTAAGCCCGAGATCAGCCCAATCGGAGTTCGGACGCGGCCTGTAGGCCCGTTTTGGTGGAACCCTAAAAGGGGGTGACGGAAATCCGAGAAGATATATAAAGGGAGGAAACCTAATTCGTGGAGGACTCCTCCACCCACGAATTTCAGCCACCAAAAGCCACGTTTTTGCCTCCCCCATGGATCCCATCTCCATGGGGGAGGGCTCCCAAGAAGCCATGAAGGAGGGAGGCTAAGGGGCGGCGCTCCCCAAGCTTGCCGGCGGCGGGGAAAGGAGTTCCCCGCACCGCCGGCGCCGCCGCCGCCCTGCGCCGCCGCTGCCCCTCTCCGCCGTCTTCACCGCCATCTCCATCACCATCTCCTCCTTGTATTCAGTGGTTCATCCTCCCACAAACCTCTGTACCGTCCTATGTAAACATGGTGTTTGATGCTATAATATTTATCCTATGATTTACATCATGTTTCCGTAGTTTATTTGTCTTTTGATTGCTTAATTGAATGCATGAGGTTCATTAGAGTTGTATGTCTATATGGTGCTGTCCTTTGGTGTCCATTATACTTGTGCGCGCATGGATCAAACACCCTAGGGTTGGTAGTATTTGTAACGAAGCGGGGGAAGTTCTGCCGGAGTGACAGAAACCTGAGAACGCGAACCGATTAGTTGCACGTATGGGAGTAAGAGGACCTTGAACTTAAGGCTATGGTTGGGGAAACCTTAATGCATTGTTAGTATTTGCGGATGCTTTCTAACAATCCAATCATATAGTACTTGTAATCCCAAGTAGTGGAGTGCATGTATATTTAGCCTCTCCCACATAGAAAACTGCATCGAAGACAATGAACCAAGTACCTTCACTAATTAATCTTGGACAAAGCCACCACAATTACCACCACTTTTCCACACTCATGGTACTGTTAGTATATGGTTACTTAGTGTACTTTATTGCTGCAGCACTAACATTTACTTTCTTGCATTTATTATCTCGCAAAGCTATCTCTCATACCCGTATTATAGTCTAGTATTATTTCCTAGATAAACAAACGTTTAGTGTGCGTAGAGTTGTATCAGTGGTTGATAGAACTTGAGAGAATACTTATCCTACCTTTAGCTCCTCGTTGGGTTCGACACTCTTACTTATCGAAAAGGCTACACGCGATCCCCTATACTTGTGGGTTATCATGGACCCACATGCAACACTTATAACCATCTAGTTGAATATCAGAATATCTACCACCTTTGGGACATGCGGACCCACATGTAACACTCCTAGTCATCTAGTTGTAAATGTACCACCTTTGGGACACCTGGACTCACATGTAGCAGTCCTAACTATGTTGCATGTTGTGAGATCAGCTAAATCATTAGGATTGCATGTTGTGGAACCAAAGGTACATGGTTGCATATTCTCAGTTTAGATATTCTACCACCTTTAAGCCATGTGGATCCACATGCAAAACCCTTAGCCATTTTGACCCCACATGCAACACTCATAGTCATTAGTTGTATATCTACCATCTTGCAATATGTGGACCCCACATGCAATACTACTAGCTCTGTTGCATATTATGGGACCCACATGATAGTTCTGAGTCAACTTGTTTAGTGCTGGTGCATGCGGGTCCAGATGTCTAGTAGGTCATATAGTTATGTATATATCTACCACCACCTTTGGACTTGTGGACTCACATCCAACATCCCTGACCATTTTGACCTAGCACATCTGGGACATGTGGACCCACATGCAACACCTGTAGCCATCTAGTTGTATATCTACCACCTTTAGAACATGTGGACCCACATACAAGAATCCTAACTATGTTGCCTGTTGTGGGACCCACATGATAGTTCTCGGACAAGCTCTCTAGGGATGATGCATGTGGATGATACGTCTCAAACGTATCTATAATTTTTGATGTTCCAAGCTGATATTATACCAATTGTTAGATGTTTTATACACACTTTATAGCATTTTTATATATTTTCTGGGACTAACCTATTAACAAGATGCCACAGTGCTAGTACCTGTTTTCTGCTGTTTTTGTATTCCAGAAAAGCTATTAAGGAAATATTCTCGGAATTGAACGAAAATCAACGTGCCCCAGTTTTTCACCGACACAACCACGGAGTCCAAAGGGGAGAGGAAGAGGAGCCACGAGGCGGCCACGCCAGGCCTGGGCACGGGCCCAACTCTAGCCGCGCCCTAGGGTGGCGTGGGCCCCTCGGGTGCCCTCCGACGCCGCCCTTTCGCCTATATATTCCTCCCGTCCAGAAAACCCTAAAGACCCGAGCCATATTCCACGAAAAGTTCCAGAGCCGCCGCCGTCGTCAACCCCAGCTCGGAAGGGTTCTGAAGCTCTTCCTGGCACCCTGCCGGAGAGGGGAATCACCACCGGAGGGCTCTACATCGCCATGCCTGCCACCGGAGTGATGCGTGAGTAGTTCATCCTTGGCCTACGGGTCCATAGCAGTAGCTAGATGGTTGTCTCTCCACCTTGTGCCATCATGTTTAGATCTTGTGAGCTGCCTATCATGATCAAGATCATCTTACTGTAATGCTACATGTTGTGTTTGCTGGGATCCGATGAATATTGATACTATGATCAAGTTGATTATCAATCTATCTTTATATGTTATTTATGATCTTGCATGCTCTCCGTTACTAGTAGATGCTTTGGCCAAGTAGATGCTTGTAACTCCAAGAAGGAGTATTTATGCTAGATAGTGGGTTCATGCCTCCAGTAGTCTGGGCGAGTGACAGCAACGTCTAAGATTGTGGATGTGCTGTTGCCACTAGGGATAACACAACAATACTTTGTCTACGGTCATTTGTGTTGTTTACATTACGCGCTTTACTTAATGCAATAATCTCTTGTTTGCAACTTAATACCAACGGGGGACACAGATGTTAACCTGGCGGTGGATTATTGGTCATACATGCAGTTGGATAACGGTTTATGTATCTTGTCGTAATGCCAAATTAAATCTCATAGTAATCATCTTGTCATATATATGCATTGTCATGCGCTCACAATTTTATCAATTGTCCAGCTGTAATTCGTTTACCCAGCATGTTAGTTATCTTTTATGGAGAGACACCACTAGTGAACTGTGGACCCCGGTCCATTCTTTTACACTGATAAAACCACCAACTGCAATCATTGTTCTCTTTTACTTTCTGCAATTAAATACTGTTTTCCACACCATACGTTTAATCATTTGTTTTCAGCAAGCCGGGAAGATTGACAACCTTCCTGTTTCGTTGGGGCAAAGTAGTTTGATTGTGTTGTGTGCAGGTTCCACGTCAGTTATCGAGTAACGGCGCCACTGAAAACCTTCTGAAGTACTCCTAACTCCTCCTGGATTGATAACCTTGGTTTCATAACTGAGTGAAATTTGCTGCTGCACTACATTATACCTTCCTCTTAGGGTCTTCCAACGAACGTGTGTTCTCACGTCAGCAAGCCTTTTTCTGGCGCCGTTGCCGGGGAGTTAGAAGACTTCTGCAAGGGGAGTCTCACGCTTCCAATCTCTTTACTTTGTTTTTGTCTTGCTTAGTTCATTTTTATTTTATCTTGTTTGCTTTTAAATATCAAAAACACAAAAAAAATAGTTTCTTGCATCTAGTTTATTTTTGAGTTGTTATTTTCTATCTTGTTTTTAATTCAGCTAAAATGAGTACTCCTGAGAACACTAAGTTGTGCGACTTCACTAGCACAAACAACAATGATTTCATATGCACACCTATTACTCCACCTGCTTCTAAAGTAGAGTTTTATGAAATTAAACCTGCACTTTTAATTTTTGTTATGAAAGAGCAATTTTCTGGTGTTAGTACTGATGATGCTGCTGCTCACCTTAATAACTTTGTTGAACTTTGTGAAATGCAGAAGTATAAAGAAGTAGAAGGTGATATTATTAAATTGAAACTTTTCCCTTTCTCCTTGAGAGGACGTGCTAAAGAATGGTTGTTATCTTTGCCTAGAAATAGTATTAATTCATGGACTAAATGCAAAGATGCCTTCATTGGTAAATATTATCCTCCTGCTAAGATTATATCTTTGAGAAGTAGTGTCGAGGTGCGCCCTCGGCAATTCCCATGGTTGCTATACCTAGGGTTGATTGTGTGGTAGAGAACGCGTAGTATCGGTGGAATCGACGGCTGACAAGCTGGATTTACCCAGGTTCAGGGCCCTCGAGTGAGGTAAAACCCCTACTTCCTGCTTGTCTGTGTTTATGGTATGAATATGAGGGTTACAAGGGTTCGGCGAGTTTCTGATCTCGTCGAGGTTCTGGTGGCTATGGATTGCTTGTCCCTTGACCGGTCACCCTCCCAACCTTTATATGGGAGGCTGGGTCTCGGGAAACATAACCGACCAAGGTTACATGTATGGAAAGTCTTAACCGACTATTATCTGATCTAACTTGGAAAGCACTCTTCGTCTTGGGCCTTCCTTCGTGGGCTTCGATTAATCCTTGGGCTTCTTGATCATCACGTGCACCTGGTACCCTCATGCTGGGGTACCCGCAGAGTATAACCTCGTCATTAGCCCCCGAGTACTTGCTTGACTCGAAGAATCGAGCATGTGCTCCCTTCATCGTGCACGTCATAGTCTTCTGAGCTTGTTATTCTGACCCGATGTAGTTCTTCAAGCTCTAATTTGTTTCGATTGTATGTGTATGCTAATCGAGGGATATTGACATAGTAGGCCTGATTCACTCGAATATCGAGCTCAGTTAACCGCACATTTGGGCGAAACCATACTAGCCTTCAGTCAGACTCGAGTCCCCGGACTCGAGCCTGGAACGCAGTCGAAAGATTTTGCCTAGGTATATTGACATAGTAGGCCTGATTCACTCGAAAATCGAGCTCAGTTAACCGCACATTTGGGCGAAACCATACTAGCCTCAGTCAGACTCGAGTCCCCGGACTCGAGCCTGGAACGCAGTCGAAAGATTTTGCCTAGGGATATTGACATAGTAGGCCTGATTCACTCGAAAATCGAGCTCAGTTAACCGCACATTTGGGCGAAACCATACTAGCCTTCAATCAGGTTCGAGTCCCCGGACTCGAAGCTGGAACATACTGGACAGACTCGACTCAGGCCGTTGTAGGTCTTACTGATTCGTTCTGCAGTTAAACTATTGATACCTAACGCGTCCGTCAGGATTTTCATCATGTCTGTTGACACGGAAAGTTTCGAGGGAAAACACTGTTGGAGCGTCCCTCGGCCCATCTCGATTGCTCGGCAGGTCTTACCTTTGCATTTGCGTATGCAGCATCCGAAACATCTGTGACTGGCATAGTCCGGGAATTTATGAAGTTTTGATTCTTTGATTTGTGAAGTACTTAATGCATTTTAATCGAGTCTATGGTCGAGTGAATTTCTTACCTTCTTTGAGAATCTATGGGAGCGCGACAGCGCTCCCATGGGAGTAGCCCCCGAGATTGTGGTTTATTGTCTTGCAATAGAGGACAATCTCAAATCATCCTTCTATACTGTTTTTTGTCAATCGAAATATTTTGTCTTTGAAAGCCCCCGAGATTATGCTTTATTTCGTTTGAAGTAGAGGACAATCTCAATCATTTTTTGAGCATCTTCAGTCGAATTTTTTTTGAATACGCTCCCATGGGAGTAATATGACTTAGTCAAGGAACGGTCGAGTGACCAATTTTGCCTTAAGAAAGTTTTGTCACACCCGAACTAATCAGGGCAATCGAGTGACCAATATGCGTTGAGCATACTCGAACGTATTTTCTGAACAGATGCTTCGATGACGTCAGGGATGACGTTTATTTCGACTACCATTTCTGACACGCGTGGCGTGCGTTATGCTGCGATTGATGGGATGAAGACGATTGTGGTCTTGAATCTTGTGACGATTGTGGTCTTGAACTAATCAGGGCAATCTAGTGACCAATATGCGTTGAGCATACTCGAACGTATTTTCTGAACAGATGCTTCAATGACGTCAGGGATGACGTTTATTTCGACTACCATTTCTGACACGCGTGGCGTGCGTTATGCTACGATTGATGGGATGAAGACGATTGTGGTCTTGAATCTTGTGTCGATTGTGGTCTTGAACCTTGTGTCGATTGTAGTCTTGAACCCAATACTCGAACGTGGATGCTGTCTCCTTACCTGCCGTCATTCGTGACATCGTAGGCGTGCGTTTGTTGTTTTGACAAGACCTTCCTGCGTGAGCCCAATGTTCAGAGTTTTGATCGTAGAGGACGCCGTTTTTAGTTTTGACTTGACTGATCGTGGTATAATCGGGGCAGTCCTTGGGTAACACTTCTGTGTTTCTGATTTGTACCAAGTCCCAAGTTTATCGAGTGGGTTCGTGTTTCCTGTGTGACTCAGCCCCCGAGCATGTTTTTGAGTTTTCTGTTTGACCCAGCCCCCGAGCATGTCGAGTGGGGTTTGGGTTTTCTGTTTGACCCAGCCCCCGAGCATGTCGAGTGGGGTTTGGGTTTTCTGTTTGACCCAGCCCCCGAGCATATCGAGTGGGCTGTAAGTCTTTGTGTTCACTGATTTTTGAGCTAGAATTTTGATGTTTATGTTTCTATGATCGAGTCCCTGATTGTTTGAGTAGGGTAAAAGCATATATGAGAAATATGGAGGAACATGTATCTTTATTCGATCAGCAAGCCGCCTCATTAAAACCTTCCAGTCCCCTTAAGTACCCTGGTAAGGGAAAAGAGTGCGTCTGAAACTTGCTGGTTCTTTTGACATTATGCGCTATTACATATGAGGTCAAGGGATCTATGCATAGAACCGACGCAGGTGCGCCACGTTCCATGGTTATTGTCGAGGTGTGCCCTGGTCGATATACTGCGGGTGGATGGTCCTCTCGATTGAAGACAATCGGAGTTTCTGATCCTTTCAAAAAATCTGTGATAGCTGGGGGTGCCATGACCGCCATATTGACATGTCGAGTGTGTAATTTTTGCTCTCTATTGGAGGGACGTTCTCGCTGGATCATGTTCATCTGCCCGCGAGTTATGGGATATTTTTGCTCATCTCCTTGCTGCATCTGGTGCACGGCTGCTGCCATTTGTGTTCCCGTAACGGGTTGTGCTGGCACCATGTATACTGGCGTCGGTTGCACTGGTGTTGGTGCAGGATACACCTGAGTAGGCTGTGTTTGCGGTGGTATGGGATATACCTGTGCTTGTTGTACTTGTTGCGGCGCTGGATATGCCTGAACAGCTGTGCTTGTGATGCAGTCGACGGAGTCTGCATTAGTTGAGGAGGTGCACGTCCATCTCTTTGCAGTCGCAGTATATGCTCAGTCGCAAGTTGATCGAATTCCCTGCAATTTCTTAGCGAGTGGTTAGAGCGAAGCTTACCATCGTCTCCTTTATAAAGATGGAACCTGCAATAATCGTTCATCCTTTCTTCGACTGAGCGCTCAGGCTCTTTGTCTGCTCGTCTGCGCCATTCGGGCCTCTTGTAGTTATCGCGGTCATCGCGTTTGTTATCTCCGCAGCGGTCTCGACTGTCACGTCGATCGTCTGTGCGATGGTCACGATTACTTCGGCGGTCGTCCGTACGATGATCTCGATTATCACGGTGATCGTCGGGTCGTCTGTCAGTTTGGTCGCGGCTGTCCCTTGGCTGGACAAAGCTTGCTGCGATGAAGTTTGGATGGTCATCGTCGTGATAACGATGCTTGCGTTTGCGCCTTCGATCATCTCTGTAGTTATCTCTGCGGTCTCGACTGCCACCCTCGTGATTTTCATGTGAGGGTACGGATCGAGTGCCTCGTACAGAGTCTTCTCCATCTGCCCACTTTGTTGCGAGTACCATAAGTGCCGCCATTGTCTTTGGATCCTCTCGACCAAGTGTTTCTTTGAAGTCTTCTCTCCAGAGTCCGTTTTTGAAGGCGTCGATTGCCCTATCTTCTGATACGTTGCCTACTGAGTTACGGATGGTGGTCCACCGCCGTATGTACGATCTCAGAGATTCATCTGACTTTTGCTTGCAGGTCCGGAGCTCCTCGAAGGTTTTGGGGCGCTCACATAGAGGCTCGAAGTATTTGATGAAATCACCTTTGAAGTGTTCCCACGAGTCGTAGTATGATTCGGGTAGCGATTTGAGCCAATCGCGAGCTGTTCCTTCCATCATGAGTTGTATGTATTGCATAGCTGTGGTTGTGGTACCGCGCTGACATCCAACAGCCAACCTGTAATCTTCTAACCAGCCTGATGGCTCCTGTTTGCAGTTGAATTTTGGCGTGGTAGCTAGCGAAAACTTCTTGGGCATACGAGCCTCCCGGATCCGTCGAGTGAAACATAACGCCCCACATGGCCCGATTTCTGCTTCCGAATCTGAGCTGCTGCTATATGACCTCCTCGAGTGGCTCCTGCTGGATCGATGACGACGTGAGCTTTTTCGACTGCTCCTTTCCCGAGGACTTCGACTGCGGCGGTCCCGACCTGTACCTCTCCTTGGAGTTTCTTGTGGATGCTGTATGGCTTTCGCTGCTATTGCCAGTTGTTTGTACAGTTGGAGGTGCTGATCCCTCTTTGGGTCTCCTGTAGGAGGTTCGATTGTTCTGAGATAAGTGCCTAGCGTCATCAGCGCCCCGGCTGGCTCAGTCGGTATGGGGACTCCTTCCGCGTCGACTGCCATAAAGGCTGGGTTTAGGTTTCGAGTGACCGCTGCACGATCTGCGTCTCTGAGGTTTATGAATCGTGACCTACTCGCGGGGTCGTTTCTGCCTGTTGAATTTACAGACAACGCTCTTCATCGAGCATTGGAAATGCTGGCTTGCTTCTTGCGTTCTTCGAGTACTGCTCGGTAGTTCTTCAACCGTATCGATTCTTGCCATTGGAAATATTGTAAGGTCAATACCTCTTCCGGAGTTGCGTTTGCTGGTAGCATTGTGCAGGTTTCGATTACTTTGCTCACTTTTTCCGCCATCTCTGCGGTGATGGTCAGCGTGGTTGTTCCGTCAGGCATGGTGACTGTGCAAGGGTACTCTGCAGGTCGACGGCATGTTGCAGCTGCTGACGTTTCTGCTGTACTCGCGGTGTATACCTGATACGGTACCACCCGATCTTCTACCCATGTGCTGCTAATGCGCATTATGGATTCGGCGTCGTCATCCAGACTCATGTTGGAGTTGCTTTGCTTGCCGGGGTTTCTGTCGCAATCGAGTATATCTTCGAGTGCTTTGTCCAGGCTGTCTGCGTCGCAGGTGAATATCTCGTGGCTGGCACGGATTTCTGGGCCGTTGAGATCGGCGAGGTATATGTTGTCGTCTATGTTCTCTTCGTTCCCCCCGACGTTGTTGCAGTCGACGATGTCGTCGAGTGACTCGATTGAGTTGTTTGGGCGGTACGCAGATTCGATCTCGCTTCTTCCAAATCTTTTTGCCACTTCGTCACGGAACTCTTGCGAGTTCATGGATGTCGCAGAGTCACTTGGCGATTGGATCGGGACGATCTGTGACGATGTTGCCGCCAAGATGGATGGTGTTGCAGTCGAAGCGTCGTCGAGTGTCTCCGTGTCGAGCGTCTCCTTGTCGAGTGGATCTAACAGGTCCTGCACACCATCTTTATCGACAAAGAAGTTAAATTCTCCAACTGTAATATCCAAACCTGATTCGAGTCCGGCAAAGGCTTGATGAGCTTCCATCGAGTGCGGCGTGAGCCTCCTTGGAGATTTTGGCGAGTGATCGCTTTTTGAATTGATGCTGGTCGATCTTGCCGGCGAGTTGCCGTTTGCAGCGGTGGTCGGTGATTTGCTTTTTGATGATGTAGTAGGTGAGTTACCTTGTGTATATGCGATCGGCGGGTGGCCGCTTGATGATGAAACCGGTGAAACCGCGAGCCCAATACTACCTATTCCCACAGACGGCGCCAATTGTCGAGGTGCGCCCTCGGCAATTCCCATGGTTGCTATACCTAGGGTTGATTGTGTGGTAGAGAACGCGTAGTATCGGTGGAATCGACGGCTGACAAGCTGGATTTACCCAGGTTCAGGGCCCTCGTGTGAGGTAAAACCCCTACTTCCTGCTTGTCTGTGTTTATGGTATGAATATGAGGGTTACAAGGGTTCGGCGAGTTGCTGATCTCGTCGAGGTTCTGGTGGCTATGGATTGCTTGTCCCTTGATCGGTCACCCTCCCAGCCTTTATATGGGAGGCTGGGTCTCGGGAAACATAACCGACCAAGGTTACATGTATGGAAAGTCTTAACCGACTATTATCTGATCTAACTTGGAAAGCACTCTTCGTCTTGGGCCTTCCTTCGTGGGCTTCGATTAATCCTTGGGCTTCTTGATCATCACGTGCACCTGGTACACTCATGCTGGGGTACCCGCAGAGTATAACCTCGTCAAGTAGCATAATGAATTTTAAGCAATTTGATAATGAACATGTTGCTCAAGCCTGGGAGAGAATGAAATCATTGGTTAAGAATTGTCCCACTCATGGACTGACTACTTGGATGATCATCCAAACCTTTTATGCAGGACTAAATTTTTCTTCAAGGAATTTATTGAATTCGGCCGCTGGAGGGACCTTTATGTCCATCACTTTGGGTGCTGCAACAAAGCTTCTAGATGATATGATGATAAATTATTCTGAGTGGCACACCGAGAGAGCACCAACAGGTAAGAAGGTAAATTATGTTGAAGAAATCTCTTCTTTGAGTGATAAGGTTGATACTATTATGTCTATGCTTTCAAATGGACAAGTGCATGTTGATCCAAATAATGTTCCTTTAGCTTCTTTGGTTGCGCAAGAAGAGCATGTTGATGTGAACTTCATTAAAAATAATAACTTCAACAACAATGCTTATAGGAATAATTTTGGTAATGGTAATTATAAGCCCTATCCCTCTAATAATAGCAATGGTTATGGAAATTCCTATGGTAATTCCTACAACAATAATAAAAGTGTGCCCTCTGATCTTGAAGTTATGCTTAAGGATTTTATTCGTACACAAACTACCTTCAATAAAACTGTTGATGAAAAACTAGGGAAAATTGATGTTCTTGCCTCTAAGGTCGATAGTCTTGCTCTTGATGTTGAATTTTTGAAAATAAAGAATATGCCTCATGATGTTAAAGAGAGCAAAACTCTCAATGCTATACAAATTAAAATTGATAACAATGTGAGGATGCTAGTCGAATTGCATGCTAGGTGGGAAAGAGAAGATGAAATTGCTAGAAAGAATAGTATTGCTAAAGTTTATACTATTTCTACTACTGAAAATGCTGTAACCTCAAGTGTTAACAAACCTCCTACTATTAATGGTAAGATAATTGGTGTTGGCAATGTTTCTACTTCTATTGAAAAACGTTTTAAATTGACTCATAACTCTGAAACTGTTCTTGATAAAAATGCTGAAATTTCTAGTAATGAGGAAGATAATGGTTCCATTACCTTTGATGATAATGATTTTGATGGTTGTAATCTTTCTGAAGTAATTATGTTCTTGCAAAAGCTAGCTAGAAGTCCTAAATCAAGTGAGATAAACATGTCTTTTACTAGACATATTACTAATGCTCTCATACATGTTAAGAAAGAAAAAATGAAACGTGAAGTATCCATCCCTAGGAAGTTAGAAGATGGTTGGGAGCCCATCATTAAAATGAAATTGAATAATTTTGATTGCAATGCTTTGTGTGACCTTGGTGCTAATATTTCTGTTATTCCAAAAAAGCTTTATGATATGCTTGATCTGGCACCTTTGGAAAATTGTTATTTGGATGTTCACCTTGCTGATGCTACCATAAAGAAACCTTTGGATAGAATTGATGATGTTTTTATCATGGTAAGCAACAACTTTGTCCCTGTTGATTTTGTTGTTTTGGATATTGAATGCAATCCTTCTTGTCCTACTGTGCTTGGAAGACCTTTTCTTAGAACTGTTGGTGCTATTATTGATATGAAAGAGGGGAATATAAAATATCAATTCTCGCTCAAGAAAGGTATGAAACACTTCCCTAGGAAGAAGATAAAACCACCTTTTGATTCTATTGTTCGAATAAATTATAATGTTGATGCTTCTACACTTGGTAATACTTGATGCATGCTATGTGCTAGCTAAAAGGCGTTAAAGAAAAGCGCTTATGGGAGGCAACCCATTATTTTTATTTCTGCAATTTTTCTTTTATTTGAGTCAAGGAACTTGTTTACTTCTGTAACAACTCCTTTGTATCTTTACTTTCTCGTATTGTTGTGCCAAGAAAAGTCTCTAATGATAAGATGATGCTAGATTTTGATTGCTGCGCAGAAACACATTTTTTCTGTTCACTCTACGCAATTCCTAAATTCATAGAAATGTGATTTAAATCTACAAATTTTTGTGCTTAATCCTGATATACGTACGCATGTTTCGTTAGTTCAACGTTTTTCGATCTGAGCAACGTAAGTGCCTCATCAAAATTCGTCTTTATGGACAGTTCTGTTTTACACAGATTCTGTCTTTTATTTTGCATTCTCTCTTTTACAAGTGTTAAGTGGGATTCTTTTTTGGGTGGAAGAGCTTCACATAAGGCTAGTAACAATAGTTAATGTATAAAATAACGGTCATGTTTGCGTCCTTACAGAACATGTGAGTTTTTGATTCGATGCACTAACCCTCTAATGAGAATTACGTTGAGTTTGGTGTGAAGGAATTTTTCAAGGGTCAAGAGAGAAGAGTGATATAATAGGATCAAGAAGAGTGAAGAGCTTAAGCTTGGGGAGGCTCCCATGGATCTCCCCAGCATATTTCAAGAAGACTCAAGCAACTAAGCTTGGAGATGCCCAAGGCATCCCCTTCTTCATCGGCAAAATTATCAGGTCATCTCTAGTAAAACTATATTTTAATTCGTTCACATTATATGTGCTGTTCTTGGAGCGTATGTGTGCTTTTATTTTAAGTTTGTTTTGTTTTATTTTCTGATCACAACTTGTTGGATCCTAGCATTCTTGTTTGGGAGAGAGACACGCTCCGCTTTTTCATTTGAATACTCCTATTCTTCACTTATACTTGTTGAGTATTCCTATCTAGCGCTGTTAAGCTTTTAGCTCTTGTTTTCATGTATCGCTTGTTCAGAGCTATTAGTTCTTTTAAATAAAGTACTCTCTTGCTTCACTTATACTTGTTTGGAGAGTTATTTAAATAAATTGATTGGTGTTTGGTTGGAACAGAAAATGTTGCATGTGGTAAATGGTATAATGGAAAAGACTTACATACTCTTGTAGATCACTATCTTGGATAATTTGATACTTGTCAATTGTTTTGAGTTACCAAGAAGGTCATGTTTAAACTTTTGCATCATGTAAGTAAAGCCCATTAATTAGTGGAGAACTACCGTAAAGCTTGTTGAAATTTGGTTTGCATAAGTGGTAATTCTAAGGTCTAGATATTTTCTAGTAAAAGAGTTTGGTTAACAAGGAAGAAAGTGTGGAGTCTAATAATCTTTGCAATATGTTTGTCATATAATTCTTGGTGTACCGGTTGATAGTCTGTGTTTGCTTAAATAACCTTGCTAGCCTAAACTCTGTACTGAGAGGGAATGCTTCTCGTGTATCCAAATCCTTGAGCCAAAATCCATGCCATCTGTGTCCACCATAACTAACTATATGTGGTATTTTCTTGCTACTCCAAGTAATTTTTTCACGTGCTAGCTTTAAACTATTCAAAACTGTTATTACTCCTTATTTGTGTCAATGTTTACCAGCTCATGAGGAAGTAGTGGGTTATTCTTTATTTCACTTGTCAAACAGACTTTACCTTCAGACTAGCGGCATATACATCCGCTTATCTATTAATTTTGCAAAAAAGCTGGCAATAGGATGTCCAGTCCCAATTAATTACAACTTTAACCGCTTAATCTCTTCACATTTTGTCAACTGAATACTCAGTGAAACATCTGCATGTGTAAACAAAAGAGAAAGAGGGATGATCTGCCTTGCTGGTAGAAATAACGTCCTTCATGGGAGCCGCTCTTAAAAAGTCTGGTTGACAGGGGAATACTGTTTTCATCCGCTGCCATTTGTTGACAATTAGCATACATCACTCAAAACTTATATTTTTACTCTCTATATGATTTCAAAACCTTAAAAAGATCTAGCACATGATTTAATCCCTGCTTCCCTCTGCGAAGGACCTTTCTTTTTACTTTATGTTGAGTCAGTTTTCGTACTTCTTTCTATCTTCCACAAGCAAACACTAGTGTCAACTTTGGTACAACAATTGTTATATGCTATATATTGGACTTATTATATTGCTTTGTATTGACAATATCCATGAGATAAAAATGTTGAAGTTGAAGCAAATGCTGAAACCGAAATCTTCCTTTGTGTTGGTTAAATACCTTTTACTTAAAATCTATTGCGTTTTGAGTTAACTCTTATGCAAAACTTGTGGATACATGTCTCCAATGTACTATTCATGAAAAAGTTTTGCTTTTATGATTCTGTTGTTTACTCATTACTTATTTGATAGCAAACTATAGACCATTGACTTGGATCACTTCATTCATTCATTTGTGCTTTACAATATTATATGATCAAGATTATGATGGTAGCATGTCACTTCAAAAATTATTTTGTTTTATCGTTTACCTACTCGAGGACGAGTAGGAACTAAGCTTGGGGATGCTTGATACGTCTCAAACGTATCTATAATTTTTGATGTTCCATGCTGATATTATACCAATCGTTACATGTTTTATACACACTTCATATCATTGTTATACATTTTCTGGGACTAACCTATTAACAAGATGCCACAGTGCCAGTTCCTGTTTTCTGCTGTTTTTGTATTCCAGAAAAGCTATTAAGGAAATATTCTCGGAATTGGACGAAAATCAACGTGCCCCAGTTTTTCACCGACACAACCACGGAGTCCAAAGGGGAGACGAAGAGGAGCCACGAGGCGGCCACGCCAGGCCTGGGCCCGGGCCCACCTCTGGTCGTGCCCTAGGGTGGCGTGGGCCCCACGGGTGACCTCCGAAGCTGCCCTTTCGTCTATATATTCCTCCCGTCCAGAAAACCCTAAAGACCCGAGCCATATTCCACGAAAAGTTCCAGAGCCGCCGCCGTCGTCAACCCTAGCTCGGGAGGGTTCTGAAGCTCTTCTCGGCACCCTGCCAGAGAGGGGAATCACCACCGGAGGGCTCTACATCGCCATGCCTGCCTCCGGAGTGATGTGTGAGTAGTTCATCCTTGGACTACGGGTCCATAGCAGTAGCTAGATGGTTGTCTCTCCACCTTGTGCCATCATGTTTAGATCTTGTGAGCTGCCTATCATGATCAAGATCATCTTATTATAATGCTACATGTTGTGTTTGCTGGGATCCGATGAATATTGATACTATGATCAAGTTGATTATCAATCTATCTTTATATGTTATTTATGATCTTGCATGCTCTCTGTTACTAGTAGATGATTTGGCCAAGTAGATGCTTGTAACTCCAAGAGGGAGTATTTATGCTAGATAGTGGGTTCATGCCTCCAGTAATCTGGGCGAGTGACAGCAACGTCTAAGATTGTGGATGTGATGTTGCCACTAGGGATAACACAACAATACTTTGTCTACGGTCATTTGTGTTGTTTACATTACGCACTTTTCTTAATGCAATAATATGTTGTTTGCAACTTAATACCAACGGGGGACAGGGATGTTAACCTGGCGGTGGATTATTAGTCATAGATGCAGTTGGATAACGGTCTATGTATCTTGTCGTAATGCCCAATTAAATCTCATAGTAATCATCTTGTCATATATATGCATTGTCATGCGCTCACTATTTTATCAATTGCCCAGCTGTAATTCGTTTACCCAGCATGTTAGTTATCTTTTATGGAGAGACACTACTAGTGAACTGTGGATCTCGGTCCATTCTTTTACACTGATAAAACCACCAACTGCAATCATTGTTCTCTTTTACTTTCTGCAATTAAATACTGATTTCCACACCATACGTTTAATCCTTTGTTTTCAGCAAGCCGGGAAGATTGACAACCTTCCTGTTTCGTTGAGGCAAAGTAGTTTGATTGTTTTGTGTGCAGGTTCCATGTCAGTTATCAAGTAACGTGCCACTGACAACCTTCTGAAGTACTCCTAACTCCTACTGGATTGATAACCTTGGTTTTTTAACTGAGGGAAATTTGCTGCTGCACTACATTATACCTTCCTATTGGGGTCTCCCAACGAACGTGTGTTCTCACGTCAGCAGTGGACTCATATCTCTTGTAGGTTATATAGGTATGTGTATCTACCACCTTTGAGACATGTGGACCCACATGCAACACCCGCTAGCCATGTTGACCTAGCACATCTTGGACATGTGGAGCCAGCAACACTTATAGCAATCTAGTTGTATATTTACGACTTTTGGAACATGTGGACCCACATGCAACACTCCTAGCCATCTTGACCTGGCGAATCTAGAACTTGTGGACCCACATGAAATACTCATTGCCATCCAGTTGTATATCTACCACCTTTGTGACATGTGGACCCACATGCAACACTCCTAGCTAAGTTGCACGCTGTGGTACCGACATGATAGTTCTAGGTCAAGCTGTCAAGCTAGGGCTGGTGCATGTGGGTCCACATGTCTAGTAGGTCATAAAAGTATGTATCTACCACCTTTGGGACATGTGGACCACTCCTAACTATGTTGCATGTTGTGGGACCCACATGATAGTTCTCGGACAAGCTCTCTAGGGATGATGCATGTGTGCTCATATCTCTTGTAGGTCATATAGGTATGTATCTACCACCTTTGAGATATGTGGACCCACATGCAACACCCTCTAGCCATGTTGACCTAGCACATCTTGGACATGTGGAGCCAGCAACACTTAGCATTCTAGTTGTATATTTACGACTTTTGGAACATGTGGACCCACATGCAACACTCCTAGCCATCTTGACCTAGCGAATCTAGAACTTCCAGACCCACAGGCAACACTCATTGCCATCTAGTTGTATATCTACCACCTTTGTGACATGTGGACCCACATGCAACACTCCTAGCTATGTTGCATGTTGTGGTACCTACATGACAGTTCTAGATCAAGTTGTCAAGCTAGGGCTGGTGCATGTGGGTCCACATATCTAGTAGGTCATAAATGTATGTATCTACCACCTTTGGGACATGTGGACCCACATGCAACACCCCTAGCCATCTTGATCTAACACATCTAGGACATGTGGAACCACATGCAACACTTATAGTCATCTGGTTGTATATTTACCACCTTTGGGATATGTGGACCCATTATGCAGCACTCCTAGCTATTTTGCATGTTGTGGGACCCACATGATAGTTATAGGTCAAACTGTCTGGGGATGATGCATGTGGGTCCAGATGATGCATGTGGGATAAGGATGCCTAATTTGGTTATACTATACTAGGGTAAAAATAATGGGTTATTTCGAGCATGTCAAATAAACCACTTGCTTACAAATGAACCCGTTCTGGCCATGTTTGCCACCCATTTCTAAGCAAGTGATTTTTCGAATTTCGCCAGACGACCCTACTGTTTACTCCATGCTAGCCAGACCAAATTAGGTATGAATGCAATGATATTTTGCATTTTGTAACATTAACATATTTTTTAAAAAAATCAATACAAAAATGCTGAGAATAATTACAAATTGGTAATTCTGTGAATTTGGAGGTTGGATGGTGTCTCCTTAACTTTACTTCACACCCATATGTAGGACTATTATGATCAAGTCCAACTTTTCGAGTGGTCCAACACATACTATCAGAGAATGCCCTTTTTTCAACACATCTGTTATTAAATAAGAAAATGTTGGACTTGTCAAAAAAACAAAACTATTTGTCAAGGATGTCTAATTTGGTCATACTATATTAGGAAAAAATAATGGGTCATTTCGAGCAGGTTGAAAAAATAACTTGCTATAATTATCAAGTTTTTCATGAAAATAGGTTCATCTACATTTCAGTTTCATGTTGTTAATTTCTTAGAATTAATTCTAAATAATTTGGTGCTAAATTTTGATGATTAGTGAGTCAAATAAGATGGAAATTTTCTGTGTGTAGCTAGTATAGCTAGTGTGGTAGCGGAAAATGCATAGATGAACATGGGGGCATCTACCCCATTTAAAAAAAACATATTTCCAAATGATAGAAAATTTCGAAAAAAAATTGCGTACGCACATATTCATGTTCTATATGGGTGTAGAAAGTTTCGTCCAAAAATAAAGATTATTTTGATCTGTGTAAAAATGAAAATGAAATGTCTTGTGAAAAGTTTTGTTCTCAGTACCGAAATTTGTCTTTTTTATGGAGGCAACATAAAAAGTTATTTTTTCACAAAATATTGTGCCGCGCGGATATTTTGGAGAGATGTACACATACAATTTTATTTCAGAATTTTTGCACATTTTAAATCGTATTTAAAATGCATTTTTTTAAACGGCCCCCCAGGGCAGATCGTCCACTCTCGTGTGGTAGATGCGTTCTGTACGCTCAGCTCTATGTGTTTCACTTAGCAATATTGAATATTCAAATATTATTTTATGAGATGCGTTGCCCATCAGATAGGCAAAGTTACACAGCGGCTTTGTTCCCTGTGCTGCGTCCATTAGACCCAGGTTCAAGACCTCGCGCCCACCAATTTGGTTTCTTTTTTCTCAGGGGTCGGGCTGAGTCTCAGATTGAGCTGACTCTGGGCTATCTGGCTCAATCTATCCAGGCTCGAGCTGGAGCTTACGGAAAGAAAACAGCGCGTATATTAGCTGGAGCTTACGAAAAAAACGGCACCCTATATTAGGAGCAGAGGGGAGCGCAAGAAGACCATGTTACCCTTTTTAAATTGTGGGAAGGGGGTACACTGAAGCACGGCCCCTAACTCTCTAACACGCACTTACCCTCTTCTAACCCACACTTTGTCCAGCATAATTGGCGTGTTCTGTGGCAGGTGATTACGGGGCCGCACAGTGCACAGCACAGGTCGACGCAGGCAAAAGGTAAGAAGCTACTGTACCTGTGATCTGTCCCCCATGACAGAAAGAATGTTGTCCGGTCTTGTCTTGGTTTGGCGAAGATTCGAGGGGCATAGTCGCTTCAGTTTCAAGCAAAGTTGGTATAACTCTCCGTGATCTATCTATCAACTCGCCTAACTCGCTGTTCGTCGCCCCTTTTGTACGAGGCTAATACTGCATCGATGCTTTTTCGAGAGGTTGAAACCCTAAGCCTTTTCATCAAATGATACATAACAGTTTTTATTAATTTTATTCAACAAAGACATTACAAAGAAATAAAACGATCAACCAGAAGCCACTTTTTGACGACAACAGTCACAACACCTACAAACTCCATAAATGGGTGGCCAAGATCGGGACCGTCGTGGCCAGAGCTCACACCTAACCACGTCATTTAAAACCGGAGGCCTCAACTAGTCGTCCAACGACGAACTAGGAGCACAAACCCATCCAGCAGACTCTCAACGCGCGCAATATGCACACGCTACAGAATCTGTCGCCACCGTCTACCACGAACCCATCTTCGGGAGGGATCAACGCATTGACCTTGCCAGACCTGTCATCGACGTCGCCACGATGCCAGACAGTGTCACTGCCCTGCGCGCGTCCATCAGCACACGCTTTTCGCCGAGACCCGCCGCGCCACGGCGTCGAGACTCGCCGTGTTTGACGCGGTAGATACAACACCGCTCCTCCTTTTGCCCCCTCTAGCCAGTAGCTGATCCAAAACGATGTCCCCAGGAGTTAGAACATGACACCGACCGTCTCCATCATCCAAGCCGGGAGATTCCGATCTAAGGTTTCCCTCGGAGCGGCCCGAGGGAGGAGACAGGAGCTCCATCGACGATGCCTTCATCAAGGTGGCGACGCCCCAAGACGCCGTCATCATCCGCTGTCAAGGACAACCTGGTTTTCACCGACAGCCCTGTCTGCCCGTCCTCACCGCCGACCAGAACTAACGGACCATTGAGTTAGGCGATGACGCAAACCCCCAACCTGTTAGAACTCCACAATAAGGAAATGGAGGCCGCAAACCACACCCATCGCGCCGCATCGGGGCTGAAACCCTACCCGCCGCCAAGACCACGGCTGAGGCGCTGCAAGGGAGTACTTGGCACGGTCACCGCCGGCGCGGATCCAGACGGCCTGAAGGTCGACGTGAGGCCTCGACGTGCGGTTTCCCACTAGAAAACTCGCTGTCTACGGTTGGGTGCCGAGAACGCAAGATGGGACGATACGTCCCGCCGCCACCATCCTAGAGGAGAGCATAACCTTTGTCGGCAGGCCCTCGGCAGCGTCGGCGCGAGGGAGAGGGAGGAGGAGGTTGGAATGGCGGTGGCGCTAGGGTTCGCCCGGGTTACCAAGAGGAGGGCGACGCAGGGGACGCGAGGAAGCGATCCACTTCTCGTTCTTGCTACTTTCTAATTTTATACTGCATTGATGCAGGAACGTGGATACGTGTACACGAGCATGACATCTGAGGCCGATTCGCGCGATCAAATGGCAGCGACGCACTGATAATTAAATCGATAGATTGAAGACCGTCAGAAACATGAACAACTCCGAAATGACACTGTGCCTTTGTGGAGCACATGTGGAAACACCATGGCAATAGTTCTTCTATGTTTCATCATATTTTATTCTAATTGCGTTTAAATCAATTACTTCATTTTCATCTTATGTTCTATTTTGTATTTGGGCTAAAAAAAAAATATTGATGTAAAAATTTGTTGAAATGTGTGCAATACAAATGTGAAAGTTTGAACTAAGATGTAAAAATGTAGTTGAAAATATAGTTTTAGTATGGTCAGTGGGTGAGAAATATCTTAAGAAAAAGTTTGATGAGTTAAGTTTGAGGGATATGCTAGGTGGCAGCTCCCTTAACTCCACCAATTCTTTTGAAGGGGCTCCTCATAAACGTTTTTGTGGAGTTAAGTTTGAAGGATCTGCTAGAAAGGCACTAACAGGTTCAGATTATTATACATCCAAGTATGCAGAGCCAATGGTAGGAAGGAGGAAGGCTTCGCCGAATTATGTGCATCTCTGTTAGACGCTTCTCATGGGAGAACTGAACTTGTTGGAATTGCAACTTCTTGGCAGCAATATCCTTCAGGTTTGTGCTGAAAGCATCCTGGTTCGAGGACCTGAGACTATTGATCACCTACAGACAGTCCGATGCGACCAATACTCTTCTTTGTACTTAAATCCATTGCATCCGAGAATCCTTCACTGCATGTTGTTGCTTCTAGTATTGGTGGTTCAGTGCATCCTTCAGAAACAATAACTGACGCACCAACATAGTATCCTTCATCATATATGCAAACAGCATCAGCAACCCCTTTAACTTCAGGTGCTGAAACGCCTCCATCTACCTGAATCTTATGAAGGATCCAGGTGCTAGAGCCTGGTTGCACGGTGAGCTCTCACTTCACCTTCCATAGCTCCTTGCACTGTTTAACACATCTGAACTTTCTGCACTTTTATAGCTGTCAAATGGCATTGCAGAGCTGAAACTGCTTCTATCCTGGGCTGGGCCTGTCACACACTGATACCATAGATGGGCTATGCACCCAAATTTGGGCTCGTGATCGTTGCACAATCGTAAACCCAGAATAGCCTGAGGGCTTTGCCGCCGCAGAATCAGTAAACAAAACAAGCGGAGCTCTTGTCAAAATAGAAGGGAAAAACCGGAACTAGTGGCTGCGCGCCAGTGGCGACGAACTACGCGAACGACCACCCCAAATCGGCCGCCTCAACATCCGGAAGCTTGAACATCAATGGCGCCATCAAAGACATCGCCCCGGCCTCCTCCGATGGCCACCGCGAGCCAATCGTTCTACACACATTCGCGGCCGTGGGAGAGAGGGAGCGAGCTGCGCCGGCCGCCGCGGCACCGCCGGTAGCTCTCGTCTCCCTCGAGCCAAGACCATGGCCGACGCCGCGGAGCCCAAACCCGAACGCAGCAGGATGCGGCAAGCGTCGTCCATGTCGTCCGTTGACAGCTACCTCCGTCTCTCGTCGCCGTCTCCATCGCCGTCTGCATCTCCATTGCCGTCTTCGTCGTCGCCGTCTCCGTCTCCATCCCCGTCCCCGTCCCGAGCGCCCGCCGCGGCGGGCCACGCGCTGGAGGAGCCACCGACGCGGCGGAGGCCAGCGCGCAGCTCCAAGCCCGTGCGGATGTTGAAGAGCATGTGCCGGTCGCTCCCGGTGCTGACGGCGCCGCGGTGCGGGAAGCTGCTGCTGCCGCATAAGCCAGCCGACGGAACCGCATCAGTGTCGGCGTCGCCGGCGCGTCTCTCGTCGTCTGAATCTTTCCTGTCCCATCTAATTTCGCCGACCGGCGGGACGTCTTCCTCCCACCGGCGCATGACCGGCACACTCTTCGGCTACCGCGACGGGCGCGTCGCGCTGGCGCTGCAGTACAACCCGCGGTGCCGCCCCGCGCTCGTGGTGGAGCTGGCGCTCCCGACGCACGCGCTGCTCCGCGAGATCGGCACCACCTCGGGCGCGCGCCTGGTGCTGGAGACCGAGAAGAAGCACGTGGAGGAGGAGCACGGCACCGGCACCACCGGCGAAGAAGGCGGCAACGACGGCAGCTGGCTGCTGGAGGAGCCGGTTTGGACCATGTTCTGCAACGGGAAGAGGGTGGGGTACGCGGTGCGGCGGGAGCCGACGGAGGGCGACGTGGCGGTGCTGGAGACGCTGTGGGCTGTGTCCATGGGCGGCGGCGTTCTCCCCGGGAGGGCTGGCGCGGACGCGCCCAACGGGGAGATGGCGTACATGCGCGGGTGCTTCGAGCACGTCGTCGGATCCCGGGACTCGGAGTCCCTGTACATGCTCGGCCCGCACGGCGGCGACTGCCCCGAGCTCGCCGTCTTCTTCGTTAGGCTGTGATCCGACCGATCTGCATGCTGCATTACTGCTTGTCTCTCTCGGTGCAACGCACATTGTGTAAGCGCGTGCATCAGTGCATGGACGACGTTGGTCTATTCAACCTCTAGTCGATCGTTACAATACTGGCTTGGCATTCTTTTCTTTGCTCGTGAGTTCGTACGATTCTGATCGACGGCAACGCACACGATTCAACATATGTTCAAGCACATCTCGCACATACACATGTTTTATCATATTTCACGTGCATCTACTAAACAAGGATGCCAAAATATTAAACTAACAGGTTGCATAAAAATACATAATCAACATTTCACACGTTTCTCAATGATTAAATGTGATATACAAATGCTAATGAACAAAAAGAACTACTCGCTCCGGGCCAAAGTTGAGACATCCTTTTAAAAGTTGAGACATCCTTTTGTGAACGGAGAGAGTATAATGTTCTATATAAATTTCAAGAATATATGATAAACTAAGGGTTTCACCTTGACTTGCAAAAATAGCGGCGACGTGACAACTTTCTAGATAAAATTGAGGTGATTGGACGAGAATACATTGGGAGAGGGATAGTCGACGAATTCCTCCGTGGAAATCTTCATATCGCACGAGCAAGTACAACGCTTATTCCGTCGATCACATCGATTGCTACCGGCACGTAATCTGAAATCCTCAAGGCGTCAGATAGGTGTGTACTCTAGTTGCATGCGGCAGAGACTAGTCTGCTCTCTCTCTCTCTCCCATGCATGCATGGGCTCTGCACGCATGGTGTGATACGGCGCTGAACGACTGATCATGTACAACTGTACATATACCTGCACAGTCAAACGCACAGTACACTGCAAGCGCTTTTGGGCAGCGAGCACTAGTAGTGGCAAGGCATTGTTTACATCACGCGCGCAGATCCATAAACTAGAATATCCCTTGCCGGACATGGACAACACGAGTAGTGAACTGAACGGGATGACTTTCACGGTGGGACTCACTCGATCGACTAGCATGCATGCAACCGATCATGGAAGCAAGTAACTAGATTCAAAAGGAAAAGATACATTTTTCTTTTGAAGTTTAAGTAGTCGTTCTACTGTGCAATTAGATAGAATAGATGTTCAGATTTCAAAAAAAAAGATAGAATAGATGTTCAAAAGGAAAAGAGACATGCCACCCCTTGCTCGCCACTATATGAACTTCACATTTAGAATGTCATTTTTCTCTCTATCATCACTTGAACCATTTAATACTAATCCCTTTCTTTTGCACACACTTAAGTTATATTATCACCTGAGATATCATTGTAACAGACTTAGATCAGATCTAAACTTGTTTGCTACAGGTCCAGGGGGGAGTCTTTCGTGACACAAAACAAACCTCTACATAGGTTTGGGGAAGGAAATTGGATATAAAAAGAATGGCCGACAACTTCGTCGCTAGACCGGAACACAGATGGTGATTAACATGCTTTGTTGGAAGTTGACAACTACTCCTTACGCACAAAGAAGACATCGGGGATATCATGCAACCGGAAGACCTTGGTTATTTCTACCCTCACTAGAAGAAGTGTTTCATGGTGTATTGTATTGCTTGTCACAACAGTCGTCGAGAAGCTGTTGCAAAATCTGATCTGGTGAGAACTCGGACGCTTTCGTTGAGATCCCGCCACACCAGTGCTCACCCCTCGGTCCCGCATGATGGTATCCATCACATCCTAGTTCACCATACTGAAGTTTCATAAATCGAGTTTGAAAATAACCGTTCGACAGTTCCGCATGAGAATGACACCATGACCCCACCTTCAAAGTTTTGTTTGTCATGTGCATGTTGTGGAGTGCGTTGTAGTCCAAAAGAAAACCTAATCGGTGACCGTGGCACTGTGTTTCATGCTACGGTGTTGTACTCCCTCCGGTTCTTTTGTACTGTGCATACTATTTTCAGTTTAAGTCAAACGTTTTAAAGTTCGGCCACAACTTATATGAATATTACCAAGATTTGTAATACCATATTAATACAGTGTGAAATAGATTCATGATGAATCGAATCATATGATTCGTATTTTGAACTCGCGGATGCTGGTACTTTTACTTTTTTCTCACCTTAATTTTTCCTAGACAGTTCCTAATCTTTGTACTGGTTTGTATCCGTAAACAGAAAACGGTAGCTAGGCTCCAAGTATGCATCTTCTTGCACTGAATCAGAGGTTTGCATGGGACTAGCGACGCGCGCGCGTGGGAGTGAGAATCTCGGCTCCTTTGATCCTTTCCCCGGCGTCAAAGGAGACGACAAGCCCTTTGCATGCAACAAGGAACACATGCATGCATACACGATCTCCCTCAGTCTGAGTCAGTCTCAGAGCTCAGCTAGCGCCCGGCATGGCGGCCCATGCCCCTGATGAAACGACACGAGCTACCCAGCTACTACGGCCACTGACCACTGTCCACTACGGCACCCCATACCTACATCTCACTGCCAACAGAGCTCCTAAGCTAGTCCACGTGCGTACCCTCGCCTGTAGTCGCAACAACAAAGCTGCTATAAAATCACCGGCGGCTACCGTGGCCAGCCGTCGGGGGACCGGGGCCGGGGAAGATGTTCCCCTCCTGGTCTCCTCGGCCTCTTCTATCCGAGCTCGGCAGCGACATATACGGAATGCGGGGCTTGTTAGGGCATGTCGGGTAGATGTTCTCTGGTCGGCCGCCGCCAAGCCGCGTAGCCTGCCGGTATGTACTACAAGCCATGAATCTAGGTGAAGGTCTGAAGGATATATCAACGCTGGTCGATGTCCAGACAGGCGGCGGCTAGGCGGCGTGGCCACTGCCGGTTGTCAAGCAAGGATATAGAGGAAGAAAAATAGGTCATGTTGCTAGCAGCTTCTGTTCATTTGCTTTTGTTTGATCTTCTTTCTGTCGATTCATTCTTTGGTGTACAATATACCCCCCTTTTGTATTTTTTACGCATCCGTTAAGATTGACAAGTTGAACTTGAACATCTCTTCCGCGACGCTGCAATCCTGCATCCAAACAAACTGCGACAAAGTGAGGAAGTTTGATGCTAGTCTACTTCCCTAACAAAAAGATAGTATACTACCTTCAGCTTTTCTTTAACGGAATGTCTAGTTCTTAGTTGCCTAAGAAATAATTTAATCTTTGTCGTTTGCACGGATTGTTGGATCTATGTTTGTAATTTACGCTGGATCCTTTCGGTTGAGAGTGATATCTAGCTTAGCGTTGTACAAGAAGAAATTGGTTTACTTCGGTCTTGCTGAAGTTTGTGTGTTCCTACCCTCCTTTTCTGGACGTTCCACACTGTGCTGGCCGCTCCACACTCGCCAAGTTGAGATCCTTATTCCCCTATTTGAACGGTGGCAATGGCGGTGAAGGGTAGGATGCGGCGGCGGCGACGACGAACATAATGAGAGCACTAGCCCTTATGTGCGAGGGAGAGGAATAAGAAGAGCCAAGTGTGATAATCGCTTTCCCCGTCCTCTTATCCCCTCGCTACAGTGCGCGGGAGGCGATAAGAAGGTGACTTCGACTTCCCCACCTCGCCGCCGGCCAGGCCGGTGGTTCCCTCCCTCTCCGCCTGCCGCTGCGGCGGCGGGAGAGTGGGGGAACCCCGGTCCTGCGATTCCGGCTAGTTTTCTGTAGATTAGGTGTGCGTGCCCTGCGGACGGCGTCGAAGACGGTGGCGGCGGCGTCGGCGTTCTGGGCTTGGTCCTCCCCCTCCTTCCCCCGTTCCGGCCTTGGCGCCGGGGAGGTCGTGGAGGTGGTGCGTCAGGTGGCTTTCCCCTCCTTTCTTTCTCCGGCCGACCGTGGTGGTGAGGGGAGAAGGTGGGGGGCGGTGGCGATCTGCTTTTGTTGGGTGGTGGTTCTGGAGGTTCTCTTCGTCGTCTTCGCTCCGGCCGGCCGTGGTGGCGAGGGGAGCAGCGGCTGGAGGTGGCTCGGTGCTGGTGTTTGTGGTCCTTGGCGTGGCGGAGGCGGCTGGTTGTTGGGTGGAGGCGGGAAGATGCTGCTGTGGTCGTGCGCGTTCATCGAGGCTAGGTTCTGTCGCCTGCGGCGGACGGCTTCTGCGACCGTCTACAAAGCGTGGTGGCGGCTTCTTCCCGGCGGTTGGAGGTACGGCGTCTTCGGCGACGACTAGGAGGGTTGGGCGCGGCTGAGTATCCGATCGTGATTCCTTTCGTCGGTAGGAGGTGGTTCTTGCACTTTTCGGGGGCCTCTTTGTATTTTCTGTTTCTTTGTGGTCCTTTTTTGTAAAGTGTGTGAGCTGTCTTAATATATGAATCGGATCCTTCCTCAAAAAAAAAAAGAAGAGCCAAGTGTGGATATGCTTTTCCTCTTTCTCACTTCCGACGTCGCGGGCGTGTCCGGACATGTCCGGACATCCCAGTAAGTGTGAGTGTGCTAAGACTAGCCATAGTGGGAGTATCATAGGTAGTATCATGCATGACACGTTGGCAAAAAAGTGACGTGTCACTGCAATTAATGATGAGAGAGGTGATGGTGGTATCATAGGTAGATACCGTAACATAACGGATTCCAATATAAGATGAGTGTGCATGCTAATAAATACATTGCTATATGATACCACATATATGTTACCACCCACTATGAAAGTAGTAACATAGACTAGTATCATATGCATGATACTAGTGTATGATACTTCCCACTATGGCTAGTCTAAACGGGAGGGGTTGAGAGCATCAAGACATTTCGGGCTCACAAATAGACTGATGGGAGATCCTTTGGGCATGATTTTCTATTCGGGCTCCCGACAAATGGATGAAAGGCCTTTTCAGGGCCCGTTGGGATTCTCTTAGTTTGGATTCATAACACGCACATACATGAAGTGTTTTATTTTTATTTTTCATGTATTAGCAGATACACATATAAATAGTTATTTACATCGTTATTTGTTTGCTGCCATTTGAATTATAAAAATATTGTGAGGTGAAATTACGATTGCACCGATATTCCATATACGCCACTGAAATTTTGGCCCGGTGCATAGTATATTTCTAGCGCTAGTCCCATTTGTTACTGAAACCGCTGTTCAATTCACTAAACTACGAGTGAAAAAGCAAGGATAATAGGTATGCCAACTTGAAATTTTTATATTTTTCTTACCTTTTTATGTGTGGAGAAAAGCAGGGGTATTTCAACGAGATCATCATCTCAGACAATTATTCCGGTGGTTATATATGTAGAGTCTGGATATTTAGTACAAACAGCTAGCTACTGAACTTTCATAACTATGCAGCAGGGTCGGTCGAGCACAATAATTAAAAGAGCATCCATGATTCGAATGGAGGACACTGGACACACCATGATTTTTTTGAAACTTTAATGGGCAAAATCTTTGCCCCTTATATTAATTAAGAAGAAGCTTGCAAGAGCAAGTTTGAGACCAACCACCCAACGATATTACAAAACGGACTACTCTCGCGGTATCAAAATGCCCAAACACTTGGCACCCGCTAGAACCCAAATGTGAGCCTCCTTCTTGATTCTATCTAAAACTACAAGGGAAGGCACGCTCTTATTGCGAAAAACTCTTGCGTTTCGTTCGTTCTAAATCTCCCAAGTGACAAGCAAGGTTAGGGAGGCAATGGCTTTCCGTTGCGGAGGAGTGGTTGTCATCAAAAGCCACCACTCATTGAAGTTGAGGTTCACCCAAACCGCCGTGTCGACATTGTGCAAGCCAAGCCATCCTTGGCTTTGAGATTGCGGTGGACACACCATGATTAAATTGTGCGGAGAATGATTCTTCTTGGTTTGTATCGTCTGGTTCAGCTGGGAGCTTGGAATGAGATAACGCTAACCTCCCCTACGTATTTTAAGATTAGAGATCTTTTCTTTTAACAAGATTGAACAACACATAAGAAAATTGCAAAAACAGGGATATACCATCCGAATGAGATAACGCTAACCTCCCCTGTGGCCTGGCCAGCTACAGTCTTGGGTCGACCCGGCCTACTTAACTGGCCGATACTTCCTCGGACCTTGCCTGCCCATACTTTCTCGGATCTTGCTCAACGGGCCGATACTTCCTCGCACCTTCTTCAACCCTCCATGTTTCCACGAAACACACTGTTAGTGCCAGAACCCAGACGCGGAGCTCGCATCACCATGGATGCATGCGTTCATCATGTTACGCGTGTGAATACTAGCTAGGATTTCATCAGTATGCATGCATGCATGCAGTGGCGGAGCTAGAACAAGCTTCAAGTGATGTCAAACGTTCAAATTTGATGGTAGTGAGGTCATTAGCTAGTACTTTTGGAGTCAATTAGTATGTACCCATAGCAATTCCTTCCCTGCACACAATTTTTTTGTGATGTCGCTTGACATCATAGTCAGTGTGCAGCTCCGCCCAGATCGAAAAAGGATAAAGCGATCTGGTCTGGATATTATTGATCGTCCCAGCACGCGCGTGGGCCGGCCATGTCGTGGACGCGTCTGGTGCCCGTCCACGCCGAGTATAAAACGGTCGCCGGTGATCTCGCTGCGACCGCTCACCACCTGAAGCACAGCAGCTTACTGCTACTAGCGAGCAACAAGCAGCAAACGCTTCAGAGTTCAGAGCGCCGCTTAGCTTACCTCCAGAGGAAGGCACAGCCCTACCCATGGCAAACTTCGCGGTTCAGCTCAAGGAGAGGTTCCTCGGCCTCGTCGACCGTGTCACCGGCTGCGGGCGCGCCGGAGCCAAGGATGCCGAGCCTGCGAAGCCGGCGCCGGCCGTGCAAGAGGTATGTATGCATTTTAATTTGCACAGAACTCTGGCTGCATTCTGCATTTCCTTTCGTTACAACTGCTATCTTTAAGCTATAGAACTCACCTTACGTGTGCTGCACATTGCTTCTGCAGCAAGTCGAGATTCGGTCACGAGGTCCCAACGTCTCAGGAGGATCAGGGGCGGGAGTCAATTAGCACACCGCGCCGTGATGATTGGCTTGAAGATTTATTTCTCGTCGCAGATTCGTGCGTGGCTTTCCCCAGTTTTCAAGCGATGAAGATTGGGCACTGCCAATCAAGATTCTTTTCATGGACGCCTCGTTATTCTGAGTTTAATATATGAAGAGGGAAATTACAAAATATAATATAACTTCAAATTTGCAATGGTATTGAAGATAAATTTGTGTTGGTTCACCTTTCAAAGCTAGAAAAATGAAAGCTTTATTTGAAGCAATTTTCATAATATTTGGATATAGTGCTTCGGTCCAGTAAAAAAAATCATACTAATATATAGCCAAAATCCAACTTATATTCACAGAAGATATGAGCTTTAGTTCTAACTTTGGCAAAAACAGCAAAAAAGTCGGAAAACATATATTGCATATGTTGCATGAGTGAGCAACAAAAAATCGGATTAAATAAAAATTTGTACACAATAGGATTCGAACTAATAACCTAGAGGCTAGAGTACAGCATACGTCATTCGCCAGAGAAGATGACTATACATCTATATATTTCTTTATTCTACGCTGCAGTTTACCTAAGGGCATGTACAATGGGGTGACGTCAGTCTTCTCTTAGCGTTGACACGTAGGATAATGTCTAGTTGGCGGAGAGATAATGAAGAAAGAGGAGGTTCCTTCCCTTAACTAAGAGATGATCTCTTACGAAATAAGAGAAGACTAATTTCACCATTGTACCATTTGTCTCCCCCTAGAACTATGATTTTCTACTAAAATATAATTAATTTTCATTAATTGTTAGGATGGCAATAAGAGATAACACATTGTACAACTTATAATTTTGCCTTCCTCTAAATGATGTGGACAGCTAAAAGAAGGCGTGCCATCTCTACCATTGTACATGAAAACAAGCCTTGACTAAAGGCGTTGTGCTAGTAGGCATGGTGCCCCGACATGGGTCGCCGTACCTATGGCCTGTGGGGCTTGCTAGTCCGACGTGGCCAGGTCTACGGTGCCCTGAAGCAGGGTGCCGGGTGGCCATGGAGACGCTTGAGGAGGCGGCGACGTCACGCGCTGAGAGGCCCGCCACCGGCCCTCCTCGCTCCGAGGCGGAACTCGTGCAAGAATTCTGGGCCGACGCCGGCTTTCCAACCACGGCGAGCAGGTTCTGGGAGGCAGGGTCCCCGGCGACCGCAGGTGAGCGTGCTAAAGATGTCGTTGTGTGCAGGTCTTCGAAGACATTGGAGCCTCGAAGCCGTTGGTGTCCACCATCGCCGGCCGGTGTCCGCCTCTCGCGCCCGCCGCTGAAGGTGGGTCCATGGTGCGGCCCTCTGCCACAGAGGCGCATCTCGCCGAAGCCAGTCCTCGGCGTCCTCATCGACCGCCGGCGGGTGCGGCGATGGCGACGTCGCCGGCGGTCGGCGTGGCGGCTGGCGTGATGGATGATCCGCCAATCCCGCCCGAGGCTTCGGACGCGGGAATTCAAACTCGTCCCAGTCAGCAAGGTGGGCCCAGTGACGTGGTGACAAATCCTGGCCGTCCAGACCCCTGGGAACATCTACGGCGTCGATTCAAGTTTGCCTGGCTATCGCGTTTGCCCGCCTCCAAGCCTCGCACGGACTTCGCCTCCTACAGCGCTGCCGCTCGATTGTCCTCGAGCTTCGACGCCGACTCCTTCCTCGCCGACTCCTTGCCGCCACAGCCGCTCCCGTCGACGCCCCTGCCGTGCGCCCGACACCGCATCCGGGGAGCAGTGCGTACGCCGCCGCCGCGGCCTCCAGCCCGTCGTCGGCCATGAGCGGAGCTCCGCCCTCGCGCCCCCAGCAGGGGCTTGGTCCACGGAAGGGCGCGCCTCGTCCCCAGCAGTCGGCGCCGGCGCAGCCTCGACCTCTTCTGCCGGCGCCCGTGCAGGCCCGTCCCCAACAGCCGGTGCCCACACCGAACATCCTCCCGGCCAGCTTCTTCCTCGGGGGGACGCCGGTCGGCACGGGTGCGGCACCCGCGCAGTACTTGCCTCTGCAGCGCCCATCCATGCACTACAGGCCGCCGGCGTATATGCCGCCGGTTCAACCGCAGCTGCAGTTCCAGCCGGCGACAGCCGCTCCATTCATGAACCCGGGGTACCCTGTTTATCAGCAACAGGTGCATCAACCTCCGGCTGCCGTGGGGCAGGCTGCTCCTTGTCCTAAACGGAAGAAGAACAAAGCCGGCGGCGGTCAGTTCCAGCAGCCGATGCCGGGGGAGCATTTGAAGCCTCCGATGACGTCGCACGTTCCGGTTCAGCAGCTTTTGTTGCCGCAGCATTATGCCCAGCCATCGGTTCCGCCGCAGGAGGGCGGGACTTTCCAAGGACAACCAGTGTTGACGCCTCCCCCCATCATGGGCGCGAGTGCTAATACCGCTTCTTCGGTTTCTGGGGTGGCAGCGGTTGATGGTGCGCCGGATACAACTCCTTTGCAGCATTCTGAGGCAGGGGTAAGGGCAAAAGTAAAAAAGGCAGCAAGTGCTTCAAGTGTGGGTCGGACTCTCACCCCACTAAAGCTTGTCTTATACATCACTACTGTCTGATTTGTGATAATGCAGCTCACCCCACTATGAGATGCCCGACACTTAGGCTGCCCAAGCCCACGTGTTTCGCTTCGGGTACGGGTATGGCGGAGACGATGTTTGTGCAGTTCCTGACAGTGTCTACAAGCACTTGATTCCGTCGAGTTCACCAACGGCTCTGATTTCCATTGAGGGCGATATGGTACCCGATGCTGCTTTTTAGAGTCTTATTTCCAGGATGTGTTACTGATGCATGTAAAATGCATACATGAACTTTGCACTTTAATTGCTTATATTCCAATCATATTTGCATCATATAAGGGTTATATCAATGTTTTATAATGATTTTTGGGAATATTCATTTATTTCCTATTTTTATGGAATTAACCCTGCACAGGCAGAAAACCCCGTTTTCTTATTTTAATGTTTCAGGGACCCAAACGTCAACGAAATCACCTGGAAATTTACGGGCGTCAATATTTGGAAGGAAGAAGACCTGTGGGCGAAGGAAGCGAACAAACGGAGGCCGAGGCCAAACGGGGTGGCCCACGCGGCCAGGTACTGTGGCCGCGTGGGCCCACCCGTTTGGCCTCGTGGCTCCGTTGCCGTCGATCTTCGCTCCACCGACATCGTCTTGACCTAAAAACGCCTATAAAAAAGGTCCCCCGACGTTCTCTGGAAGGAGCGCCGCACAAACACAGAAACACCGAAACGGAGATCAGGAGCTGCAGATTGGAGGGGGAAAACTCCGGCGGGGCGCTGCCGGCGTGGTCTCCATCTTCTCCATCGACTTCTCCACCGTCTCCATGATGAAGAGGGAGTAGTCCACCTCTGGACTATGGGTTTGTGGAAGTAACTTATGTATCTCTCCTCTCTTGAGCTTCACTAATTAGCACCGTATGAGCTGCTGAACATGATTACGGTCACCGTTGTAATACCTTTGTGGTGGATCTTTATGAGTTAATATATGTTTGAGATTGCAATGTTTGTTTCAGTTATGAGTATAGATGCATATTATGTACCCCGTTCTTGTCTACTTGTTTTGATCAAGCATGTTTATGAGAGCGTGTGTGGGGGAACGTGTGCATTAGTTGGAGTAACGGGGGTGGCTAGTGCAGTGAACGTGAGAGAAAGTTCTGCGATCCACTTTGGTATCTTTACCTTACTTTGTTACCTCACTAGGGATAAACTAAAATACCATGCTACCGGGGATGTGGGCGTGACCATTGCCACTACTCCATGACTAGATCTAGCATGTTCTTATTTTCACTTCATGTCATGATACTTAATGCTATACTCTGAGTTATCTTAATTACTGAGGTGTTATGATTTAGTTCGCATCTTGGTGGAGTATAAGAGAGGTTAATAACCAAAAGATCTCTATGTTAGGACGTGATGCCCATATATCTAAGTAACTTGTTATCAAACCCTGTGTTGCAATCTCATATGTTAACTTGTGTGTTCCATTGTCTACCACTTTATAAAGAGAGAGTGCATTTGTGAAACCATGAACCCCAGTCCATTTTTAATCATAAGAAACACCTTTCCAACACCATATACCACTTTTCTATTTTCAGCCATCATTAAATCCGAAAATACAAAAATACTTTTCATCTTGCATACATCATTCAAAAACCCAAAAATATCATTTATCATTGCATCCACCATCATTGCATATTTATTTCTTGTTTGCATTGCATAACTATCCTGATATCATTCTTACACCTTGTGCTTGACAACCACAGGTGAGGTTGAGGACCAAAACATCTAACCTTGTTTTGTAGGTAACCAAAAGAAGGATAAGAAGATAAATCTACCACTTCAGATTCCCCGAGAGTTCGATATTAAACCCTCGAGTCACCCCTCGTGGGGAAAACTGTCTTCCACTTACTATACACTCTGCACTTGGAGTCTCAACCTAATCCCGTTTATTTTGCAGGTATCAAGACTTGCTCTTCGGGATCATCAAGACGTTTTCTGGCGCCGTTGCCGGGGAATCGTAGCTGAGAGATTTATCCAAGGGTGTGCATCATCGCATTCATCTCACAACAAAGTCAACGTCACCAACTTGTGCTAACACCTAAGCTTGGGGAGGTTGCACCTACGTGAGCACCATCTTATCCATCTTTACTTACAAAGCAATTTATTTGTTTTGTTAGTGTCATTGCATATCATATCATATTTATTTCAGTTTTGCATAAAAAATTAAAAATACCAAAAAAACTTGCTAAAATGGGAGAAAGAACTAAGTTGTGTGACTACACAAACACTCCTAATGATCAATTTATCACGAGAGCTATTGCCACACCTAAGATAAATGCTGAGAGTTATGAAGTAAGTCCTAGTTTGTTGAACTTGATAACTAGGGAACAATTTGGTGGTAGTGCTATGGAGGATGCCTCTATGCATCTTCATGACTTTGTTGAAATATGTGACATGCAAAAGTTTAAAAATGTGGAAAGTGATATCCTAAAACTGAAGTTATTTCCTTTTTCACTTAGAGGAAAAGCTAAAGAGTGGTTGCATTCCTTGCCATCTGGTAGTATTAATTCTTGGGATGATCTAAAAGAAGCTTTCATTAAGAAATATTATCCCCCTGTTAAAATTTTGCAAAATAGAAACAACATCCTTTCTTTTAGGCAAAATGAAAATGAACATGTTGCTATGGCTTGGGATAGGATAAAACTTATGCTTAGAACTTGTCCCTCACATGGAGTTAATGAATGGACCATATTACACTCTTTCTACAATGGTTTAAACTACATGTCTAGAAACATACTTGATTCTGCTGCTGGAGGTGCTTTTATGAGTAAGACTATAGTAGAAGCTAAAAATATATTGGAAAGCATTTTACAAAACTATAGTCAATGGCATACTGATAGGGCACCTAATCCTTCTAAGAAAGTGAACTCTATTGAAGAAACTAATGATTTGTCATCTAAAATGGATACTATTCTTGCTTTGCTTAATAAACCTAGTGTTGAAAATGTTCCTTTGCAAGAACTAGTTGGAAACAATTCTGAAAATATTGATGTCAACTTCATTAGGAACTATGGTAATAATGGGTATGGTAACAACAATTATAACTCTTATAATAAACCCCCATATGTGCCAAATAAATATGCTTCTAGTGGTAATGTTTCTAGTGACTTGGAAAACACCATTAGATCTTTTATATCTACCCAAAAAGAGCTTAATAAGGAATTTATCTCTAAGTTTGAAAAACAAGATGCTTTGTTTGAAAGGGTAGATCAGCTTACTAAGGAAGTCTCATCATTAAAGAGCATCATTACAGCCCAAAAACATGAGGAAACAATAAAATATTGCCAAGAGGTTATCAATAAGTCTTGGGAACACATTCATGAGCAAGAGAGAGTTGCTAAAGAATCTATTGGGGTAATGAAAGAGGTTGAAGTTGAGGAAGTTAAAATGCTTAATGAAGTCAAGGATCCTTTGCTTGACTTAGAAAATTGTAGCTTGCATGAATTAATATCTATCTTACAAAAATTTGCAAGTGATCCTTCCATCAACACTAACCAAGCAGGTTTTGGTTCTTATATTGCTAATCATGTCTTGAAAGAAAAGATTGCTAGGTACAACCAAGAGGCTATGATACCACCTAAGCTTGGGGATATGTGGATACCTAAGGTACTAGTAACTATTGGAAAAGAGACACACCATGCCATACTTGATCTAGGATCTAGTGTCTCTGTTTTATCTAAAGAACTATATGAAGTGCTTGAATTGAAAAATCTTGAAAAATGCTCTATTGAACTAGCACTTGCTGATGACTCTATTAAACATGCTTTGGGAAAAGTAAGTGATGTTATGGTAGAGTTACATATGACTTTTGTGCCTGTGGATTTTCTAATCATGGACATGGGGAATAAAACCTCTAGTCCTATTATTCTTGGAAGACCTTTTCTTCGTACCACAGGTGCTATCATTGATTCAAAGGAAGGGAATGTAAAGTTTCAGTTTCCACACAAGAAGTGCATGGAACACTTTCCAAGGAAGAGGGAACCACCAAAGTTCAAGCTCCCTCATGAGCTTCGTCCACAATAAAACAACAAGTAAGAAGCCTAGCTATATGGCTATAAAGAAAGCGCTTTGCGGGAGGCAACCCGGTTATTTTTGTGTGTGATTTTTCTTTGTGTCCTCTTGCTGTAACAAGAGATTTTGTGTCTAGTTAGGTTCTGGAGTTTTTAATAAAGTGCCAAGTTTTACCCTTTTTGGTTTGAAAAAGTTGCTTATAGCGTTCGGAGATTTTATTCCTGCACGAGTCAGTGCACGGTATGATTTTTAATTCTTATTCTGTAACTCCGAATGAGCTCATATTTGAACTGTAGTTGCAACTTTTCATCCTCTGTATGCATGAATTTTTCGGAATTTTTCGAGAAAGTTTGGTAGGGTAGAAAAATACGTTTTGCTGCTGCTGTTTTTCTGGACAGATTCTGTCCCATTTTGTTTGATGCATGCTTTGAGCTTTTAAGTTGAATCTTTTTGATCCAATTGAGTTTATGAGTAGGCATACAACATTATACACTTTCTGGACATGTCATATGAATTTTTGTTCAAGGATTATATGCAGCAAGGAACCTATTTGTTTATCACTATTAATGCACCCCACAGAAAAGAGATGGGAGAAACGGTGTTTTGAAGTTTTTTCACAGGGATTGGAGGAGATGCACCAAGAGCTATCCAAGGATGGTGAAGACCATAAGCTTGGGGATGTGAAGACAACCCCGCTGGACCTACACACTCTCGGTTTGCACACGTCCAACTTCTGTTTTTCGATCGAAACACTTTATCGCATAAACTTGGAGCGTCGTTTTTTGTTTTTGTTTGAGTCTTGAGAGACCACCACACTATCAATTATATATGAGAGAGCTACTGGAAATATGGGTTGAAATATGTTGGATGCTTTTATAAGATTGGGAAAAGGGATGTTTGACTTGATTTTTAATGATACATATAGTTGCATGATTCATGAGCTTGTTTATGAGTAATAGTTTGCAAATTCTTTTTGTAGAGCTATCACTTATTCATGTTTTGGTGCTGATTGTTATTTACTTGGTTTAACATGGATTAGTTAGTTCTATGGACACTCATGCATGCATCTAGATGGTCAACTTTCTCCCTTTTGCTAGCCCAAAAACTCCAACAAGCAAAAACTTGTTTCCAACACCTTCAACCAAAGTTATTCCAGTGAGTCCACCATATCTACCTATTGGCTTTATGCTATTCCGAGTATGTTTAACATGTTGTTTGTGTTATCTTACCTCTGAATGAAAATGTTTATGTTATTGATTGCAATGGAAAAAATTGGTTATATAGCTCTCACGAACTTGATGCACAATGTTCTTTTATTTGCATAATAAAACTTGACCCATTGTGATTAAGATTATGATGTTTGTGGCTTGATGAATGTTTTGGGTTGGAAGTTAGCCCATATGTGCTGTCACATGGCAAGCTTTCAACACGCTCTTCATCTCATTTAGTTGATATCATGTGCTTTTGTCTATGGATGCTTATCATGTTGAAATAAATGTGGAAATAGAGTGAGTTTAAATGAGTTTGTGTAAATGGTTAGAGAGACGCCTGGGCCGCTAATCTAAGCCATGCATCATTCATGGTGGAAATTTACTTACATACTATGGTGAACCTTCTGTGATACACCTTGCAATAAAAAACTATTCCAAATGGTAAATAAAAAGGGTGTTGAGATTGTTCATTTTGTTTGTTTGTCTTGTCATTTTGATATGGGCTTGTTCCATATCTTGGGACAAGAGGTACCCCAGTTGACGCTCTTGATGATACTATTATGCTTACAATGATATTTAATTGAACTTGCTTTGTTTCCCAAGTTGAGTAACACATGGTGTAAGTACTTGTATTCAAGGGGCATGAGACATTCAACCCATTCTTTATCAAGCACACTACTCATATTTGCTTTCACTTTAACCTTAATCATTCAAGATGCTATGATAGGGGCAATGAGAGCTTGACACCAATGAATACCTTATTGCAATCATTAACTTAAGTAGAAGAGTTTGGAAGTTGGATGAAACTTATGCATGCTTTACCTCTACTCACATATACATCTTTCCAAAGTGTACACCTATCATATTCAGATTTTCATCTACACTCTATGACCATTGTAGGATGTTCTACTTATCATTATGCATACATGTGTTCCATATTACTTGCTACCATGTTACACTTTGTGAACTATCAATGAACATCCTTGTCTTGAATACTTGATATCACTTCATAAACTATTTGCATATTGCTACTCCTTTGAAGAATGAATCATTTGACTATATGTAGCAATAGTAATCATCTTTGATATCATTGTTAAGTATTAAATTGCAAAGTCCATGTTAGTTTTATCATCTTCATACTCGAGGACGAGCATGGATTAAGCTTGGGGATGTTGATGCATGTAAAATGCATACATGAACTTTGCACTTTAATTGCTTATATTCCAATCATATTTGCATCATATAAGGGTTATATCAATGTTTTATAATGATTTTGGGAATATTCATTTATTTCCTATTTTTATGGAATTAACCCTGCACAGGCAGAAAACCCGTTTTCTTATTTTAATGTTTCAGGGACCCAAACGTCAACGAAATCACCTGGAAATTTACGGGCGTCAATATTTGGAAGGAAGAAGACCTGTGGGCGAAGGAAGCGAACAAACGGAGGCCGAGGCCAAACGGGGTGGCCCACGCGGCCAGGTACTGTGGCCGCGTGGGACCCACCCGTTTGGCCTCGTGGCTCCGTTGCCGTCGATCTTCGCTCCACCGACATCGTCTTGACCTAAAAACGCCTATAAAAAAGGTCCCCCGACGTTCTCTGGAAGGAGCGCCGCACAAACACAGAAACACCGAAACGGAGATCAGGAGCTGCAGATTGGAGGGGGAAAACTCCGGCGGGGCGCTGCCGGCGTGGTCTCCATCTTCTCCATCGACTTCTCCACCGTCTCCATGATGAAGAGGGAGTAGTCCACCTCTGGACTATGGGTTTGTGGAAGTAACTTATGTATCTCTCCTCTCTTGAGCTTCACTAATTAGCACCGTATGAGCTGCTGAACATGATTACGGTCACCGTTGTAATACCTTTGTGGTGGATCTTTATGAGTTAATATATGTTTGAGATTGCAATGTTTGTTTCAGTTATGAGTATAGATGCATATTATGTACCCCGTTCTTGTCTACTTGTTTTGATCAAGCATGTTTATGAGAGCGTGTGTGGGGGAACGTGTGCATTAGTTGGAGTAACGGGGGGTGGCTAGTGCAGTGAACGTGAGAGAAAGTTCTGCGATCCACTTTGGTATCTTTACCTTACTTTGTTACCTCACTAGGGATAAACTAAAATACCATGCTACCGGGGATGTGGGCGTGACCATTGCCACTACTCCATGACTAGATCTAGCATGTTCTTATTTTCACTTCATGTCATGATACTTAATGCTATACTCTGAGTTATCTTAATTACTGAGGTGTTATGATTTAGTTCGCATCTTGGTGGAGTATAAGAGAGGTTAATAACCAAAAGATCTCTATGTTAGGACGTGATGCCCATATATCTAAGTAACTTGTTATCAAACCCTGTGTTGCAATCTCATATGTTAACTTGTGTGTTCCATTGTCTACCACTTTATAAAGAGAGAGTGCATTTGTGAAACCATGAACCCCAGTCCATTTTTAATCATAAGAAACACCTTTCCAACACCATATACCACTTTTCTATTTTCAGCCATCATTAAATCCAAAAATACTTTTCATCTTGCATACATCATTCAAAAACCCAAAAATATCATTTATCATTGCATCCACCATCATTGCATATTTATTTCTTGTTTGCATTGCATAACTATCCTGATATCATTCTTACACCTTGTGCTTGACAACCACAGGTGAGGTTGAGGACCAAAACATCTAACCTTGTTTTGTAGGTAACCAAAAGAAGGATAAGAAGATAAATCTACCACTTCAGATTCCCCGAGAGTTCGATATTAAACCCTCGAGTCACCCCTCGTGGGGAAAACTGTCTTCCACTTACTATACACTCTGCACTTGGAGTCTCAACCTAATCCCGTTTATTTGTGCAGGCATCAAGACTTGCTCTTCGGGATCATCAGTTACTCGGTTCAGTGGACATGGGAGGCTTTGCCCCATGGTGATGATGCTTTCTCATTGGTTTTCCGTCGGCTGAGGTTCTTCACAGGGTAGACGGGATTAAGCTCAATATTCCGTCTTATAACTCTCAGGCTACCATTTCGGTTTGGCGGTCCAAGGATGATGCAGTCCAACTACTGTGCTTGCAGAAGGTGTGGGTTCACGTGCAGGGCGTTCCATACGCACTGAGACACTTTCTTGGCTTCTGGGTGGTGGGCTCTCTCATTGGGACGACTCTGGACGTGGATCTTGTCACCTATCGGAGCGAGGTATCGTCCGTATTCTTGTGGGTATGCTGGACTCGAAGGTGTTGGAAAAGCGTACTGGAGAAGATGGTCCGTATGTCGGGGCCTCGTGTGTTGTGAGGCTCAAGGAGTTTGCGTTCTACTTCAGACGTGAGCCTGAGGATTTCGTTCAGGATCCGACTTTGTTCCTTTCTTTTGGCGCCGCAAGGGTGATGATGCGACGATGAGGAGGATGATGAGCATGGCATGGAGGGATCTAGGGTCAGGGCAAAACTGTTGGTTCCCACTCCAACAACATGGACGTTGATGGTAGTACATCGTCCGAGACTCCAGTGGTAATAAGGCTGCTGCACCGGTGACCGTGTTAGTTCTGTGATGGCTATTACTCCCTATAATGCGAGCCCTAGCACTCCGAGAGGTCGGGAGATCGTGGAGTTGATCCGCCAGTCTTCGCCGAGCCTGTTGCGTCCCTCGCGGAGCTTTCGTCGCCGTTCGTCACAGCTGGGGGTGGAGGATCCGGCTTGCAGCCGGTTGACAGCAGCCCGGGTGCCCCTGCTGTTACGGCAGCCGTTTCTACTGATACTGCTGCCACGGCAGCGTTTTCTGTCGTTTCTGCTGCCACGACAGGGAGTTCTGCTGCTACTGCTGCCTCGGCAGCGTCCTCTACCGCTGCTGCCACGAAAGCGTTTTTTGTCGCTTCTGCTGCCACGATATGGAGTTCGGCTGCTACTGCTGCCTCGGCAGCGTACTCTGCCGCTGCTGCACGGCAGAGTTTTCTGCTACTTCCACTGTCACGACAGCAAACTCTGCTCCGACAGCCACGGTTGGCAGCGGGGGGTCGGTCTCCAAGGGGGCTTCTTCTTCGCCACAGGCCCCGGTGGATGGACTGACCTCCTTCGTTTTTTCGGCGAGTGAGGCCTCGACTCCGATACAGGCTCACTTGCCTCTCGCGCCTATGACCTATACGGTGGTGAGGGCTGGGACGGCTGCTACTTCGACCTCGCCGGCCCATGCCATCTCCACTCCGAGGTCTACGCGGGCAGACGGAGGCACCATCACGCCATCCACCCCTCCGGTTCGCCGCAGCGATAGGTTCGGGGTGGATGTGGATGGTGCTTCCGTCACGGATGATGATTCCATGACGAAGGCCATGCGCCGCAAGGCGACGCGTAACTTGGACTTTTCTTGTATGGATTCGGAATCCTTTCTTTCTCTTTCTCTGCATTCCACTCATTCAAAACTGAGTAGTGTAGGTTTTAATCTTGGTAATAGTCAATCTCAAGTTCATGTTTCAACTAAGGTCTTGAGGCATATGGAATTTGGCCGTCTTACGGTTATTCCTAAAGCCTCGACTGGGTTGTCTGCCACCTATAATGATGAGGATGAAGCAATTGCCACATCAGATGGTCAGCTTCTTTCTCATCTAATTGGTGAAGTGTTGGATGGTGGTTTGGATGACGACGGCTTGAGTTCATTATATGAGCTCAAAGCATCCGCTCGGAAATCTAAATCTACTGCCAACAAGTCCCGAAAATGGACCAAGTTATCCAAATCTCCCACGGTTTCCCAATGAATGGCATGTTCAAAAATAGCAGAGGTCTTGGTGACTTGGCTAAACACTTGCACTTCGCTGATTGTATTTGGGACAATAATTTAGATTTCTTAGCTATTTATGAGACGGGTAGGCGTGAATTTCCACAATCTCTTTTGAACTGACTTTCGGGCGGTATAGAGTTTGAGTGGTACTCGCGACCTCCTCATGGACGCTCCGGTGGCATTTTACTTGGCGTTAGGACTGATACCATGGAGTTTGGAGGTTACAGAAGGCAATTTTCAGATCAAAATGCACATCTGTAATAATCTGATAATTTCATTTGGAGTCTTGTCGCCGTGTATGGGCCGGCTCAGGAAACGTCTAAGTCTTCTTTTCTCGTTGAATTGGTAAACCTAGCAAAAGATAACCCACACCCTATTATCATTGGTGGGGATTTCAACCTGCTACATTTTCCGTTCGAGAAAAGTAAGGCTTGGTTCGACAACCGTTGGCCTCTTTAATTCAATGCAGTCATTGACAGCTTGAATTTAAGAGAGATTACAATGGTGGGAAAACAGTTCACCTGGGCTAATTCCCTCCCTGAACCACTTACGAGAAACTAGACCGTGTACTGATGGATTCCGACTGGGAAGCTAGGTTCCCATTGGTGTCGGTACGGGCTCTAGAACGTATTGAGGGTTTGTCAGATCATGCTCCCATTCTATTGACCACTGGAGTGCCTAGTCCGCAATGTAACCACGGTTCAAGTTTGAGCTTGGTTGGTTACTGATGCATGTAAATGCATACATGAACTTTACATTTTATTACTTGATATTCCAACTTATTTACATCATGTATGGAGTATATTTATGTTTTATAATGATTTTAGGGGATAATTCACAGTTTCCCCATTTATTTGGAATTAACCCTGCAGAACCAGAAAACCCCTTTTTTCTTCTTTTTGAATTTGAGGGCCCAAACGACGTCCAAATGACCTAATATTTTGCGGGGATTATTTTTTTTGGAAAGAACGAAGCGAAGGAAAGCGAACAAACGGAGACCCGAGGGCCAAAAGAGGTGGCCCCACGCGGCTAGATTCCTTGGCCGCGTGGGACCCCATCTTGGGCCCGTGGCTTCGATGCCGTCCGTTTTCATCTCCGTGGCTTCGTCTTGACCTAAAACCGACTATAAAAATAGTCCCCCGAGGAGTTTCGCGAGGAGGCGGCGGAGAAACACGAAACCACGAAACAGGGAGTCAGAAGGCTGCCGCCGGAGAAGATCAGAGGGGGGAAACGCCGCCGGATCACCTCCGGAAGGCTCCTCCATGCCCCCTCCAGAGTCTCCAGCAACACGACCGTCAAGACCACACATCTCCATCACCATCTTCGTGATCCACTTCATCCCCCTCATAGTTTGAGATTGTTCGAACCCTAGCTATTGTCTAAGTACTATTCTACATGTTTGTGAATTGCTACTTGTCATTGTTTTGTGGGAGATTATATTTTCAGATTGTGTTGTATCACTTATACCATTGAATCATATCATGTCTTTGCGTTGTGAGTAGTTCTCATGTTCCTAGGAGCATAGGATGAATTGGCAATGATTTATATATGACATGTGTTGGTATTTTGTCTAGTTTTTATCTTTTATGTAATTCTATGATGGTGTTGTGCGAACGTCGACTGCACATCACTTCACCTATATGGGCTCATAGGAGAACACCGTAGTGTAATGGAGTGAGGGAGACTTGGGAGGACATGTAAACCTGAGACCGAGTCATGAAGTTGCATTATGATGGTATTAGTATCGGGGACCTTAGAGTTTAAGGCTATGGTGGGACTCTATGTCTTAATAACTCTTGTGCAGTCATTTACTTGGCCATAAGAACCATCATAAGGGGGTTTAGTTTATTTATTTAGCTTTACCGAATTATGGCTTCGTCCAAAGAAGATTAAAACTTGACAAAATGTTTACCTTGTTGTTCTAGAAATATTTATGCCATGAAGTCTATGTTGGCCTTGGGAACACTTTCCACTTATAAGAAACACACACTTGAGCTTGTCTTCTTGCTGCATAGAGGATTGGGCTTTCTCTCTTTGAGAGCTTTCACTTATCGTATTTTATTTTCAGCTTTTTACTTTATTGCAAACTCTATACCAAAAACCCAAAAACACTTGCATCATTTTACTTTGTCTAGTGCATAGATAATAAGAATAGTGACACTCTTATTTGAAAGGATAAACACTTATACCTTCTACTCCTCGTGGGACCGATACTAATACTTACACATCGAAGATTTCAACGATCTCCTATACTTGTGGGTATCAGTTACATCGCGAGGGCTTCCATGACATGGTTAAAAGAATCTGGGATTTACCAGTAGCGGGTGATACGCCTATCCAGCAGTGGAACAATAAGATACGTGCACTACGTACTCACATCGTTGGTTGGGCTCGTCATACTACTGGTCACTTAAAAAAGAAAAAGTACGACTTTCCTCGATAATTGATGCTCTAGAAGCATTAGCAGAAGTTTGTTTACTATCTGCGCAAGAAATTGAGCTAAAGAGCAAATCAAATGCACATATAGCGAAACTACTGCTGAGGAGGAGTTAAAATGGTACCAACGTTCTAAAGCTCAATTCATCTAGAAGGGGACTCGAATACTCGCTATTCATTCTCTCGTCCAGGATGAAGGAACGATTGACGGCCAGGAACAACTAAAGTCGTACATTACAAATTACTATAAAGGCCTGTTCGGTGATCCTGAGGAGGGAAATTTCACCTTGGATGAGTCCCGGACAGAGGATATACCCCAGGTTTCACATGAGGAAAATAGCCTACTTACTAAAGCCTATTCAGAGGAGGAAGTGAGAAAGGCAGTTTCCAAATGAAACATAATTCAGCCCCTGGACCTGATGGATTTCCCGCTGAGTTCTACCAGAACTTTTGGGATGTTATCAAGACCAATCTGCTTCAGTTGTTCGCTTGTCTTCACAATGAACAACTAGAGTTGTTTCGTCTCAATTTTGGTGAAATAATTTTATTACCTAAGGTAACGAGGCAGAAAGGATCCAACAGTTTAGAACCTATATGCCTCCTTAACGTTAGTTTTAAAATTTTCACCAAAGTGGCTACGATTCGACTGAACACTGTGGCAGATCATGTGGTTCGCCCGTCCAGACGGCTTTCATGCAAGGTCGCAACATCCTTGATGGAGTCGCGGTCCTACATGGAACAGTCCACGAACTACATAGGAAAAAGTTGAACGGGGTAATCCTGAAAATTGATTTCGAGAAAGCCTATGATAAAGTGAAGTGGTCTTTCATCCAGCAAACTCTCAGGATGAAAGGCTTCTCCTCTGAGTGGCGCGCGTTAATTAATAGCTTTGTTTCCGGAGGAAGTGTAGCCATTAAGTTCAATGATGACGCTGGCAGATACTTCCAAACGAAAAAAGGACTCCGACATGGCGACCCGCTATCGCCAATACTATTTAACATAGTGGCTGATATGCTGGCAATCCTGATCGAACGCACTAAAACTGAGGGTCAGATTGAAGGAGTGATTCCACATCTTGTCGATGGTGGACTATCGATTCTTCAATATGCCGACGATACAATACTCTTTATGGAACACGATATCGAAAAAGCTCGTAACCTCAAGTTGATTTTATCAGCCTTCGAGCTACTTTCGGGTCTTAAGATAAATTTCCATAAAAAGGAATTGTTTTGCTTTGGCGAGGCCCAAGAGAACGCCGCCTTGTATGCCGAGTTGTTTGGCTGTGAGCAAGGACAATTTCCTATCAACTATTTGGGTATCCCGATTCATTATCGGAGACTTACAAATGCTGAATGGAAAAGGTGGAGGAAAGGATTCAATTACGTTTAAATAGCTGGAAAGGAAACTCCTATCTCTGGGTGGAAGATTGGTTCTCATAAACTCGGTACTTACAAACATGGTACTGTATATGATTTCATTCTTCCATCTGCCAAAAGGGGTCTTAAAACGATTGGATTATTTCCGATCAAGATTCTTTTGGCAAGGGGATTGCGAGAAGAAAAAATATCGACTGACTAAATGGAGTGTGGTTTGTTGCCCTAAAGACCAAGGAGGGCTCGGAGTTCATGACCTTGAGGTCAAGAACAGAGCGCTGCTAGGTAAATGGCTTTATAAACTTCTTTCTGAAGATGGAGTTTGGCAAACCCTCCTTAGGAGAAAATATGTCGGAGATCAAGCTGTTTCCCAAGTTCTTTGGAAACCTGGTGATTCACACTTCTGGGCAGGCCTCGTGGCTACAAAGAAGTTCCTTTTCTCACATGGCTCTTTCTCAATTAGGGATGGATCGAAATTCGTTTCTGGGAGGATATTTGGCTTGGCCAATCTACCCTCAAAGAACAATATCCGGCTCTATATTCTATTGTTCGAAACAAAAGCGACACGATTGCGAAGGTGCTAGATACTTTCCCACCAAATGTTTCGTTCAGGAGAAGTTTACTTGGATCACGACAAGCATCCTGGAATGCTTTGCTCATCCGATTGGATTCAATCCATTTGTCGGAAGGTCCAGATAAGTTTCAATGGAATCTCACGAAGAACGGCGAATTCTCGGTTGATTCTATGTATAGAGCGCTCATTCTTCCGAAATTCCAGTCGATAGTTCTAATAATAACAAACTTTGGAAGATGAAGATACCACTAAAAACTAAGTGTTTGCATGGTATTTACGTCGAGGAATAATTATCACCAAAGATAACCTTGCCAAACGCAATTGGCACGGAAGTAAACAGTGTGTCTTCTGTCAACACGACGAGACCATTACGCACTTATTCTTCCGTGCGAGTTTGCTAGGTCTATATGGTCAGCCATCCAGATAGGTTCTACCTTACATCCCCTAGTTCTAATGCTAACATTTTTGGCAACTGGTTAAATGGAGTGGATCCTAGGTTCAAACTATTCAGTAGGGTGGGAGCGATTGCTGTTATTTGGTCGCTATGGCTATGTAGAAATGACAAGGTTTTTAATGATAAAAATTCTTCTCTTATGCAGGTTATTTACCGGTGCACAGCGACGCTACGAGCATGGTCATCCCTGCAGCGTGTGGAGCACCGAGACTTATTTTTGGAGGTGGCGTCAAGACTAGAGGCTGCGGCCAGAGAGTTATTTTCCCGGCATGGGTGGCAACGTAGACTCCGGATAGACCTACCAGCATCTTAGACGGATCTACAATTTCTCATTTTGATATGTAATTCGCCTTCTGCTTACAGACTTGTGGGTTGGTGAACTGGTGGTTGTGTGCATCTTAGCTATGCAGAGGTCGGGTGTAATGCTTAAACATTTTAAGTAATAAAAGCCCTTTATCTAAAAAAAGTAAAGTATGGTGCTCCGGAGCCGACGCCGTGAGAAAGGGTTAGACTGTGAAATAATTTGAATTTAGAATCATTTTGTGAAAATAATTAAAAAAAGATTAATTTTGTCAAAATTGCCCCTAGAAGATCTAATGCAAAATGCCTTCCCCGAATAAAAAAAATGACATGTACAAGCTCTTGTTCACATCAATAATCAAAAGGTGGTAGGCTTTAATCATTTGCATGCAGCTGTTTAGTCTTGCCCCGTGCAGCCGGGTTGAACCTGGAAACAAATGGTTTCTATGTCTATTTTGTCAGCATGACCCTGCAAGTTTGTTTTGGCGACGACTATGCTCCAAAGAGCCAACGAAATTGAAACCCACGCCAAATAAGTATTATGTGGCAAATTTGGCTTTGGCCAAACTGTGGGTTCTCTAAATGCACCATGACATGACCGCCCGACTGATCATGACACGTCTGAGCTGACTGACCTAGCTAAGGCTGCCTGACTGGCATTGGGTATTCCATATTCCCGTAAAAAACATTTTTAACCAAGCACTTGTATTCATTCAATACAGAATTGTATCGCGTGAGAAAAAATCATTAGATTATGTTGCAGAAGTTATCGCATCCATATGTACATAGGTAGTGGGAAGATGAAGAACAAATGTGGATGTCGTCACTGCCGCAGCCCCGCGTCGATGTGGCTTGGAGAGGGAGGGGTGTCAAAAGTGACCCTCTGTGTGGGAGGGTCGGCGTTCTTCTTCTAACAAATCTGACTTTTGTTTAGCCATGCAATTGTTTTGTTCACTTCCTTACAAGCTTATGTGGAAAAAATCTCATTAAGAGTGCAAACTTTTCTATCGGTAGCAGTAATGTTCAAGATATCGCTTATCGTTTACTGCTCGGTTGGCCTCAGATTAGAGATTAATCGCTTATCGGCTGATTAATCGATTTTATCGGTCACTATTTATCGGCTAGTTTTTTTATTATAAATGTCAACTTTTGGCACTAAAAATTCAAAATTATCCTATGCAAAAATTACTTTGGAGTATTGGATATAAGTGCAACCTTGATTCCTTTCCTTTGAATCAACAAAATGGGCAAAATTCGAGCTAATGTAAAGTTCTACAAAATTATTGTCCCATAAATCGGTTGTCAGGCCGATAACTTGCCGATAAGTGGCAAAATCAGCCGAAAATCGGGTGTCAGACTGAAAAATCGGCGGCATCGATAAACTCAACCGATATGCTATAATCTTATCGGTCACCACACGATTCACGATAAATCGGCTGATTAATGGCATATCGGCCGATTTTTAGAACAAAGGGCTACGACGGCGGCGACGACGATACCAACACGAGGTTGTGTCACTCGGCACTTCATTTATACTAGATGAAATGCAATGTAAGTATGTTGGACATATGGATGTACAACATGTATGAATTTGGATGTATACTACATGGATAACTATATGGATTTTCCTAATTTGTTACTAGTAGCGTGGTGATACTTGGGCGTGATACTACATACTAGTGGCACTAGTAGCGTGGGTTTAAAGTCCACGCAACTAGTAACCGTAGCGTGATACAAGTACTGTGGTTGCCCACTCTACGGGTAACATTTTTCCACATGGTACCTTTAGCGTTTTTTGTACTAGTGAGACTGGAGTGAGTGGACATGATCAATGGACATATTAGAGGGAGATGATCAATGGACATATTAGAGGTTCGAGTGGATAGCTGGCGGAGGGCGTGATTTGAGGAGGGCGGGGTGGCCATAGGCAACAGGGGTGGATATGATCTTCTTCACGGTGTCATTGTCGTTTGCTGTCGGAAAACTAAGTGAGCGCTCGTGCAAGCAAATAATAGGTACATCTAACGTGGACAACACAAATGATATTCTTACAAGTACATATAGCTCACTTACAAATACTCCCTCCATTCCATATTAGATGACTTCACTTTGTACAAATGTGGATGTATTTATACATGTAATAAGTCTAGATACATCCATATTTAGATGAAATGAAATCATCTAATTTAGAACGGAGGGAGTAGTACTAATCATCTCGCAATACTAAGTACTCCATTAATCGAAATCAACATAGGGTGCCTAAAACACATGCCTAAACACCAAGAAGACTGAGAAGGCATTGACCCCATAGATAGTTGCCTTTACTGTCTTATCGCATTCATCGCGGGCCTTCTGCAACATCACCCTCAAATCACTACACATGAAACAGACAATTTAGCTAGCAAAAAGCAATATTCAAAAGAAAGCAAAAAAAACATGCACATATATCCGAGGGTACACAATAATACTTCCACCAAATATTCTACCTAGAGATACAGGGAACACACTTACTTATCTATTTTTATATTCTTGGCCATCTGTTGGTCAAACCTCTCCCACAACTCATTGATCCTTGGAGAAGGATCGTTGTATTTTTTCTGCAAGACGGAAAGAGAACTTATTTACATGAAAGTTAAACAGAAAATTCCAAGAAAAATAAAAGAGAGGAGTAGGAGCCGAACTAGACTAAGTAACGCTAAAATCTCATAAACAGACATACAAAAAAATCATGCATGCCAGCATTTACTCTAAAATATCAAGTCAGTAGGGCCTTACTTCAAGTCTCGGTAAATTAATTGTACCGCAGGGAAAAATACACGCATATCAATTAGTAGATAGTAATTAGGATCCATGAGAGTTGAATCAATATCGTTTAGTACAGATCTAACTAAACTATAACAAAGTGTTAAAATCATGCATGATGGTACTGTGACGGCCGAAGATACAGTAAATTCGTAAGAGCAGTACGGTTTACCGATCGATTTCAGAACTACGACCTTTAAAAACCAGACAGCAAATCAAATCCGTAGGTCAATCGGTGGGCACGTTAGCATATCAGAACAAAATCAGAACAAAGTAGAAGAGAGGTACTTACGGGAGCAGCGAGGGACGACATACGGCGAGAAGCCGCCGCCGGCGACCTGAGACCGGTCAGGAGCGAGCGCAACGCCATCGGGTTCCTGTTTTGGTGGTGCTTCGTTTCCAGGCACACCAGGAGGGCGTATTAGAAGAGCGGACGCTAGAACAGTCCAGGCCGCTGTACGACTCCTGCCACGTGTCCAATCCGACTCCGCCACGACTGAACTGGGCCCAAACGTCTAGCCCACGCCTTGCCGGCCGCTTCCGGCACAGACTGAACTTGGCCCAACTGGGCCAGCCGAGGTGCCCCGCATCGTGTGTAAACTGACACCCGCGAGGTTCTAAAAAAAAAACCTCCGCGTCAAGCAGCAAGCAGCTAGGCACCTACGTGGTTCAGATTTCCGAGGTAGCAGCCAGTATGCACTCAGTTCAGATTTCAGAGAGGTAGCAGCTAGTATGCACTCAGTTCAGATTTGTTTGATATCATGGATCAAGATTAGTGTTGCTTCGTTCGTTTTGAAAGTTCAGACAGCTTTCTTTGCTTTCTGGTGCTCTGAACGACTGAAGAGTCTACGTGTGCTGGTGCGTGCTGGTGTTCAGGAGTTTGCTCATGCCTTACAACCGAAGAGTAAATCAACGCCCGTATTTTCACATAACCATACGAAGCAAATCCAGTGAGGATTCTGAGAAAATTCACAAAATGCAGAGAGAGCAATACGGCATCAACAGAGTGAATTTATAAGCCATGGCCTTGCCAAAGACTAAATATGTTTAACCAAGGAATTTATATGCCATGTCACTGCCAAAAACTAAGAACCTAACATTATATGTAAAGCATAAGAAACAATATTCTAATTTACACCGTACAATAAAATGTATACTCAACATGGAAGTAGATCATAGTGAGACAACACCGTCAGGTACAACTACCTGATGCCAACACAACAAAGAAAATGCCTTGCCTCGTGCAACAACTTCTTGGCACCTCCATCTGGTCGAACATCCTCATTGCTGTAGCTAAGGGGAGCTTTGTACATCACCACATCAGGGAACTATTGTTGCTAGACTTTTTGCCACCATTTGACTCCATTAGTACATTCACTTTACTGCATACATATATAGAAGAGGAGTTAAACAACACATTCTAGCAAACATGGTAACTGATTCACATACACATACGCCTTGAATGGTAAAAGTCGTACAGTTAATGATTCTTTCAGGGTAGATTTGTTAACTATATCCTCAAAAAAAGTTACTACCCAAGAATGCAAATATAAGTATCATAATATGTAAGTTGCTGCATGATATAATTTAAACCAGCGTGATATAAATTAAACCAGAATGGCTAAACAATTTCCATGAAACCCAGTGAAGTCTTGCCTAGTCATTCAAGGTTTTTAGATTGAGAAATCAAATGATATTGTAGATAAAAAAGCAAACTATACTCCCTCAATTGGTTAATTATGTAGTATACTTTTCAAAGCAGATAGATAGAGCATTGAAAAAATATTTAAAATCAGCCCGTAATATGAAAAAAATCATACTATAAAAGTAGCATCTTTTTTCGACTGAAACTAAATATAATGAGATATTTGTGCATAGCTAAAAGTGACACAACTAACTAATGAAGAAAGGCATCATTGTAGTGTAGCTATACAGAACCAAAATCATTAGCTCAAATATCTGAACTCAGTTTACCTTTTAAAAAACAACCATGTGTGGAGAGACTTGCTGATATAGGTGAGGAAGAAACAATTAGTTATCTGAATTTGGATAATGAAAAAGCAACATATTGCAGTTCGAATGACATTAAATCTTCAGTTGACTCATGCAGGCATACATACATAGCAATGATGTGAAAATATGTAGAAAAGAAATCCATGTGCATTCATTTTAGTACTTCAAAATGGACCAGCTTACCTATCTTCCTCCTCTTATGTCTACAATCTCATGCACTGGACAACCAAAGCTTCCTTTCCATCTGGACCTTTGCAACTATGGTATAGCATCTGCAGAATCATTCCATTTGCAAAGTAATTTGACTCTTATCAAATAGAAATACCCAGAACAACCATTTAATTTAAATAAAACTGAAGGAAGGATGATAACTCTGGGGCGCAGCAGCTGAGGGAGCTCAGGAGGCAGAGCTAGGACTATGGGGCACATCAGCGTCGGCGAATCAAGCGAGCAGAAGTCCGCCGGCAGCGAAGAAGACGATGACCATGTCATCGATTTAGGGGCTCCGAGGACGATTCCTTTTGGTGGCAAAACTTCCCCACCGCTCCTAGGCGCTCAGTGCTACCAGCCTACCACCATCTCGTGACGTGGTGCTTGCCGGCGACAAATCAGCCGCCTTGGCCTTAATTTTCTGCTCTAGTAGATGTTAAAAATAAAAACTGCCAGTGGGGCTTATTCGTAAAAATAACAATACCACGTGTCATGCCCAGAACTGTTTTGTACTTATTTGCACCCTCATGACAAATTTATGGACTACCTCACCATAGTTTTCAAGTTGTTGTATGTGGTATGTCCAGTGTTATTACCTCCACCATTAACATGGCTATTTTATAGGTTGTTGGGATAATCCAAATTAGGATACAAGATACCAACTCAACTTCTATTGCCTCAAAGGAATGCTGGTGCTCTGAATAAACGAAGAGACTACATGTGCCGGTGCGTGCTGGTGTTCAGGAGTTTCTCGTGCCTTACAACCAAAGCGTAAATCAACGCTCGTATTTTCACATATCCATACGAAGCAAATCCAGTGAGGTCTCTGAGAGAATTCACATAATGCAGAGAGAGCAATACGGCACCAACAGACTGAATTTATAAGCCATGGCATTGCCAAGAACTAAATATGTTTAATCGAGTAATTTATGCCATGTCAGTGCCAAAAACTAAGAACCTAACATTATATGTAAAGCATACAGTAGTACCATTGATCTTACAATACTAGTACTGATCACCATAACAAGAGGATGCCTAAAACAGATGCCTAAGTACCAGGAAGGCTGAGAAGCCATTGATCACATAGCAAACTGCCTTTGTTTGCCTATCCAGCTTGTCCCACGCTTTGTCAAGCACTGCCGCTGTGTCACTGGCACTGCACAGGAAGCGGAAGATTATATCAGTATAAACAAGCTATGAAGCACCAATACGGCGAGACGGACACGGCGATACCGATACGGCGATACGGGATACGGCAACTTCAGAAAACAGCAATACGGCGATACGGCGAGCATATATATATAAATAATAAAATGTCATGTAATAAAGACCAGAAAGCTTGGATGCGTGAGATGAGATCAAAATACTGCCCAAGCCCCAGCCTCTTCACCATCAACACTAGCAGTGTTGCATTAACTTCCACCGACTGAAGACTGGAAGCCTGCCATGCCACTGCCCGCAGATGACATGTCTGTTTCACTGACTCACTCCCTAGCAACACAGCAGCAACATCTCATCAGGCCATCAGGCAACAGAGATGGGCAACAACAGCAAGCAAGCAGAGCAGCACATCAACCACATCAGTCGATCCATTGCCCTGCAAAGCTGGGGCTGTGGGGTTAGGGTTAGTAATGGGCTTCGACCGGTACATCTGGCCTCCGCCCGCCCATGTCGCCGCCGTCCCAGCTGCATATCGGTTTTTTTTTTTTTTAATCGGGAAAACTGGAACACGCGAGGGACACGAGTATCGGGGTGTATCGGCCGGATACGGGTATCGGGCAAGTACGGTACGCCGATACGTTGTGATCTGGAGTATCGGTGCTTCGTAGTAAACAAGTATACCTGTTAGTGTAAACAATAATACATGTTGATCAAAATTTCTACCTAGTGTAATGGGAAAGCCACGGCTGAATTTTTTCCTGCTGAGCCTCCAGTCGGTCTAGCCTCTCCTGTAACTTTGTAAGCCTCTGTAAAATGGAAAGTGTATTTACATGAAAGTGATACAGAAGTTTCCAAGAATAAAAGGAAGAGAGGCGTGCAGGAGCTGAACTAAACTAAGATACACTAGAATCTCATAAACCGTGATGTGATGCATGCCATTATTGACGCTAAAACTTCGAATCATTAGGAGTTTATTTCATATCTCAGTAAATCGTAGCACATGGAAAAAGACATATGCATACCTATTAGATAGTAACTAGGATTCTTGAGAGTGGAGCTAGTATTGAATCAGTATGGTCCAGTCCAAATTTAAATAACCTATAAACGAAGTGATAGAATCACGCATGATAGTACTGTTACGGTGGAGACGAAGATCCACTACATTCGTAAGAGCAATGCGGTTCACGGATTTAAGATCTATGATAGAAATCCCACACTGCAAACCAAATCCGTAGGTCAATCGACCGGCACCGTTCATATCAGAACTAAATCAGAGCAAGCAGCAGAGAGGTACTTATGGCAGGAGTGTGGGACGACATATGGCAAGAGGCCGCTGCCAGCAACCTGAGACCGAAGGCCGGCATCTTCCTCAGGAGAGAGCACAGTGCCACCAGGCTTCTTGTTTGAGCTGGCGGCGGTGGTAGCGGTGATCTAGAGTTTCGTTGGCTGGCTAGCTGGCCTTATTTCGATTTCTGGTGGTGCTACCTTTCTGCTAGCATGGTTGTAATTTTCCTACTTGCCACGAGATTAGCAACGATTTAGTCATCTACTTGCACATTCCCGTACAGAACAATAAAAATGATCAAGATTACTAGTGAGTTCACAAGAGCTTTAACTAAAATTATACTCCAAACTGGACCACAAAATAAAGGATCATGATAAACAACTATAAAAGAATAGCTAAGAATCTAGAGTTTGATGGCAGGTTTGCAAAGATCCACAATTCCCCCCACCCAAACATCACCAAAAGAGCAGCTGCCCTCACGGCGGGCTCCTCCGAGGAAGAGAGGTATATCGGGCTGCCGGTGGTCTCACCGTCCATGAAGAAGGAAAAATCCCTCTGGCATATTCGTGCTAGCGAGCTACCGCCTGCCCTGCTACATGACTGCCTCCACTGGTATGCAAGCGGCTGTTCGAACAGCAAAGTAGTAGTTTTTGACACACTGGTTGAGTCATTTAGGTGGATGAAAATTGTTTGTACTGTTGAAGAATTAAACTAAACAGAGAACCAATCTGAACAAACAGCCGGTGGAAACAACCCATCTTCTTTTTCCAGGAACTAGGAACAAATCCGCCCAGCATCCGGGGATTCGCATAACCAAATCGGCAAGACCTATTCGCATAACCAAATCGGCAAGACCTATTCGCATCTCATACAGCACTATCGGAGGAATAGGAGTGGGGTGGGGTGGGGTGGGGGAGGTTACCTTCATGTAGACCTTCTCGGCGGCCTTCCCCTCTTCGCCGGGAACCTTGCGGCCGGAGGACCAGGGCCTGGCCTGCACGAACCTCGCCGCCGCCGACCTCGCCGCCGGGGTCCTGGACGCCGCCATCGCCCTCGCCGCCATCGCCATCGCCGCGACAGAAACCGGTGGCTCGGTCAGTCGCTCTCTCTGTCTCGATCCTGTTCCTCTCTCGCTTTGTCTCCCAAATGAGAAGAGACTGGCAGAGGAAAGTGGAGACGAAATATGTCAGGCACGCAAGCCCAACTTTCTTTCGTGCTGTGACGGCCCAGCCCACGTGCCTCAGAAGGAAAATAAAGCCTGGCCCAGCCCACCTGTTTCGGGCGGCGCAGCCTGTTTCCAGCTGTTCGGCCTTGTTTGGATTTTATAAAATTACAGAAAATTATAAAAACAAATGTAAAAAAGAAACGAAGTGTCATACGGGAGAGGTAGATAGTGAGATTTATTAAGGTTGCCTCATTAAAAAGAGTACAACGCTTGCTCAAAAGGAAAAAAAATACAAAAGGAAAATAAAATTACAAAGAATACAACCATTTTTTGGAGGTACCTTGTCTAGATGACATTTTTGAAATGCGGCTACCCGCTCTAGATCCACCGGAATGCAAAGAATACAACGCTATAAGTTCCTATAAATATATTGTACCAAATCATGGACTAAGGCGCTGAGATATTTGCTAGACCATATGTTTTACATATCCATACCATACATGTATATACATCATATAATTTATAAGTTATTTTTAATTAATTTATGAACAAAATTATGCTACACTATATAATTTAAATATAGCTAAAAAAATATATGTTTCCATTATATGCATTACGTCTATATAAAAAGAATGATACAACTAACATTTAACATTTTTATGTGGTTAACAATGCAAAACCAGAATATAAAAATATACTCATTCAGACTTAGTGTGCTAAAAATAAGTACAAAAGTTTAATATAATTCCCCACGGGTCCAAAATTAGTTTCAACCGTTGTTGACTCAATGGGTACGAAAAGTCAAATATGTCCCAACAATAATGTCACTTAAATATCGCATAGTAGCTTGCAAATAATATCAGAACTCATCTTACTGAAATATGCCAAATAATGTGAGACTTCTACGAGACCAACCATAGAGACCTAGATCCTTTACTGCCTGTCGGATCTCCTTCTGTGTTTTGATAGGCATCGTGATGCATGAGTGACATGTGACAGATAGCTTAGACTGGGTTACCAACGACATGCGATCTGCTTCATCTCCGTTTACATGGATTCTTTCACCATCAAATAGGTTTTCTCTAGGAACTAGAAAGACATGTAAACATTTATTAGCATTGCCTATTATGTTTCCTATATTACCGGAATACACAAATTATAAAAAATGGTAAATTAGTTTCCAGCCAAATAGAATACACGAAATATTGTTGCACGTGTCAAATATAATGCAGCAACCATTAAAACTAGGATTCCGGCAATAACATGGGCAATTACATATACTCTAACACCCCCTCTCATGTGTGACTCGGTGACGGTGAGAACTATACATGAATAGAGAAGAATCTTACGTATGACTCGATAAGACCAATACGGGGACAATAAGTATATTTTATTGAATTGTGCAAGCCAAAACATGAAATCGAGGCCTCTACACGAATACCATTTTAAGGTTTATGCACTAGGCAGTATAAACAAAAAATCTGAACTGATGAAAAGAATATGGGAAAAAATGGTAAATTAGTTTCTAGCCAAATAGAATACACGAAATATTGCTGCACATGTCAAATATAATGCAGCAACCATTAAAACTAGGATTCCGGCAATAACATGGGCAATTACATATACTCTAACACCCCCTCTCATGTGTGACTCGTGACGGTGAGAACTCTACATGAATAGAGAAGAATCTCATGTATGGCTCGATAAGACCAATACGGGGACAGTAAGTATATTTTATTGAATTGTGCAAGCCAAAACATGAAATCGAGGCCTCTACACGGATACCATGTTAAGGTTTATGCACTAGGCAGTATGAACAAAAAATCTGAACTGATGAAAAGAATGTGGGAAAAATCAGAATTTCATTGTATTTGGTGTATTATAGATTCTACAAATACACATACGGAACAAACAAGAGAATTTCAGCTCACCCTTTCTTCTTAGCTCATCAAAAGTGAAATCAGCCAACAAGGGTGAGTCAGTCAGGAACAGTAAACGAACTGCAACGATAATCGACCCCAATGGAGATCCACTACCCCTAAAAGCCAAAAAAATCATCACTTGCAGCCGTTCATTCCCAAGGGCCGGTGGCGTATAATGGAGTGGACCAATCATAAGAACAGTCGACGCGAATGCGATCGATCATGCGTCATGATTCATGATTCATCATGGACCATGCACCGCATCATAGTATGTGCTGGCCATGTTAGCCCTGTCCTAGGACTAGTAGACACCACTCGACTATAGTACTCCCTCTGTTCGGAAAAGGATGTCACAAAAATGGTCATCTTTTTTCGAATGGAGGGAGTATCAGCAGTAGCACAGCCACAGTCATGTTGTTAACAACAGCTGGTAGATGGAATATCACATATCCACCGGGATCGAGAAAGCGATGGATCGGGAGGTGCTTGATCGGCATCCGTATGCGCACGATACGCATGCGCTCTGAGTGTACGCACGACGCGCGCGGGCCTTGTCTGAACTGAAGAGCGCCGGTGCCGCGCCGTGTATAAAAACGGCGCCTCTGCAACAGTATAGGACTCACCAGTTCGAAGCATCAGAGGTATCCGAGCAGGGCAAGCGATAAGCAGCTGAGCTGAGCACGTAGCAGGCTGTTCGTCGTCTTCAAGTAGCTAGCGTCTTCAGTAGTAAACCAGCTCCAAGCTTCCAGGCTTCCAGCTCCCATGGCCAGCTTCGCAGCGCAGCTCGTGGACATGCTGTACGGCCTCTTCGAGCACGTCACCGGCTATGGCGCCCGCGGCGAGGACGGCAAAGGTAAACACACGCATAAGCTTGCCCACTGTGAAAACAGTATATTACCGAAGTCACAATTAGTATATTGTAGTTTTCTGATGATTTGAATTCGCTACATGTACGTACGTGTGTGTTTCTGGTTGCGCAGATGCACGGGAGCCAAGCAAGTTAGCGTCCCCGGAGGCGATCCGGACTGAAGAAGCTGTCCAGGTCAGGTCCAGACATCTCGACCAGTCAGGAGGCTCAGGCGCCCAGGTTAATTAGCCTGGATGGCACATATAGCCTCCACGGCTGAAAATACACAAGGGACGATGTGTGTTTCTCGATGCCTTGAGATGAATGCCTGTTGCTGTGTGTGCCAGCATGTTTGTTATGTCTCTGTTAGTTTCCTGTGATGTTCGATTTCCAGGTCGAGCTGTGTGCGTGTGATGTTCTTTTGTGTTTATGAGTTGTAAGGCTAATAAAGCTAGCAGTCACTTGATGAACGGAACAGGGCTTGTTTTCTCCTGATCAGTGTTTATATTTTTTTTTCCGAACTTACCATCTAAGAAACTGTTTTCGTCGACGTGTTGGATTTGGTGTCGATTATGTGTAATATGGTCATCTGTTGGACATATGCAAAGGGCTAAAGAGTCGAAAACATGTACCTCAGCTTTGTTATATAGGGTGTGTTTGCATAGCAACCAGGTATAGACAACACAACAAAGAGAACTTGTCTGTGGCAAGATGGTTAGGAGGGTGGTTGTACCCCCAGCCCACCAGAGTTCAAACCCCAGGTTTGACGTTGGTGTTTCTGTGAGATCCTGGCTCAGGGCTTAACAGGATTGATAGAATACTCATATAAACAAGTTGCAACTTCTTTTCCGGAAGCTCATCTGGAAGGAACTCCGAGGTTAAGCGTGCTTGGCCCGGAGTAGTCCAAGGATGGGTGACCGACCGGGAACTGGTTCCCGCGTGCGCACGAGTGAGGACAAAGTGCGCAGAAAAGACTAGTGTTGATCTGTGGGGCCAGTCTGGAGATCCTAGCGAGCTGCCAGGGGTGACAGGCCCGGCCCGGGGGTGGCGGGGGTGTTACAATTTGGTATCAGAGCCGACCCTCGCGGCAACACGGGCGTGTGCGGGTCAGGGGCGCGGACATGTGGAGCATGTGCCGGCACTGGGCGCACAGACGTGTACCAAGAGGGGAAGTTCCTGGACTGGGGGTTGACCGACGAGGGCGTCGGTCTTCTAAGTGGGGAAGGATGTGAGATCCTGGCTCAGGGCTTAACAGGATTGATAGAATACTCATATAAACAAGTTGCAACTTCTTTTCCGGAAGCTCATCTGGAAGGAACTCCGAGGTTAAGCGTGCTTGGCCCGGAGTAGTCCAAGGATGGGTGACCGACCGGGAACTGGTTCCCGGGTGCGCACGAGTGAGGACAAAGTGCGCAGAAAAGACTAGTGTTGATCTGTGGGACCAGTCTGGAGATCCTAGCGAGCTGCCAGGGGTGACAGGCCCGGCCCGGGGGTGGCGGGGGTGTTACAATTAACTAGTACTACTCCTCTATCCCTATAGCGACCACCTCACCATCGTTATCCTCAGTTTTCCCCATCACACAACACCAAAACAACGAAGGTTCCCAGCCAGCGCCATGGCTGTGACCTAGTCTGGCGGGAATTAGTTGGAGTACAGGAGTTGCAGCAAGGAGAGGAACCAGGGAGAAGGTCGGGCGTAGCCGGAGCAGAGCACAAGTAGTCCGTGGCCGGCTGCCGGAACCGAGCAGGAGAGCATCCAGGAAGGCAGGGAGGCAGAGAAGAAGACCAACCCCATCCCCGATCTGTTTTCCTTCACTTTGAGTACAGGTACAATTCATATGTACCGAACTGATACTTGGAATAGGAAAGAATATTTTAGGTGTGAAGGAGAACTGCCAGATCTTGTTGTTCATGATAGGGCTTATTCTTGGACAAAAGTATTCAGTTTCCTTCTCAGCTTTAGTTGCCTCTAATTTAGTTGTTCTCTACTGAAATTATTTTCAGTAGTGCAAATATCTTGCCTAAACTGAACCATGTAATTTCGAATTTCAGAACTAGCAGAAAGATGATAGTGAGCTGAGTATGTGTTGTACTTCAGTGTCTATATTCAGGTTTAGGAGGAGAGGTAGAGCCCAGAAATCCATTAGTTTGGCCTAATGTCTGATGCTAGTTGTTGTGTTTGTGTTTCAAATGTTTTGCCACATGCTGAAGCTCTAAACTTGCTGTTCAGTTTCAGTCCTAATGTTATGTGAATCAAATCGTTGCACCTTAATCTATCTTGCTGTGGTTTAGATAGTTTCAGGTTCCCAAATTGGCAGCTTGGTCACTGTTGTGTATTGAGAGGATCTCACTTACGGTGGCCTCAAGGTCGCTGGTTTCTTTTCTGCTGGCGGCTGGTCCTCACGGTTGTGTCCTCTCCTAGGTCAGGGAAGCAAACGCTTCACCTTGTAGCCTCTCACATGGGCCAGGCCCATTACCGGTTCAACACTCCCCCTCAAGATGGATGGTAGATGTCAATCAACCCCATCTTGTCACATGCCAAGTTACATTCCTTTGTTCCCAAACCTTTTGTCAAGCAGTCTGCAAACTGCTGCTGAGAGCTAACATGACTAAGGCTGATGATCCCAGCATCGAGTTTCTCCTTAATGAAGAAGCGATCAATTTCCACATGCTTTGTCCTATCATGTTGAACAGGATTATTTGCAATACTTATAGCTGACTGATTGTCACACCACACTCTCAAGGGTCCTTTTCTCAGAAGTCTCAACTCGCTCAAAAGATGCTTCACCCAGAGCATCTCACTCAATCCGTGAGATAAAGCTCTATACTCAGCTTCTGCTGTTGATCTCGACACAACTGTCTGTTTCTTGCTTCTCCATGACACCAAATTTCCTCCTACAAACACACAATAACCTGACGTTGATCTTCTATCATCTGGACAACCAGCCCAGTCAGAATCACTATAGCCATCCACCTCGAGATGTCCATTCTTTGCAAACCACAACCCCTTTCCTGGAGTCCCCTTCAAATACCTCAGTATTCTCTCCACTATATCGAGATGCCCACTTCTTGGCTCATGCATATATCTGCTCACCACACCCACTGCATACGAAATGTCAGGTCTTGTATGACATAAGTATAATAATCTCCCAACTAGCTTCTGGTAATCTTCCTTGTTCACTAGATCACCTGATTGTGCTGTCACTTTATGGTTTTGTTCAATCGGGGTGGGAGCTGCTCGACACCCCATCATGCCCATGTCACTCAAGAGATCCAAGGTATATTTTCGTTGGCACAAAGATATTCCTTTTTCGTTGCGTGCCACTTCTATGCCAAGGAAATATTTTAGGTTGCCCAAATCCTTTACCTCAAACTCCTTGCTCAAACACCCCTTCAGTTTCTTTATTTCTTCCTGATCATCTCCAGTGATGATAATGTCATCCACATAAACTGCAAGAATGGTGATTTTCTGATTAGAGTGTCTGTAGAATACCGTGTGATCACCATTGCATTGACCATACCCCATATCACAAACCGCACGTTTGAACCTATCAAACCATGCCCTTGGTGATTGCTTCAGTCCATACAAGGATTTCTTTAGCCTGCATACCTTTCCCATGGTCTCCGAGGTACCAAAACCTGGTGGTATCTCCATGTACACTTCTTCCTGCAAGTCACCATGCAAGAAGGCATTCTTGACATCTAATTGATGCAGCTTCCACCCAAAGTTAGCAGCACATGAAACCAATATCCTTACTGTGTTCATCTTTGCCACTGGAGCAAACGTCTCATCATAGTCGATTCCATAAGTTTGACTAAACCCTCTGGCGACCAGTCTGGCCTTATATCTTCTACCTTCCCCTCAGGATTTTGCTTCACAGTATAAATCCACTTACAACTCACAGCTTTCTTTTCTGCCGGCAATGTGGTCAGCACCCACGTCTTGTTTTTCTTTAGTGCTTCCAACTCCTCTATCATTGCATCCCGCCACTTCGGATCTTGCTTTGCACTCTTCCAATCCTTTGGGACTGACACAGATTGGAGAGAGGCAACAAACGCTCTGTAGGAAGGAGACAAAGCCTCATAAGACACAAAATTTCCAATATCATGGTCATCCCGAATAGTTTGTAGTGTCTTCTTTGCCACTATAGTATCCTGCTCATCCCTGTATTTTTCAGGAGGAATTCCTGCCTTAGCTCGTGGTTCTTTCCTCAAGGCAATAGGAAGATCCACAGTGTCACATGAGCTAGCATCACTGCTTTGCTGCTCCCCCTGCACATGTGCCTGCTGTCCCGCAGTGTCAGATGAGCTCCTATCACTGACTTGCTGCTCCCCCTGCACCTGCTCCCCTGCACATGTGGCTGCCGTCTAGAGTAAACGCGGAGATTCTGTGGCCAACGATCTCGAACAGGAACAGGAACCTGCAGAGAACCAATTTGAATTGTACCCACTGTTGGCTGAACCTGCACATCATCATCAGTGTTAGTACCCACAGAATCACCCTGAGTACGAGATACATCCTTCTCCCCCTCATGACCATCTTGCACAGAGTGTAGGTGGTCAAGTTCTGCAAATAACAGACTCAGATCAGTCGGTTCACCATAGAATGGCTCAGATTCCCTGAAGGTGACATCCATACTTACAAACATGCGTTTTGCAGATGGGCTCCAACACTTATACCCTTGCTGGCTCGATGAATAACCCATAAAGACACATTTCAGTGCCCGTGGGTCTAGCTTCCCAATAGATGGCCTATGATCCCGAACAAAACAGGTACTTCCAAATAACTTTGGAGGCACAACAAACTTATTTTCTCCAAACAGCAGCTCACATGGGGATTTCATACCTAGTATCCTGGAAGGTGTTCGGTTGATCAAGTATGTGGCTGTCATGACTGCTTCACTCCACAAGAACTTGGGCATTCATCGTGTACATCAACGAGCGAGCTACTTCCAAAACATGGCGATTCTTGCGCTCCGCCACACCGTTTTGGGGAGGAGTATCTGGGCAGGATGTTTGATGAAGAATACCCTGAGCAGACAAGAAGGCCCCAAAGTTGGAGTTCACATACTCTGTACCATTGTCAGTCCTGATCACCTGCACCTGCACCTGAAACTGATTCTTCACATACGCATGAAAGTTCTGAAAACAGTTAAACACCTCATCCTTATGGCGCATCAAGTAAACCCACGTCATACGAGAATAGCAGTCGATGAAGGTAACAAAATACTTCATTCCATTAACTGACACCACAGGACATGTCCATACATCTGAATGAATAAGCATAAAAGGAGATATACTCCGCAGCCCCTTACTCACATACGAGGTTCTTGTGTGTTTAGCATATTCGCAAGCATCACATGACAACTTGCCCCTGCTATTCCACACATAACATCAGGAAATATTCTACTCATCTTATCGAAAGATACATGCCCCATCCTACAGTGATGGATCATCGCATGCTTCTCCTTGTCCTCCATGGTTGCAGCATACACCAATCTGGTTGCACGCCCTTGTCCATGTACCAAAGCCCCCTACGCCTGGTGCCAGTCCCAACCATCTGCCTCGTCTGTCGCTCCTGAATCAAGCAACCGAACTTGTCAAAAATCACACTACAGTCAATTTGATCAATCAGTGCACTTAACGAGGCCAAGTTGACAGGAAACGCTGGTACATGTAAAACTGAGGATAGAGTGATGTTGGGAGTACACTTTACTGTGCCAATCCCGGCAACAGGCTGTTTTGTACCATCAGCTGTTTGAATGGTACCCTTGTGAGTGGGAGGATGTTTATTGTAAGACTCAAACACGGAGAATTTTCCAGCAACATGCTTAGAAGCACCTGAGTCTAGAACCCATTCTGTATCAATTTCATTAGCAGCAAGAGATGCCTTTTCAGAATTACCTTCATTCGCGGAGGCCCAGTGAGCAAAGTCTCCATAGGTAGCATCATCTACTTTTGTGCCCTTTGACGTCCCAATTTCCTCTTCAACTACCATGTGTGCCTTCTGACCCCCTGAGTATCCTGAATATCCACCTCTGCCTCTAACATTCTGACCCCCTGAGTATCCACCTCTGCCTCCAGTAGTCCTGTTACCTCCTCCTCTGTAATATCCCCTGCCTCTACCACGAGTAGGGCAGTTCCACTTCAGGTGACCTGGCTCCCCACAGATGAAACAGTCCCTGGTATCTTTCCACTCCCTACGCTCAGTAACTGCAAACGTCGGAGTGGGCACAACCTTCTCATCTGCTTTCTCAAGAGATAGGCGCACTTCCTCTTGAGTCATTGCTGCAATAGCCTCGTCAATAGTAGGCAGGGAAGTTTGGTGCATCAGGGAAGCCTTTCTGCCATCAAAGCGACGATCAAGCCCATCTAAAAGTTTCAGCACACGCCTTCGCGCTATCCACCTGTGCCCTGACTCGATGCTGGCTGCATCATAGAGTTCGAGAGGGTCACAATTGTCTTGGTCTGCCCATAAAGCCTGCAGCTCTGCCACATATGCCATCACTGACATTTCACCTTGGCGAAGACGGTGAATCTTCTCATCAATCTGAGCAATGAGCATGACATTGCCCTTGCCGGAGTACTGGGTAGACAGAGTCTTCCATATCTCCGAAGCTGTGGTAAGCCTCTCCACAGAACGAGCAATGGAGGGCACCACCGAGTTCAACAACCATCCAACAAGCAATGAGTTGATGGCCTTCCACTTCTTTCCATCCACTAGTCTTCTCTCCTGGTTCTTCAACAGTACCAATCAAGTACCCATCAAGATCTTTCGGCTCCACAGCCAGCATTGCCCTCCGAGACCAACTCAGATAGTTGTTAACACCCTCTAACTTAATTTCAGTAGGTGACAACTCGATCTTCTGTACCACTTCCTGCCGAGGAACAAAGGTCCCCGAACTTGAGCCATCTGTCTTGGACGTGAGAAACATTGTGAGTTTCTCCACAGCCTCAGCTAGAATCCTCTGATCACCCATCTTCACCCCTTCTTCTCAGTTCAGCACGCAGCAGCAGCAACTTCCTTGGCACACAGCAGCAGCCCGTGCTACTTCTCCCCAGCCCCGACCTTCTTCTTATTCTTGGTGAGCAGCTGCACGCAGCAGCAGCTTCTTCCTCCTTCTCCTCAGCTGCTCCCCCTCACACCAGCAGCTGTAGCACCTCCCAGCAGCTCCTCCGCCGCCCAACACCACGCAAGAAGCCTCCTCCTCTCCGGCGCGCAAGACTGCCGCCGATCTCCGCTGGGACCGCCGCCCCGTCAAGCCCCGCCATCGCCGAGCTCTGATACCATGTTGTGTATTGAGAGGATCTCACTTACGGTGGCCTCAAGGTCGCTGGTTTCTTTTCTGCTGGCGGCTGGTCCTCACGGTTGTGTCCTCTCCTAGGTCAGGGAAGCAAACGCTTCACCTTGTAGCCCTCTCACATGGGCCAGGCCCATTACCGGTTCAACAGTCACAGCTTTGTATGTACGATCAGGGAGTAATTTTTGAGTAGTACTCATAGCCTGTATGCGTTTTTGTGAATAGAACAAATTATCAGCTCAGTCCTTTAGCAAACCTGAATAGCTTGAGTTGCCAGGTCGTGACTTGAAGCCTGAGTTGGTTTAGCTAGATCAACGTAACTACGGTGTGTTGCTTTGTCTAGTAAATAGCCAGAGATGAGTGGACTTGTAAAGTTAACAGAACATTCATATTAAATCAGAAAAATACAAATATTATATCAAAATGCTCAAAAAAAATAAATGCTAACTATTTATGCCAAAATACAAATATATTTGAACACTTCAATTTGGTAAATATTTGGAAATAACTTAAATGCATTTTCTCTAATTATGGAGTTAAATTAAATAAATGCTCATAATTGTAATCTGAGTTCAAATAACGTTTCAAACATGATTTAGAACTCCATGTCAATGCATTAAATTGATCATGCATACATATTGCGCATTGCACCAAATGCCATGTGTTGATTGTTGTCTTTTGCCGGTTTCTTCTCGGTAGATCGTGGTTCGGAGATTGAACCGGGTTTCTTTGACGAACAAGATCTAACCCCCGACGAACAAGGCAAGCATAACCTCTTATCTGTCCATATATGATTTCGAAGTATTTCACTCTTGTATTTGCATACGATTCCAATGTATTTTGGTCATCAGGTAGAGTTCTCCTATCTATTGCATTGCCTAAATATCCTGATCCACTGCTCCTAGCAGCACTAGGTTTTGCGTGTGTGCATCGCCAAAGCCTTATATATGCTACGCTTAGCTATGCATACTTATTTATCTCTGCTCCACCCGGTTGGTGAATCAGAGCTGCGAATTAACTTAAGATGCCAGGATACCGTGGAAAGGAGGTGAGCAGGTAAAATGACTAAAAGGCAACGGATGAGAGGCCACAGGGGTCTGTGGTGGTTTGTCTCGTTCACGCCGCCCTAGGACCCGAGTTCTCTTCTACGAACCAAGACTGAGCGTACAACCACGCGCGGGCCTAGCACCCTGCTCGACTAACTAACTTGGTTGGTTGTACCCATGGGACACGTAGTTTGGTTTTCCATTCGCGTGTGGGTAAAAAACGTTTGAGAAAGGATAGGGCCTGGCAGGGATCCAGTGATGGACGAACACGGATCTTGATTCCTGTGACAGAGTAACGGGGACCGTCACGAGGTGGCCATCTCGCGTAATGGCGGCAGCTCCCTGTTATGGATGACCCATGGGATATAATCAACTAAGGTAAAGGTCGTGGTCAACCACCCTCTGCCGGCACTCCTTGGTGAGTGCTTATGATCTGGCGTTAAGAGTCGGTTGGTACGTGTGGTAAACATTGTACAACCCTGCAGGGTTAAATCTTTTCGAAAAGCCGTGTCCACGGTTACGGACAACTTGGCGACGTATTCTGAGATCATAAAGAACCTGAACGTGATCGTAAAATCTGTTGACAAGGAATGAAGGGTGCTTCCTCGTGGTTGCCGAGGGGGTGACCCTAGTTGATAGATGATGTTGATGAGCCGGTGGTTACAACATGGTTACAATAGTTGGAAAGGCTCTCTTATCCCCTTTTAAAAAGTCTACTGTTGATACGAGATTCTTCCTTCCTCCATTTGGAACTAAAGATGGCTTTATGCAAATGAACCTTCATACCTACTCTATGAACATGCAGATATATAATAGGTTAATTAAGTCTTGTTGAGTACCTTCGGTACTCATGTTTGCTTAATTTGGTTCAGGTGAAGACCCTCACTCCGATGGTGGTTTCTACGTCGACGTCGACGAGTAGTTTGGGGTTCCCAGGTAGCAGCCTGGAACGTGTAGGTTGGGTTTGGCTACATTGCTTACTTTTGGCCTCTTAGGCCTTTTGCAGTCATGTTGTATAGCAACATATTTGCTTTCGTTGTCTGTTGTAATGTTGGGTCATGTGACCTCTGCTTGTAATATTACCAAGTTTTGTAAAGCAAGTTATGTAATATTGCTATGAATCGTAGAGTCTGTGATGTGCCAGTTGTTCTGCAGTCTTGATCTCTCTATTATACTTGGATAGTTGTGCCTGTGTTATGGCATCAATCGAAGTGTTGTGTTGCCGGTGATCAATTCCGAGCAACGCCTGCCAGAGGTTCTGGCCTGGGAGAGGTGTGCCCAGTAACCTTCGGTTGTATCGCATAACCAGTGACACACAGCATCTTTGTATAGTACCGGGGTCGGGGCGCTACAAGTTTTGGTATCAGAGCCGACCCTCGCGGCAACACGGGCGTGTGCGGGTCAGGGGCGCGGACATGTGGAGCATGTGCCGGCACTGGGCGCACAGACGTGTACCAAGAGGGGAAGTTCCTGGACTGGTGGTTGACCGACGAGGGCGTCGGTCTTCTAAGTGGGGAAGGATGTGAGATCCTGGCTCAGGGCTTAACAGGATTGATAGAATACTCATATAAACAAGTTGCAACTTCTTTTCCGGAAGCTCATCTGGAAGGAACTCCGAGGTTAAGCGTGCTTGGCCCGGAGTAGTCCAAGGATGGGTGACCGACCGGGAACTGGTTCCCGGTTGCGCACGAGTGAGGACAAAGTGCGCAGAAAAGACTAGTGTTGATCTGTGGGGCCAGTCTGGAGATCCTAGCGAGCTGCCAGGGGTGACAGGCCCGGCCCGGGGGTGGCGGGGGTGTTACAGTTTCTCATTTAGGCGGAATATTCTTTCAGTGGGAGGCGACGTTTCCGTCGACAGCGAGGCGCCCATGGTGACTTCGTCAATCTCAAGACCCAACCGCCGGCTCAGTCTTTCGGAGGTGCTCATAGGGGTAGGGTGTGCGTGTGTGCGTTCATAGGGGTGAGTGTATGCGCGTGTATGTAAGCGTCTGCGTTGTACTGTGTTTCTCAAAAAAAAAGACAACACAACAAAATAGACCAGACAAAGCGTGTAGACTAGAAACAATATCACGGTGGGAACAATTTGGGCACCCGTACGTGGACGGAGAGTGATCGGCCATGGCGCGGTGGTCAAGATGGGGAGGAGCTCCCTTTATGCCTCGGAAAGTGGATGTTGATTTTTAAACCTATAAAAATATCTTCTACCCATCTACTCCCTCCGTTCCATTTTATTTGATTTCAAAATAGATGTATCTAGACGTATTTTAGGTACTAGATACATCTATTTTGGAGTCAATTAAAATGAAACGGAGGGAGTACTTTGAAGAAGGATCTAATCACATAAATTCTAACATCAAGAATACAAAGAGGCATGCTGTTACCGCCGCAGGTGCAAGTAGGTCACACGAGGATAAACAATCACAACCTTTTTTTTTTTGTAATGTACATACTTGTATTCATTTGGAATAGAGTACAGAAAACCAACAAGTACACACGAAGAAGGAAGCCAGAGAAAACGAAGAACAACAAAACTCGCACTGTCCAAGCACAACCACAAGATCGACAAACGCCGGAACCCCACATCGCCGGAGGCGACGAAGGAAGCCGCCGCGAAGAACGATCACCCGAAGAGCAGCAGAGCTCCTAGCTCCGCATGAATCTCCAACTCCGAAAAGCTGAAGGTGTTGACGACGAAGCACACGCATCGGTCGGGGGCGGCCCCCAAGCTCCAGCTGCCCCGGATCTGGAGCCAGAGCTCCAGAACCTCCACCACCTCACCACGTACCTGCGAAGCCGCTGCCTCGAAGCCTCCCTTCCTTCCTCCAGCAACACAACACCAGCGCCGCCGCACCACGGCAACCGGAGAGGAAAGGCCACGCACGGCGGATCCGAGAACCCGCGAGCACGGCCAGGTCGACGACCACGCGGCGAAGCACCACCGGAGCTCCACCACCGAAGGGGACGGTCGCCGACGCCAAACACCACACCAACCGCACCACCGCCTCCACAGCGCCGCCGGCGGGAACCCACTCACCCCTACTCTATGTACACGAGGAGATCCGGGGATCCCCCACCCACCCGCCGCCGGAGCGGACGGGGGGAGAGAGATCCCGCAGATCGGCGACGGCGAGAGTGAGGAGAGCAGGCGGATCCAGAAAATTCGCCCTTCGCCTACCTGAGACTGAGATATCTTGACAAGTTTTGGCGTTCTTATCTACTTCCGGGGCTTGTGTCTACGGGTACTCGTCTCTATGTACTAAATTGACACAGCGCAAGCGACGAAAAAAACCATCGGGCCATCAGAGGCCTCTCAACACGAGACTATGAATGGAATGAGGAGGAAGATGGGCTTGTGGGTGGGACCCATTCCACCGCGCTCGTACAAAACACGTTTTGGAATGAAGAGAAAAGTCAGTCTCTTAAAATTATGTACTAGTGAAAATTTTCTTCCGTATTTGGCCTCTCCTTTAAATTTCTTTCCCTATACGACACTTTAGTGCATTTTGTTCACTAATAGTGTTAATGCGAGGCATGAAAAGACATTTTTACCCCTGGTGCATACTGTGACAATAAATCTGTACACGACAATAAGTCAATAACTGGAGTAAAGTTACATTTTTATTCTTTGTTAAATCGACCAGATTTGAATTCAGCATTTCCTTCAATTTTTATTTTAAATATTGAAAAACTGGACATATCCTCCACTGTTTTTGATGCCTTCGTCTGGAATGTTGTCTGTTTTTCCCAGCATTGTTGTAGGAGTAGGATCGACAATGAGCGTTGTTGTAGGGTACATCTCTTCTGCATTGCAATGAAGAGAAGCCAGGGGATCATTTTGCACACCTTCTGTATGAAGTGCACACTATTGAATCAGTCATGTTTACTACCATAGAGGCCATGGCCACATGATTTTCGTGCTTTATTCCTTCGTTCTTACACAAGTTCACTGATCTACATCTGAATCTGACCTGTGCAACTCAAAAATCAAAACCGAAGTAGTTCCCTTAGCCAGTCTCACGTCCTGGCCTGCCATGGCAGCAGCACGAAGCTTCTTGGCGTGCTCCACCGCTATGTCCACGAGTGCGTCCGTCACGACGCGTCCCCTCGTCGATCAACGCCACGCCGAACAACCTCGGCAGCGCCTCAAACCAAGCATGAGGTCAAGGTACCCGACGGCTTCGCCGACGAAGAACGCGCCACCGTTCGAGGACTCGACGAATGCCTCTCCAGGCACTCCACCATCCCGGCCTCCTCGCTGGCTCGCTCCACCCTCCGTCGCCGCCATCATGACCCTCCCCAGGCAGGGAACAGCTCGCCGGCGATGCAGGCGGCCCAGAACCGCGCGGCGCCCCCCTTGGCTCACACCACCGCTTCCTGAACGGACCAGCACTCCGGCGCCGCCGCTAGGGCTCTGGTTGGGTGGGGAACAAATGACATGGTTCGCTCGGAATTTCTCTTGTATATCTGTTCGATAGGATATGGACAGAGGGTATTTTTGACCGACGGATTAGTTTTTAACGGAACAGAGTAACGGAATGAACGACAGTGTCATATAAGGAAAGAAATTTTAAGAGGTGGCCATATAGGGAACAAAATTTTATCCAATGTCAAATAAGGAACAAGATTTTAAGGAAGGGTCAAAAAAGTAATTCTCTCCGGAATGAAACGTTGTCACACATGCATGTGAAATGACTCGTCTTGACACGTTTATCCATGGGGCATGCAAAGAGATAGGAAGAGGACACGCAGCTCGCAGGTGGCTCATTTGACCCATAGATATGGGAGATCGAACACTCTAGAGTCTAGACAGACAACAACAGATCACTATGCATACGCATACCAGACAATCTACAACTCTCCGGCCCTTGCACATCCTTTTGTAGCTGGTGCCATCTCTTTGGAGGATTAATATAAGCATGCGATCAGGAATGTTCTCGAGGGATATCTGCAGTCGTCAACCTGTGATTCACCGCTCATTCAGCAATCGCGCGCGCCCAATCGGTTGCCTGGCGATCGTGGACAACCAACTACTCTTCATTTTTTTTTTATTATAGTCGTGCAGGGATAACAGAATGTCATTGTGAATCGTGTGTTACACATGGGCGCGCCGGACAAAATCGAGAAATTCCGATTCCTCGTCGTACATTTGATCCGAAAGCACAAAGCATACGCTGACAAGCGCGTCGGTTGGTGACCCGGAATGTGTAGATATAAATGGCGCACCGGCGATGGCGATAGGACTCAGTAGTCACCACTCACAGCTCAAAGCATCGGAGCAGTAGCAAAGCAGAGCAAGCAACTAGCCCTCGGATCAGAGGCAGCAGTAGTAGCAGACACAGCTTGATCAAGCTGCGCTCTAGCTCCCATGGCCAGCTTCGCTGCTTCGTGGACATGACGTACGGCCTCTACGAGCGCGTCACCGGCTACGGCGCCGCCCGCGGTGAAGACGACAAGGGTGTCAAAGGTACTCAAGCTTTGCATGACAATCCCCAGTCCCAGCTGGAGCCAGTCGCTGCGATGGAGTTTGCTAACAGTGCACTGTGCGTCTTGATGTGTGTCCTGCAGGTGCGCAAGGTGAGCCCAGCAAGCAGCTGGCATTTGGAGAGGCTTCCCGGACCAAAGAAGTCGTCGAGATCAGGTCCAGGAATCTCCCAGAGTCAGGAGGCTCAGGCGCCCAAGTCAATAGGGATGGTATCTAGAGATCCGGTTAACTGCCGAGCCTACGAGTGTTTCGCTCCCAGTCCCGGTGTATTTACTAATTAAGCAGGCGTGTGTGTGTCCTCCCAGTAATCTTTCAGTTCGTTGCGTACTTAGTAGTAGCACGCCATCTTTATCTAAAAAAAGTAGTAGCACGCCATGATTTCTTGACTCCCTGATCGAATCCGTGTCTGTTGGTGTGTGTGCTGTTCCGTGGTGCTCGTAAAGCAGCAGTTCGATGAATCGTGCATGTTTAATTTCTCCTGATCAGATGTCTGTATTTTTCTCAATCCAAGTCTCTGAGCTCAGAAATATTTCTATTTTGTGCGGGAAGCGATATAGAAAGATGGTTGGAACGGATGGACCTGTGACGGGGCCGTAGGTGATCTGATCGTGCATAAGCAAGCCATGGGATTGGAATAACCTTGTGTTTTTCGTTTTAGTTTTTAGATTGGGATAACCTTGTGTTCTTCTTCGATACCACATGTTGTAGATTGTCAAGCATTGCACGACTGGAAGGTGGGAGCCATGATGGCTATTACCGCTAAATCTAAAACAAACGACACAATTCCAAAATATGTATTTTGTCCATGAAGTATGACGAAAACACACCATTTGCCATGTACTACCGTATCAAAATATAAGAATTTCTATACTTTCGGTATTTCTCCTGATTCGTACGTATATAGACATATTTTAGTGTGTTGATTCACTTATTTTGGAACGAATCTAGACAAGTAAAAAATGGTAGAAAGTGTTATATTTTGATACAAGGAGTAACTCTTACAGGATGAGTACTTCAGTCACTCAAGTCGTACAATGTAGTGCCGTGATCACCATCCCTGCTATCAAATATCAACACCTCGTCCGTCCGTGTCCTACCATCCGTGCTGTCAAATATGAAATTTTACTAATAGCAATTGTGATACTATTGAATATCATTAAACTTAGTGAGATAATGTCCACGCGATGGACCAAGCGTATTTACCACATACGTAGAAAGAAACCAATCTAATCAACGACATGCATTTTAATTACTTATGTTAATACTCACACTCACTCAGATGAATGTCCTACATTTTGTGCAAACTAAAATTTGTGTCAACTTGATTCATGTTTAATTATGTGAACGAATTATTTATCTCAGAAACCTGCATGAAAACTTGTATAGAACAGATGATTCCAAGCAGACCGTGGACGAGCATATCAAACAACCAAATCGTATTAGGCGAAAGTAGTATAATATATTTTATTTTTATTCGCAAATGATTTCTATTAGCAGCATTAATACCAAGTGCACAACTGTCAGCTAGTTAATGTACCCGTTGCAACTTTTAGAACATATTTAACCACAAAAATAAGGGTAAAGAATCATGTCAACTTTCAATTTATACACTAGAATTTGTTGTAGTTATGCTTACCGCATCATATACTAAAACATTCTATTAATATATTTAGTAGAATATTAGTTCTACATGTCTATACCATAAATATGTCTACACTATAGTTTCTAAAGTTACATGAAATTAACTGGTAAAGAAAAATTTGCTACACGATATAGTTTAAATCTACCATAATGCATATGTGTTTTACAGTTATACACGTTATGACAATATAGAAAGAGTGATAAATTTGTATGTGGTTAACAACGCCAAGCAAAAATCATAAAATTATTCATTAATACTGACATGCTAAAAATAAGTTTGAAAGTTTAATATAAATATTGTCCTGGGTAAAATTGACCTCGTGAAAAATGGGGGGACTGGACCTAAATACCCGAGGAAAACTTGGCTCCCCTGTTTCCTAAATAGTGCTAATCATGTATGTTGATAGTATCGTTGATCATTGCAGACCTCCAAATCATTATCCTCTACTTTACTCCACATATCTTAGGAGAAGAGGTGTATCGTGTGCTTCTCTACGCCCAAATGCCACTACCGCTATGGCCTCCATCTAACGGCTCACAACACAGTGTACTCTTGATATAAGATTTCTAAGTTATTTTTTTCTGAAACGGAGGTTGAAATTATCCGCCTCTACATCAAATTTTGGTGAACACAACTTTTTTATTCTATTATTTATCAAAATTCTACAAACAAATAGATCGATTAACCTGAAGCCGCTCGAGGTGGGTAGTTGAGTCACTCAACTCGCACGATGTAGTGTGCTGGTCACTCAGCTTCCCTCAACTCGCCATAGACTAATCATTTATCTCTCAAGTCCCACCATTCCCGTCGGTTTTAAGTTACTCCCCAATGATGTCAACCACTAAGCCCGTCGAAAGCGCTAATGAGCTCCCGGACGTCTAATGTGTCACTGTCCTACTGTCCTCATTGACACAGTGCAATCATGGCAAAATTCGGTGTTGCCTCATCACCTATATTTTCGACATTTTTATAAAAACCACATACTCCAACTGTCCCTAAATAAGTGTATTTCTAGTTTTAGTACTAAGTCATTTTTTAATTTGACCATATATATATATAAAGTAGCAACATATTGGTATATATTAAAACTTCAATTCAAGATGAATCTAGTGAAACTAATTTAATATCATAAATTCGAATACTTTCTCATATAAAGTTGGTAAAAATTTAATAAGTTTAACTTACCTTAAACGTTAGATGTACACTTATTCGAGTATGGAGAGACTAGGTAGTTCATTCGGTATACCAAAGTTGCACCCGAGCTTAAATGCTCCTAGTTGATTATCATATTCAAAAATACAAAAACTCCAAAAAAAATCTTTTAAGAAAATCAGAGATAGAGATGTTATAGTTCCCTACAGACGTGTAAGTTTCATACAAAAATGACACATTTGTGTTCTCTGCAAAAAAAAAAATATCGGTGGCTAACATTAGATCTACATCTGTTTTTTTCGAGCACTGATCTGTCTTTTCGCACAAGCACAAATAAAGTCATTTTCTTGATGAAACTTGGTACGTATGTAGAACACTTTAACATGCGGGTCTCTGTTTTTTTTTAGAATTAATAAAAGTGTTTTTTCTATTTATTTTTTCAATTTTCGTGCTCAACCAGTAGCATGTGAGGTTGGGAGCCAAATCTGCTCTCCCATTATTTAGGTAAATTCAAACTTTACAATATTTTTGTGAGCTATGTACACCCATTGTTTTGTAACCGTAAATTGTTTGGAACCCGGCTCTACCTGGTAACTGTAACTGTAAATGTAAATGGCTCCCGAGCTAAAGTGAGCTTGTTTTTAAAAACTCAAATCAGCACCTTTGAGTTATAAAAAATTGAGATTTTTTTTAGACGTGGACAGTGTGGAGATTTACAAGGGTGCAAAATTGTGACTCAAAATTCGTGCTAGTTTGGACTCCACAAAAAGGACAAATCGTTAATTTTTTCAAGTTTTTGAAATTATGTACCTAGATCCACAGTAACCCAGTAATAACACATTGAAAAGCAAACTAGAGTAAAAGGTGGAGGCATAGAAAGAGTAAACGCACCGTCCGATAACAATCGGAGGGTGCAGAAGGTGTCCATGATCCTACCGCGAGAGAGCGACACCTGTGTCCAGGAACCTCGCCACGTCCGCGTGGCCCACAGCCTCCCACGCCGGCCTGCGTGTCGGCTAAGCACGAGGCTACGTGGATTCCCGGAACTCGCCGGAACGCGACAATGCGCAGGCCCGTGAATCCTTACCGTCTGGCTCGCAGATTCACCGGGACGGTGAACGGCCACGTCGTCCGCCGCTCGCTGTCGCTGCCGGGCTTTTCAAAAGGACGACGAGGAGTGTAGCGTCCAGCATTCACCGGCGTTTTCCTCCCAAGAAGCTCAGCCAAGCCAGCAGCTCGTCAATCGTCAAAGCCTTCCCGCTTTATCCATCCAGTCCAGTCCAGTCCACCATGGCGGCCGTGGCGCGAGCGATCGTGTGCGAGGCGGTGCCGCAGAGGGCGGCGCCGGCATCGTCGCAGCAGCAGGCGAAGCGGGACGGCGTCGGCAAGATCGTGCTCCAGCCCCGGCTCGCCACGCTCCGGTCGTACGGCGCCGGCAGTAGCGCCAGCGACGCGGTGACGCGGAAGCGGCTGCCGGGAGAGGTCCTGGAGGGCGGCGGCGTCGGGGACGCTGCCCGGGGCGCGCCCTTCTTCGCGTCGCTCGCCGACTACATCGAGAGCTCCCGCAAGAGCCAGGACTTCGAGACCATCTCCGGCCGCCTCGCCATGGTGCGCGCCTAGCTAGCGCCGCCTGTTCCCGCTCTGTTTGCTTGGAGACCAGCGGCTAACAATTTGTTCCTCTCTCAGATTGCGTTTGCGACGGCGGTGGCGGTGGAGGCGACGACGGGGGACTCGCTGTTCAAGAAGCTGGACACGGTGCAGATCGAGGAGGCGACGGGGGTGTGCCTGGCCGTGGTGGCCTCCGCCGCCACGTTCGCGTGGGTCTCCAGCGCGCGCGGCCGGATCGGGCAGATGCTCACCCTCGGCTGCAACTCCTTCGTCGACACCCTCATCGACAACGTCGTCGACGCGCTCTTCGCCGACGGCCAGCTGCAGGACTGGTCCGACGACGCCTGAATCCAGTGCGCACACATGCACTACATACGCGTGTAGATACATACTCATGTACTGCTACTAGACAGACGCTACGTACGCATCATAGTATAGAATTAATTACTAGAGATCATATTTCTTCAGAGGTGGACACCATGGCTATGCTACAGAGCTCCGATCATCTGAGTGATTACAGTTTTGTAGTCGAATTTCCTTGATGTCTGAATGGACAGTAGCCAGTCCGGGCGTTGTGCAAGGCTCTGAAGTCTGAAATGTATAGATCTCTGCAACGATGTAGTGTACTGGGTGTAGTACTCCCTTAAGTTAACTGTACCAGTAGTATCTAGAGCTACTGATACTGTAAGCTAGAGACAAGCATGTAACCAGAAGCCTGTAATCTACTCTCAGGAACAAAATACGACATCTTGGGGTTCTGGTAAATGCATTAGATATCATCTATTATGTGATGTCTCATCATTACTCATTTCATTGGACTGTCTTCTGAGCTTCGATGCACACAAAATTGCGATCAATAGGTTTGAACGACAAAATTGTGGCCTCGACTTTCAAGTGCATCTGGTTGCTGTCTTTTGCTCACATTTCTCTGTACCTGTACAACTTCAGTCAGCGTTCAGCAGTCAACGAGGTACTGAAGATTGTGTTTCAGACTGACGTACAAGAAAAAACCACATACCGATTTTTTCTTGATTGTGTATCTCCATTTTTTATTGATTGTGTATCTCCTTTTCTCCCGACAAAAATTAGGATTACTTCAATCGTGTTAGACCATCTCCAATAGGAGCAGCCAAATTCGTGTCCGACACCCCCCAAATTCGTGTCCGGCACCCCACTTGAGCCCTTTTTGAGGGTGTCGGACATGTGTTCGCTAGATTGGAGAGTGTTCTCTCCAGTGGCGCCCCAAACAGAGGACACACATCAAACACCTTGTGGGCATCGAAACGTCGCGTGGTCGCGTGGGAACTAGGCTTCTGGAGAGACGTGATGTTGCCGTTTTAGCTTCGTGCGTCGCTTCGAGGTGGTGATGTCGTTGCTTCGCATAATTTTTAACCCCTCGTTCGCATCGATGCCGGCCGCACATCGCTCACATTCTCTCCGTGCAACACCACCCACACCTCGCTCACGATGTCGTTGCCGGAGAAGGAGGCCATGGTGGTGGAGCAGGAGGAGGACGCCGTGGTGGCGGAACCGGAGCAGGAAGAGGAGGGCGTGGTGGTCGAGCCGGACCATGAGGAAGATGCCACGATGGCCCAACCGGATCCGGAGGAGGAAGACGCCACTGTGACGACGAGCCCGCAACTCCACCCGCACGTCCGGCTTGGTCACATGTGGGAACCTTGGTCCCCGTGGTTGACCCGGGTGGCTTGTGCAAACCAGCCATGGCTGGCACCTATATGGGCGGCTGCACACCACCAATTCCGCACGCCACGCCGGAGGACGACGGGTCTGGAACCTCGCCACCCAAGACCGAATCGGATGACGACGAGTAATTTTCATACTTTCTATTTATAGTCATATGTAAATGGGATGCATGCATTAATAAAAAGTCTCAATTCCGGGCATACATGATAAAAAGTGTCCGTCTAGATGCGCATCCTTTCTTCCACGAAGTAGGCCTTTTGATTGGGGCTAATGTCACTAGTGTTGATGGCCATGAGCAAACGTTTCTCGCTCCTCTATGAGGCCTTAAGTTTGGTCTTCTGCATGTCGAAAAAGGTGTGCCATTTTCTTCGTTATCGGCGTGCATCTTCAATTTGTTAGCCGACGTCGCAGCCACCTCCTTAACGTACATGGCGATCGACTTTTGGACGGAGCCTGAGGATGCCGTCTTGTTTGACGCCTTGGATGCCTTGACACCAGTTGGCCGATCCGCGCTGGCCCCAGGATCTTTCTTTCATCTCCCTCGCCCCCATCCTCAGACTTGTCGTTCAAACTAAGCTGATGTTTGTTCCACTTCGACAATCTTGAATTGCCTCCCAACAATGCATCAATTTGAAGGGTTTCTTGCCATCCACTCACATCATTCAACTACACAATGAGCACAAGTCAAATACATATGCAAACTAAAAGCAATTCACATGGCCATCTACACATGAAGGGCCTACTTTGTCGAAGTCATTTTTGCCACTCTCATCGCTCAACACAATTTGCTCATGACACCCATGAAACTTATTGCAAAGCAAATGTATGACGCTCCACCAGTTTTCAACCGATTTGGTATTGCGATCGGAAAGCAAGTCATTTGGTGGATATGCTTTCCTTTCGCTGTAGTCCTTGTGAATGCATCTCCAGGACAATTCACAAGTTTGTTGTGCGCCGCGGGTCGCGTCTAGCCTTACCGTATTCTTTTAAAATTTTATAACGAAGGAAGATCGCTAAAGATGGGTAGAGGTGCGGCACCTCTACCCATCTCTAGCGATCTTCGGCACCTCTACCCACCTCTAGCGATCTTCCTTCTTTATAAAATTTTAGAAGAATATTTTTTATAAGTCTCAAAGAAAATTTCACAAAAATTTCTGGATGTAGCCAATGGAGCATTCCACAAACATTCAGAAAATCAACTTCAAATATTTTATATTCTAAGATACAGAAAAAGACAAAAGTGTGAATCTGAATATACATATTTTTAAATCTCTAAATTTATCTGATTTTGTCATTTTTTTGTAGCGCAGAACGATGTATTGAATTTATTTTTTACGCGCTTGCTTGATACATCATTGAACACCTCCGGGATTGTTTTCACATTGTTTTTTAAACTTGTAAATATTATTTTGATTTTTTAAAGACCAGATTCACTTATTCTCGGGAGCACAATACACTTTCTCACTTAAGAGTGGAGTAGGTATAGCACATGCAGAAGAACACGTGGCGCGCAGACGAGTTCTCTTCACACGAGTTCCCCTTGCCGCGCATGCGAACGCCTACCCCTGGCGACGTGGCAACCACCGGCCAAGCGCCGGTGCGCCATTTTTGGATCCCGCGTCCTCTCGACCTCATCGGCATCAGCGGTCGCTCACCCTGACAGTCTCATTTCGCCCAGTTACAGCACCCGTTTGGAAGCAACCTGAAACATCTTCTCTCAGGATCCTTGACAGCGACATTAGTTTATAATTTTGATCTCCCACTGGGAAAGAGGCGTGCATCTTCTTCCTCTGTTTTCTTTCGTAGAAAAGCACTTTGTTTTCAGTGATTCCTGCACATCTGTTCTTCTCCCCTTCGATGGGCGTCGGCATGGCCACCGGGCGAGACGCTGGCGGCGGTGGTGGTTTCGGTGGGGAGAAGGAGGGGAGGAGGAAGAAGGCGGAGCTGTTGCAGGAAGTCATCCATGGCGTCCTGGAGGAGAACAGGGTTAAACAGCAGCAGCAGCAGCACGGGGAAGAAGAGGGCTCCGTGGTTCCACGGGATCAAGAGGAAGATCATCTCTCCTCGTTGCTCTCCAAGGTATGCTGCATAGGTGTTACTTGTACATCTGAACTGTTTCAGGTCTTGGGAATTGTTTCTGATCGCATCTGCATTTATTTACATCTGTTTCCCATCAGGATTTGGAGAGCGGCAAGGAGGTGGGGCTAGGCGACATAGCGAAAGACCTGGACAAGATCAAGAGGCAGAACAAGATCACCCACATCCTGCTCGGCACCGTCATCGTCATGACCGCCGTGTGGCAGTTCAACGAGGTGTCGTTTCTCCTCGCGGTGCAGAGGAAACTCAGCAATCCTTTCAAGTCCTTGGGGAACATGATCAAGGGTACACTGAAGAGAGGGGGCAAGCCGATGATCGAGGCGTCGCCTCTGCCACCGATTGGCATTCCTGATGTTACTCAAACTGATTTGCCGATGCTAGTCATCGGCAACAGTGATGGCTAGATCTGTCGGGTGATCAAAACTGATGGGAAATGCCATATGTTATCCCCTCCAGATTATGTTGCCCATCTTGTCTATGTCTGCATACTGGTCTCTCTCCCGCAGTCCCGCTAGTAGCATAGGGGTACTATAAAAATGCTCATGTTAGACAGTGAGGCACAGAATGATGTAATTCAGATTGTCATTGAAGAAGAAGAAAAACCCTTTCTTCAGTGCTTGATATATATCTTTCCACCCTTTCTTGACAACAACAAACTACCTCAATCATGTTAGGAAACTCAAGTAAGTTACACTGTAATCAGGAGGCATTCTCGATCGCTTCGATGCACCCCAGCACGGTGGCCTTCTGCGACATGGCGGATACGAGAGCTTCATGAGCCGCTTTGTTGTTCTTCAGAAGTGTCGCAGCAATCAGGACCTGCCGAACCAAATAATACATCGACATTGTATCAGTACATCATGTATCGAAGAAGCTTTCACATAAGATAATTCAGAATGAGATGATGGTTAACACTCACTGCCCATCTGGTAAGGTTCTGTTGCTGCTCTTTCCTTAGCGGGGGCTTAGTCCTGTTCAGAAATCTCTACAGACCGACCGACAGACAGAAAGGTTTGTTCAGGTGCTTTCTTCGGGAGACTTCAGAATGAGACTGTGAAGTACAGAACCTAAAATGAGCTGAAAAAGTTGTATATCACCTGAAGGGAGAAGAGGTCGGCTGATTGACCGACAACCTTGTCGTACTCCAGACCTTCAGCAGCCAGCCCGGCCATTGAGATCACTGCTAACCTGGCGAAGTTTATACATTTCAGTCAGCAGCTTCTCATAACTATGATCTTATATTGGTTTATTTAGGCACGGTCAGTGTAATGATCAGGTTAAACTGCAATCCACAGTTTGATGCAGCAACTGAACCGAATGCACCATATATAAACAGGAGTGTGCAAAACTGAACATAGTTAAAACATAAGAACTACCTGTCCAGCCCCTTCTGATCAAGCTGACCACTGTATATCAACTTTTCTAATTGTTCATCGACCAAATTAACATGCTCCTTCCCGATGTCCAGAGAATACCCCAGGATTGGTAGGCCGGTCAAATAGGCAACTAAGTCAGAAAGAGAACTTTACAGTCAGTAAGTTCCTAGGTGCAGATCATACAGCGATACACTCTTGTTGCATAAGAAAATAGCGACATACCCAGAAAATGTGCGGCTTCGTGCCTAGCAATCCTCTCTTGGTAGTCAGGAAAGACGGAAGAAAAAGAACCAATTGCGACCTGCAGAAGGCTGTGATGATGGATGCAACATTAGCACTAGTTCTTTGTGCAGATGTTAGAGAAAAATATCTCTCTCTGAACATGCAAACTAGTCCTCTGACAAAACATTTTGTTACTATGTCAGAAGCAACATACCCTGGAGAAATGCTACCGATAGCCAACACTACCAGTGAAATGCTTCCGGTCAAGTAGGGGACAAAGAAGCCCCAATCCTGCGACGTAGAGTACATTTTTCTTTTATTTTGAGATCAAAACGATTTTTTGGCTGTCTATTGAGGTCAGTGTTCGGATGTTTCATAACAGAGTGAGAGGCAGGGAGAACGTACGTACCCCAGGGAGCTGGCCTGCAAGGACGGCCAGGAATCCGGTGGTGCCGACGACCGTGAACAGAAACGCTGCCTGCATGATCAGAGCAAACCAATTGCAGAATTACATTCTTCAGTTATAGTGCTAATTTGATATATTTCCACCAATAAAACCAGCAATCCGGGAACATTTTTCAGTTATAGTATACATCAGGGTTTTGTTCCTTACATCGTTTCTAACACTTGGGATGGCGAGGTTCTCGGCGTTCTTTATCCCGAGTGTGGTGAGCTCCCTCAGAGACGTCTGTTCAAAGTTCAGAAACAAGACAAGACAGGTTAATTCATCAGCTCAGCAGCCCGTGCTTGCAACCGCATGCATTGATGGATCAAATCGCAGACCGTGCGGCGGGACATGTAGGGCTGCGAGCTCCACCGCTTGGCCCAGCCGAGTTCCTTCAGCTGCTCCAGCGCCTGCTTGGCCTCCTCGCTGTCCTTCTGCACCACAACGCAACTCACCATCGTCAGTCAGCTCTGGTCGATGATCCCGTTCACCTCATCTCCGAGCTCGGAAGTGAGCGAACTGGTGCCGTGTTTTCACCTTTTCGATGGCGGACCCGAGCGCCTTGAGGTCCACGCCGGACGCCGCCGCCGAAGAGGACGCCGCCGCGACCCGCCAGCTGTGGCGGCAACGGTGCTCGCCGGCGAGCTTCAGAGGGTTCCGGGGGTTCGCGGTGGGCGCGACGAGGGCTGCCACGATCGCCATGGCGTCCTTCTTCTTCTTCCAGCAGCAGCCGACCGCCAAGTGAAGGGGATAACAACACAGTTCAGAATTCAGAGCCGGGCACGCAGACACGTTTCAGAGTTCCAGTTCGATTTTTTCCCATCTTGCCAACCTCTTCCGACGACGTGTCGCCCTATACGCCGTCAGATCCTCTCTGCTCTGCCCTCCACGTAAGATCCCAGCCGCTAGTTTGAAAAAAAACCTTTATTTTCCACGGAAAATCCTGCGCCGCAATAAATCACGCCGTTGGAAACCACTCCATTGGCGCCCAATCCCCACTTCGTCTTCTCCTTCCCCTTCGCCCCGCTCCGACGCAGCAGCAATCCCAATCTCCATTCCACCACGTCGCGAGATGCTCCTCCTTCGCGCGCACCTGCTCCCCGCTCCGGCCCTGCAGCCCAGGCCCGCGGCCCGGAGACCACTGCCGCGCGCTCGGCGGCGACCGCGCGCCTCCGCGTCCCCCTACGGCGTCGGCACCGCCGAGGAGGACGCCTTCACGCGGTGCTCGGGGTACCTCTTCGAGGAGGGGCGGCTGGCGTCCGAGGGGGAGCTCCCCACCGCGTACGACATCGACGGCATCGCCGCCGTCTACCGCCGCCGGCCGCTCCTCGTGCTCCGGCGCTCGCTGCAGATCGGGGCCTCCTTCGGCCGCTGGTTCGCGCTGCGGTACCTCGACGCAGTCAACGAACGCGCCGACGGCATGTTCGAGGTTGGTCTTCCGCCTCGTGTCACGCTTGCTTTAGTGGTCTCGCGCACAGGCGCAGGACGCGCGGCTACTGTTCGATTAAATACCTAGCCGTTGTTTGACTCACGGGATGATTTGGTGGTGCTGCTGCTGCAGATCAGGGCTTCTCAGCTCAGGAGGATACTGCTGGAACTTGGCCCGGTATGCTTTCTCTTACAAGTTACAATGCGTGGCCGTGCATGTCCTCGTCCATGTGTAGGTGATGGTGATTAGCGGGTATGTGATGCTATGCTCTTTTGATGACAGGCATTTGTGAAGATTGCACAAGCAGTTTCGTCACGGCCGGTGAGCTTCACCACTCCCTCAAGTAACCGACGTATCTTCATCCTTTGTTTGGTGAATGGCATAATATGAACTGTCAAATGGATATTGCTACATCATTTGAAACAGTAGCAGTGTTGCAGTGTTTTCAGTATGACCTTATAGAGAACACACTGGCTATTCTCTTCAAAATCGGATAATTGACGACCAGGGATGTGACTACCTTTGTGTCTTTTGCTGCAGGATGTGATTCCTCCTGCATACCTTGACGAACTTTCGCTCCTTCAAGATCGTATAGCACCATTTTCAACCGAGGTTGCTTTTGATATTATAGAAAAGGAGCTTGCGATGCCACTGGACATGATTTTCTCTGATATATCACCAGAGCCTGTTGCTGCTGCATCTCTTGGGCAGGTCTGTTTTTCTATCATGTTGTGATGCATTGAGGGTTCTTCTCTTACGACTTAATAATCACAACTTACCAATGTTAGCTACAGAAGAATCAGAGCAATCTCTCGTGACTATTTGCAGTCAGTTGTGTTTACGTACTCGAGTTCAGTTGTATGGTGCATGTCGAGCTTGTTCATATTTGAACTTCAAACACCAAAACTAATATGCAACTCAGTCTCAGTGAACTTTATGCATATTACACTTCCCTAAAGTAATTTAGAAGAACTGCATATATGTATTAAGAGGTTGAAAGCAGCTAAATGAAAAAGGAACAAACTAGTAGGATAAGGACCATGAGAATCTCAAGACTTTAATCATACTTCAGAACCCGTAGTAATTAACCATGAATATTTTTACTGTTGTAGGTTTACCAAGCTAGGCTACGTTCCAATGGGAAGGTTGTTGCTGTCAAAGTACAAAGGCCTGGTGTCCAAGCCGTGATTTCCTTGGATATCTATATCTTGAGGTTCCTTGCTGGTGTTGCCAGGAAGGCTCGCAAGCTGAACACAGATCTTCCGGTAAAACTGGAGTCCTATAAATTCTACAGTTTGTCTCTTTGTAAGATAGATAGAAAACAGATCAAATGGAAGGGAAAATTCTATTATCCCTGTCCCCAAATATAAGATGTTTTGGTGGGCTATCTTATATTTGGGCACCAAAACGTCTTATATTTGGGGACAGAGGTAGTACTTTTAAAAATGAAATTTTTACTCTCTTATTTTTATATTTTTTAGTCATATTTATATTTACTTACAATCTTATATGTTTGTTACCTTGCATGTAGGCTGTGCTTGACGAATGGGCATCAAGCTTATTTCGGGTAACTTTTCTATACATGTATTTATTACTCTTTTCCAACTCATGCAAGGATTACGAGTCGCACGACTAGTCGCGACTAGTCCACGACTAGTCTATGAGTCGCAACCTGGAGGTCGACTCAAAGGTTCGACTCGACTAGTTGGATGAGTCGAGCAACTCGTTCGACTAATCATGACTAATCTCGACTAGTCACCCCTCTGAGTCGATCAACTCAAAAAATGGCCCCACAACTCTTTTTTTTTTTTCAATATTGTCGTTGCCCCAACAAAATCCTAGATCGAACTGGTCCAGATTCCCCCGTGAAACCCAAACAGAGCCCCGACTACCGCCAACCAGTTCTCTTGGCCACGAGCCTGCCTACCGGTCGGCGCTGCCACAAGTCCATTGCAGCACCGCCTGTTCCTTCCAGCTCCTAATCTTATCCTCCACCTGCTGTTCTGCTCCTCCGCCGGCTGCCGCAGCTGCTGGTCTGATCCTCCACCATCTGCTGCTGCTCCCATGCTCCCAGGCTCCTCCCCCAACTCTCCTTCACCGGCTGCTGCTCTGCTCCTCACTCCCCTGTCTCCAGCCCCAAGTCATGCAATATATGAAGCACTCAATTTGGCCATACTGTGTATGAAGGTGTTGGCATGAGACATGGTCAGGTAGAGTTATGAAAACCCCGTCAATTAGGGTCTTTTAAAAGTCCTTGCGCAGTTCCCGTGCGTTGGTGCGGATTACAAACTATGTTGTAGTTAAGATCTTTCAGTCGTTCATGCAAAATCAAAGTATTCATATCCATTTTCATCAACTGTTTGTGTTATATCTTAGCATGTGGCGTAATCAACAGTAGGTGGACCACAGTTGCCAATTGCCATTTTGTTAAAAGTGAAGATAAAGATAGAGGTATAGAAAATAACCATCAGTTAGGGCCATTAAAGGTACTCCTTAAGCATGCTTCCAGTAGACTATGTAGAAGATAGAAGTTAACTAGAAAATTATTGCCAAAACACTATGCATACTGGGTTGTGGATTGGGGGAATCCAGTAAAACATTTTGGTTAAAGTTGAAAGCATTTGGCACAATGTTATCATTCTTCGAGTCTGGCAAGTGTGTAGCTATCTACTATCTAGTTTTCTTTAAATCATCCGCATATTCTTAGATCTTTACATTGAATACAGGTAAATCGCATTTGATGCAGGAGATGGATTATAGAGAAGAAGCAAGAAATGGACTTAGGTTCAGGTTAGGTTCTTTATTGAGAAGCCAAAGTCCAGTTCTAATATGAAGTTATGAACACTATGTCAGTAAAATGTTTTCAGGAAGAAAAATCAACATATAACTTTTCATAGTAACGTTTATTTTGTTGACATGCATACAACTGTTATTTGACTAAGCTGTTGCAATCGCTAAACCAGCTTGTTGCCTCCAGGAAACCCATCACTAGGATAACCATTCCACTGAAATATTAAAAATAGTTTTACTCTGTTACATCCAGAATTGTGAAGGACAACTGATCATAGAATTACTCTTGCAACTAAGCATCTCAAAAATATATCATGCGGGAAGCTAAGAACTGAGGATTCTATTGTGATATTTCAGTTATAGGTTCATCAACGTATGTGTATGTGATGAAACAAAGAACAATGCACAAGTTTATGTTTGGCGTATAGCACCAATATTAATCATGTACTTTCCTTTCTGCGCCAGAAAATTATATGGGAAACTTAGAGACGTGATGGTTCCAGAAATGTATCTTGAACAGACAAGGCGACGAGTTCTTGTCATGGAATGGGTTGAGGTGCAGTCTATGATCTTATTTACTTGTTAGCAACCAAATATGAACACTCTGCATATATAACTAGTTATTGACTCAATGTAGTATGATCTTTTAGGGGGAAAGGTTATCCGAAGCCAGAGATCAATATTTGGTTGAGGTAAAGCAGTGCATATCAGTACTTGAATAAATCAAGTAAATATGGTATCTCACTAAACACTCTTGACAGTTAGATTTGCTAATGTTTGCTACCTTGTAGGTTGGAGTATACTGTTCACTTTCCCAGCTTTTGGAATATGGATTTTATCATGCAGACCCACATCCTGGAAATCTTCTGCGTACGGTTGATGGGAAGCTAGCATACTTAGGTAATTGTGGTACTTTATTGTTTCTACAGAGGTTACCCGCATTTAAAGCTTAATAACTTTTGGGTCGATAATTTTCTGCTTTACACTTTACCACCAATTACATATAGTATTATGTCTAGCTAACTGAAATACTCTATTCACTGTAGATTTTGGAATGATGGGAGAATTCCGACAAGAACTGCGTGATGGATTTATTGAAGCTTGTCTACATCTGGTTAACCGGGATTTTGATGGTTTAGCAAAAGATTTTATTACCCTTGGGTGAGAAAAACATTTAAATCGTCAAACTTATGAAAAATGTGTACATTCTGCTGGATGCTAGTTGTCAGAAATAAATTTCCTTTTCCTGCTGGACATCACCATAACAAAGTAGATGTGACATGTCTTTAATATCTTGCAGCTTGCTTCCTCCAACTGCTCAGAAAGATGAAGTGACAAAGGCATTGACAGGTACTCCAGTTCCAGATGAATGCCAGTAATATTAAGAAATGTAATTAGTTTAAAGAAATAGGTCATAATAGCACGTCTCCGTTTGGCATATCACTCACTACTCTCTGTTTGGCATATATGTCCCAGGTGTATTTGAAAGTGCTGTTAACAAAGGAGTTCAAAATATAAGTTTTGGAGATCTGTCTGGGAATCTTGGGCAAACAATGTACTGATCTTAGTTATGCGCAATGAAATTGAGTGCATACACTCAATAAGTTTATTTCATTAACTAGAGTGTACCTTGTTTCAGGTATAAATTCAAGTTCCAGATACCTTCATACTTCTCTCTTGTAATCCGAAGGTAGTAACTTTTTCTCATAGCTTAGGTATTGTTACGAGTCACTACATTTTACAGTGGTCAACAAACTAGCAAACTGCTTCCAAGAAGACAGAAGTCAGATTGTCTTTTCATATTTACTTAGTTTTTAAACGATCTTTTTGTGCTACATCTGAGAGGCTTTACATGTGTTTTTAGCCTTGCTGTCCTGGAAGGCATTGCAATCAGCTTCAATCCCAACTACAAAGTCTTGAGCAGTTCCTACCCATGGATTGCAAGAAAAGTTCTCACTGACAGCTCACCAAATCTTCGATCAACATTGAACACACTACTTTATAAGGTTTTATTTTCCCTAGTCCTTACTGTCTTCGGAAATTTTAAACTGTAATGATATCATGTGGTCATAATAGCAAGTTATTTTGTTTCAGGTTCATTTTTTAGATTGTCTACTGCAACTTATGCTAGTTATATAGCAAACATCTTACACTCTGTAACTAAAATGTGTTGCAGAATGGCACTTTCCAGATTGACAGTTTGGAATCTTTGTTAACTGAGGTTGGTTTGTTTCCTTACATGTATATGCATATGCTGCCTAAGTGCTGACCTTACTTGTCATGGCATGAATAACATTTCACTATTTGTAATTTGATGAAAGGCTTTTTTTGGAGACATGTGGAAGCAGCCCATCTTTTCTAGCCAATTTCATCTTGGAAACCAGTCAGTTGTCGCTGCTTTCTGGTCAAACAGTGGTCTGCATTTTTTGATATATTGTTTCATTGAGCCGATGACGATTTAGCATACTCATAACCGATTATGATCAATGCCTTTTTTCTTACTAAATTCTGTAAAGTGCGTGGAAACCAGCCACCTTTTGGCAAATCTTTGGGACTGGAAAACATGTCCTTTACAGTTTAATGAACTCTGTTTTACTTTCTTGACGCATGACTATTTTTCTTTTCTTTTTATAGTCGCTCCGGGCCAGATCAGAGCAGTCCTTGGTCACAAATCAAGAAGAAGATAGTGATAGTTCAAGATATGCAATTAAACAAGTGCTATCATTTACACTCACTGAACAGGTAAAACTGAACAAGATTGGTACTTATTTGATATCGAACTAGTCAGATAATCAGCCAGTACGGAACTCTCTTTCCAGGGTTCCTTTGTGAAGGATTTGCTACTTCAAGAGATTTCTAAGGTCAGTTAGCTTGTTACATGTGCACTTTTCACATCCTATCGGCTTCATCCTTCATGGAGTTTCTTATTCAACATAGGTCAGACCTAGGGTTAAGATTCACCTTTGCACTTCTCTTGCCATTAATGCTGTCATAGTGGCAGGCAGCTATCGGGTTATATGTTCTTTGCTTTTGAATTAGCAATTTGTGTAGGGAAGTTCTTCAGATTCTCATGGAGTTTTTCAAACAAGGCAGAAATGCGTCTGTTCCAAATAATATAGAATTCAAAAAAAGTACTCGACGTGGTTCATCTTCTGGCCAATCCGTGGTTAATATTGATTTACTGAGTACAGTAGGAATTCTTTCTGGCATCATACATGTATGCTTGAAATGAAATCAGACACCATTTATACACATATAGTACTATTTTCTTGCTATGCGTTCTCAAGCGTCTAGTGTTTGCAGGGACTAGATGCACTTGGAGTGGCCACATTAAGTTCTGTGACGTCTGCTGCAACCTCTAGATTGCCATTTGCACCAGCCCCATCACCATCACTGAACAATGAGGAGGCCACTAATTTGAGAAATCTACATCGCCTTCTGCTACTTTTATCAAAGACTCCTCAGAAGGAAAACTCATCTCCAGTAAGTAAAATTTTCAACAGAGGATGGAATGGATAAAATGCTTCCAGGTTACAGCAGAGTATGTTACGTAACAAAGCAAGCTTGCTGTTGATAAACCACAACCTTTTCAGACAAATATGAGTTGTGGACTCAACTGAAAAGATAACATGGGAATTTTTATATACAACATGCTACTTAAGGTGATAATTACATGAACTGATGAGCTGCAATGATGTCTGAAACTGACTTAGGAGATGCCAATCTAATTTTCAGATGAGGCATTGACTAATATTAGGAAAGGTAAAAGTAAGATATAAAATTAGTGGTGTTCAAACATGGTTTCTCAAATTTTCACCTGTGCTATCAAATTCTAAGCAGTGCAACACCAGTACTATCAGTAGTATTTAGTACACCTAAAACTGGCGTGAACACCCCAGCCTCAACCCGATATTTGAGGATGCTTTAAGGTTTTACATCATTTGGTTGTACGGACATTATATTATGACGTTCAGCAACATTTTATTGTCCATATATGTGTTGATACTATTAATCAACTATTCAACTAAGAGCACATATACTAGGTGAGTACTTTTTTTTTCGGGGTGTGTGTGTGTGTGTGTGTGTGCAGTGAGAGGTACTGGGTGAGTACTTGCATCAGATTTCACATGAACCATAAAAAAAATACACTTATGAACTATCAGTACTTCATGTCTGATGCAAGTAAAACAAGTCAGCTGATCTATTAACATTGCAAGAATGTACCACGTTTGTGTAGGCTTTGTTTGTATTATTTATCATTCAATTTTTGCAGGCTCCTCGATATGAAAAAGGAGATGATATCGTGGATGATGTTTCTCTTGTGTTACATGAAATGAGGTCTCTTCCAGAGTTTTTGCCAATTCTTTCTGTCATACCTGAGGTAAGAAGGAACTTACGTGTTGGATGAGATTATCTATCAAAGTCCATGTGGCACGTAGTTTGTAAATTCTTGGCTCCACGCCACCTCTCATTTTGTGCACACCCTTCTCCAATGCAGCTTCCACCAGAGTCCCAGCAGCAGTTTCTCCTCCTGCCTGCGGACTTGACTAGTCGTGTTTTATCTCGTGCTGTTGCAAGAACCATTAGAAGAATGTTCACATGAAGTTAAAGCGTATAGGTACACGTTCACAATCTCTCCTTCCTAATGTTTTACTCTTTATCCGTCCTTTGAAATACGGCTACAAGTACAAGGAGAACAGTTTCCCATGTTGTAGCATTATGGTAAAGGTCACCATCTAATTATTGGCTTTGCCATGCGTAACTTTGCCATGTACATTTTTGTTGAGAGAACATGTACATACCTCAAAAGAAAAGGAGGCACTGTAATTCCTGTGTGCTGTAATTGATGAAATTTGTTTAAATACTCAATAAAATACTACAGACTTATAGTTCGCCTCAAAAGAATAGATTCATGTAAATTCTGGTTGTTGCAAAATATACATTATACAAGGGAGAGATAAAACTAAAGTGCTGTGTAGCTATTTACTGTCAAATCCCATATACTTTAGTATACTGCCACAGTACAAAGACAAGACAAATATTGTCTCTATTGAGAGATATTTACATATTCATTTACACAAAGTAGAAACTCAAGTTATACACTTTCATATCAGTGAACAAATAAGCCCCGCCTATATCAAGAAGGTTGTCTTTGTCTTATATGCGAAGGCAGTACAACGAACAAAAAAAAAACCAACAGGGTCTAGCCCCTGTTGATTTTTGTTTATAGAAGAAACAACCATGAGCACCATATGTGAGTCCGGGGACTCGAACACTGGTGGGCTGGGCGCGCACCCGCTGCCCTTGCCAACTGGTCGACGCCCAGTTCTCGAGTACAACGAACAAGAACCGTTGGCTGTTGTTGTTCTTTTGAACCACTGAGAGAACAGGTCAGTTTCTGACCATGGCCTTCTCGGTAAGAAAGCTCTCCATCTTTAGCAATGCCTGTAAGAATGGAAGGTAAAAAGTCCAGTCAGGAACAGTTTGAAAGATCATCTCAACCAACTCAGAAATACCTCAATAGCGATGGCACTTGGTGTCAATACATTCACATCACTATGTCCTTGTTTGAATGCGATATCTGCATCATATTCAGCAATTGAGTAAAAACTGAACATGAGCTGAAAGCATCAAATTTTCAGTCATTTTTGCCCTTTTAGTAGTATAAAGCACAATGAAAACCAAAATTATGTTTAGCGATGTTATTTAAACTCTGTACTTCTTTATGAAACGTACCTTCAAGGGAAACTCTGGCATCTGCATTAGCATATGAGTCCATTCTTTTTTCAAAAAGTGTTGTGAGCTTCGCATAAGCCTGCATAAGAAAACAATAAAGTTATTAGCTGTGTCTGCATACTAAACTCAAATTACATATATAAATAAAAGCACCAGTAGCAACGCACCTTTGTATAAGGATCACCAGATTCCTGATGCAAGAGGGGGCGTGAAGATGTACCCACTGCAGCAATCCTTCTTGCAAGCGCATCCAGTGGAACATCTAACCAGATAGTGAGCCCTTTCTTCATATAACTCCTGCAAATTTTACACAGTAAACTTAGTAAGCATTGCCTTGAAAAGCAACTCGGGCTAGTTTATCACTTCAAGTACCAATTGATTGGTCGTATCACCGCACCACCTCCAGTTGCAACAATTAATCCATGCATTGACGACAAATCCCTGAGTGCCTCACTCTTGAGAAGTCGAATGAAATAAGATGATATCAGCAAATTTGCTTATCAGGTAGTTGAAGAGAAGCTTAGAATTGTAGACCGCTACTGTATTATAGGTGGAGAATGGCAAATTAAATCCTGCGAGAGAGAAGAAAAATGAAGGTTCTAGGACTTCGAATAGTTCCCTAATCCTCAATAGGAACGAAATAGAGATAATATCCTAATGTCTCCCAAGATAAATAAGCACACCTCGTTATCTCTGAAGAATGCTTCACTGTGGACCTGAAAAATCTCAGCAACCGACGGTATGCCAACAGCCTGCTCAACCAGCTTATCACTGTGAAAGGAAAGCACCGGCGTAACATCACAAAACCGTTTATAAACAAAATAGTTCAAAGAACATCTTGGTTGGTACTTAGTAGTTGCTGCAGTTATCATAGAAACCTGTCAAAGAATGAATAACCTAGTACTTCAGCAATTATCTTCCCAACTGTAGTTTTGCCTGAACCCATCATTCCTATACATAAATGTATACAAATATCATATTGGCAGTACAATATGTCGGGATTTGCCGAGTATAGAGCTGGTGCCGGGGAGTAAGAACTAACCAACTAAATAGACACATCGGTCATTCAAGTAAGGGAGCACATCCTCTGCTTTTTGCTGCAGTTAACATGTAGGTCAGTCATACTAACACAAAATGTGTAGTTGTATGAGTTTCTCAATGCAAACTTGTAGAAGGAAAACCCTCATTACATTATCGCCTAACCTTTAGTACGAGAGCTTCATCAGCAGAGTAATGGACTCTCTCTGTACCTGCAATCAATCATGCATGCTAGGTCACAATCCTTGGATAGCAAGATCAACCAATTATCTGTATGATGTTACTGTGTCTTTAGGTTCAGTGTCCATTTCAATGGCTATTTGCAGCTGGTGACTGATGTGGAACGAAAAGCTTCCAAGGTCCACAATTATTGCTGATTGCACCACTAATCCGGATACTTTACGAAATTCTCACGGGATTGTCCTAACTTTCTAGTAATGTCCTATGAAGCGTGCATGCAACAAGTGCCAGTGGCTGCTGCAGGCACAAACCCGTTAAGACCATTTTTCTACAACGGTACCAAACCTGAGTTACTCAGGTGTTTCGTCCTTTTTTTAGTTCTTTAAAAAAATAAAAGCTGAGGTGTTTCCTGAAGAAGAAAAAGGCACAACAAACTCAGGCTCATGTGCTTATTTTGAAAGCATAAGTGGCCTGTGAAACCGTTTGTTAAATCAGAACAAAGTTTGATAAATTCTGTGGTCCAAAGTTGCCCTCTTGATTTTCATATATTTTTTTCCGAACCCAATACCATATTTGTCCGCGACTTGATCATCAAAGAATAAACATAAAGCGACGGACCCTATGTAATGATCATCATCACGATCCACTTGTATGCTAAACAAAGCGTTGCAATGGTCGTTGACACGTAATCTTTATCCGCTTTAACCTTTCTTGCACCGAGAAGGCGGTAACGTGCGGCGTGCAGATCACCATCCGTGCAGCGGTGCTCTAAGGTAATGTTTGAGCTGGTTAGGTACCTGACGATCTCTTGCAACGCAGGCCCTTCAGTCCGGCACCACGGATCGGATCCGTGCTCCTCGCCGCATCGGAGTCGCAAACCAGTCGCCGCCGTGCCGGCTTCTCTGCGGCGAGCCTCACCGCCGGGACTGTAGCCGGTGGAAAGCCGTGCGGCTTTTGGTGTCCAGCCCAGGCACGGGGCTTCGCCCGGAGACACGTGCCGGCGTCCATCTCTCGATGCCCCCACACGCCAGGCGAGAGCTATGTATGGCGACCGTCTATCATCAGTGATCCGTGAAGACGAGACTGGATGTGGAGACCATTACCGGAACGGAGAACAACGGCGGTGGCCGGTGGAGAAGGAAGAGAAGCGGTATATATATCCTGTGCGTGACGAGAGGAGAGGAGAGAAGGTAAAAGTTGTTGTGAGATGGAGATTTGTTGTCTTGCGAGTTGCGAGGCTTTTATATACGACGAGGCTGACGTAAGTTCCGCTCCGAAGTGACCGGTTTCTTGTGGTGAAGTCCAGCACGTTTTGGGTATTTTGTGGAGGGACTGAAGTTCGCCTGTGCAATGCAATTAGGTCCCGAAATTCGTCCAATCAAAGTGTTTTGACAATGCGCTCAGGTGTCTTCGGGTTTGGTGCGGACTGCACAAAAGATGTTCCATACGATGAAGTTCATAGCTTTGTAATAGAAAAATAGTAAAAAAAACAGTGCAAAACGAAGAATTTAAGAGCATCTTCACGGGCACCTTAGAATTTTGTCCGACACCTTCCAAATTATGTCTACGTTTGGGGTTCGGCCCGGTGCTTCCCACACCGGCACCCCCCAAACGGACGGTCCATTTTGCCATTTTTTATCAACCTTTTGCATTTGCAAAACAATCGATGCAAACACCAAATCCTGCTAGCAAAAAATAAAGATAATAAATCAAGTCCGGCCAACAGCAAGTATGGCCACGGAAGTTTCGGCCAGCACCAAGGTCAGCCCATTTTGATCAACACGTTGTCGGCGGCATCACCGGACAGCTGCTGCCGGTGAGCCGTCTATGCGCCGTTCGTGACTATTGATCGATTTAGCGCGGGCGACTCGTTGTGGATGGCGTCCTTGTTGAGGTCGATGCCGATGGCGTCCTTGCAGGGGCGCATGGGTTGACGTCGTCGGTGCAGTTCTCGCCAACTCACAGATGGCGTCCTTGCAGGGGCGCATGGGTTGACATCGTCGGTGCAGTTCTCGCCAAAGTCACAAAAACTAAGTATTTCAGTGAGCTCACCCAAATGTCAACATGGTAACAACCATTTAAGTCACTTTGCATCAGGCTTTACAAAAGCTTTAATGTTTGGCACCATAATATTTTACATCAGTTCTTCGTAAAAAGATAAAACATGTAATATTGAAATACCCATATGTGTATACTCCCTCCGTCCCTGAAAGTAAGGCATTTTTTAAAGTCAAACAATGTAAAGTTTGACCAGGTTTCTAGAAAAAATAGTAATTAATAAAAATATAACATGTACTCCCTCCATATCAAAATGTAAGATATTTTAGCTTTTTTTGTCCACATGTATCTAGACTTTTTTTAGTGCAAGGTTCACATGAATCTTGCATTTAAACATGTATAGGTACATATGCACCAAAAAAGACTAAAACATCTTACATTTTGATACGGTGGGAGTACATCATATAAAACTATATTTCATGTTGTATCTAACGATATTGACCTGGTATTGTAGATGTTAATAGTTTTTCGCATAAAATTGGTCAAACTTTACACTGTTTGACTTTTAAAAAAAAGCATTTCTTACTTTTTGGAATGGAGGTAGTATTATATTTTGCAGATTTTTTTGTTAACTTTTCTATGAGGGAATGTTCTTGTCGATAGATGAGACATTTGTGTTAACGCCATCAAACTCTGAAATTGTGCATGTTGTGTGATTGTGAGTGCGTGGGCGCATGTATATCTTGCACTCGGTTTTTCTTAGTAAAAGTCCATACAACTCTTTTTAAACCAAATTCTATAAGCATAAACTCCATCATATAATACATAAGCATGATTCCTCAGCTTTTTCGATATTTTCCACGCGTGTTTTTCAATGAGATTTGGTGCAGATGACGATGGAAAAATTATTACAAGACCTGGTTCAGATTAAATTAAAAAAAAACTACACACAAGTCGCACAAGTAGCCTAATCAAGTGGTGATCTACGTGATGTCAAGGTGCAGTTTACGGCATTCTTCCGGGACCTTACCAGGTCCTTCCCGCGAAAAGGCTATCGATCTCCCGAGCCAGAGCATACTTGTCGTTGTCCTTTGAGGATACGGGTAGGCCGTCGGCCGGTGGAGCCTCCGGTGTTGGTTGGCCGGGGCCGGGCACCTCGCTCGGCCGGGTGGATCCAACCACCACCGCCCCAGTCCGGCGACGCCACGTCGGACGCGACCGAGGGAGGGTTGGTGGCCGATGGCGACGCCGCTTGCGTGCAAGAGCCCGAGAGTCATCGTCACTCAGGTTCAGGTGAGGTGAGACGTCCAAGGTTTCGTGCTCCGCTTATCTCTCCTGTGCTTGGACTGGAGAACTGGATTTGCGGTGCCGTCGGTTTTGGCGTAGAGCGTGACCATCTGGGTACTCGTGTAGTTGTGTTGAAGACCTGCGATTGATAGCAATAAGCCATGGCGTCCATGGCGTGCACGGTGGACTGGCGTCAGCGCGTCGAGGTCGAGTCCGTGCACGACATGGTGCGCGCTGTGGCGTGTAGGTGCGTGCGTTGTGTGCGTGAGTTCGAGGGCGTGTCAGTGCGCGTCTGTGCGCCGTGTGCTTGTAGTGTGTGTCGAGTTGTTAGCGAGAAGAACGGGGACCGCGTCCTGGGCGCGCCGGGCACGGCCGCATTGATCGCGTCAGAGCGCGATCATGGCGCGAGCTAGAGGCGTGTGGATCGTGGCGTAGTGGGGCGCGTGTGTGCGCGGCGTGGTGTCGTGGGTGCGAGCCATGGCTTATATAGCCCCCTCCTGTACTCCATTGTCAGCAACTCACGAGGACAGAGCTCGGGTTGCACTGAAATTCAGTTTCGTCAGTCTTTAGCTTTTCTGTCCTTCGTCTTCTACCTCCGATCGTGAGCAGAGCGAGTTGCAGGTCCTTGCCTGTAACGACAAGTGGTATCAGAGCGAGGCGATGGCGTTGGTTCTGGCTGCTGGCGTTGGGGGGAGCATGGCGCCGCTCCCCTGTCCGATGCTCACCGGCGACAACTACACCATCTGGGCGATCAAGGTCGAGGCCAACCTCGACGCGCAGGGTGTCTGGGATGCGGTGGAGCCAGAGGACCCGACGGCGGTGGTGAGCCCAAGGAAGAACAAGCAGGCGAGGGCGTACCTGCTCGGTGCGCTCGCGGAGGACATTCTGCTGCAGGTGTCGTCGAAGAAGACGGCGGCAGAGGTATGGGCGAGCCTCAAGACGTGGTTCGTCGGCGCGGATCGTGTCAGGGCGGCGCGCCTGTCCACGCTCCGCGGCGAGTTTGATCGCCTGATCATGGCGGACGGCGAGGCGCTGGATGTCTACGCCGGGAAGATCAGCGGCATGGCCGCCAAGTATTCGAGCCTCGGCGCGACGCTCGCCGACGCCGAGATGGTGAAGAAGCTGCTCGACACCGTGCCTGACGCCCTGTACACGGCGGTGGCCGGAATCGAGCAGTTCTGCGACCTGTAGACGGTGAGCTTCGACGAGGTGCTCGGGCGGCTCAAGGCGTTCGAAGAGCGCACGGCGCGGCGCAAGGCAGCGACAGGTGGTGAGCGACGGGGTGATCAGCTGCTTCTCACGGCGGCGCAGTGGGAGGAGAGGCGTCGTGCACGCGGCGGCGGCTACGACGGCGACGACGCGGGCTGGGGCAGGCGTGGCAAGTGCCACTACTGCGGCATCCGCGGCCACTTCATCCGTGACTGCAGGAAGAAGAAGAAGGATGAGGAGGAGAAGAAGCCAGCGGAGGCGCTGCTCGCGGACGCCTGCGTCAACACGAACCTCTACTAGATCATGGCTTAGGGGAGATTGATAGCAATAAGCCATGGCGTCCATGGCGTGCACGGTGGACTGGCGTCAGCGCGTCGAGGTCGAGTCTGTGCACGGCATGGTGCGCGCTGTGGCGTGTAGGTGCGTGCGTTGTGTGCGTGAGTTCGAGGGCGTGTCAGTGCGCGTCTGTGCGCCGTGTGCGTGTAGTGTGTGTGTCGAGTTGTTAGCGAGAAGAACGGGGACCGCGTCCTGGGCGCGCCGGGCACGGCCGCGTTGATCGCGTCAGAGCGCGATCATGGCGCGAGCTGGAGGCGTGTGGATCGTGGCGTAGTGGGGCGCGTGTGTGCGCGGCCTGGTGTCGTGGGTGCGAGCCATGGCTTATATAGCCTCCTCATGTACTCCATTGTCAGCAACTCACGAGGACAGAGCTCGGGTTGCACTGAAATTCAGTTTCGTCAGTCTTTAGCTTTTCTGTCCTTCGTCTTCTACCTCCGATCGTGAGCAGAGCGAGTTGCAGGTCCTTGCCTGCAACGACAGCGATGGTACGGATTGGTTCATGAATCGTGGCACCAAAAACATTCCTCAGTTTCCGCCACGATTATGTAGCCATCTAAGCGATTTTATTATTTGCACGAAAAATATGTTCGTCAACGAGAAGGTTCTATTAACGCACTCTGTTTTGAGTTTTATCGACTATAACTTCTCAATTTTAAACCGATGTTCGGAATTTCTTAGACAAATTTTGTCAAATTTATCTCGGTTGACCGTTTGAAATATACTTTGACGAGCAGGTTCATCTCGACGTTTCGCACACCTTATGTGTTGTAAGTTTTTCATTTTGACGGTCAATTTTTTTAGACTAAAGACCCGAGGGCCCGACTTTATTAGAAAGCCACACACACTGATCTAGCCAGCAAACAGAGTCTTATACAAAGAAAGCGAAAAAACGAAAAGGAAAAGCTGGGTACAAACACCACAGCCAGTAATGTAGTAACCAAACTACAACAGCGGGCAAAAGGAACAACAAGAAAACGAAAAACAGCTAAACTAAATGCCCCTCCTCCGAGAAACCTCCAGTAGCTGATATATTTTCGCTATTGCCTCAAGCTTGTGGAGCATCCCATCCCAGTTCCCTCTTTGACGAACCACCAGCAAAAATGAGACAGAGGACACCCGAAAATCAAATGCCGAGCCGACTCTACCTCCCCACACAAACAGCACCCCAAATCCCCAGGCCATCCTTTAGCTTTCAAGTCCACAGTCACTTGAATCCTCCCCTTAAAACACATCCAAGTAAAAAAAAAAAATTTCATGGGTATATTAGTTTTCCAAAGCTCCAAAATTCTGGTGTCTTTCACACCTGAATTCAGGATAAATTCATACAAATATTTTGCTGTGTACTTCCCCGAGTCAGCCAACGCCCAATACCCCACATCCGGGGCCTCAGACAAACACACACTCCTCATCAAATTCTGCAAACCTGCCCACTCCTCAACTTCCCTCGGACCAAACGAGCGAAAAAATGAAAGATTAAGTTGTCCCTGTCCCAAAACCTCCCTACCAGTAGCAAATTTGTTATCACAGTGAGCAAACAGAGTAGGGAAACAAAATTTCAGCGGCACTTTATCACACCATACATCCTCCCAAAAACTAGCCTTACACCTATCCCCAACATGATAAGCAATCGCTTTTCGAACCCATCTTTTAATGTTATGGAGCCCTTTCCAAAACTGTGACGCCCCAGCAGCCACAGACGCAAAGAAACTACCACCCCCCCAAATACTTTTTTCTCAAGATCTGACAACTCAAATCCTGATCTCGTCTCTCCAACTTGATAATCCATTTTGCGAGCAAAGAAACATTTCTAACTCTGCTATCCATGAAACCCATCCCACCAAACTCTTTAGGTTTTGCAAGCCGATCCCATTTCACCATATGATACTTATGTTGCCCACCATTGCCTTCCCAGAAAAAATCAACCCTTACCGTATCCGCACCATGATGAACCCCCTCCGGCAACATATACATCCCCATCAAATGTGTAGGCACATTACTAAGACAAGAGTCAATCAAGGTTTTTCTCCCTCCCGAGGACACAGGCTGCCAATTACCTAGTTTCTTCTGAATTTTTGTCACCACAAAATTCAGATCAGAAGCTAGCAACTTTTTGCATGAAACTGGCACGCCCAAGTACTTCAAAGGAAAAGTCCCAACCTCATAGTTAAAAAGATTAGCAATTCTTCTCTGTTCTTCATCATCTCCTCCCACTACAAAAACTTCACTCTTTTCATAATTGATTTTTAAACCCGACATTGCCTCAAAGCAAAACAAAATAAACTTCATGGACGCAATTGACCGCTCGTCATTCGCTAAGAACACCTCCGTATCATCTGCATATTGCAGATGGGTGAGACCGCCGTCAACTAAATGTGGGACCAGGCCTTTTATATGGTTCTTCTCTTTTGCTGCTGAAATCATAGCTCCTAGAGCATCTCCAATCAGGTTGTATAAGATGGGCGATAGGGGGTCCCCCTACCTCAAACCGCGAAATGTCCGAAAGAACTCACCATTCTCCCCATTTATATTGATGCACACCTTACCTGTTTCCACTGCCCAAATAATCCACTGCACCCACTGTTCACAGAAGCCTTTCTTCCTCAACACCTCTCTCAAAAAAGACCACTGAACTTTATCATAAGCTTTTTCAAAATCGAGTTTCAGCACAATGTCATGCGCATTTGTGCTATGCAACTCATGTAAAACCTCAGTCAAAACAACCACCCCTTGCATGATGTGTCTCCCAGGGATGAAAGCAGTCTGAGTAATACTAATGATTTTATCTGCCACCCTGGTGATTCTGTCCATCAAAACCCTAGTAATAATCTTGAAGATCACATTCAACAAGCAAATAGGCCTATACTGTTTTATTCCTCTAGGACCCTGAACTTTCGGCAACAAAGTGATAACCCCATAGTTAAGTCTCCCAAGGTTCAGCTTCCCTGCATACAAATCATCCATCATTTCTTTAACAGAGCCTTTCAACTTTGGCCAAAATTCTTTGTAGAACAGCACGGGGAACCCGTCCGGCCTGGTGCTGTGTTTGTCTTCATATCCATCACAGTTTCTTCAATTTCTTTTGTGCAAAATGACTTTGTCAGCTCAAAACAATCTTCTGCTGTCACCCTGCCCGAAAGTTTCCATGTGTCTGGATGCAGGCAAACTTTTGAAATTGAGGTAGACTGTGTTTAGGGTACGTGTGTTTTTCAGGCTTTGCCGCTGATGTGACTTCCGCCGTCCTAGCAGCTATGTGCTTGCTGTATGTGATATTTTTGACATCTCCGTCATCTCTACTCAGCTCGTAGCCGTGAACTCCGTCGTCGTCGCAGCGGCTATTAAGGTTAGTCACTGTCTTGCTCGATTCAGATCCTGGACATCATGTACAGGAACTCAAACGCGAGTGAAGTCCGCTCTTTCCCGGAAAGAAAGAGGGGATGCTCGAGAAAGTATCCGGTGGAAACCAACTTTCAATGAAAAATGATGAAAACCAGGAAAACATTATATTTAAATTTTCTAAAACATTCTAAAAAATGCACTTCGTTGGGAAGATTTCCAAGTTGAAACTCAAAACTTTTTAGGATCTATGAAAATGACAAATTTGGCAGTGAATAGTACCAAAAGTGACTATTCACTGATGAACTACTATTCATTGCTGAATTTGTCGTTTTCATATCTCCTAAACAAATTTGAGTTTCAACTTTCAATTTTGCATGTCTATATAACTCTACCTTTATAACGTAATGCATTTTTGTTAAGAAATTTCTAGAACTTTTAAACATGTTTTTTCATGGTTTTCATTGGTTTCTATTGAAAGTTAGTTTCCACCATATATTCTCGGGATGCCCAACGCGGATTGGGACTTTTTTTTTTGAACGGGTTGGGCCTTGTTTTTTCAGATCTAGGTAACCAAACACGATGCGACGGGCTGCTAGCGCAGATATTCCCTCCGTCCTCAAATAAGTCGACATCTAGAAATTTTAAGACAAATTATGGAGTGGAGTAGAAAATGCATTGTGAAGATGCAAGTCATTGTCTCTTCCCTATTTAATTACCCCACCTCCAATGAGCTAAGTGCATGTAGAAAATGAGGAGACCATTGTTGAATATTATTGGGCTTGATTCCCGTGTGATACTGTGATGAGAGAGAAGCATTATTATCTACTTTCAATTGCATTGAGAAGGTAGATGTACACTCTTTTGTGGAATTTTTTTGAATGCTAAACGTCCGCTTATTAGGACGGAGGGAGTAGATCCGAAGTCCGTGGCGAGAAAACAAAAATCTATACTACTATTAAAAGAGCAAACTTGTACTTGTTAGGATACTTTAAATCTAGACCGTTCAATGTCCGATCAAACAGTCCAGATCGCTCCAATGTTTGACAACTCAACATTGTCCGATTTTTCCCGTTTTACCCTCCCACCAAATCACATAATACTGCTAATGCCATCGTACCTTTTCGTGTTATGAGTAATTACAAAGGATTGCCATCGCTAAAAAAGAAAACGCTTGGAATTAAAACAGATCCGGGACCTACCGTCATGGCATGTACGCTGATTGATTTCCATGTACGCCTGATTGAAAAGAAGCGTACACAACTTGCACAACACGATACAAAACTATTGCCTATGGATTTCCATGACACACGGACAAGTCTCCATAGCACGCACGTTTTAGACCCTAAATAAATATCCACATCCAACCAACACGTTTCCAGGCACGATCCGAGCATCGAGCGAGACCTCGAACAATGCGACAACGCCATGAGGCCATGACGATCAAGCACAAGCCCGGCGGATCGACGGCACGGCAGCGATGCACACAGGCGTCCATGACGATCCCATCAAGTACAAGCACAAGCACGGCAACGATGCACACCGGCGTCCATGGCGATTCCATCGACAACAAGCACAGCGGATTGACGCACGGCAGCGATGCATACCGACGTCCATGACGATCCCATCAAGTACAAACCCGTTGGATCGATGGCACGGCAGCGATGCATACTGGCGTTCATGAAGGTACAAGCCCGGCGGATCGACAACACGGCAGCCATGAATACTAGCTTCCATGACGATCCCATCATGTACAAGCTTGGCGGATCGACGACACGGCAGCGATGCATACAACACGCCCTCATGCCGCATGAACCTCGACCATGTTTCGATAGCAACGCAGCCAATATGGACCAGCGACGTTGCCATGTCCAGTCGATCGAAAGAAGATAACAGCAACGCCGTCAAATATAGGTATTATCCGGTCCATCACCACCTCCATGTGATTGGATTCCATGACGTCCAGTGGAAACCTGCAGACTGCAGTAAGCTTTTGCCGACTGGAGATTTGATCGACTTTTGTGAGGGTTTCTTCATCGACTTTAAAGGCGCCATGAACTTCATCTCGATTGGTTCTTGTTGGCGTGGCCGTCTTCCACGCACGCCACCGCTCCCGCCGCAAGCCAGACGGCCTAGCAGCGGTCTTGCCTCTTCTCCGATCTCACGGAGACGTGTAATCTGGCAGCGATGTTCACGCCCAACTGCTTCCGATGCTCATGCAACTAAGCGCGCGATTGCAAGCTCCGAATAAGCTGCTTCCGTCGTTCCGTCTGCGGCTGCGGCTCTGAATTTTCTCTCAACCAAGACAACAGGTACGCAAAGATTGATCTATTTTTTAATCAGATTTACGCAAAGATTTACATTAAAAGGCGAATAAATTGACTTTTCATAGATAAGGCATTTACGTTCATATTTGGTTTCATGAATAAACTGGCTTCACCATCGTGATGATTTCCTATATTGGTAGTTCACTTCGATAATTTAATTGGATTAGACGTATTCGATGATTTGCTAATGCATGTCTTTATATTATACGTGCGTTGCACGTGCCCTTCCACTTACTATTAAAAGAGCAAACTTGTTGGGATACTTTAAATCTGAACCGTTCAATATCCGATCAAACAGCTCAGATCGTCCCAATGTTTGACAACTCAACAATGTCCGATTTTTCCCATATTACCCTCCCACCAAATCACATAATACTAATAAATTGCCACTCATCTCCGAATCGTTATTTTTGTCTTTCTCTGAGTTAGGCCATTATTTTCACAATTTAGCACAGAATAACTATTCGCCAGCGGCTCGCTCCGGCAGTCCGCCGCCCTCCGTCGGGAGGAATACCATGGAACCCGCCCTCCTGTCCGCCTCATGGGCATCGAGTACAACATCCCCATGGTCTCGGTCGCTGGACCTAGGGTTCGTCGCCACCGCCGCGATGCACACCGGGATCGCCGACTCGCCGACCTGCCTTGGTGCCACGCAGCCGCCAAACCGCAGATGAACGCCGGCCAGCCACCCCTGGTGCTGTGCTGACGCCGCACCGGAGAATAGATCCCTCATCACGCCGTCGACCGCCGCTGCTCCGTCCTCCGTCCACCGCTGAGCAGCCCCCTCCGCCTTCCGCCGATGTACTGCTGCAACCTGCAGGTTAGTTCCCTCCTCCCTCCTCCCTTCTCTCTTCTCCCCAGCTCCCACCTCATCCCTTCTACATCCTCCCATCTGAGCGCCGGCACCATACTCTTCCCCCCGTGACCTGAGCACTGTTGGTGCGGTTACGAAGGAGGAGGGCGCTTCCAGCGCTACCTTCCCCTGTCTGGTGCCGCACTGGAGAAGAGAAAAACAACCATCAACTGCTCTGGTACTTCATTGATTTAGAATTGCGGGATTGTTTCATTTGTGTGTTTCTTTCATCTTCTCAGCTCTTAGATGAAGCAGCGCTGGAATCTGAGATTTCGGTCCGAATTGCCTAGCTGACCATCAATCTGAGTAGTACGTGTGTTCCCTGGAGTAGTGTTAGTGACAATTGTTGGTGCTACAGATTTTATTTCAGATCAGCAGTACTAATAGGCTACATGAAACGGGTAATTGGCTATAGGCGTTTTGTGTACTGTAAGAGGAATTACCAACTGAACTGAACTATTCAGCTTAGAACAAGTTCTATTTGTTGCTCCCTTGTAGATTAATACACGTAGGTTGTCCTATTAGTTGATGGATGCTCTGCTAGGATAGGGAATTAATTGTTGAATTGCAGAGCAAACTGAACCTCATGCTTGGTGCCAGCTCCTGGATAGGATTAGGAATACTAGCAGTAGCTTAGGACGTTCCCTTTGGGGACAATTTCTATACTGTACTACTCATAGGTTTTGGAGCTTCGGTTCCCGGAGTGGTTATTCAGTTTGACATCTGTCTGAAGGTAAGTGCGTGACGAGCCCCTTGTATTTTGGTTGCCATCGTGGGTTGTACTTCACTTAGCAGATTTGAGCTACATTTTCTTAACCGTGGTGAGTTTGAGACTTTATCCTTGCTGTCCTTGCTTGTGAAATAGGCCTTTGTGGAATCAGGCATTAGAAACAAAGACATGAACTGTCAAGTCTGTAGAATGATTATCTTGGAATTGTTTTCTTTGCCAAATCTGGAATCAGCTGGTCGTACTATTAAAGAACGTAAGTTCGATTCAGTTCCATTTCATGCTTCAGTTTCTGATTGCTTAGGCCACAGGAAGCGGCATCTAGCAGAGTTTGTCGTCTTTTCTTCAGGTTCTGATGATTCAGTTCTATTTTCATGCTTCAGAATCACAAGGAACTGGTCTGCCCCAACGATTTGTTTAGTTTGTATAGATTGGTTGCTTATGTACACAGCAGACACCATTATTTACGTGCTCTGGCATATGGGCAATGCGCACCATTATGTTTCAGATAGGATATTTATCCTGCTTCTTTCACATGTAGCAGAAAAAAATGCAGACGCACTGCTACTATCCGGCGTTATGCATCCATTGTTGATTCTAATTTGCTTCAATATTCGCCATTATGTTTCAGATAGGATATTTAACCGGCTACTTTCACATGTAGCAGAGAAAAAATGCAGACGCACTGCTACTATCCGGCGTTATGCATCCATTGTCGATTATAATTTGCTTACGTATTCCATGTGCCCCACTATATCCATGTCTGTTTCTGTTTAGTCCCAAGTCCTGACTCCTTATATGCACACCGACAATTTAATGCAGAGATGGATATTTGAATTTTCTTTCGCTTTGTACTCATCGTTTGTGCATGTATTTTTATAGCTGCAATATTTATGTCACCCGACGTCGATGGTTAGTTATTTTGTTCTTGGCTTCTTGCCAGCTTCGAGAATACCGATGCTCATGCCTACATGGGACTCCATGCACACAGAACGTGCAACTCAAGTGAGTATTTCATAGTTCATAGCACTGAACTGAATATTCTGTGACTAATTTCTGTAACTTATCACTTTCTCTTCGGTCTAGGCAACATATATCAGATTGATTTACATTTTCAATACAGTTTGCGTTTTCAGAAATTTATATCGTGTTTAGAAGCTTCAGTTAGATGTTTTCGAGCTAGGTGTTTCCTAATAACTTGATCATTTTTTATTGCAGGCTTGCAGCTGCTATTTCACTGCCTAGGGTTAGTTCAAGTGTATTCTGGAGTAAAGTTTTCTACCAGCTGATTTGAGCTTGGGCGCAATTGTTCTGTTTTTGCCAATGCCCTTTTACTCCATGCTTTACATTTTCTTAAGTCTTGAGCTAGCTGAATGAATAATGTGGTGAGTGATGTTCTATCATATGATTATGATTGAACTAAAATATAGAGATGGACCTTTTATCATCTGGTTTCAGCTTACAAACAAATTGTGTTAGTTTGAAGCTGCTCTTTTCTGTCAGGTTTGCGTGAGCTATACGATTAAGATATGGAAGTCTTTCATCAGACGATTTGAGCTTTCAACATGATTTAGTCTGTGTACCTTTTCACTCTACAACTACTACTTCTGCCAATAATCCAGTTACTGTTGGAATCGTATAGTGCTAATATGTTACTGTATTAATTAACATTCTGTAGCTTATCAATGACGGACCAGGGGTGAAAAGATTGAAGGTAAGGCTATGTATCTGTAGTTGCTATGCAGCAGTTTTTTTTCCTGTGGCAAACCCGGTTGACAAATCTGAGCTGTGGTAGTGAGGAACAATATACCATTAGCATTGTTGCAAGACTCTTTGAAGCGGTAAAATGGAGGTGCTGATATTTCAAAAATAGTACAATATTTTTTCCCTTTGAAGCTGACAAAAATGTACGTTATCAAATACGCATTCTGAACACTAACCCTTTCACATGATACTCATATGTTCCTATAAAATGGAAGCATTATAACTTGGTACATTGTCGGTTTCGTGCTATCATAATATTTATTTCTTCTCTCATCAATCTTGGGACACGTGCATTGCACGTACATGCCAACTAGTATCATATAAACACGGAAGAGATAAGAATACCGGAAACAGTAGATTCCTATTGTTTTCGTCGAAAGAAATAATGAAACCAGAGACGAATCTGATCGGATTGAATCCAATGGATGAAATGAGCTATTTCTCTTTCCAATCATCCAATTCAAAACGAATTGAATCAAATCCAACAACCGTAGCAAAAGAACTCCTGACCCTTCCCAAACCCTCCCCGTTGATCACATTCTTTCCCAACGGGGCGCCCCTAAATTATTTTCACCACCCTTAACCAATTCCCACGACCCAATTTTTTTCCATTGTCCTATCAAATAAAATCCATCCTCGCTAGCATCTTCTTCTTTCCCCTGGATCAGATCAGACCCGTAAGTTCATGGTGTGCTTGAGGTCGCCGACGTGCAGCGTGTGGCCGCCGAGCGCCACCTTGCGTACGCCCAGCTCGTCCACCACGCTCAGGTCCTTACACACGTCCACCCTGAACGCCACCGTGCCCGCCTCCCCGGGCGCCAGCGACACCTTCTCGAACCCGAGCAGGTGCTTCGCGGGCGCGCCGTGTACCGCCGGGGGGGACGAGAACAGGAGCACCGTGTGCGCGCCGGCCACCGCGCCCGCGTTCCGCACCCGGAGGCGCACGTCGTACGCCAGGCCCTCGCAGTGGTCGCCAGCGGCCTCCACCGACGCGCACTGCTCCTCGGCGCCGCGGCACGCGTGGCCCTCGGCCAGCTGCAGCGGCACCTCCGACGGCGGCGCGGACAGGAGGCTGTGCGACATCGTGGTGTAGCTCAGCCCGTCGCCGAAGGCGAACACTGTCTCGCCCGTGTAGAACCGGTACGTCCGGCCCGGGTACCCCGTCGACGTGTCCGGCCGCATCCGCATGTCCGTCATCGCCACCGTGTCCGCGTACGACGCCGGGTACCACGTCACCGGCAACCTCCCGCCTGCGCCAAAGATCAAACAGACATGTTGTCAGAGCACGCTCGACATAACGTGGGTGACTGACGAGTACTTACTTGAGATAACGATGCACAATGGACTTACTTGGGTTGTGCTTTCCGAAGAGGATGTCGGCGAGGGCGGCGCCACCGGCTTCGCCGGGGTAGCCGACCCAAAGAATGGCGGAGATCTTGTCGCTGACCTTGGCGAACGAGATGTCGAACGGCCCGCCGGACATGACGACGAGGATGACAGGGCCCCTGGAGGCGTTGGCGACCGCGGAGACGAGCTCTGGCTGTTGGCCTGGCAAGAGGAGGCTCGTCCTGTCCAGGCTCTCGCGCTCAAGGGACTGGTCAGCGCCTACGACGAGCACCGTCACGTCTGCACTCGCTGCGGCCGCCACGGCGGTGCTGAGCTGGAGGCTGTTCCCGCTGCACCCGACGTTGCTGCAGCCCGGCTGGTACACGGTGTCCACGTTGGCGCCCAGGCCCTGAAGGGGCGTCGTGTACTTGCACGGCGTGCCTGATGGGCAATGTCAGTGCACAAACAGTTAGTCCACCACTCCTCTGCTTATCTGACCGAATCAAAATTCATGACCAGCAATGAGAGACTTGTTTGATACCTTCGTAGTTGCCGATCATGGTGAAGCTGGCATTGGCGTTGGGCCCAATGACGGCCATGGACTTGATGGACTTGGCGGTGAGCGGGAGCGCGCCACTGTTTTTGAGGAGCACGATGCCCTGCCGCGCCGTCTCCCGGGCCAGCTCCTGGTTGGAAGACGTGCACACGTCGCTGGGGCCGAGGCCGCCGAAGGAGAGCTTCCTCGGGTCGCCGTCGAAGAAGCCCAGGCGCATGAGCATGATGAAGTTGTTGGTGATGGCCCGGTCGACGTCCTCCTCGGACACCTCGCCGGCCTGCACCGCCGCCACCGTGTGCTGCTGCAGGAAGGTGCCACAGTTCAGGTCCAGCCCTGCCGCAATTCCATTTGGCAATGTCAGGTATGAAAGCATCTGAAACTAGAATTTTGTGCAACACAAAACTATAAGAGTATCAACTGATTTTGTCCTCGATTCATATAATTTGGTAGTAATTTTTTGTGTGTATTTCTGTTTCATCGACGTTGGTCAAAACTCAAAAGTAATATGAAACTGACACACAATGCATGCACACTTAAACGATATTGGATTGCATGGACCATGAATGACTTCCAACTACTAAAGAAGTTAGATCTGCTATAATTGCGTGGTCACACCAAATGATTTCGTCAGGTCAGGTTGCAGGTTGTCAAGGTCCCCAAAGCTTAAAAAGATGTACCCCAATAACCCATCAATTATCTGATGGCTACAGATAATTGATGGCTACAGCCAGCTAAGCTAATTTCGTCTAGAACTAAACTTCTTAGCTGCTAGCCGTTACGCTAATGAACCATCAACCATTGTCTGACGGTTTCTCGAAGGTTAAAGAAAAAATGAACAGTTTCAGACTTTCAGACGTGTTTTGTGACGGACGAACGAACCTGATTTGATGGTGATGGCGGCGGCCTCCTCGGGCGTCTTGGTGTAGTGCTGCTTGGTGTAGAGCACGTCGACGGAGTCGCAATCCGATACTATGTATCTGCAGCAAGAACCACACAGGGATGTATATCATCAGAAATTCAGAATGTATAGCGTCTCTGAAACTGAACGAAGGAGCAGGGATGAGATGAGATACCCATTGAGCTTCCAGTCCCCTCTGATGACTCCGGCCAGGAGGTCCTTGTCAGCGCAGGTGGGCTTCCCGTTCACCTTGTTGTAGGAGCACATGACACTAGCGACATTGCCGTCCAGCACGCAGCTCTTGAACGGAGGCTGGAACGTGTCGTCCAGGTCCTGCTGCGACACCTGAATTTACAGAGCAAACAAATTGTTACTACAGCCATGCTCTTTTCTGCTACTTTGTGTTTTTTTGCTCCTTCCTATATATATATTCAGAAAGTTTAACATGTTGCTTCTCTCACAATAATGCTGGAGTGAGTGACACACACACTAGTGACAATCCTTTGAGTGCAGATTGCTGGAGAAGCATGCCCAGATGCACGATATCGAATGACGACACCGATATGATTAGGCGCACCATCATTCAACTGTATCTGCCTAGTGTTCACCAATCACACATCCTGAAACAAAGATGCTGCGTTCCTGTATCTGTCCTCGCTCGAAATAGGATTATACTACAACACCCAATGTACCCTTGATGCATAGGAAAATGGAGTGAATCTAGGACAAGGGCTCCCAAACGCTGCCAGCGAGGTGCAAATGCAGGATTGTTTATATGCGTTTTGGGCGATGGTGGCGTCGACGCGATCTGCCATTTCCGGGAGCTGCAACCACCAGAATCTCTGGTGATTAATTAACAGCACGCCACCACCTGTTTCCACCTATCTACACGTGTCCAGACATTCCCTAATCATTAGTTAAGACAGGAAAAATTCCTTAGTTAAGTATACTACACTAATATTCGTGTTTAGTTTAAGTTGCAGTGGAGTGGATCAGGGTGCAAACTGGAACTCCTTGTTGAAACCAGCATAATATGTTGCTGTCGAACCGAGAAGTGGCATAGCTTTACTTCCACGGAACCAAGCAAGAATGCAAGATAAATTAGCAATGCTGTTGTCGGTGTGGTGCGTGCGGCGTCGCAAGAAACGGATCTACAAATATAGTTCCTAGAGCACAGAGTCCTTGACATTGATTCGAGCTATCCTATCTATCTATAGAAAATGGTGATGGATCGATTAAATTAACGAAAGAGAAAGGTGAGCTTATCCCGGATGTACGGGTACAGCTTGCAAGCTGCAGCAAGCTAGCAGACTCATTTACTCGCACGTATCAGCTACGAGCATGTCAGACATCCATTAAATCCGGTGCAAAACGGCAAAGCTAGGAAAGAGCACAATGCATTCAATTTCAAGCCACACCACCTCACCCCTCACATCGCCATCAACCCAATCATGACAGCCTACCAATGCAAAAATAACCTACACTCAGTGGCAGCATCGATCAGTGGTCGTGGTAGTTACCTTTGCGTCGAATGTGTATCGCTCGACGCCCTTCCAGTTGTCGACGTCGTAGGCGGTGTAGTGCTTGCAGCAGGCGGCGACCTTGAGCGCGCCGTCGGTGGCGTTGCCGGCGCCGGCGTCCTGGAGGCCGGTGACGTAGCCGACGGCGTACTTGCTGGCCAGCAGCGGGTCCTCGCCGGGGGTCTCCTGCCCGCGGCCCCACCGCGGGTCCCGGAAGATGTTGATGTTGGGGCTCCAGAACGTCAGCCCCGCTAGCCCCACGTTGTGCATCGCCCGCGCCTCGGTCGACACCACCTGCACCAGCGCACCAAGTTCAGTTCAGAACATCTTAAAAAAAGTTCAGTTCAGAATTGATCACATGCAAAAAAGCATCTGTATTTTGTTTTATCGGATCAAATTTGAACCATCTGAATTTGTGTAGACAATGCCGAATTGTCAATGTCTGAAACATGCGAGGCGTGCAGATGCAAGTGTGTGTGCAATGCTTCACAGATCACAGTACTCTGAAGTGGTAGCTGTGCATTGGTCAAGGCGTCAGGCATAAGCAGTGGATGATATGGTATGGTAGGTGCAACTGATCGAAGAAAAGAGGATGGCCGACAGAGAGGGGTGAGTCTGTGCAGTGATCAGTGCCTGCTGGATTTTTGCGACTTAGGAGAACCTTAATATGGTTGGTAGGCATGCTGTTCGATTCAGCCTCCTCCCCTATTTTCTCCAAGGAAACCTAGCCATTAGTCCATTCTAGCTTAGCTTAGCTTGCTCAACTTCTTAATCTCCCAAAATGCAATCAAATTTCCCGTTTCAGCGACTAGTCAAAACATTTATGAGGACCCTGGCACGGTAGGCACGCAAGCCGTTCAAATCAACTACCGATTAGTCCATTTTAGCCTATCTTTACACAACTTCCTAATAACCTCTTTCCAAAATTTCTAGAAGCATAAACGGAAACGGCATTGTCTGTTACATGTGGTTGGAATGCCACTTTCTCCAAACTGGGCGAGGACAAGAGCTAGGTGATCGACCGACGGGCGGGTGGAGTCGACGGTGATCCGCACTTGGGCAAAAGCGTCACGGAGCCGGCCGGGGATGGACCTCAGATACCAGCAGCAGTACTATGAAATTTCATCATGGACCAGCACCAGCTTTTTGGTCTGAATCAATTCCCATGAGACAAGGACGCCTCAACAAAAAAAAGTGGGGCTGTGTTCCTGACAGGCAATGCTAGCGTCCAATTGATGCAATCCACGAGTAGACAGTGTCAGTGTATCATCTCGGGTGGGGGGGATAATAATTGTCCATGCTCTGTACTGTATGCACACATGGAAGAACACTGTTGTGAAGGCTAATTAAAAATCCCTGGACTAATCCGATATTCTAAGGTAGTCCTCCGTGATACCCCTAATTATAAAGATTTCTGCTGCTACTGGTGCATGTAGATGTGAATATCACATGTTCAAAGTACTGGGATAATAAATTCCAGTGTGGGCGGGGGTCCCGGCGGCAGCTCGAGCCCCAACTTGCGGCTGCGGGCGCCTGATTGCAACGTACAAATCCCCGTGACGCTTATCACGTCGTGATTCGCGGAAGAACCTCACACGTTTGCCGTTTTTAACATCTCGGAGTTTACCCTGCTACCGCCGTGCTTTCCATGATGATCCACTGCTCCACTTTTGTTGTGTGAGCAATGTACCATACTCCATTACTCCTAGTCTCTCCTACTGTACTAATTATATTCACATTCCTTGATCTGCATCACTTCTCTATAAGATGACTCGAGTCTCTGGAGTGATGCGTGGCGTGTAAAATACTACTGAAATCTATTGCTGTCAGAGTGTGAGTGGCTATCGTATGTTCTCCACATGTCGCCACTGATTTTGAGTAAAATTTGTGCAACTTTCCACTATGATAAAAATGCACAACTATGGTATGAGTATGCAACGAAGAAGCGAGGAAAACGCATGCAAACTCGTGTATGTATTGTTCTAAGCCTGCCATCTACGCTAGCTAGATTATAAGAGCAAAAATATACAAAATGTATTTTACGGCGGCGGCGCTTCTTTTTAACACGGTAGGTTAGCGGCAGGCAGCAGCGTTGAATGCATGCCGCGTCGCCAATGGAAAGACGCCGCCGGACGGATCGGAATAGTGTAATCCAGACCCCGTCTCGCGAATCCAATGTACTCCTACGCTTTTTACCTGCCGCATCCCAGTACCGCACGAACCAACGGAAAGAAGCAAAAGCAAGGCACGACATTCTCTCATACCCAGGAAAGGAATCGCAATGCCGTGGAGCAGAAAGATCGCATCTTTGCAGCCGCCGCAATGTAGATCGAAATGAACGAACGAACAGGGGAGGTATGTCTTTCCGAGCGAGCTGACTGACCTCGCCGATGGCGCGGAAGAGGGAGGCGTTGAAGGACGCGGCGGTGAGGATGGGCTGCGGGAAGCTGGTGGCGCCGGGCACGAGCGGCGAGAACTTGGTGCCCGGCCCGACGTAGGAGACCCCGTGCAGCGCCTCGGACCACCACTCGTAGGCCGGGATGCCCAGCCGCGGCAGCGCCGGCTGCGCGTTCACCAGGAACCCCACCTTCTCCGCCAGCGTCAGCCGCGACGCCAGGTCCTTGGCGCGCGCCGACGGCGTCGCGGACCGGTCGCAGAACCCGTACCCGGACAGGGTCGCGTTCGATGCGTCGCACGCGAACACCGGCGTCTGCGCGTTCGCCACATTGCCGGAGCACAGCGCCAGGAAGATGAGGACGGCCAGGAACGGAGGAGCCGCCATGGCCATTGTGATAGCTGGTGGCTGGCTCCGAGCCGGACGGCCTCCGTTCGTCGAGCGTACGAATGTATAGCTAGCTAGCTACTGGCGATATATAGAGTGGTGGTGGTTGCGAGCGGGCGAGCGAGAGCGTGGCGTCGTGGGCGCGGCCCGTGACGGGGACGGCGGGGTGACGACGATGCTCTGTTTCCGCCGTCCCTTGGCCTCAATCTACTGCGTTCGCAGTTTGTATTCTACCGTGTCCGTGAAGCCATTCTTGGAGCCATCCCTCTTTCGACACGCGAGTCACTTCTCCCCTGAACGCCTACCTAGTAGTAGTATCTACGAACAGGGCAAGAATTTGTTGCTTGTGTGTGCGTACCAAACCCAAGAAAAACCTCAAAACGGTTTATTACAAAGACATATGGCGGCAAGGTGAAATCTGCGTCGTCCGTTTGACAAACTAGATCTGCCTAGATTTTGCATTTCAAGCACGAGACCCAAAATCGTTAGTCGAAAATTCAAAGTCTCTATTATTTCTTCGTTCTTAAACGAAAGTCGTCATCAGATGTAGTACTACAGACACTTTACAGTTATTCCTGATTCTGAGACAATGTGTCTTGATTTCAGATGTAAATGCGAAGCAAAAAGGGGTACAATCAGAATCCTCAACGTGGTATAGTCAGTCTGGCACTCTAGATGATGGGTGCCGGTGGTTAACGAAAAGCGAGCGAGGATGGGAAAGTTGCTTTGCCGTGAACGCACGCAGATGGGATCTGGTTTATTTACCATGGGGATTGTTAATTACCTTGGTGAAAGCAAGGAATACTAGAGCTAAAATGCAGTGTGTGTATGCTATCATGGGCGGAAGACGGCGCGGTCTCTGGTATGTGTATGTGGATGTGGTGTGCGATGTGAGTCTGCTGAATCGGTTTATGCCCCCGACTCGCCGTTAGGCAGTTTATTGAGACATCCGGATTAGATGTTGAAAATAGTTGTGTGAGGTCAAGTCACATGAGTCCGATCAACTCCTCCCCTTTATCAAGGTTGTAGATGTTACGAGCCGCTTTTGGTTGATCGGTGTATTTCTTTGTAAGGGTTGGTGATTTAGTTCAATTTTAATTAAAAAATATGTGTGCATTATTTTGATGTAGGAGATGTGGTTTTCAACCTCCATTTCCAAGAAAAATTAAATGGAAAACTTGTCATACGATGCGAACTTGGCAACGGAAGATTTGAATTTCTCGGACGAAGAAGCATGTGACGGTTGTTGCGGTGTTGCCATGAAAACTAAATGGAAGCCGATGGATCAGTGGACACCAAGGGCGTGCTTGGTTGCCCACGGGGCTTAGAAACGCAATGTTGCATGCAATAATTGGCACGTTTGGTTACCTGCCCTGTTCGAAAAGTCTGCATGTGCACGAACCTTAAAACATCCTGGGCCAGGCCCGATCGGTCGATTCCACCGTTTTCGCTGAGCCACCCTCCCGCAAGGTAAAATGGGGAACACATGGGCCGAGCTCGTGCAGGCAAGGGAGATGGCGCGCGGCCGCGGGCGCACGCGCGGGCTCGGGAAAATGGTGGTGGGAGAATTTTCGGTCACTGCCCAGTTTTGGCTCCCCTATATTTGAGGCCTCTACTCTCACCGTCGAAGCTCCCGCCACCATTTTCCCGCCACTTTGAGGTCAGAGCCCGGGCCAAGATTCACTGACGACAACCAGGTAAGCGACGCCTTCTTCTACTCCGGTGACCGGAGCTCAACGGACATCAACGGAGCACTTCTTCCTCGACCTGTCCGTGCAGAGAGCGTTCTTCCACGTGATGATGCCGGTAAGCGCAATCAAACCCTAGCTAGTGTAGCTATTGTAGATTTGTGCAAGTGTAGTCCATCTTTAGGCCATGATGTAGTTTGAGCAAGTATAGGAGCTTGATCTGTGCAAGTGGAGTAGATCTTTAGGCCATGATGTAGTTTGATCAAGTATAGGAGCTTGATCTGTGCAAGTGGAGTTGATCTTTCATACAAGATGTTGTCGATTTGGTCCACAATGATGTAGATCTTTGTACGACCGTGTTGGTCGATTAGTTATGCTACTTTTCTTGCTCGTCGGTGTTGTAGGACATGTTTGTTGATGATTTTAGCCAGGCTCTGCTCGAGGGAGAGAGCCAACTCGCTCTCTCACTTGTCGTGGACTCGCAGCAGGAGGAGACGCAGGATACCATGGAGATGTTCGAGGTGCCTAGGATGGGGTAACATCTTGAGCTGGCCACGCCTTGTCTGGACCTGCAGAGGCGTTCTGGCGGCAAGGAGAAGAAGAGCAGGATGGGGACGACCATGAAGTGGCCTCCATTTATGTCCACCTTCGTGCTGAACAAGATGTGAGAGCTCATCGCCAGCGGTGTGAGGACTGAGAAGGGGTTTAAGGAGGTGCATCTGAACACAGTTGCGAAGCTTGTCTTGGAATTCTGTGCGCAGGAGGTCACCTCCACTCAGATCTACAACCACCTCAGGAAGTGGAGATTTAGGTGGGTCAAGGTGTCAAAACTGAAGGATCTGAGTGGTGTCCATTGGGATGAGGATACCCACAACATCATCTTAGAGATTAAGCACCTCACATGCCACATTCTGGTTAGCCGACTGTCTAGCTGTCTCATGTGTGCGAACGCCGCTAATTGTCTAACTATTTTTCGTCCTTAGGATCACCCCAAGGACGCTGAGTTTGTTAACAAGCCTATCCAGAACTACACTCAGATGCAGACCATCTTCTCATTCGGTCTTGCGACTGGTAAGCATGTCATGGGATCATCTAAATCTCTTGGTTCGGTTGAAGATGCTGAGACGCAGGAGTCGGAGGGCGTCCCCTTTGAAGGCGCTGCTGACTTCGGAGGAGGCGCCAAGGCTGATGATCTTTCACCCAAGGCACCTGGGTCGGGGAGAGGAATCATAGCTGAATCAGTACATGCTGGAGCAAACCTTGCTTGCTGCATCAACTCTTCATGGAGGAAGCAAAACAGGATCAAGCAAACATGGAGGAGCCAAATCTACTAGAGGCAAAGGTGGAAGACCGATTGAATGTGGCGGCATAAAAGACTTCATCATCCTTGTCCCAATCGTCGTCATTGTGTATTTGTTGAAGTGTTGACTTTGTACGATCCTAAAACCTTGAACCTCTAAAACTCAATGGGTTGGTAAGCTCACCACTAGGCGTGTAAGGTAAGTGAAACATTCACATTCTGGGCAACCAAACGCGGTGGTTTGTGGCTGTAATCACCAATCTAGACAACCAAATACAGACACCTCAGATTTTGCACCCAGCGAAACGGGTCTGGCTAGCACTTTGTTGGCAACCAAACTATTTGCACAACATGGCTCAAGTCCCATTTTTACTGAGCCAGGTCCAAGTGAGTCATGAATACAAAATGACAAATTTTCATGCGAGCAACCAAACACGCCAAGAAGATGATGACGATGATTGTATTTGTGCGTACGGGATCACCGACACGTTAAACGTACGTTCGGTGGTTGGGTCACCAGCTTTTTTGGGTTCCCTGGATCTGAACTCATCTGCTATGATACGTATATCTGCCTTAATCCGATGAGAGTTTCAGAGCATCACACATGCAACGAGAGGCTCGAGCGATTTTGTCTGTTAAGATGTCAGTAGCGATACGCTCTCATCGTTTCTCAATGCGTTTTCGTCCGCATCCACCGAGCCTCAGGATCATGTATATCTGACACCACCAACACGCAGCACTCGTTTCTGAACCCTTGGCACCAACACGCATATGGCCGTTTTCCCTAAAAAACACGCATGTGGTCATTTCTAATTAAGCTCTGAACCTCCGTACATGCACATCTCCTAATCGAATCCATTCCCGTTCTTCTTATCCGTCGGGTCTCTGGTTGATGTGCGTTTAGCACGATAGCAACACATATCGTCATCAAGTGGAAGGCAAATGATGCCGCACGGTGAGCTGAGGTTACCCTGTGACCAACCACATTACTGCATGAAATCAAAAGAGATTTCGTCCCCTGTCAACCACGACGCCGGGTATCCCAACGAATCCCAAACCGGGAGATATATGCTTTGCTTTCCCGGGCAACGATCGCCAGCTCGGTCGATCGCTCTCGCCAGCCGGAGCTGGTCAAGATGCCAGTACGGTGGCGCTACGTTTGGTGGGCTCTTTCGCCTTTATTTTTAGTTAGTTTTACCTGCACGCTCGGTTTGGACTTCAGAGATCGATCTCTTGCGTCGGAAGCACATAGGATACGAATGTTCAGAGATGGCGTACGACACCGACATGCCGGAGTTGCACGCACGAAAGGTGTCAGTCCGGTGTGTGCAGCATCGCGGTGCAGGTGCGGCAGGGTGGATGGGATCCTTGTGCTTGTCTAGAGTGATGGATGCAGATGTCATGAAAAAATGTCAACTGAAAGTAAGCTGGAATACCATCGGATATTCAAAACGGGTAGTGGGTCCCAAAAAACAATTTTCCAAATGTCAAAAAATTCAAAATAATTTTTTTGCATGTAGTCCAACACATTTCAAGTCAGCAGAAAAAGTTACGCGACGAAAAAACTTGTTTTGCAACCTGTGCAAAAAAGACAAATTCGGACATGCCGAAATGTATATATACCTGTCAGAATTTTATCTTTTCTGTACAGGTTGCTAAAAAAGTTTTTTCACCATTCCAATTTTTGTGCTAGCACATCACTCTGTAATGTATATTCGGATTTTTTTCTAGAATTTTTTAACATTCTGAAAAAAAAACCAAAAATAAATTACCTAATGGGTGCATCTAGACCCACTACCCAAATCACCTCCTCCGGAATACCATGCTGTTTTGTGGATACAACTTGGGTGACTTTGAAGCATTGGACTTTAGTGCAATCTCAGCCTTTCGAAATCAACCCAACGGACATAGATTGATGTATTAGTCAAAGTCAGAATTCAAAGTGCACATAAATTTTTGAAAAAAAATCCAGTAAACCGTAAATGTTGTATTACATGTTCTGGCAAAGTTTTATCAAATTTGGACACACGGTTTGTGAATAAACATCGTTTTAAATTCAAATTTGGTGTCAAACCTAAAACAGGATTTATTCATAACTGTATGTCCGAATCTAACCAAAAAATTCCAGAATGTATGATGCGAAATATAACGTTTACTGAATGTTTTTCAAAAATTTCTGGGCACTTCAGATTTTGAGTTGTTTGCATAGATCTATCCATCTCCGTTGGATTCGTTTTTAGAGGCTGAGGTTGCACCAAAGTCGAGCCGTGACTTTTAAGAACAAAGTCACTCAAGCTCAGTTCCTGTTTTGTTCCATCCCATGGGGAAAAGGAAAGCACCTTGAAGGCTTGAAGAACTTTACCCTTTTGCTCTCGCTGCTACATAAAAAGTTTCATAAGATACAAAAAATGTATTTATACGGAAAAAAGATTTTAGTGTGATGCGCATTTTGATTCTATAGAATTTTGTATGCATCAAAATTGTTTGACCCATCAAATGAATTGTACAGAGAGGTTCAAGCGAAGGGTAGATCTCCTATAAGAAGTAGTACAAATAATTCTTTAGAAAACAAAACATATAGGATCTAATCCTACAAATCAAACAATCACATGTCCGACGAGGCATGCACATGAGCATCTCCTATATGTAATGTACATCAGACCTTTGGTTTGTCGTGACAAAATACGGCACCAACTCACAAAAATATGAGAAATAATGTAGTGTTTGGTTGCCCGGTGAATTCGCTCCCACATGAGTACTAAAAGGAATAAAATGTTTTAAGTATTCAAAAACTTTAAATTTATATTGATGTTGCAAGTTTCATGAGGAAATAAATAGGGTACAACCTAAGTACAATCAACGAAATTAGATCTTAAAAACGGCCGAGAACCTGCATGTTTCTCATTTAGTCTGAATATGACGACATTCACATCGATACTGAGGCGCTCATGGCGACTTCATCAATCTCAAGATCTGATCCACCGACTCAGTCTTTCAGATGTGCTAATATTTATAGGTTATGCATGTGTGCATTGATAGGGGTGTGTATGCACGTGTATGCGTCTGCGTCGTAATGTGTTTCGTAAAAGAAGATCTTAAAAACCATCTTAGAAGTACCGTACCGTTTTAATATTGTTCATCAAACTTATCTTTCCAAACAAAACTCTTTTTCTGTAGATAAACGAATTTACATCTGGATTTTGCACCAACATGGAATTAAGAGCTAGCCAAGACATTAAAATTTACATCCAATTGCTAGATTCAACAAGTAGAAGGTCAGATCTACAGCTTTTAGAGCATCTCTAGCAGATACGGAATAAGCCCCTCGGCCCGGAAAAGTCCGGCCGATATGGGGTGCAGGCCCATTTTTCGGCCCGAGCAGAAAGACTATATGGGCCTTCCCAGGAAAAAAGTTTCCGGGGAGCAGGATAAGCGGCGGCACATCCGCTATATAAGGGGAACGGAGGGCTCGATGGGGTACGCATCCAGTACTCCTCCGCCGCAGCCAGCACTCCTCCGCCGCACACATCGCCCAGGTCCGGCGAGCAATCCCTCTCGCCTCGCAGCTCCTCTCCCCCTCGTAGCTCCGGATCCATGGCCGGCTCGAGCCTGCGCACCTCCGGTGGGCACGGAAGAGGCCGGGAGCCGCCGGTAGACGAGGCGGCGCGAGACAAGGAGACTCGCTCGAGGGCCGCCAAGCTGCGCGGCTCCTACAGAGGCCGCCGGTTCGCAGGCCTCGTGACGCCACAGGAACCGCGGAGGGACGATGCGGAGGCGGAGAGCTCTGGCGGCAGCCGGAGGAGGAAGAGGCCGGAGCCGACGGAGGAGGAGTTCTGCGGGGACCCCTTACCGAGGGGTACATCCGCGTGACCCCCGAAGGTCGGCGAAGCTCTGCCTTCGTCCGCTGGGACCGCTTCCAGGAGGTTCTCCTCCCGACCTACGGCCGTGTCCGCGAAGCCGAGGCGGAGGTTGCCGCGGCGACGGCGGCGTTCGATGCCAGAGCTCCCGGCGCCAAGCAGCGCATGACGGCGGCGGTCGACGAGCACGAGCTGGCGGTGGCGCTGCGCGACATCGCCGAGGAGGAGGAGCTCGACCTCGAGCCGTAGGTGGCCGCCGACGAGCTTCCGCTAAGATCGGCGACGCCTCCGGAGAAGATCGCCGACGTAGAAGCTTAGGCTAGATCTAGGGTTTCCATTTCTGTTTTAGTTGTAGCTTAATTTAGCATGTACCGAGTTTAATTTCAGTTCTATCTAGTGTTTAATCTAGTTTGCTTGTTGCAATTCTCGCGGGAATGTCACAATTTCATCTGGTTTAAATATCCAGTACAATTATTATCGTGTATTTGTTCTTCCACGCGACGTGCGGTACCGGAAACAAGTTTTCCAGTCAACCGGATATGACATATCCGGTCCCGGTATCTGCTCGAAATGCTCTTATATCCCTAAATTTTGAGACCGAAAACATAAAGTGCGTCATGCTCACCGAAGTCGTCTTGCGCTCCCACCGCCTTTTTCATTACCCTGGTAAACACATGGTAACACACTTTCGTCCTGTTGCTGTAGTCAATAGTCATAGGCCTTAGTATCGAAATGCAGATGGCAGTGCGCTGTGGATCTCGTCCGATCGTGGCGCCATGCCGATATAGCTGGCCAAACGGGCGGCCCGGCACGGCACGGCCCGCGAGCGGCACGGTTGTAATCGTGCCGTGCCGGCCCACGGGTTGCGGCCTGAGCTCGGGCACGAGCACGCCGGCACGCGACGGCACGCCGGCCCGGCACGGCACGGTCGGTCCACGAAAAATAGCTATAAAATTTTAAAAAAATATGTAAAAATAGCTATAAAATTCAAAAAATAGGTAAAAATAGCTATAAAATCTAAAAACAATAAAAAAATAGCTAATTGTGCCGTGCCGTGCCGGCCCGCGTGCTTCAAGTCGAGGAGCGGCCTAGGCACTAACGGGCTCGTGCCGTGCCGCGACCCATTTAGGTCGTGCCGTGCCGTGCTCGTGTCAGGCCAAAAAAGGCGTGCTTCGGGCCGGCCCGTTTGGCCAGCTATACATGCCGATCGCTAGCCTGAATTAACATAATAAATGTTCAACGTGTGCGTGGAGTGTCCACAGCCCAAAATCTTCATCCCAGGCACACTATCTTGACCGTCCGTTGCCACCGTCCATTCAACCCTGGCCGTTGGATCTTGTTTTTTTCCGTTTTTCGCTCGCTGCCACACACGTTAGGTCCATGACAAGTGGGGTATTCAGCGTCCCGGGCCAACGTGCAGGCCGTCGCGCGCGTCGCCCTTCTTTTCCTCCTGTCCCGGCACGCCCCAATCCCCTCGCGTCTCTCCCCCCAACAACCTCTCGCCCAATCCCCTCGTCCTCTCTCCCCAGATCCGCCGTCCTCTCCTCTCCCCCAATCTGCTGCGAGGAAGACCGTAGCCGGGACGGTGGCGCCGAGGACGGCCGGCGACCTGGCCCGGACGTCGGAGGCCGACGGCGGCTCGACGGCGAGGAGGACGGCCGACGACGCGCGAGTACGTGGTTCCGGCGGCTGCACAAGGCGAGCACTCGCGAGGACCAGTGGGGCAAGGAAGCGAGCTGCTCCCACGTATCCTCCTCCTCCGGGCTCCATCGCGCCGCTCCTCCTCTTGCTGCTCTGATCGGCTTCCAGGGAGGCGGATGGACGCTTGAAGGAGTAGGAGTGGGTGGCGGGCTGGCGGCTGCAGCGAGGCCAGCATGCCTTGAGCGGCCGATTGCTGCTGGACCTCCGGCGGCGCGGCTGCCGGACTGGAACGGGCGACGGCGAGCAGGGTAAGGGCGGCGCTGGTTGCTGCGAGATCTCTGACGGAGATGGCGGTTGGACCGGAACGGGACTGCGGCGAGCAGGGATGAAACCAGGAGAGCTGCAACTGGCCACTCGCTGGTACCTTCTTCTCCTCTCCACATTCCTCTGTCTCCCCCATTCTTTCCTGATTCGTCCGTTCTTCATTTGATTTTTTCTGGCCATTTGTGTCCTCCGTTTCAGACCAGGCTGGGCAAGAATCGACTTGGGTATTTGTGTTGCAACTTTCCCGAGTGAACCATTCTGAAGGAAGGATCTGAAGTTCGTTCATCGGCTTCTTGGATCTGTGTGCCAGCTGCCGGGGACGGGCGGACGGCCACAAACATATTGGTGAGCCCCTCTCTCGTTTGTGTGTTTCTCATACTGCTACCTTAAAATCACTTGTGTTTCTTTGTTTTTCGCATTATTATAATATGTCATGCTTCCCTTTGCTAATTGGCAATTCTTGTCCATTTTAATTGCTGTAATATGCCTCCCATGATTAGTTTTATTCTATATTGCTTCTAGAGTTTGATGTCAAGAGGTTCTTAGAGAACACATGGTAACATCGACCAGAATTGATGCTCCCGCTGCAGGTATTCTCGTCCTTTCATCTTCCCCTCTACCTGTGTTGTTAGAACAAGCTTTTATCTGTATTTCCACAGGGATTAAAATTTTATTGTTTCTTTTGATTTGTTCAGCAACCGATGAACATATTGGATTGCAGTGGTTTGCCAAATTCAATCACTAGATCTTTTCATCTCTGTTTGTGCAGATAAATATGTTATACCTTAACCTTAACCTTAACAAAGCCTTTTGTCCCAAATAAGTTGGGGTAGGCTAGATATGAAACCCTGTCACGAGGACTTCTCAGGAGGTCACCCATCCTGGTACTACTCTCGCCCAAATGGGTTTCATATCCATGGGACTGGCTAGTTTTTACGTTGGCTCGCCAAGCCTATCACAACCCTTAGATATGAAACCTTTCATGAGGACTTTCCAGGAGGTCACCCACCATAGTACTACTCTCGTGGGTTTCATATCCATGGGACTGGCTAGTTTTTACGTTGACTCGCCAAGCCTATCACAACCCTCCTCCTTTATCCGGGCTTGGGACCGGCTATGCCTAGAAGACATAGGCGGAGTTAGATAAATATGTTATACAATTCAAATAATTCCCCTTTTATGAAGTTTGCTCCAGTCAATGATTTACTATTCATAATTTTGCAATTCATGTATTAAATGAGATCATGATACTCCTGATTATCTTGTCCTCATTGCTTCTCATTTACTTCTCTAACATTCCATTATCTTGTCCACATGATGCTCCTGATTTGTTACTGCGAGAGCTCTTTCCCCCTGCTCATCTCACAGTTTCATTTGCTTTAATCAATGCATCCATTAATGTTTTGCAGGTATGGGCCTGCTCGTGAAGCCATCAACATTAAGCTGGTAACTTTCTGCGGTCACGGGTTTGTTCATGAACGAGGTTAGAGCCCTTCTTCTCTTCTTAGCAAATAAAGTGAGGAAAGTGTGATTTCTTGGTGTGTGCCCCTATCTAGCCTTCTATGACATATTTACCTCATGCTTGGTCTTTTTAGCTGGCGATCTGCTTGCGCATGTGTATTATTTGGTAGATCTGAAGCATATTATGGTTATTTTGATAGGGGGAGGACACTGATAATTTTATTTCTACGGGATCTGAGAACCTAGATAGGGGAAGGAAAGGAGAGCAGTGGTATGTGTTATTTTGAATTATTCCAAAGTTGTCAGGCTTTTCCCTTTATATATATACAGTGCATCACCATTGCAGAAAAATACCTGATTCGCTTATTATGCATATAGCTGATTTTGCCGGATTGAGCCAGAAATAACAATAACTGAAGCTAGCTGGTGAATAAGCTGATTTACGAATTATTTATATGTGCTATGTAAATCTTAACTGCACGGATGAATTAATGTGCTATTTATGTATGTGCTTTGAAATCCAAATGGATGAATCGATGTTGTTCCAGTATGTATTTTATTACTCTGTTCTTATCGCTTTAATGTTAAAACTATTTGTGATATGGTACATAGGACAGTCCCTATTAGAAAGATGGTGGTTGTTCTATACCTAATAATAATACTCGGTGGTGGATGCTCAGTTTTAGGTTCAAAACTGCATGTCAAGCTAATTCTGATGGGTCTTACAAAGACTTCCATCTTTACCTTGAGACATGGCCTGAGCTGATTCTTTTGTGCTCTCTCATTTCTGGAGGTTTACTTGAGACAGGCTAATCTCAAACTTTGTGGACTGTTTTTCCTTCTCCATGATATGGCCTAACAGATGCAACGACAACATCGTCATTACCAGAGTAGGCCACAAGCATGTCGCATGTACTTCTCAGCTCTTTATTGGTGATTATCATCTAATTTCTTAGTTTCATTGGATATCTCATTTCATTACCATTTCAGGCTTAGCAAGTGCAAAAGTCCTCCCAATTCATTCTTTTGATTTATTTCCTCTTAAGAAAGCAGATAATTTACTTTGCATTATGTTCACTACAATTTTGGAGTGCTCCAAGGGACGTATTTACCTACATATAGTATAACATTTACGAATGTCTAATCTAGCAACTCATGTGCCTTGGGTGCATGCCTGCGATGATGTGCCGGGGTTGTGGATGCTGAAAGGGAGCGATAGTAGTCTTTTCATAAGTGTATTTTCATGGGTCTCCGATGTTGCTCAAGAGAGGAATCTAACTTCATGACAATAAGATTACTACCATTAGGAAAACTGATAAGTTGTTTGCTTGATTATTATTTTCCTTTTGTCATAGATTCACTTATGTGGTCCCTTCAAACTATTAGGAAAACTGAACATGCTTTCGGCATGTTCATCCTACTAATCTGCTCTATTGCTTTCGTCCAGAGATACAGATTACCCGTGGATCTTGAGAGGATGTGGTTTGGACATTTTGGAGTTATGGAGTCTTTACTTTGTCCAATAGATCATGTGTTTCAGGTAATTACTGCCCAACACTGAATATCCGATGGTTTTCAATTGTCAGTTAGTTTAACCAGGGCCTATGCTTTAAGTCTATTTCCTTTCCATTGCCTTAAATTACTAGATGTTTCTTATTTTCTTCCATAAAGTTGCTCTTGAATCCGGTATAATTACAGGAGCAAGCCAAGAGCTGACGAACTATAATGATTTCTATTGACAGTTAGTTTAATCAGGTACATATGCGACAAGCATTGGTGGTCGTGGTTCTGCGAGGATAGCTGCTCTGTTAGTGAGGTCAGGACGGTGGCCCATGGATTCTTGCCTGCAGCTTCCTGCTCTGCTCGCCTCTCATGTGTCTGGGTGAGTACAATCCATGATAATTGCCCACCTTGGTATAACGGTTTTCTTCAGTAACATATTCTGAAACTGGTAAATACAAGAATCTCACAGCATAACGAGTTGAAACTTCACTAACATTGTTTCAGCTACAAGCAAGCTGGAATCTGACTAATTGTAGTTCACATATGAGGGCGTGAGTGTCTGGCGTAGTTCACATATGGTGGTTTTGGTACGGTGGTCAGGGCGTGAGTGTCTGGCAGCGCACATACGATGCTGCTCACATATGAGGTGTGGCAAGGCAGTCTTTGAGCATGGTCTTCCTGTGGTTGGCTGTGGCGTGCCTCGCCACGAACATATCAACAGCCTCCAGCACCTATGAACCGGTTCCCTCCAGCCCCAGGTAATGTTTGTACTACTCAACAAGAATACTTATGTGATTGCTCTGTATTGGAAATTGTCCAATCCTGCATGGTCTTAGATTTGTGATTCTATATTGTTTTTAGTTTAATAAGTTGCTCTCATGTTTCTGCAATTCATCATCTACAGTTCCTGTAGCCAATCTGACATTATGCCAGAACCTGTATTACAGCTATAATATTTCTAGGCTATGAACTTTTGGAAACCATTTAACAGCTCCTTCACACCTTCTCATATCTCATTATCTTGAAAATATAAATGAAGTACTGATTCCATTTCCTGCACCACTCACCATAAATGTATAGTTTTAGTTTGTAATCTGCTTTGGAACTTATCGGTCTGAATGATCATTTGTCATTCTACAAAGGTGTTAGTGGCTGTTGGAGCAGACCGAGAGGGCCTTTATAAAGACCATCATTGTAGGTGGGTTCCTTTTTTCTCCTAACACTTATTATGTTACCACAAACCTTGATAGTTTTTTTTGTCAATATTGTTTACCCTTGGTTGTCAATATTGTGATTTCACGATTTATGATTTCTTTGGGTACGCACGAACATGTTATTACTACACATACTCGGTGATGCTTATGAACCTGCTATTTTGCCGTTCATGACTGGTTATTGAACCTAAGAGCATCATATTTGTTTTCTTCGTGGTCATGCATTAGCTTCTTGGAATCTTAAGATGCAGCAGAGTTCATAAATGGCATAACACCAAATGCACATGATAACACTATGGTAGGGTCTCGACTGTATGTCGTAAAAAGCTATTGTGTACAATAAGACTATTGCTCACTGCACTCACATGTAAACCACCTGAGAAAGATAAAATCATATAGTTGTTAGATGTTTCCATTTTTTAGTCCCAAAGCATGATTTATCACATGTTTGAGAACAGAATTTACATGTCTCTTTTGCACTGATTGTACTAATTTAGATTGGTCGCCAATATTCGTGTGATATGGCTTTGGATGGCCATGCCGCAAACTAGGCTTGAACAGCGCATCTTGGTCAAGAAGGCGATGCTGGTCAAGAAGAAGATACCAATCAAGAAGAAGGCGCCGGCCAAAAAGAATTCATCTCAACAGAAGATATCTGAAACAGCTGGAAAGAAACCTGCAGTGAAGAACAAAAGGTTCCAGTTTGTTACACCATCTATTGTTGGTGCTGTCGCCAAGCCAACTCTAGGAGCCAAGAGAAGCTTGAGGTATTGGCTTGGGGGATGATTTGCCTCTTTTAGGGGATTTGCTCGTTGTAACCTGGAGCTAAACTTACGTCTGTTGTGATGCCACTGGACCTAAATGTGTGTGTGTGTGTGTGTGCTCATACTGGAGTTAGACTCGTGTGTGTTTGTGCAAACACCATTTGCTTAAGTAATATGGAGTTTGAAGACTAATTTGGTTGATCTACTATTTCGGCTTGTAATCTGGAGTTTTTAAACTATTTTGGTAGCGGAGCAGTCCAAAAGAAGGATAGATAGGCGACTGATTGCTATTATTTTCTCTTCCACAAGAACATAATTTCTATTTAGATTATCTGAGTGTATGTCGATGTGATAGTTAATCAATTTGGATCATGATGAGGTTGTTGAGAACAAGTCAGCCGCCTCCAAGAGGGCCTTCTGTAGAGGTGTTGTGAAAACCTGCGTATTTTCTCTGAGCTTCATTGGGATAGCAGATCCAAAGGTTTCAGATTGTTGATAGAAGATAAATTGTCAGAGGTTGGTTGCTGGATTTTGGGGGTTTACTCCTATTTCTTTACATTTTTTTAACTAATTAGATGTACTGTTCGGGAATGATTTGGGATAAGTGTCTGTCTTTGAATTTATGGACTTGGCTTATAGCCTTCCATAATGTGCCTCCATGGATAGGGCTTTCCTGTTGCCTTGGTAAATAAATTTGCAACATCGCCTATTTCATATGCTAAAATCACCTGACACATTTACAGGAGCATGTATGAGCTACAGACATGATGCGTTTTTCTCTTCAACCTTTTATGCTTCTGTAGTGCTTGTTTGAATTGCTTACAACAAGAATGCTTAATTTATTTATGTTGAACTCTTTTGTACATAGCAAAAGAGTTGAAGCTATACCAAACTTTTCAATCTTTGACAAGGTTTTTAAACTATCTTTGAATTGTAGGCTAAGGTTTGTTTCTTTGATAATTGCTTATCATTTCCTTTTCTATGATGTAATTCTGTAGAATAAGATTTTCGTCTCAACTATAAGCGCAATATCAGTATGTCATTAGCATTGTGACAATCGTGCAATGTAAAACTTTTGTACTCCTTTTTTATTGAGTAGGTCATCTATTATCAAGTAATTTATGTTTGTGTACATTCACCTATTTAAATCCACTTTTAGTTTATTGATGTTTCATACAAACAACTTGGCCATTTTCAGATTACTATCCGTAGAAAACCGCGCTAACCAAACGTCGACGTAATGATAGGTTTAACCATATACCATTCATTTTTCATTACTCATATGTGTATTCACAAAATCATCGATGGTAGCCGCATGATGGTTGTGGAAATTTCAAACACAAACAACAATATATGCAAAATATATAAAACTTAAGGCTACATTACAGTTTTGATTTCAGCATCTAGTACAGAAAAGATGCACGGCGACAAAGCGTGTCCAGCGATCGATGCACATGATACCAGGACGGACGGCCGGACGGGACACAATCAGAACGCGCCATTCCGCCGGTACTCCTTGTCCTTGGCCCGGCATCGCCATTTCTCGGAAACAACCATATTCCGGCAGTGCATGCATGCACGATCACGCATTCAGGCTTCAGGGTGCGCACACGTTCTACAGTACCACAATGCGCTATGATGCCCTGTGTGTCCTGGTGAAGGTCGCAATGTACGTATTCTGAGCATGATTTCTCGTAGAGAAGGAGAACCCGTGATCCCCTCGATCGATATATGAAGTAGGAACGACTGAACCTTGGACTTCCAAAAACAGAGCTGCGTATTCGATCACGCGCACGTCACTCTGTAATGAGGTGGCAGATTCATCGAAAAGAAAGCTATGCATGCAGCACTTTTAGGCCGCATTCAGTCATGCCGCGAGAGACACCTCCAGCCCGTTCCTTGTATCAGCCGAATGCTGCCTTGAACGTGTTAATTACAGCGTGGCACGCAGCCCGGAATGTGCAGCTCCCATCATATTCGCTGGTCCTAATCTGATCCCATCTTCTGGGCTCCGGGTGTTGTTGTTGATTTGGAAGTTTGATCTGGTTTGATGCAAGGTGGTGGCGATGGTGACGCAGGGTGGAGGCTCCTGTGGAGCCAAGCTTCGTCGACTTCCCGGCCATGGAGGGGCTCCTTCTGTTCCAAGGCGTCAGCGAGGGCGAGGAAGGAGTGGTGGCGGCGCGCCGGCGATACGTTCTGTGCTTCGTCTTCGACACCGGGATCCTGTGGGCCTTGATGTAATTTTCTTGTTTTGCTGGATCTCTCTGTAATATGACCTTGTGCAATATCAGTTGAACTTTCCCGCAAAAAAAACGGCGAATGCGCTGAATTCGTCTGGCCTTTACTTTTTTTTCTACTACTCCAGAGTCCAGAATAACTTGGAGCTTTGGTAACAGGCCTTTGTGAACCTGCAAGCGCTCTTTATGGTCCAGTAGGCCTTCATTTGAGACCCATTTGATCGCCTCGTGCCAATCGACGGCCCAGAACCCCACGGCGTAGCCGCCGAGCCTGACCCCTCCTCTCTCTCCCAGCCGCCGGCGAGTATCGCGGTTCTTGCCTGCCGGCGGCCTTCTGCTAGTTCTCTGAAGCTCGTGCGTTTCGAGGGATAGTACAGAGGCAGGCAGCGTGGCTAGGATGGGGGGAGAGGTGCATCTGGGCCTGCCGGGGCCCTGGGCGGAGGACTACCGGGAGAAGGCCGACCACTACACCACCAAGATCGGCGGAGTCCCTGTAAGCCACTGCCAATTTGTTTTTACTCCTATTGATTTTGATCCTTAACTTCGGAATCACTGTCAATTTGTCAGCTGCGCGCGACTTCTGTTTGGAAGTTTGAACTTTAACTTCGGAATCACTGTCAACTGAGTAATTTTGTTGCTTGTAGGATTGGCCAACAGAGAATATGGGCGTTGAACCTGAGTTGCTCCGATGCAGATTATGTGGAACCAGGCTCTGCCTTGTTGCTCAGGCGAGTTTTTCACTAATCTGGCAATAATTTCCAAGAGTTAAAGCATACCTTGATAAACATTCTTTGGACCTAGTTACAATGCCCTGAAATCTTGTGCATAACCTGGTTCTGTGATGCTAGCCAACACCTATATCTCAGAACTAGTAGTTCTGCTATATTTTCTCAGACGTATCTATAAATTTCAGGTTTATGCTCCTCTCGCTAAGCTTAACATCGAGGAGAGGACCTTGTATGTGCTTGTTTGCCCAACCCCCAAATGCAGCCCTAAACCCCAAAGGCAAGTATATGTGTCTCTTGGTGCTGGTACAGTTACAAGTTTATTCAGTTATTTGATATGATATGAGGTTAGTTGGTCTCACTTTTGATTCTTTTTTGGCTTCTTAAAGCTGGAAGGTCCTAAGAGTTCAGAAGTGCCATAGTGGTATGCAAACAAGTGGTAAGGGGGATGAATTAGTCCCAAGCAAAGAAAATGTTTGCTCAAGTGAGCCTCCTCCTTCAAGTTCTGTGGGAAAACATGATGAAGAAAACAATAGTCCCAATATCAATGATGATGATTTTGATCTGGATGCCTTGGCTGAAGCACTTGAGCAGGCTGCAACGTTGACATCTTCTAACACCAAGAAGAAAAATAAATCAAAGCGTGCTAATCCTGTCCCTACAAAATGTGATGTAGTGAAGGAAAAAGTAAATGACCTGAGTATACCAGGTGAGGAAAATTTCTGAAGAGCCCATTAGTCCATTATTGCAAGTGTAAAGTCTGATTGTTTTTGTGCCATGAATTTTTGTTTCTGCAGTTCTTCCTTGTTTCTACATCTATTTTGATAAGGAACAACTGAGGGGAAAAAACAATGTATGTTCAAGTAGCAATGAAACAGTTTTGGTGGAAGAGATCATGGACACGGGAAATGATGAACAAGAAAAATGGGAGGAAGAAAAATATGAATATGATAGTGCTCCTGGTGCTGACAGAACTTTCTTAAAATTTAAGAAACGCTTGGATGCACATCCTCTACAATGCTTCAGGTACTTATCGTGTTCTTAATGTATCTTTTGAATGATGCTACTGTCTAAATCTACATCTTTTTTACCTTCAGAAGCTGAATTCAGTTTTGGTTTGTAATACTCTGTAGGTATTCCTATGCTGGCAAACCACTGTTTGCTGCAACTGGTTCACAAGATGTAGGCACATGTAAACTTTGTGGTTCACCGCGCCAATATGAACTGCAACTGATGTCCCCATTGTCATATTTTCTCCACCAAGCTAGTGATGGTTCCTCGAATTGTGCACCGAATGCCTGGAGCTGGCTGACTCTGGTTGTCTACAGCTGCTCCAAGGTATGATCTTAATGCTGATTTATTGAAATGGTAAAGTTTAATGATTTGTCAAGGATACTACTGTAATAGCTCTGCCAAATTAAAGTTTATCAAATTGTGCACCAGTCATATTGCTTCATAACTTGATGAATATGCACAGTGAACATCAGCTTTAGGAGAACAATAACTTTGAAACTTTTATTATGGTTAAATAACCATCAATTAATTTATTCAGATTTATGTTATGAAATATTCATCTATCCTGATTGATATTCCTTTTGCATCAAGAATGAGCGGATACAAACAAATAGCTGCCATGTACCTGGAAAATTTAGTCTAAAATTTAGAGTATGTATTGTACGGTCATGTTTGTTCAATGTTCGAACAACAAATTTGATAAACTTTTGTTTGTAATTTAGCTCATAATCCATATGAATGGAAACTATAGATATTTTAATAGAAGTTTTGTATTAGTAGTTGTCCCCCATTTATTATTTATGGCTGAGAAATGAAAATATGTTGCATTTTGGAGTATGTCATATTTGTAACATTCATCTGCTCCGCACAGAGTTGCTGTCCTTCATCTTGTGGTGGAAAATCGGGCAATTGCTGCTGGGGAGTAGCCGAGGAGGAGATAATAATGCAGGAGGATGAAGCATGTAACTCGTAAGTCGTAACTGTGTTTAGTAACTAGTTGAACCATATTTACATAGCATTCCCCGTTATCGTGCTCTTAAGGTTCTTCTGTAATATTGTATGTTTTCATTGTCCTTCGACTCGGTCAATTTGACCAACCAATTTTGTAGAAGTCCACCCAAGTACCAAAGCACTTGTTAAAAAAAAAGTTAGTGTTGATTATTCCTATGACGTGTGTTTTTTTTTGAAAATGACGTGTGTGAATTTTTTTGATAACTTACTTCTAAATATTGTTTAGGACAAACTTTAAAATTAAATGGTGGAAAACTTAATAGCATTGTAGTCGAAATACTCGATTAGTTTGCTTTGTCTAAAGCATATGATTAAGGTTGCTGTATCTAATCATGCTCTTTAAAATGAAATCAGTTCCATCAGGGTTCTTAATAAAAACATAACTATTTCATGCTATTTCACCCAGAATAAATAAGCAGAAGGAATATAACACGGTCAAAACAAGTACACAAATGGAACCTCCGGGAGGGCGGAGGTCATGAATGAAAGTTCCATTGAGAACTTGCCTGTGGCAAGATGGTTAGGAGGGTGGTGGTTGTACCCCCAGCCCACCAGAGTTCAAACCTCAGGTTTGACGTTGGTGTTTCTCATTTAGGCGGAATATTCTTTCAGTGGGAGGCGACGTTCCCGTCGACAGCGAGGCGCCTATGGTGACTTCGTCAATCTCAAGACCCAACCGCTGGCTCAGTCTTTCGGAGGTGCTCATAGGGGTAGGGTGTGCGTGTGTGCGTTCATAGGGGTGAGTGTATGCGCGTATATGTGAGCATCTGCGTTGTACTGTGTTTCTCAAAAAAAAAAGAATGAAAGTTCCATTTTATTCATGGATGCAAGGCCACGAAAAACTCTTAGCGTTGTCCTCCTCTTGCTTCCATCAGATCATCGAGCAGGCGATGCAGATCGCGGTAGGAGGAGCCTCCTTCCGCCACGGTTGCGCGAGCCTTCGCGGCAAGGTCCACTACCCTGATCCTTGCCGTGTCCCCGGCTCCTCCGGGGTGCATGAACGCCGTCAATGCTCGCGCCACCGCCTCGGCGGGTACCACCTCGTTCTCATTGTACCTCGTGCTCCGAACGCCGGCGCCGTCCGGCCACAGCCGCTCCCCGATCCCAAGCACCTCCGTGAGCAGCCGCTCTGTGATGAACTGCTCGAACACCATCGGCCATATGAGCACCGGCACACCTGCCGTCACCGTCTCCAGAACAGAGTTCCACCCGCAGTGCGTCACGAAAGCCCCCACGGCCGGGTGCTCCAGGATGGCCGTCTGTGGAGCCCAGGCCGTGACCAGCTTCCCTCTGTCCCCGACACGCTCCTCCCACCCCTCCGGCGGACTCCACTTCTCCGCCCTCACCACCCACATGAATGACTTCCCGGAGGCCTCCAGCCCGAGAGCGAGCTCGTGCAGCTGGGCATCCGAGACAGGGGCTAGGCTGCTGAAGCACACGTACACCACCGAGCGGTCTGGCTTGGAGTCGAGCCAGTCGATGCACCGGGAGTCTCTGACGACGGCGTCGGCGTCACCCTTGCCGGCCGGCGATGGTCGCAGCGCCAGGGGGCCTAGGAAGTAGGCGCGCTTGGCGTAGCCGTTGCGCACGTACAAGTCGCTGTACGACTGCTCCAGTTCAGAAAACGTGTTGACGGCGAGGCCGAAGCAGTCGGCCTGCGCTGCTGGTAATTTGTCGGCCATGGAGTCGTCGATCACCCGGTGGCCTCTAAAGATTTCTGGCAGCTCGGTCCTGGGTATCCGTATATCAGGGCCCGGGAACCCAGGGACGACGACGCTCGTCGCCGCCGCATCGGTGCCGCCGAGGTGGCGCATGGCGATGGCCGGGAAGGCGCCGATGACGGTGAACTAGACGCACGGCACCCCGAGCTCCCTGGCGATGGCGGGGTTCCAGAAGAAGTGAAAGTCGGTGACGAGCGCGTCCGGCGACTGCCTCCGGATGAGCTTCTCCTGTGCGGGGTGCATCAGGGTTTCGTTGAAGGCAGCGACGTCGATGCGCCACGCCTCGCCCGGTGGCGCCTTCCCGGGGTTCTCGACGCCCTCGGGGAGGCCGTCCACGGCCGGGAACGGGTACGTGGCGGCCTTGACACGCGCGGCCGCGCTCCCGTGCCGTTCGAGCAGCGATTGGAGGAGCGGGAGGTTGGCCGGCGTGACGGCGACGGTGGCCTCTACGGCGGCATCCGAGCTGGCCGTGGTGAGGCGGACAGCGAGGTCGGGGAAGGGCCCGATGTGGCTGGTCGCGAAGAAGGGGAGGAGCAGGATGCGCAGTTTGTTGCCGCTGTTCTCCGTGGAGGTCATCTCTGACACAGGCTCGTGGTTTCTACTTGGTGTTCTTCTGCCGATACTAGAAACAGATACCACACGAGTTATGTAGTATCTCTTGCATAAATGCATTCCATATAATGGCGGTGGTTGTACCTGGACTGTTTGTTTTTGTGCTCGAAATTTAAGCCAGGACATAGCCAGGGCGTTTGATTCCGTCTCATGTCCTACTCTGTTCCTCAAACTGGACATAGCCAGGGCGTTTGATTCCGTCTCATGGCCTTTCCTGCTGGAAGTGCTTAGGAAAAGAGGCTTTGGAAACAGGTTTATATCCTGGGTAGCTTTATCACTATCATCTGCCAACACAAGGGTTTTAGTTAATGGAAGCCCAGGGGAGAAAATTTGGCATGCCCGTGGCCTACCCAGCCTCCCCAATTTGGTTCATTCTAGTAATGGACGTGCTGAATTCAGTCTGTCGCAAAGCTGAGGAAAGAGGTATTTTTAGTGATCTGCACAGATGGGGCATACGACATCGGCTGTCGCTATTTGCGGATGATGCAGCAATGTTTATCACACCTGTACGACATGAACTCACAGCGACAAGAGCAGTACTGGACCTTTTCGGCAATGCCTCTGGACTAGTGTGCAACCTTGCCAAATGCGCAATAGCTCCAATTGCCTGTGAAGAGATCGATCTACAAATGGTCACCCAGCCTTTCCCCTGCCAGATCACGAGTTTTCCTTGTCACTACCTAGGATTGCCGGTCTCTCTAACCAAACTAAAGAAGGAGATTTCCAATTGCTGCTAGAGAAAATACTGAGCAGGCTGGCGACTTGGAAAACACACATGCTTAGCGGTAGACTGCTGCTCATAAAATCTGTGTTATCAGCAATGGCAGTCTACCACATGTTATCTCTCGACCTACCACAGTGGGTGATCAAAAAGATCAACAAGATCTGCAGATGTTTCTTCTGGCATGGCTCAGCTGAAGCAAATGGAGGCAGCAGCAGAGTCGCCTGGAATCAAGTCTGCATGCCTACAAAGTATGGGGGTCTTGGTGTTCATAACATCAGATTCTTGAATGATGCCCTGCGCATGCGTTGGCGGTGGTCTGAGCGCGTTGGTGATCTCCGGGCTTGGTCTGGTCTGAAATTCAAGCTCTCGCCGGAAGCGGAGAGTGTTTTCCAAGCGGCACTATGTTGCTCCCTGGGAAAAGGAGACAAAATTTTATTCTGGTCTGACAGATGGCTCAATAGATGCAGCCCCAGCAACCTTGCACCTGATCTTGTGAAATTCGTTACAGCAAGAGGTGCCAAGAGGAGAACAGTGGCAGAAGCTTTGCTCAATGGGAGATGGGTACAAGATATCCGGGGGAACCTATCGCTTGCGGCGATTGTCCAGTTCATGAGTCTTTGGTGTACCATTCGTGAATGCAACCCATTAACTGATGAAGAAGATAACTTCAGTTGGAGGCTGACAGCATCTGGAGTGTACACTGCAGCTTCAGCTTATCGTGTAAGATTTCATGGCCTAATAGAAGCAGATTACGCAACAGCACTCTGGAGAAGCAGAGCACCTTTGAAGGAGAAAATTTTCTGTTGGCTTGTGATGCGAAATAGGTGCTGGACAGCGGATCGTCTCATCAAAAGAGGCCTGCAAGGACCAGCTGTCTGTACCCTCTGCGATCAAGAACCTGAAACTCTTGACCACCTCATGACAGGTTGTTCCTTCACGAAAACTTTCTGGTTTAGACTCTGTCAAAAACAGCATCACCGCGACATTACACCAGATGGGCAGTCATCTGTGAAAGATTGGTGGCTGACCATACTCACGCAGCTCAAGGGGAAACAACAAAAGAAAACTGCAACAATTCTAATTGCCGGCTTGAGAAGAATCTGGCTAGAAAGAAACCAGAGAGTTTTTGAGAACAAGGAGACAAATTTGGACAGCTTAGTAAGAAGGGTGTGCGAGGAGCTTGCGCTGTGGGAGGAAGCAAGGAAAAGAGCAGATAGACGGGAGTAGTCCGTAGAAGAGAGAGAGAGCGGACGGCTGAGCCGTATGTAATCACCACTGTAAAATTTCTATTCCATTCTTAATGTGAAGACCACAACAATTGTTGTGTGTCCTTGAAAAAAAGCCCTAGCTTCAATGGCGGATGGTAGCTGAAACAGTGGAGACAGACAGATACACTCAATTCCAGCTGGTCAGGCCACCGGAGCATCGAAACGCCGCGCGTCTCTGCCCTGCGTCCACTCGTTTGATCGGTATCTCAAGCTTCGCGCAACGCCAAAAGCACGGCAGCGCTAGCCGCCCGACACGGTAGTCAGTAGGTCCGAGGAGTCAGTAGGCCCAGAGACACACACACCACACGCAACGCAGCCACTAAACCACGCACAATTTTAAGCCGCAGACCAGATCCATAAAATTATGGTTTAAACCTACTTATTTTTTTACACAAAGAAAAAGGAAACAAAGGATTGAGATAAAATGAACTTTTCGACGCATGATGAACCAAAATTTCTGTCTCTAGCCCCTGATGTCTGGCTTGCAGAGCGCATGGTCTCTGATCAAGAAAACTAGATTCCCTGGCGCGGCTTGACGCTGGTTTTCAATTTGCAAAACGCTATACCAAACATTCATAATATGACACGATCATTGACAACATAGGTTTAGAGCAAAACACAATGCTCTTACAAATACACCAATTAGTCTCCAAGATAGATAGGTTATTAATTACAACATCTACAATCATCGTTGGTATTCAAATTGTAAAACGGTATGCCAAAAACCATTAATGACACCATGGTCAATAAGTACTATACATAGCAGTGGTAGTTTAGAGCAAAACACAATGATCTTACATACAAAAAGTTTACATACATAATGCTTGGGGTACATAGGTCTTTTAAGGGTCTGCTTAAGGGGAGACAGTGGATGGAATCTTGATGACCTCCATGTGAGCCTGAGAAGTAAGGATGGAAGTAACAATCAGATGGCAACACAGTGTAGTTAGGAAGGATACCTAACAACCACTTGTAAGTAAAGCAAGGAGGATATTATCTCCTAGAAGGCCAAATAGAAGTATCAGAATGCAATGCATTAACATAATTAATGGAAACGGTCAGAGGAGACATTTGAAATGAAGACAGAGGAACACCAGGTGGAAACGGTCACTGCTATCAATTTGCTTGCAGCCAGTGCTTAGACCAAGAGCTCGATGTATGAAATGGTTTTCCAGATCACTTACCATGTTCTCGTTCACTATGATATTTGTAAGAGAGGATCCACTTCCGCAGAGTTTGACAAATTCCATTACACTACATACCCTCCTGAAAAATTGTGTTCTTTCCTGGAGCATTAAGATCACATTATTTAACTGAAAATGAAGAACAATTTGATGATGCAAGGCTCAACATAGACAAATTTCCAGATTATTGGCAAAGTAGTGAAATGTAGGACGCCCAGTTCAGAGATAAGCCAATAACAAATTATAAATCATGTGACATCCTGACTCCTGACTCTTGATATCGCACTATCATATCTAAGTAATATTACTTATATGCACGCATGATATGTTTAAGAACGCTCACCATGCTCATGGTATTGTTATCCTTTCTATTGTTCTGTTCTTCTCAAAGAAGCCGATGGAAAGTAACAGGTAATAGTCAACTACTATACTATATTTAGAGAAGAAAAACTATGTGTATATAATTAAGTAACCAGCCGAGAAATGTTTACTACCTCAAGTACATGCTTTTTTCAAATACACATGAATCTATAAGAAATTCTGGTGGTCAACCTGCACATATCTGCCACCTCCATCCAAGGCTTAATTCATCTCAGCAAAGAGAATATATCCTAGGAATCTCACGAGTTAAAAGGAGTCTCTCTAAATAGTGGGTTTGTCTTATACGTTGAACAGTCCCGTTTTCAGGTTAGAATTCCCACTTCTGAGGTGTTAAAATGAATCTCTCTATATCAAATTTTCACAGTAATGAAGACTGAGGAGCATTATGAGTAGAAGGACGTATCAAACCATCAGCGGCCAGAATAGCACAAGAGAAGAGAAGTACCTGGTTGGATCTGGATCTAGAGCACACTCTGAAGCCAAAATCATAAAAAATAGGCAATCAACCTGCAAACAGAAAAGATGATGACATAATGGACAGTTAGACTTAAGTTATGAACTGAACCGAAGTTATGAAAGAAATCCACTCAGAGCTAATGTAGTTTCAAATGGCAGTTAGACATATCGACGTCATGGAGTAACTAACTTGAGCTCAAATAGGATCCTATGAAGTAAATGCATTCATATGATTTAATGTTCAAATAGCTCCAAGCTGCTCAGAGTATTTTTTGGCAGCCTACGGACATGCCACAGGTTTTCTGATAATTAGAAGAAAGAGAGAAAAAAAGGAGCGATGCAAACAGATAGTTATAAGGAAACTTTGCAGGATTACCTGCACAACCATTTGAAGATTTCCTCTGAGGTTGACCAGTAGAAGGTTCTTCATGCTTTCTAATGCCATTCTTTAGAAAGGGTTCCACGTAAGTTCAGATTGTGTTTTCTCACTATGGTAATTCATATTTCTCTCTCCAGATCATTAGAGACCATTATTGTTTCCTACAAAAGTCGAGATTCGGTTATTCATATCCATAAAATTTACCATCAAACACACCACACACAACTTATATAAATAGCAATTTTTTCTTTCAAAATAGGAATACAACCCATTCTTTAGAAAATTGGAACTACCTTAGAATACCAACAACTTGTATATGGCAATCATGTTAAGTAATGGACACACCACGTCCTTAATTGCTGAGGATAATGATATATAGCATCCTAGGAAGAGGTTATAGCATTCCATGTGCCACAGATGCATTACATGGACACTTTATGTTTTCTGCTAAAAATTTGGAAAGATTATGCGTTAAGAAGAGTTAGAAATACTAACAGGTTGCATTTGAAATGATCCTAGGCTAGACAACACGTACGCATGAAAGATTTCAAGGACAACGGTTTGTACCTTTTTCAGATTCAGAAGAGAAGATGCACTTCGTACAGGATAGTTATCATCCATAAAGGTCACCACACCGAGGCCATTCATGTTTTGTGAGTGAACCTCGTATTCTTCAAAAATAAGAAGTGTATGAAATTATGAATGACCATATATTCTCAACAGCACACAGATGGTTCAACGTGAACAGCCGATTGAAATTAACTGGTAATCGTAACAGGCCATATGTGCAAGTAAAGGAAAAGTATATTCCTACGGCCATGTCATACAGGGATGCATAAAACAAATAGAAACATAGCTATTCTAAAATGTACAACAATACCAGCGTACTCGCAACATAACGGTGGTCTAGGGACATAGGAAAATTCTAAAATATCTGAACCAGAACCAAACTAAAAACTATATCCACCCTAGCACAAATATACTATCTCCCTGCAACCCAATAGGAAAGTTGCGGCAGCACATATGCAAGAATCACCAAGTAGCCAAGCAAATAGTCGAGTGAGTCAGCACAAACCAAGCTGACCTGCTTGCACAAGGATTACTACTCATGTACCAGGCACCAATATGGATTCCCCGACAATTAATATTTAGCTTTGCCATTTTTATTTCATCCTCTTTGGAAATAACACGGACAACTGACGGTTCTGAAATTATGATTTTTATTTTGACAAAGCTGCCACCTAGCTAAACCTTTGGACAGAGTAGGGATACAAATATGCATGAAAGGAACAATCCTAGTTTGATTCATCATTTTCATGTCCCTCCGCATGAAACAGTGGAACAGAGGAGGCAATAGCACGAAGGCGGGAGGTTCAGGAGTGCCTACATGTTACTTTAGTTGTTCTCAGCTTCTCCTAGTGTACATATAGAAAATATGAGATCGAATGGTTGGCTGATATATGAGATCGAATGGTTGGCTGATTGCTTTTAAATTTAATTTAAGATCAGGTCACAAACAAAGCTTACAGAAAAACAAAGAAAACAGTGGCCACAAGCATGATATGCAACTAACACATCATGCTATTAAGTTGTTTTCTAAGCATCACACAACAGCAACAAAGAGGTGAGCATTATGTAGCTTAGTGAGATGCTACAAATTCACTCTACTTACATAGATATACTTCATCTTTTAAGAAGAAAACTGAAGTTTAAAACTCAAGAGCAAACTGTAATTATGATGTTGCAGGCAATATTGGCCTTTACAATGTTAATGCTCTCGGCCCGCTGAATACCAGCAAAAATATACATTATCATGGTTACCTCAGAAAAACAAACATCGTGCATTTTGCATGTTCAGGCCATACTTTAATTGAAATGTTAAAAGGCCTAATGTTACAGAAAAGATCACTTGGTGTAACGAAAATTCAGTTCTAGACGGTACAATAAACTGACCACTGAGAATATTACGACCAACAAATTGCACAACTGGCCACTCAAAACATACGTCAACAAATTGCACAATTAGGTTCAGAACATTACTTTCTCTAGCTGAACCTATTGAGCCATTTCAGAACAGCACAAGCTAGGATTGAAGTAGGTTCAGACAGAGATGGAGCTAGCAAAGTGCAGATTGGTTCAGCGATCTAAGTCCAAAAAAATGATGCTTGAAATTTTATGCTGCCCTAGTCCTCGATGGACAACAGAAGTGCCACACATATGCCATTATAAACTGATGCGTAACAATGGACCTTTTTTCTCAAGTTTTACTGAAAAAACTACACTAATATGACAACCAAAAACTATGAAATGCATATTTTGTTTCAAACCTGTCAAATAACGTGTAGGTCACACTCCTTAAATCAACTAAATCATATTAATCAAGAGCAAACTAATTTCTATTCAGCACACACATATACAACCACCTGTCACATTCACACACATCACTGATCTAGCACATGAAACCGCAGATCAAACTTGATCAGTGTATTTTTTTCGACCTAAATCATATTAATCAAGAGCAAACTAATTTCTATTCAGCACATATAGCTCACAGATACAACCACCTGTCACATTCACACACATCACTGATCTAGCACATGAAACCGCAGGTCAAACTTGATCAGTGTATTTATTTTTAGCCTAAATCATCTGAATCAGGACCAACAAATCAAGTGTGGCGCATACTCTTTGAAAAGACCTAAATTATCTTAAGCAAGAGCAAACTAATTTCTGTAATATTAAGCACATATAGCTCACACCTGCAGCTGCTTATAACATTGACACGCGTAACTCATCTAGCACACAAACTGCAGATCAACTTAATCTGTGCGATTTTCCATCAAATCTGAACCTTACCAGCAAGGCATCGTAATCCCAAATCCAGCATCAACAGCAAACTGCAACGATGTGACGACCTGCAAAAAAAAGAGCAAACAACAACGCAACCGTGTGAGCTAAAAAACGAAGGAAGTGGTACACATAAGCTGCAAGAGAATAGATGAAAAAAAACAAAGCAATGAGCAGAACCAAACCCTACAGACAAAAAAAATGAGAGCAAGCAGACACGAAAACGAAAAGAACAGGGAAGCAAAGATGAACGAAGCTAACTAACAAATCAAATAATAAGAAAAGGAGGCAAAAGCACAAATAACAAAGGCGAGAATAGAGAATGTAGCAAAGCCAAGGGAGAATAAAAGGCAAGCCCAAGCAGAGCACGGAAAGACCAAATAAGAGCTATGAGAAAAAGGAGAAGCAATCGAAAACAAAGAAGAAGATCAGCTCCAAGACAAACAAATAAAAAGCAAGATGAAAAGCAAATCCAAGAGGTAACAAAGAGCACCGTACCAACGGGAAAAATCAAAATCAAAAGAGAGAAAAAACCAAGAACATAAAAACAAAGCAAATCAGATAGAAACAAAGAGCAAGCACCTATAAAAGCCAAAGAATGGGAAAGGTCCAAAATCGAGCACCAAAACAACCTGGAACACCAAAGAGACGAAGAATAAATCCGAGATAGAGACAAAGCTAAAGGAGCAAACAAAAGGATAGAAAAAATCTGCAGCCAAAAAACACAGCAATGGCCAAACGATTAAAAGGAAACAGAAAACAAAGAACAAATCCAACAAATCGGATCCCCACTGGTGACCGAAGGAAACAAATCAAAGGAATCAAACCCCACTGGTCAACCTGGCATCACCTCAAATCGGAGAAAGGAACAAACGTGAAGACCACACTGAATGAAGAATGAGAGTGAATCGAATCCCACAAGAGCACGGGTCAACCAGTGCCTCACCACAAACGAAACAACCACCGAAGGACCGCATGACGGCAGATCCGGACGGAGGTCGGCGATGCAGCGGTGGATCTGGCCGGAGGTCGACGATGCGGCAGCGGATCTACAACTATGGCGACGAAACAGAAACCGAGGAGGCGAGAGAGAGGAAGCAGAAAAGTGAGGCAGGGCGAGCTTCTCTCCCCCAATCGCTGGCAGGAATAGTGACTGTAGAAGCTGTGCCCGGCGACCATCGAGGAATCGACAGCGAGGAGCACGCCGAGATGGCCGGTCCACTCGAAGGCGAAAAGTCGATACTACCCCGCAGAAGGAGATATTATCGCCGTGGCAAACAAAGCCTCGTACGTGCGTGTAGCCAGCGACAGGGGCTGACCCGTGTGGCCCATCCGTGGTGAGGCCCACCGAACGGACACCGTTTGAGTAGAACATGACGTACCCACTATTTTCAGCCCGAAGCAGCAAATACAGAGCGGACACGCGTTGCCGGACCCCGCGACCCACGCGCGCAACAGACGGCGCGAGTGCCACCAAGAGACGCACTCGCCGGTGACTCTGCATAGCGGGCCCAACGACATTTGGCCCCAGCGGCAGCGAACGGTAAAAAATGACAAAAAGTAAAACCAGGAATCAACGGCCGAGATAGCGCTGTAACTGATCCATCCAACGGCCAGGAAATCCAAACGAAGGAGAGAGCTCCTTGAGGTCTCCCCGTTTACCTCTTTAGATGCAGACTTGGCTAGATCCTTTAACATGGAAGATCTTGACGAGGTTATCAAGGACAACAAGACTGACACTGCCACGGACCGGATGGGTTCCCTATTAGCTTCTTCAAAGCTTGCTGGCCTTTTGCTAAGGTGTACTTGTACTAAATCTGAGTCAATTAATTCGGAACGAAGGGAGTAGCTCTCAAAATCTTGAATGACTTTGCGTTAGGAAAGACAGATGTCTCGAGGTTAAACTATGGCATTATGTCCTTAATTCCAAAGGTGCCAGGTGCAGGGTCCATCAAACAATTCAGACCGATTGCTTTGATCAATGTTATTTTCAACATTGATGTCGAAAGCTTATGCCGCTAGGTTGGCGCCGGTAGCGCACTTGATTACTAAGCCAGCCCAAACAGCTTTCAATAAAGGAAGAGTAGTTGTGGATGGAGCCCTGACACTGCATGAGATCATCCATGAACCTGTGTGACTAATGCGAAGGCTATCCTTCTCAAGTTACACTTCGAGAAGGCGTATGCTCGAGTAATTGGCTCTTTCTCAAGGAAGTGCTCATGAGGAAGGGCTTCCTGTACCATGCATAGATTGATGCAGTTGGTGATAGGGGATACATTGCTATCTCCATTAGTGGAGAGATTGGACTGTATTTCACGAATAAGAGGGGGTGTGACAGGGTGATCCCAGCTCACATTTGCTATTTAATTTTGTGGTGGATGTATTGGATGCGATTTTGTTTAAGACTAGTGCGGCTAGACATATCCAGGGAGTGATATCCCTTTAATTCTGGTGGGATTACCCACCTCCAATATAATGTTATTTTGATCCAAAAATCAGAACTAGCTATAGCTAATATGAAGTTTTTGCTCTCTTTTTTTGAGTCGTTGTCTGGTATGAAGATTAACTTTAACAAAGTGAAGTTATAGTTATGGGATGTGATAACCCACAAGTATAGGGGATCGCGTGTAGCATTTTCGATAAGTAAGAGTGTCGAACCCAATGAGGAGCTAAAGGTAGGATAAGTATTCTCTCAATTTCTATCAACCACTGATACAACTCTACGCACACTAAACGTTTACTTCATCTAGAAAATAATACTAGAGTAATAATACGGGTATGAGAGATAGTTTTGCAGGATAATAAATACAAGAACGTAAAAGTTAGTGTTGCAGCAATAAAGTACACTAAGTAACCATATACTAACAGTACCATGAGTGTGGAAAAGTGGTGGTAATTGTGATGGCTTTGTCCAAGATTTATTAGTGAAGACATTTAGTTCATTGTCTTTGATGCAGTTTTCAATGTGGGAGAGGATAATATACATGCACTCCACTACTTGGGATTACAAGTACTATATGATTGGATTGTTAGCAAACATCCGTAAATACTAACAATGCATTAAGGTTTCCCCAACCATAGCCTTAAGTTCATGGTCCTCTTACTCCCATACGTGCAACTAACCGGTTCAAGTTCTTAGGTTTCTGTCACTCCGGCAGAACTACCCCTTCCTTTGCACATACTACTAACCATAGGGTGTTGATCCATGCGCGCACAAGTATAATGGACACCAAAGGACAGTACTGATACGTCTCCAACGTATCTATAATTTCTGATGTTCCATGCTTATATTATGCCAATTGCTACATGTTTTATATACACTTTATATCATTTTTATGCATTTTCTGGGACTAACCTATTAACAAGATGTCACAGTGCCAGTTCCTGTTTTCTGCTGTTTTTGGTTTCAGAAAAGATGTTCTGGAAATATTCTCGGAATTGGACGAAACAAAAGCCAAAGTCCCTATTTTTCTGACACGTACACGGAGTCCAAGGAGAGACGAAGAGGGGCCGTGGGCCGCCCTCACCAGGTGGCGGCGCGGTCCCACCTCCTGCCGCGCCGCCACGTGGTGAGGACGCCACGGGCCTCCACCGACGTTGCCCCTTCGCCTATAAATTGCCTTCCTCGGGAAAACCCTAAGTACCCGAGTCAATTTCCACGAAAAGTTCCAGAGCCGCCGCCGCCGTCAACCCTAACTCGGGAGGGTGCTGAAGCTCTTCCGGCACCCTGCCGGAGAGGGGAATCATCACCGGAGGGCTCTACATCGCCATGCCTGCCTCCGGAGTGATGTGTGAGTAGTTCACCTTTGAACTATGGGTCCATAGCAGTAGCTAGATGGTTGTCTTCTCCTCTTGTGCCATCATGTTTAGATCTTGTGAGCTACCTATCATGATCAAGATCATCTTATCGTAATGCTACATGTTGTGTTTGATGGGATCCGATGAATATTGATACCATGTCAAGTTGAATACTGAATATTATGTCTATGTCTTTTATGATCTTGCATGCTCTCCGTTGCTTGTTGATACTCTGGCCAAGTGGATGCTTATGACTCCAAGAGGAAGTATTTATGCTAGATAGTGGGTTCAGTCTCCATTTAATCTGGGGGAGTGACAGCAACCCCTAAGGTTGTGGATGTGCTGTTGCCACTAGGGGTAACCTAATGATGCTTTGTCTAAGGATGAATGTGTTGTTTACATTATGCATTTTACTTAATGCAATTGTCTGTTGCTTGCAACTTAATACTGGAAGGGTGCGGACGCTAACCTGAAGGTGGACTATTTAGGCACAGATGCATGCTGGATAGCGGTCTGTGTACTTTGTCGTAATGCCCAAATGAATATCATAGTAGACACCACAACTTGCACATGCATGTTATGCACTTATCAATATTGTCAATTGTCCAGCTGTAATTTGTTTACCCAGCATGTTAGTTATTTATTATGGAGAGACACCACTAGTGAACTGTGGACCCCGGTCCATTCTTTTACATCTGAAATACAACCTACTGCAATTCTTAGTTTCTTTCATTCTCTGCAAACAAACATCATTTTCCACAATATACGTCTAATCCTTTGTTTTCAGCAAGCCGGTGAGATTGACAACCTCGCTGTTAAGTTGGGGCAAAATATTTTGGTTGTGTTGTGTGCAGGTTCCAAGTCAACCGCCAGGACCTCCCCTACGACACCGCACTTTTTCTGGCACCATTACTAGGGAGAGTAAGCACTCCACCAACACCACTTCTTCTGGCGCCGTTGACACCTTCAGAAGTGTCTTCATCTTCTACTGGTTCGATAACCTCGGTTTCATACTGAGGGAAAACTTACTGATGCACTCATCATACCTTCCCCTTGGGGTTCCCAACGAACGTGTGTCTTTCACGTCATCAAGCACTTTTTCTGGCGCCGTTGCCGGGGAGGTCAAGCCTTCTGTTAGGGGAGTCTCTCACTTCCAATCTCTTTACTTTATTATTGTCTTGCTTAGTTTATTTTTTATTTTGTCTTGTTTGCTCTCTTTATTAAAAAAAAACACAAAAAATTAGTTACTTGCTTTTATTTTGTTATTTCGGCCTAGTGTTCTTTTTGTTAAAATGAGTACTCCTGAGAACACCAAATTGTGTGACTTCACTAGCACAAATAATAATGATTTCATATGCACCCCTATTGCTCCACCTGCTTCTAAAGCAGACTTTTATGAAATTAAACCTGCTCTATTAAATCTTGTTATGAAAGAGCAATTTTCTGGTGTTAGTACTGATGATGCTGCTGCCCATCTTAATAATTCTGTTCAACTTTGTGAGATGCAAAAGTATAAGGATATAGATGGGGATATTATAAATCTGAAATTATTTCCTTTCTCTTTGAGAGGAAGAGCTAAAGAATTGTTGCTATCTTTGCCTAGAAATAGTATTGATTCATGGACTAAATGCAAAGATGTTTTCATTGGAAAATATTATCCTCCTGCTAAGATTATATCCTTGAGAAATAGCATTATGAATTTCAAGCAATTTGATAATGAACATGTTGCCCAAGCATGGGAAAGAATGAAATCATTGGTAAAGAATTGTCCCACCCATGGACTGACTGCTTGGATGACCATCCAAACCTTTTATGCAGGACTAAAATTTTCTTCGAGGAACTTGTCGGAACTTGCTGCTGCACTCATCATACCTTCCTGTTGGGGTTCCCAACGAACGTGTGTCTTTCACGTCATCAAGTACCATATCAACATACAACTCTAATGAACCAAAGACATTCAACCAAGCAATCAAAAGACAAAAAAACTACACAAACATGACATAGATCATAGGATAAATATTTATAGCATCAAACACCATATTTACATAGGACGGTACAGAGGTTTGTGGGAGGATGAACCACTGAATACAAGGAGGAGTTGGTGATGGAGATGGCGGTGAAGACGGTGGAGAGGGCAGCGAGGAGGGCAGGGCGGCGGCAGCGGTGGCGCGGGGAACTCCTCCCGCGTCGCCGGCATCAATGGGGTGGGCCGCCCCTTAGCCTCCCTCCTTCATGGCTTCTTGGGAGCCCTCCCCCATGGAGATGGGATCCATGGGGGAGGCTAAAACGTGGCTTTGGTGGCTGGAAATTCGTGGTATCGGGTGTCCTCCACGAGTTAGGGTTTCCTCCTTTATATGGACTCTCGGATTTCCGTCATCTCATCTAGGGCTTCAGTAGAACGGGTCTCCGGGCCGCATACAAACTCCGATTGAGCCGCATTTTATGTCTAGAACGTTCGGCAGAAAATTATCTACAACTTCCTCTTCAGGCCCAACTCCGTTGGAGGTCATCTTCGAGGGTCAAACTGACAATCTTCGTAAATAGTTCTCAGACAGATTTCTAGAAAGTCCTAATTCGAGTCCAACAAGGTTTCCTTTTGTGTTTTTGATAATTCCTACACATCAAAGTGTAAAACAAGAACATTGTGCACTTTTGCAACTATTAATAGGTTAGTCCAAATAAATCATAAACTTAATATAAAAACAAGTGCCAAAGGCATAATATTAACATGAAACAATAAAAAATTATAGATACGTTTTGTACGTATCAACATCCCCAAGCTTAATTCCTGCTCGTCTCGAGTAGGTAAATGATAACAAAATAATTTTTGATTGTAAACGCTATGATCAGGTCTTTAACAATTGCATGATGTATGGATAATAAAACTTAGCAATCATGTTACCTAATGAAAAGTATCAACCAACTAAGAGCTCATAATATGAATTTATAAACATCGACAAGATTGTAATGATCATAATAAAGCATGGTAGAGTGGTATCTCGTTTGCCCTTGATTGTGGAGCAAAACATAAATGCCAAGGCACCTCTGAAGTTAAAGTGAAGACTAGAAGTAAGAATATCAAAGATAAAAGCATCAAAGTTATACCACAGTTAACTGGGACAAGCACATTACACTAAGAATTACAGTTATGCTCTCGAGAAGGTGCTCAAAGAAAGGATGGTGACTCAACATAAAAGTAAAAGATTGGCCCTTCGCAGAGGAAGCAGGGATTAACATGTGCTAGAGCTTTTATTTTTAAACAGAATTAAATTGTTTTGGGAGGTGGTTGTTCCTGTCAACGAATGGCAATAGAGTTCTTGTTATCTTCCATACTAAACAAGTTGAGAGCGGTTCCGAAATATTGATATTAGGCATTTATAGCATGCACTTTTTATATGTAGCTTGACACTTCTCCCAACCTTTGCTTACACAAACCATGGCTAACCGAATCCTCGGGTGCCTGCCAACAATCACATACCATGGAGGAGTGTCTATTTTACTTTCTTTACTTTTTGGATGTTATAGTGGTCTAACCAGCTCTTTGTAAAATTAGTGACAAGCAGATGAAGCATGCAAGTCGGGGTACTTAATTTAGTATGGAAGATAACAAACCCAACTACTACTTCCTCATGAGCTAAAAACAGTGTCACAAAATGAGAATTAATTTGAAGGTTTTAAAGGTAGCACATGAAAATTTACTTGGAATGGTTTGAAATGCCATTCATAGGAATTTATAGTGGACTCTTTGGAATAACTTGGTTTTCAGGGATTTGGATGCACGAGCAGCATTCCCGCTCAGTACAAGTGAAGGCTAGCAATAGACTGGGAGGCGACAATCAAGAGAGCAATAACCGTCATAATCATGCTTGCGACAGTACAAAATTAACGGAGGCATAAAAGTGATACAAGAACTCTGAGGCAAAGTAAATCATCAAGGCTTAATTGACTTTTTGTTTTTCAGTCATAAGCATGCGTGAGCATGTGCCAAGTCAATTCAAATGAATCATTCAGAGGAGGATACCACAATATCATACCATCTTATGAACATGACAATGCATGTTAACATCAAAATATTATAATATACACTATTAGCTAGTTGAGACTAACCATAAGAAAACATAACCACTAAAAAAATCATTCACACATCATTTTTAAGTTTCATCAAATAATCCATTAACCAAGTAAACGTTGAAAATAGAAGATAAATAAAATATGTGACAATCCACTTATTAATGTAACCGGTGTTTGATGCTAAGATAAATAGATAATAAAATACAGCCGCTTCAAGTTTAGTCAAGTTCATATGTTGCTCAAAAAACAAAGTTTAAAGGTTTGCAAACCGAGGGGTTATTGATGAAGAGGGATGCGGGGACATCCCCAAGCTTATGACTTTAGCCATTCTTCAACATTTCACAATTTGGTGTTCCTTCATTCTCTGTGAAAAAACTTCAACAAAAAATTTCCCATTCTTTTCTGCGGTTAGACATTAGTGCAATAAATAATATTTTCCAAGTGCTGCTATTAAACCAAATCAAATTTTGTTTTTAGGTTACAGAAAGGTTGCTTAAATGGCCAACTTATAAATGAAAGGTAAGAACCATTAAAAATCAAATGAAAACGAAAAGAGGCCACTCTTGCAACAAAGTCAGAATCTGTCCAGAAAAACAGCAGCTAGAAAACGCAATTTTTAGGTGCTCTTAAACATGTCCGAAATTTTAGCCAATTTTTTTGCATGCATATAATTATGTTATACATATCAGTAAATTTTTCGTGATTTTTAGATCTTCCAGTAAAACATGAAAAATCGCGCAATGAGCGGTAGATTCTGAAAACAAAAATTACTTTTTACAATTGTATCAACTAAGCTAAATGGGTAAACTTGGTACTTTATTTTTGATAAACTAAGAGACCAGAGGCTAAACAAGACCTAAACATGCTAGCTACAGCAAGGAAAATTCTAAAAGAAAACCAATAGTAACAACCAAATAAAGAACCTAACAAAGAAGCAAAACAAAAGAAAATAAGAAAGCAAAGAAGCAATTGAAACCAAATAAAGAGCCTAATAAAACTAAAGAAGGTGAAACCAAGACATATAAATGCAATTATAATACAAGTTAAGACAATTCATATCATGTGGACGGGTAATATAGAGTATGAACGAGATAACCTCATGTTTGTTGATGAATAGGGGGTGCCTCGGGCATCCCCAAGCTTAGATGATTGTATCTTCTTGAATATGTTCTTGGGATGCACCTACACATCCCCAATCTTGATCTCTTGCGTCTTCTTGTTCATCTCATATCACCATATCGATTAGATCTTATAAGCTACATCACATAAAACTTCACAAAACTCATTAGTAGGGTTAGTACTCATTAAATAAAATCCACTCATGTTCAAACATTGAAAAATTACATAATATTTATCTAACATTAGCCACTGTATATACCGAATTTCTTATTATTTCCGTTGTCCGTCGAAAAACTAAGGAAATCAAGAGACCTTAAGTACAATATTGAATAAACACAATAGAAATCTGTCAAGTCTGAACAGTCCGTAAAGATGACACTTATCGAAATAGTTACGTAGCTCAAATGAAGAAACTCAAAATTAATGAAAGACATATAAAGATCTCAGGTTTATGCACAAAAATTTTCAGGTCAAAATAATATTCTGAGATTTATCACGATTTTATTTACAGAGAAGCACAAAATCTGTCTAAACAGAACAGTCAGTAAATATCGATTTTTTCGACCTATCTACGTAGCTCAAATCAGAAAAGTCAAAATTAATGGAAGAAAGATAATAAGCATTACTTTGCACCAAGAAATTTAAGATCAAGATCACGTTCTGGTGATTTTAAATGTTTTATATGGTGGAGCACAGAAAATCTATTTTTGGACAGCAAAACAAAAATATCAACTTTCCATTCACTAGAGATTGTTATAACCAATTTTATTTTTATGTACAGAGGTATATACACAATATTTACATGTTTTTGATGAAAAGTTTTCATGGAAAGATTTGTTTTGGTTTCATAGGCATGAACACAAGTGTTCAAGGTCGACCCCCACTTAACCATTACTCATCTTTCTAATCACTTTTCTTTTTGAAAACTTTTTGGATAACAATTACAAATAATTTTTTTATAATTCGCATTCCCTACCCATACTAAGATAGAGAACAACTTAAAACTGAAAGTAAAAATTACTTAGAGATAAAGCAAACAAGTGCACATAAGAATATCCACCTACGCTATTGCTCCTCGGCAACGGCGCGAGAAAAGTTCTTGATAACCCACAAGTATAGGGGATCGCGTGTAGCCTTTTCGATAAGTAAGAGTGTCGAACCCAACGAGGAGCTAAAGGTAGGATAAGTATTCTCTCAAGTTCTATCAACCACTGATACAACTCTACGCACACTAAACGTTTACTTCATCTAGAAAATAATACTAGAGTAATAATACGGGTATGAGAGATAGTTTTGCAGGGTAATAAATACTACCTCCGATCCATATTAGTGGGCACAACTTTGTCTAGATACACATGTATCTAGTCTAAATACTTAACTAGATACATATGAATTTAGACAAATCTATGCCCACTAATATGGATCGGAGGGAGTACAAGAAAGTAAAATTTAGTGCTGCAGCAATAAAGTACACTAAGTAACCATATACTAACAGTACCATGAGTGTGGAAAAGTGGTGGTAATTGTGATGTCTTTGTCCAAGATTAATTAGTGAAGACATTTAGTTCATTGTCTTTGATGCAGTTTTCAATGTGGGAGAGGCTAAATATACATGCACTCCACTACTTGGGATTACAAGTACTATATGATTGGATTGTTAGCAAACATACGTAAATACTAACAATGCATTAATGTTTCCCCAACCATAGACTTAAGTTCATGGTCCTCTTACTCCCATACGTGCAACTAACCGGTTCGAGTTCTTAGGTTTCTGTCACTCCGGCAGAACTACCCCCTTCCTTTGCACATACTACTAACCCTAGGGTGTTGATCCATGCGCGCACAAGTATAATGGACACCAAAGGACAGTACCATATCAACATACAACTCTAATGAACCAAAGACATTCAACCAAGCAATCAAAAGACAAATAAACTACACAAACATGACATAGATCATAGGATAAATATTATAGCATCAAACACCATATTTACATAGGACGGTACAGAGGTTTGTGGGAGGATGAACCACTGAATACAAGGAGGAGTTGGTGATGGAGATGGCGGTGAAGACGGCGGAGAGGGCAGCGAGGAGCGCAGGGGAACTCCTCCCGCGTCGCCGGCATCAATGGGGTGCGCCGCCCCTTAGCCTCCCTCCTTCATGGCTTCTTGGGAGCCCTCCCCCATGGAGATGGGATCCATGGGGGAGGCTAAAACGTGGCTTTGGTGGCTGGAAATTCGTGGTATCGGGTGTCCTCCACGAGTTAGGGTTTCCTCCTTTATATGTACTCTCGGATTTCCGTCATCCATCTAGGGCTTCAGTAGAACAGGTCTCCAGGCCGCATACAAACTTCGATTGGGCCGGATGTTATGTCTAGAACGTTCGGCAGAAAATTATCTACAACTTCCTCTTCAGGCCCAACTACGTTGGAGGTCATCTTCGAGGGTCAAACTGACAATCTTCGTAAACAGTTCTTAGACAGATTTCTGAAAAGTCCTAATTCGAGTCCAACAAGGTTTTCTTTTGTGTTTTTGATAATTTCTACACATCAAAGTGTAAAACAAGAACATTGTGCACTTTTGCAACTATTAATAGGTTAGTCCAAATAAATCATAAACTTAATATAAAAACAAGTGCCAAAGGCATAATATTAACATGAAACAATCAAAAATTATAGATACGTTTTGGACATATCAGGATGCTCTCAAGAAGAGCAAGCAGAGTGACTAACATGCTCAATTGTGAAGTTGGTACATTCCTGTTTACCTACTTGGGCTTCCCAATGAGCGATCATAGATTTAACTGGTCGAGTGTGGGAGCCTTTCATTGTTAGGGTCAGACAGATGAATGATCCATGGCAAGGCAAACTTATGTCTTCAGCAGCGCGCTTGACGCTCACATATGCCTGTTTATGTACTTTACCGATGGGTCTGTTTTTGTTAGCATATGGGACTTGTTGGGTTTGATTAGCGCAAAGGTCACTTTTTTGGGGGCGAACTGGCACCGAGCCACCGCGTCGCGACTTCGCCTCTCTTGCGACCAGGCTGACAAGACAAGCGAGGTTCATCAAGTGCTCTTCAACATTGCCGGCGATTTCGGCTTCCTCTTTCAGCAGAACGACAAGCAACTCCTTATTGTTGGAGTCCATCCCGAGCAGAGAAAATGTTGAACACCTCGCGGGCGTGGTGGGCGCAAAGCTTCCCGTAGATCTTCTTTGCGGCTAGTTCGTGACGGAGGGGAGAGGGGTGGTGCCGGCAGCAGGGAGAAGTTGGGTGGTGGCCTTCCTAGCGGCTTGCCTACGGAGGAGGGGAGAGGTGTGGTGCCGACGGCGACATGACGGCGAGGGGAAGGTAGTGGGGGAGGGCAAGTCTGGGTGGGGAAGTGTGTTGTCTCGCCGACAGAGTTGGTCCACGCGCGGTTTTCTTCCGCCGACGTCCCCCAGCCGACCCCAATGGGCTGGGTTGGGTCTGGAAACACCGGATGAAATTTCGTCCAAAGGCTCATAGGGCGTGATTCGGAGAATTTCGACCCTAATTCATGCGCCGGCGCAAAAAAAAAAAGTCTATTAGAAGTGTTTTGATGGACGGCTGGCCCTCAGTCTTTATTTGCCTCGCACAATATTTTTTCATTCCTTTTTTTTAGAAATGGGTGTCTGCATTGCATTGCGTCTCATGATGGCGTGAGAGCAAGAAGAGTATATGCTCCGATTATCCGTCGCCACCACCGGTTCGTTTGGAGGGAATTAATTATTTATTTAGCGGTCGTCCAGCAGCATCTCTTGTCAACGTTCGATCTGAAGAAAAAAAATTGGTACTGTGTCCACGCATCGCAGGCTTGAGAGTCCAAGACGGCACGTCGATGCCGGATCGGAGGAATGTGGCGCCTCGATGTTGGACGGGCCCTTTTGCTCTTTCGATTCTCGGCGTCCTTCCACGATCCGCCGGAGTCCAAAAGTCAGACGAAACGTAGACAACCGTTCACGCGCGCGCCGGTTTTGGCCTCCCTGCGCTGCCGTAGTCCAGTGCTCCGGCTAAGCAAGCTAGCCGGCCCGACGTGCCTCCGCTCAGCTCTCACGCCGAGCTAGCACTGCACTAGTCCAGTGCCCTCTCTTCGCTGGATTTTCTGACGTTTCACTTGCTCTCTAGTCTCTCCGCGGGTCGTTTGACTTTGCGAGTTGCAACACCGGGCCTGGGAGCTTGTCCTGTGCGGCTACTCGACAGTGGAAGCGGTGGATGGATCGTCGCTGTGGCAGCACCAGGAGCCAGGAGCGAGCATTCTGCGTTGCGTGCAGTCTGCACCTGGACGGTTTCCCGGTTGCTCGATCGGGGTCTGCGGCACCTTCGACTGCGACTGCTGGTGGTGCGCGTCCGTCCGCCGTCGCTGTCTGCTGAAAAAACGCCACCACCGGCGACAGAACCGGACCCATCCTGCGTGTGCCTCTCTTCGCACCCAATTCAGTTGACAGTTTAGACACTGCATGCTACTCCCTCCGTTTCTAAATACTCCGATTCACTTTTTTTGTCCACATTTGCATGTGTCTACTCCCTAATCAAAATGTGTGTTGTGGGTTTAGGATCCACCTAATCAAAATGTGAGGGAGCTAAAACGTCTTCTATTTATATTCGTAAAAAAATAAACATCTTATATCAAGAATGGAGAGAGTACGAATAAAGCATTGCGTTTTTTTAAGAAGGGTGTTAATTAGCCCCACCTAAGAATAATGATGTGCCAAATAATATAGTAGTTCATTACTCCCTCCCTTCACTACAATATAATATAAGACACCGAACACCTTATAATTCTAACTACATACGTACTAAGATGAGTGAGATACATTTAAATCAAGGTCACAATTCCTTATTAGCGAAGGAAGGGAGTATTATCTTAAATCTTCTGTTTCCTAACAAATCTTGATCTGTTAAATAAGTTTATGTCCTAAGAAAAACTTGGTATGGACTACCCATCATGTCGCCTCTCGGAACTAACATGAGCAAAGACAAAAGCTTCACATCGCCTCGCGCGAGCATGAGTGATGTACGTGAACGAGCTGGGGCTGTGGACGAGTCAAATTTGATCAGGGGTTGACGAGGAAGAGCGGGGCGACATTTGATGATGTTGGCATGATGGGTTGGGTCAACCTAGATACAATTTATGTTCAATCCAATTTACCCATGTTTTGTGCCACATCTTCTCTAGGTAAGACTTTTTCACATGTTAAATTAGGGGTATTTTTTTCAAGAACCGAGGGTTCGTTTAAAACTAAACAAAAGTTTTAGTTAAACTTGAACTTTCTCGAGAATTCGGAAATGAATAATAGAAATTTTCCCTCGTTGAAATCGCAGAGGAAGCGAAGTGGTGATTCGGTTTACATAACGCCTCTAAGAAGAATCTGGACAATACGTTGTATTTTGGCCTTCTTATTAGTCATTAAAAATGGACAAATTTTCCGTTCAAAAATTCATTTCCAATATGCACATTAGTATTTGTTTTGTGTGTAGGGCATATACAGGCTCATTACTCAGTTAAACTTTATACGTGCATGGTAAAACATCCTTATGTACCATATATTTTTAAAGAGGATCCATGGAGCTCGATGCTCGATTCTCGTTTTCAGATTTTCATGAGTTTTGTATTATCACATATACCGAGTCAGAGATCCCACATATATGTGATCGTGGCCGATAGGACGGCCAGGAGGCAGCTGAGCTGACCCACGCGCGCGGGGAGTGCAGCCAAAACAGAAGCCTTTGGCTGCGGCTGCGGCTGCGGCTGCGGCTGGGCTGGAGCCGAAGCCGAGCTTCGGAGTTTCCTAATCACATGATTGATTAGTTAGTTGATTTCATCTCTGATGATGCTCCTCCAGAAGCCCCAAGGGCCAAATTCCATTCCCCCAATGGCGTAAAGCTCCCTCCTTTTACTCCCCACGCCTCTTTATTTGCCACCTCCCCTCCATCTCGCCTCACTGCTCTCCTCCACCCGTTCGTTCGTTCGCTCCGCCGCCGCCGCCGCCCGGTTCTCCAATCTCCTCTCCATCGGTACGGATCTGCACCTCTCTCTCTCTCTCTCTCTCTCTCTCTAGTTATTGCTTTAATGCTTCAGTTTATAGTATTTTCAGTTTCTGCTCGTTTCCCTGTGAGAGAAGTTGGGAGTTCTTCCTTTTCCGTCTTTGGTTGATGAACTTTTCCCAGTGTTTCCACCTGATGGGTGTCAGTTTTTGCCTCTAGAGTACAGATTAGGACGAGAATATTTCTTGTTTAGTCCATTTGCTAGTATTAAGGTGTGAGTAAATGGTATGAGAACAGCACATGTGGTTCTATTCTACTTTCTTAATTTAACCCAATATACAGATACATCAGAAAATTTAGCATGTATTACTGAAACCCAACTCTACAGGGTTTGGTTCTGAAATGAGCTATTATTGGTTTAAAGTACCACTAGCAGCGGCGGACCCAGGAATTTGTCGAAGCCTGGGCGCGCCACGGTGCACCTAAAAAATTTCTTGGACAAATATAGACAATATGGAGAAAATATCGTGTTCAAAATGATTTTAGTGCAGAAATACGGATGTAATAAAATATACATTACACGCTCGCAACACATTCAAATACTAATGAAATCGGCAATCGAACCTAAAAGTTGATACATTGACCAAAAGTGCCGCACAAGCAATTACCCACTTATGTGCTAGGGGTGTTCAAATTGTCGACACAATTTTGTAAAGATTATATCAAAATGGTTAGAGATTTTTTGTGGGTGATGTGAAAGACATGAGGAAAGTGTGATAGGGGTGTTCAAATTGTCGACACAATTTTGTAAAGATTATATCAAAATGGTTAGAGATTTTTTGTGGGTGATGTGAAAGACATGAGGAAAGTACACTGGATAGCTTGAGAGAAACTCACGTGTCCCAAGACTTTCGGTGGACTTGGTTTCAGGGATATGAGTTGTTTTAACCAAACTTTGTTGGCTTATCAGACTTAGGGAACCATTGGGGAAGTACTTGGCCTGGAGCTGTTAAAAAAGAAATAATTTGGTGCGGATACGCAATGGTGACCCTGTGAATGTGCAAGTGCACAGAGTATATGGAGATGAAATTAAGGGTCTTTTGAGATGTTTTTCAAAACAGGATTTCGCCCGATTTATCAATAAATTCAATTTTAGATGTTTTCATAATGTGCAAGTACACAAAGTAGGAAGAGTTTGTAATTTCATGAACTAGCAAAATTGGCTCAGAGTTCTAGAGTTGACTCGGAGTGGATTCTTCAAGGCCCTCCAATGATCTCTGGACTGATGCGTTTGTAGTCCTTGTTCAGATAATCAATAAAACTCTCTTTTGAGATTTAGAGTTTGGTTTCTGGAGTCACTACGCTAGCGTAGCTCTAGTATTTCCGATTGGGGAATGGGTAATGGGACAAACCAGCGATTCGATCCGCTGATCGTTGCCCTTTTTCTAGTGGAACGATTCGATGCAGCCTCTTTCTCCCTGTGAGGCAAAGCTGAACCACGGAACGGCCCAACGACCAGGCCATGGCCCAGTAAGCCAAGAGTTTTGCCCCCTGACCAGATGTGATTTGATCGCTAATTACCTCTGGCGTACGAGGCTAGCGGGAGCGAAGCCCGGGCAAGCGCCCAGGCTGCCGGGACGCTGCGTCCGCCCATGACCACTAGTACCTTAATAAGTGCCATTCCATTGTGGTTGCATGATTCTTTAGGACCAAGTAGCTTCCCAATTTAAATCTACCATTTTCTCATGCAGGCTACTGAACTGTAAAAACAGATATATGCTTGATGCATCCTTGTTAGCATTTTCTGCCAAATCATGTGAAAATGGGACATGGTACTTGTTAATCGCATACTTTTAGTTTGTCTTGCATGCTCTTGAATAACTTTGTATTGATTTCACAAATGGTTATTGTTTATTTTCACTGCATGTTTGCATCCATGGTGCATTCATATTGCAGAAACGTTAAGCTTACAGATGAGTTGATTTGATATTTATTTATCTTTTGAGTTTTGCATCATAATTCGGAAACATTAGCTATGATCAGTTGTATATTATTCCGAGTTCTAACCTTGTGTAGCTCAATTTAACCTACTAATTAACTTGCTTGCAGATCTCAGAGGGCATTTAACTGTGTAACATGAAGTCTGTCTGTGAATCTTGCTCACATAGAATGCAGTCCCTATGAATTTGTGTTGTGATCCTGCAACATCATCATTTTTATTTGGGATCAGTAAGCTGAATGCTCATGGACAGAGCTGATACTTCAGGCTTTGTCAGTGGTGGCTCGCATCGCACGAACATTGACGTGTATTTTTACTTTGTGTGTACTATATACTTTCTCAGTGCTGAAGTTGTAAAACTGGAATTCTGATGGTTTGACGAAGCTCTCTTGGTCACCGGACAGTGCTTACATCTTCTTATATCAAAATCCTCCTCTGTATATATACTAGGATGGACCTTAATATGGCAAATCTTTGGCTTCATGGGAAGGAACATATAGCTGCTTCATTCTCTCAAGCTGAACCTGCTGCGGTAAACTGCAGGAATGAAGACTTGGACGCAACAGCAGTTAAGACTAGTTGCCTCGGCAGCTCAGAAGCAGTTGAGGCTTCTAGAAAATCATCCGATCAGAGGAATCAAACTGTTCCTGATGATGACTCCAGGCTGGTCCTAGGACTTGGACCAATGCCAAATCTGTATTCTGCTGTTAGTCACTCATCTGATGGTGACAAAGTTAAATTATCTGGAACTTTGTTTGCCCATTGTACCTTAGCTGATCCTGGATTAGTGTTGGGGATTTCAAGAGACAGCTCGAGAAATTTACAACCCAAAGCAGTGCGTAGCAGCAAGGAATATTCACATAAAAGAAAAAATGGTATTTTCTTCCCACTTATCGACGAGGGGTCAACTTCAGCCAGAAGGAAATCAGGTGATTACGTGCTGCCAGTTCTGTTTGCTCCAAGATCAAATGATATTTGTCTCAGTGGAACATTGCCAGAGACTGATGTTCAGCAACTCCTTGAAACCAGAGATGAGGCCAGTCACGATAGAGTTCTTGATCAGCATGAGGTTCTGCTTAGCCCTGAGCCTTCAGCAACAACGGATTTTTCATTCACTACAACTTCAGATACAATAGCTTGTAGTAGCAGTATGGAGCAGAGAAGTCATCAACGCCATCTTAAGAAGTGTAGGTTCAATGGGTGTTCTAAGGGTGGACGGGGTGCATCAGGACTCTGTATTTCCCATGGTGGCGGTCAGCGGTGCCAAAAGCCAGGTTGCTATAAGGGCGCCGAGAGCCGAACAGCCTACTGTAAAGCCCACGGAGGTGGAAGGCGGTGCCAAGAGTTAGGCTGCACCAAGAGCGCCGAAGGAAAGACAGAGTTCTGTATTGCTCACGGTGGTGGGCATCGGTGTGGGGTTCAGGAGTGCTCGAGAGCAGCACGGGGAAGATCAGGATTCTGCATAAAACATGGTGGAGGGAAGAGGTGCATCATGGAGGGGTGCACTCGGAGTGCCGAGGGATATCCTGGGCTGTGCATCTCACATGGAGGTGGTCGCCGGTGTCAGTACCCAGACTGCGGTAAGGGAGCCCAGGGAGGCACCATGTTCTGCAAGTCCCATGGTGGAGGCAAACGGTGTATATCTGAAGGCTGTACCAGAGGGGCCGAGGGAAGCACATTGCTATGTAAAGCGCATGGCGGTGGGAAGAGGTGCCTCTTCGAGGGAGGCATGGCATGTCCTAAGAGTGTCCATGGCGGTACCAGCTTCTGCGTGGTGCACGGAGGAGGCAAACGGTGTGCTGCACCAGGGTGCACCAAGAGCGCTCGTGGCCGTACCGATTGCTGCGTGAGACATGGCGGCGGCAAGCGTTGCAAGTCCGATGGATGCGACAAGAGTGCGCAGGGGAGCACGGACTTCTGCAAGGCGCACGGCGGCGGGAAACGGTGCTCCTGGAGTGCCGGCTGTGATAAGTTTGCCAGGGGGAAGAGCGGCCTATGCTCTGCGCATGGAACCTTGATGGCCTCGAAGCAAGAGCTGGAAGGCGATCAGGGCAGAAGCATGATCGGGCATGGTGTCTTTAGCGGGATCGGCTCTTCTTCCTCGACGGCGGACAGCAGCATGGAGCATGGCATCTCCTCTTCTATCCCTGGCCCTTCGTCAGACTTTCAAGACATGCAGAGAGGCAGGCTCTTACCGCCCCAGTTGCTTGTTCCTGCTTCGTTTAACCTGGCAGGTAATGGTCAGGAGGGCGGAGGAGGGAGCCTGAACCAGAGCTTCGGGTTCGTCGTGCCGGAAGGCAGGGTGCATGGTGGAGGGCTGATGTCGATGCTCGGAGGAGCTGGTGGCAACAACATTCGTGCTCCGAAATCCTGAAAGCTGCAGCTCGACGCGTGGGCAGCTTGTTTGATGTGCTACCACTATGATTCTGCGTCCGCTGTCACTATGGTTTCAGATCAACATTGCCGTTTGCTATCACCGTTATGACTCTGAAGGTATGTAGCAATCAGGGCCTTGTGCAGTATGTTCTGCGATGATCCACTACTGAATATAATGTCAGCATGTAGTCCTCGTGTACAGTGCCTTTTGGAGTCTGTTATCTGAAACTTGAATGTACAAAAATTATGTTTCTGAAATTCTATTATTCACTCTTATATCTGGATAGATAACAAACCTGACAGCCAAGTCCAGGTGTGTACAAAAGAATGTGGTTGCAAAAGTTTGTACTACGAATTAGCTTGCCAGGTTATATTTCACTTGTTCCGTGATGTGTGGAGAGTGCTCGGAAGCTCACATTGCTCAAGATTGTACCATTGTTTCAGGTAATCCTCATGTAACTGAATGCATATATCCATATTTAACCATGATAAATTGCAATCGTAGCAAACAACAATGAAGAACAACTAATTGGAAGTCCATAGATCTATATAACTCGCCCGACCTGTCCGCACACAAGCTACAGGCACGGTGGTAATCTGTCAGTTGATCGAGGGGTCAACGACGTGGCCCGCAAACAGGATCACACCGGACACCTCTTCGATCACAAAGAAGGCAAACGGATGGCCGGCCACGAAGTCCACACCCGGCGGCGGTTGCCAGCTAGCCCCTTCCCCCACCGCATAGGTGACAGCCGCGGCCTCGGTTCCATCCTCGTTGACCTCCAAGACAGCCTTGTGCACCACCTTCTTAATCGCCAGCATCCTCCTCCTTTCTCCTGGGCCGTCCTCCGCCATGTCCGACAGGTCAGCCTTCCCCAGGTCAAACGCTTCCCTGACGCCCAATTCCCGGAGAGCGTCGGTCACGTCCGTGCCGAAGCTGAGCTTGAACCTGGGCAGCCGGAAGTCGCCGACCAGGACGTCGTTCCTCGGCAGGTGCTTCCGTAAGAAGCCCGGGTCGCACGCGATCTTGTCGTTGAGCCGCCACAGCCCGTCGCGGGCGTCGGGGAGGAAGACGCACATCGAGTAGACGGGCGCCGGCTGGGCGGGCAACGGGCGGCCGCGCTCGTAGCGGAGCTGGAGCACCTTGAACCCGTCGTGGCACGCGAGGAGGCGGCGACCGGAGGCGCGCATGAAGGGCACGTCGACGTGGGTGCCGTCGAGGCGGTGGAACTTGTCCTCCTTGGTGCGCTCCTTGTCGAAGGGCTTCTCCCACCTGCCCTTGAAGTAGATGGCGTTGGCGAGGACGAGGTCCGTGAAAGGTGGCAGCTCGCAGGGACCGAATATGGATGGGATCATGTTGTTCGTCGACTTGGCCACCCATGCGTTGATCTGCTCCCCTGCTTCATCAGGCTGCACGCAGGACCAAGAAGGCAAGAACGCGTGCGTATCATGTGTATAAACTATGAAGTCAGGAACAAAACTACAGGTACGCGTACTGACCTGTTGGTGGAAATTGACGGCGCGCGTGACGGCCTTGTACGACTGGGCAGCAGCGTCACGGTAGGCGGGACGGAGGGCAATCGTCCTGTCGTGCCACACGGAGCACGCGAACCTGACGCTGGGACCGCCGGCGTGGGACTGGTCGGCGAGGACCTGACCGGCGAGCCCGCGGACATGGTCGGCGAGGATGTCGCGCGAAGGTGCGCCGAGGACGCCGAGCAGCTCCTTGAGGGTACGCTCGCGGGCGCCGGCGGCCACAAGCGAGAGCGCCGCGTAGACGGACAGCGGCGAGTAGATGAGGTTGCCGCTCCTGCCGGCGTCGTCGGCGAGCCGCTTGTTGAGGCCGAGCGCGAACGCCTGGAGGCCGTTCGACGCAGATTGCATCTTGTCTTCCATTCTTTGCTTATGACTTCTGCTCCAAGTCGCGGCTGGCAGTCTGGTGTTTTATATAGCCTGTGCTAGCTAGAGCTACCTAGTTGACTTGGGTCAGAAGTCATGAATCACCATCGGGCTCACTTCAACTTCACCGTACGAGGCCAGGCCTACGAGTCCAGTCCACCATCGTCTCTCTTCCATAAAGTTTTGTTCAGTGCACTGTATCGCGGTTTCAAAATAAGCACTTTGAATTTCAAAACGGTCTTGCTCTAGAACCTGGAGAAATATCGGCAGGCCCTGAGTTCCAAGATCTACAGGCAGTAAAATTGACTTGACCATGTTCATCCCTCAAGTCTCAAGACCATGCTCGAACCAGCTCGATGATCTCCAGCATGGAAGGATCCGTCAATCGAGAGCATGACATAACCTTCCGGACGTTTACTGTTTACACCAAGTTGTATCATGAGGTTCATCTTTAGCGGTGGTACATGTTGGTACAGCCGACTACACTATACTCCCTCCGTTTTTGAATTTAAGGTGTATTGTTTTTTTAGAAAAAATCTAAATATAGGGTTTATTGCAATTTACGGACAATTTCACCCATCTAAAAATGAGTTTTATTCTCGATCGGATAGATTTTATTGATTGTTTTCATATGGTGACTATATATTAGGGGCTCCTCTTTTCTGAATTTTTCAGAAACAAATGAGTTCACCATATATATATGCCAAATACCCATGTCTTAATATTCGTGCAAAACACTATACGTCTACATTATTTGAACAGAGGGGGTATTGATTAGTGCCTGGGGGTGAAACAATGGCGTAACCAGGATTCAACTAAGCGCCGGGCCAAAAGTGGCTTACAACATTTCTGACAATAATGTAGAAATGGATAAACGGAATTTAATTTGCAAAGTTATTATGAATCTCTATTCTCGATACATGATTATTGGAACATATAGCAGTATAGGGTACAAATAAAATCATGTTGACGATTTCGTTGCTGATTAGTTGGGCAAGGATGGATAAAATCTCTCCATCTTATCGAGAACAAGCAACCGCGCACCCCTGGGCGACCCATCCAGCCTATCCACGTGGAGTACGCTGGGCGGGCAGGCGCGCGTGGACAAGGATTCTTTGTCTCGTTTCGCAAAAGAAAAAGAAAAGTCGCGAGGAGAAAGCAGCCCGAGGTGTAAAACCTACCCCATTCCCTCGAGCCGCCGCCGCCTCTCGTCTTGCTCCCCTCCCCACGCGCTTCCCGCCCCCTCATCCCCTCCGTACCACTCGCTCCGCCGAAAGGTTGAGCTCACCGGCGGCAGCGTGACCTCTCCCGCTTCTCCATCACCGCCACTAATGGCGGACAGCTAGAGGAGCCGACGGAGAGGAGGCAGATGCAACACAAGCCGCCGTTCCTTTACGGAGGAGTCCTCGATATGGAGTTCTTGTCTCCGGCCTCCACTCTTTCTGGCCATGGCCATGGATCTTGTATCCCGTCCAGGTACAGCTCGCCCTCCCATCTTTGCTTTTTCCCATGTCACACAGATCGGTGGCTCTTTTAAATTGTTGGTTTGTCTTAGATTTATTCTGATGATAGGAGCTACAGGAAAGGCCTAGCTAGGGTTCGAGGAGGATGTGGAGACGGTGGCCAGCACGGCTCCGTCAGGTTGCAGTCGTTCGGTTTTGAACTCATCTCTTGCTCGTTGCGATGGCGGTGTCGCTATTGCACCGGAGTATGTACTTCTTTACTTTGGTCGTGTACACTTGCATGTATTTCTTTTTCAGAGTGCCTAAGATTTTTTTTTAGAATGTAGAGTAAGCCTATTTTGTTTTCTGGCATGTGCAGGATATACCAAGGACAAAGATTGAGACGTGAAACAACTCCCTTGGATATTTCAGTGATGGGTTATCTTGTTGCTGCTGTTCATCTTTGAAACAACATGGATTCTAAAGATGTCAATAGGTGAAAAACTGGATACAGTAAGATGTTAGTACCACTGGGGCGCCTCCTAGCCGGTCATCTGCGACCCAATGATCATTTAAATAATAACACTTTCGGCCAGCTGAAACGGGCAGATTGCAGCAACACTAAGAAGCATGTTTCTCAAAGAGGCAGAGATCCAAACTGGATTCCTGAAAAAACACGCAATATATAGAGGATGATGTTGTACGTACGCACTCTGAATCCTAACTGAACATGAACATACTCCCTTTCTTTCTGCAAACAAAAGAACAATTGTATACAAAATTTGTTCTAATTTAATGCTTATAAACCATGAAGATTGCAGCACACTCTTACAACAAAAAGGCCCTTTACACAATCCTAAGCGCACTTTCTTATAACATATACTAAGTGACCAAACCCATAAATTCAAATATGATCCCTACACTATTGACCAGCTTTATCTCATGAACTTGATTCAACTCACAGCTTGCAAGTGAAAATTTGAAGTTGCCGAATATGAAACGATTTACTAAAAGAATCTGTTGAGTGTCTCTTCTTGTCTGATCTCAGATGTGAAACTGAAAAATTATGCTGCTGAGACACTGCATAACTGCCTCCAAGAGTAAATGCATACTGCCAATATGCCCGCGGCTTTAGATAGTGGCATAGTGCACAGCTAGCTCAGCCTGAACCCATCTGATATTTCTACAAATAAGCATATAGAATCAGCATATTATGTACCATATTCTGTGGATAAATAAGCATATAGAGGTGTGTTTGTTATCCAACATTTGTACCTAAATAGAGTTTGCTTAGATACAAGGAGAAACAAGCCAACATGTTGACCATGGAAAGGCATATAGTAACAATTAGAGTCTTACGGGAATTTCCATAGCTTGTATTTTTATAGAAACTAAAACACTACTACACTACACGGCCTCTCTTTGCTTTGCCCAAACAGTGTCGAGGCAGACTATCCTGGCCATCCATTCACCACCGCCCTTTTCACCCTGTCCGTTGGATGATAACTTTTTTCGTTTTCTACCTGCTGCTGGACACGTTAAGTCAATGACGGGTGGGTCCGTAAGCTCGCTTGGCCCAAAGTTCAGCACCAAAATCTCCTCCTGCGCGTCGCCTTCCTTTTCGCGGGGACGAGGCGAGCGGTGAAACCCTATCCAATGACCTCCCGTCCCCGCACGCGCCAATCCCCTCGCATCTCTCTCGCCCAATCCGCCCCGTCCTCTCTCCCCCCGATCCGCCGCCCTCTCCTCTTCACTCCCCCGCTCCCGCGCCGCCCCTCCTCGTGGTGCTCGGCTGCTCCCGCGAGCCCTCACCCGGCGGGCGTCCTGGCCTGCAGGGCCGACGGCTGCGAGGAAGACCGTAGCCGGGACGGTGATGCCGAGGACGGCCGGTGACCTGGCCGACCGTCGGAGGCCGCAGACGGTCGGCTCGACGGCGGCGAGGACGGCCGGCGACCTGGCGGCGAGGAGGACGGTAGGGGACTAGCCTGCGAGGCAGCCGGTCGTCGCCAAGAAGCGGCTGCAGAAGGTCGTCGTCTTTGATGCGGCGGCGGCGCATATGGAGGAACCAGACGCTCTTCTCCGGGATGGGCGCTGGACTGGAACTGCCGGACCTGGCCGGCGAGGAGCGGCCTCTCCCCACGCCGCCGGCCGCACCTCCTCTGCCTGGCCTCCTCCTTTTCTCTCCGTGCGGAAGGTGCGGGAGCGGCCGAGCGGGTGACTGCTGCGCCATCGCCATCTCCTCGCGTTCTTCTCTCCCACCGTGCAGCACCCCGAGAAAATTGATTGGCGGCCGGCCGGAGCGGCACAGTCTACGAGCTGGAATTTGCTTTCAAGGTGCCTCCTCCTCGTCTCTCTCTCAGCTTCCTCTTTTTGGTCTCTCTCTCACGTTCCCTGCAGCTACTTGGACGGGCCAAAGGAGGAGGTCGTCAGGAGATAGAGTGGCCGCCAGGGATTCCCCATAGCCACGAATAAATTTGGTGCAGTCTTGCTCTGGCCATTGGTGCTCAGTCGCGTCCCCACGCGGATCTAGTCCGCTTCTGTCCCCCTGCAGCTCAGGTACACTTCTCTGTCTCTACTCTAATGGCCGATTTGATTGGATCTGTACTATTGAAATTTTTGGACTTGTTGTTGGCTAGGGTTCTGAGGCTGCAGCCGGGGCACAAGAACTGCCTGCTCGGTGAGCTCTCTAAGGAGGTCGGATGGAACTATGACATGGCAGCGGCATTCACTTCGGTGGCCAAGGCAGCAGCTTCAACGGTGTGGACACTGAACATGATAGCGGCATCGACTTGGCGGCCAGGGAAGTGGCTTGACCGTGGTGACAGTTGCCATGGTTACGCTTCCAGCTTCAAGAACACCAACGGGTACCCTCCTAGCCAGGATCACGTACAAGCTAATCCGCGTCCAACAGTCGACTTGAGTAAGCTTTGCAAATTGCTTTGTTCTTATGTTTAGTTAAGATGGCCAGTTTAGTGAATAGACGATCTGATGAGTAAATGATTACTGAAGTAGATTATATTTTAAACAGATGAGTATTATTAGATAATTAGTTTAGTTAAATCGGTCGGAATATAAGCTTTGACTTGAGTGCTATATGGCATTGTTTGCTGCCATATATAACTTGGAAATTGAACTCAAGGTACTATCCTAGCTACTACAAATATAGCACTTATGTGAAGTCGTAGTTAGTGCTGATTGTATCATTTCTTAATCACCAGGCCATATAATAAAAGGCGATGACCCTACAGTCGGCCGGGACTAAGGCCGTCGACCCATGTTGCTGCTCACAAGGCGAGGACCATTTAGTTCTTATGAATGGAGGAAGAGGTGGCTGGATCAGCAAGGAAGGGAGGTGGAGACAGCAATGTGCCAAATAGTCGTTTGGTGGATCAAGAAGCAATCCACAACAAAACATATTAGGTGTTCCTCTATCTTTACGCTCTTTATGTCTTTGATGTCAGTTTTCTTATACATTGTTTACTGAACTAGATATTTCAGATTTGAGAAAGAAGACAAGAGGAAGAATTCAATGGAAGAGTTTGTGAGAGAGTCTTTTATCAGGTGATTGGAGCATATCTATGTTCTATCTCACTAGTACAGAACGACACATCGGATACCCCTCTATGGCAACGGCAAGAGTTAGGCGGCGGAAGAATGAGCTCCGCGCGCTTCCGTGAGTGCGCGCGCGCTAGTCGGTCGATGGGCCCGACACAATGGTAACGGAGGGCGAAAAGATCTCCGTTGCTCATATCTGGGCAACGGACGATAAAATACCCCCGTTGCCGATGTGACCACATCAGAAACGGAGACCGGTCTCTCTCCGTTTCCCATGTGAAGGCCCATTAAGCGGTGCCGGTATTAATATCTTCCACTCCAGTGTGTCTCACTCTCACTCTCACTCTCACAGTTTCACTCTCCCCAGTTCCTAACCCTAGCCGCACACGCTCTCCTCCTACTTCACCCATCGATGGCGAACCCCTCCGGCGCCGACGGAAGTCAGGATGGAGCATCTTCCTCCTCCCACCCTCCGAGGCGTACCCCTCCGGCGCCGACGGAAGTCAGCCCGGATCTCCCCTACAACTGGGGCGAGATCCCCGGCGACTGCGGTCGCCAGTTCATTCGGAGCCGTCAAATCCCATCCGGATCCACGGCGGCGGCAGCCACCGACGCCCGGATCTCGTCCTCCTCGGACGAGGATCTGGAGGTCGGTCTCCTCCTCTCTCGCGCCTCCTTTGAGCGCGAGCGCGCCGACGGTGTCATTCGGGCGTCTGCGATGCAGAGAGCTATCCGCATCTCCAGCGCCGAGCACGCGATAGAAGCCGCCGAGGAGGCGTTGTTCCAGACGCAGCTCCGGGCGGCCATACACCGCTCTCTTCTCCCTGGCCAGGGCCCTGGGCCAGATGCGGCGGCGGCAGCGGTGGCGGCGGCGGAGGAGGAGGAGGAGGAGGACGCTCCGGTGTTCGAGTAGGATGAGGTCTCCTCTGACGTCTCCTCTGGCAGTGGCTCCGGCGCCGACGCCTGGGACGCAATCCGCGACGGAAAGCGACCCCGCCTCGCCTAAGGTAAATGACCGCTCTTTTTACTATGTACTTGCTCTGTTAGAGTATTTATTTAGCTTGGTTATAGCTCTGTTTAGCTATGTATTTGCTCTGTTAGCTACTTAATTATTTAGATCGGTTTGCTCTGTTAGTTAGCTCTGTTCAGCTATGTATTTGCTCTGTTAGAGTATTTATTTAGCTTGGTTTGCTCTGTTTTGTAGCTCTGTTTAGCTATGTATTTGCTCTGTTAGCTACTTAATTATTTAGATCGGTTTGCTCTGTTAGTTAGCTCTGTTCAGCTATGTATTTGCTCTGTTAGAGTATTTATTTAGCTTGGTTTGCTCTGTTTTGTAGTTCTGTTTAGCTATGTATTTGCTCTGTTAGCTACTTAATTATTTAGATCGGTTTGCTCTGTTAGTTAGCTCTGTTCAGCTATGTATTTGCTCTGTTAGAGTATTTATTTAGCTTGGTTTGCTCTGTTTTGTAGCTCTGTTTAGCTATGTATTTGCTCTGTTAGCTACTTAATTATTTAGATCGGTTTGCTCTGTTAGTTAGCTCTGTTCAGCTATGTATTTGCTCTGTTAGAGTATTTATTTAGCTTGGTTTGCTCTGTTTTGTAGCTCTGTTTAGCTATGTATTTGTTCTGTTAGCTACTTAATTATTTAGATTGTTTTGCTCTGTTAGTTAGCTATGTTCAGCTATGTATTTAGATTGTTTACTGCTTATTGTCTCTGTTTATTAGCTTTGTTTGCTGTTTTTAACAAAGAATATTCGTTGTGTCAAGGGCTTGGTGGATGCTTGGTGACGATGCTGCTGCCGTGAAGACTTAGGAGCGGGGCTCCATACACGGTGCCGTCACCAGGAGCGGTACATTTTGCGCAGCAGGATGAAGACAGTAGATGTTCATCTGGCGGCCGTGAAGACATAGGAGCATAGCTCCAGCCACGCGCACTGGTGAACTTTTGTATAGCAGGGCGTACAGGAATACGGTGACGACCGGGCGGCCGTCTAGTCGCATGGAGCAGGGCTCCATCGACGGCACAGCCCGTCCCACCGTGTTTTTTTTTTGTTTTCCTGTAACCCTTATCGGAAACGGTGATTCGCAAAACTCCGTGTCTAATGTTAACGATATCAGAAACGGTTTATCACCTCCGTTGCCATTGAGACCTTCACATCAGTGACAGGGTCAGGGACACGGACCCTTTCTCCGTTGCCGATGAGGTTTTTGGCCCGTTTCCGATGTGTCATTCTGTACTAGTGTCTTCTCATAGTGGTTTAACCATTTGTGCAATCTAAATAGGTTTTTAAACATCTGATTGTTGATTTGGTGTAGTGTTTACCATTTAAATAATGCTACCTAAAACATGCTTCAATAAGCTTTCCAGCCATTAATGTCCTGTGATCATAAATAGAAATGACGTAACAACAGCGGGGCCTATTCTTCAGACCATCGCTTTTTGGACATCCATCTTTTGCTAGCTATTAAGATTCATTACATGATTATTTATCTTGTGCGCTCTGGTTCCATATCGATGAATGTGTACCATTATATTTATTTCCATATGTTCTTTAACTTCGTGATTATTCTGCTGTAGAAATTCTATTTTGGAATAGCTTGTGTTTCATATAGAAAAAAATGAGTTGAGGTTTAGGGTTTATGGAGTAAATTTATGAACTTTGTTGACTCTATCATCTATCTTATTTGACAGCGTTTTGCTGCGGCTATCATGAGGATAAGGGACCGAAAGACAACAGCACTGATATTTGCTTCAAGAATGTGAAAAGGACAAGTGCACATGCACCGAGTCTCCTAGGTGAGGAATCTAATTCAGGTGTCCATATTTTCAGTTCCTTTTCTTGATCATTGTGTGTATACCACTTTCTATTTGAGATTGGAAGTGTAGTTTTTTACAGAGCTGAGGAGGAGATGGACGCCATAGCCTTGCTGGGTGCTTCCCTCGCCGCCGCCGGCCAACCGGAGTTCCGCCTCGCTCCGTCTGCGCCCCTCTCCCTTGCCACACCTTCCTCGAGAAATCGCGGCCACGCCGGGCTTACAGGGCGGTCTCTCTCTCTTGGTGTGCCGCCACGGCGCCACCACCGCTGCTCTAGGTCAGCAACTACCAGCAGGCCCTGTGCGTGAACGATGAGTTCCCTCTGTTTTGCCTGAACTTGTTGATTGACTGCCCTTCCCCTTTTTGTTCATATTAGTGCATAAATTTTAGTAGGTTGGCTCTTCTTTTTATACCTTGGTGCATAGAGATAGATTAGTAAGCTCTTCAATTAGCATGGTTCAGCTTTTGACTCCACAAGAAAAAGAGAAATTAATAATGGTTGTTAGTGTATGTGTTTAGTATTTGCCAAAGCAAAAAGGAAAAAGGAACGGGTCAGCCTGATTGTCAGTTTTTCTTTCTTGTAGAGAGGAACCCCAGGCTGGAGCGGCGGAGCAGGAGGCGAGGCCACTCCGGGTTGGGCTCATCAGGCTGCTGCTATTCAGAGAGGAGGACGGTGGCGGTGTGGCGAATCACTCGGGGAAGGGAGCATGGTGAGGTCAAGGAGCGGATGTGCAGGCTGCTGCTGCACTCTTCCTGGTGGCGCGACGGAGTCGACGAGCAGGACGATGATTTAAGGAGGTGATTTCTTGGACTCTTTCTTTCTTATGTACATAGTCATGATTTTCATGTTATGATTTGTGCATTGTAATCCTGAGCAGTGTGTATTCAGGAAGAAGAGTTTCCTGAGGAATTTATTGATTCTGCTCTTTTCGATTTCAGTTCATTTGATGCGGAGTGGAGGTTAAAGATTACCGCTCTATGCAAGCGTTGAATCTGATGTCAACATTGGTAATAGAAACTTGGCACCCTTCGGATGATAGTTGCAATGAAATATATGTCCCATGTTCTTTGTGTCTTGCATTTGTCGCATATGATTGATGCAGATGATGTACTTCTTTTGCCGCATATGCCTTGCTTTCCATGTGTTTGTGTTCTTTTGTTCTGTACATCTCAAGTAGCACAATGCATCTCAAGTGCCCAACATCATTAGTACTTTTGCGCTCATTTTGAGAATGTTTGCTTTGCCCTCTTATGTGATTGTCCATTGCTTATTTCCCTCTGGAAAAGACCGAGCGGGTGTTCTGTTTACAGTTATCTGAAATTCTAATATTGCACAGCAACATGGTGTGAAAGTTTCAGTAAATGATGTCATCATAAAAGCTGTGGCATATGCCTTGAGGAAGTCCCTGAAGCAAATGCTAATGCTGCAACATTTTGGGCTCTTATAAAGTCATGTGTCTATTTATTTCATGGCAAGACTACCAGTTTTTAGTTCAGTGTGTGATTGTGTGAATCACTAACATCACAGACCTAACACATATACTCTCAGGTCAATTATAATCATGTACAAGTCGTGTAAAAAACAACTCTTCACAGGCTTTTTGTGCGAATGGTGGCTCTGGATTTATAATTTTTGAGCATCTATGCATATGCATAATTTCTTTTTTGATAGTAGCATGGTTTTGGTTTTCTAATGTGTATAGCAATTCAGTTTGTGCTACCTATATGCTCTTTCTGATGATGGAATATGAGAGGAATGATAACAACCTTTTTGCTACCTTTTACATCTTTCATAGTGCACAAGATACTTGTTCAGTTGAATAATGACACAATCCTCTTTTTTTCATGTCGGTATTGGTAATCATGTTTTGCTAAACTGAATGGTATCTATGTGTACAAATTTGTGGAATTAATTCCTCTGGTTTGTCTCTGACAACCTGATGAGTTGTCACTAACATCACAGACCTAACACATATACTCCAGGTCAATTATAATCATGTACATGTCGTGTAAAACAACTCTTCACAGGCTTTTTGTGCGAATGGTGGCTCTGGATTTATAATTTTTTAGCATCTATGCATATGCATAGTTTCTTTTGTGATAGTAACATGGTTTTGGTTTTCTAATGTGTATAGCAATTCAGTTTGTGCTACCTATATGCTCTTTCTGATGATGGAATATGAGAGGAATGATAACAACCTTTTTGCTACCTTTTACATCTTTCATAGTGCACAAGATACTTGTTCAGTTGAATAATGACACAATCCTCTTTTTTTCATGTCGGTATTGGTAATCATGTTTTGCTAAACTGAATTGTATCTATGTGTACAAAGTTTTTGAATTAATTCCTCTGGTTTGTCTCTGACAACCTGATGAGTTGCTTGGCATGGTAGTGCCCAAATCATCTTTATATTTATGTTGCTTGGAAATGCAACCTTAGTCATCTGTTTGGTCGTGATGTTCAGTATTGCAGAATGCAACTATTTGATTTATGGCATTCTCTATTTTCTGCAGACTGAGAAGGCTTTGTTAAAGGGGCATAAGGTCTTCGTTTGGTGAGGCTCTGCATCTACCTCTTATTGCTATTCTTTTATGCAACATTCATATTTAGGGTATTATAGTTTCTTCATGGTGCCATTTCTGAATTTGTAAATAAAAAGTAATTCATTGTGCATATGTGTGGAAACTGTTAGTTCTTGTTGCCCTCACCTACTGTTGGAGCTGTTTCCGTAGCATAGAAGTAGTGTGCTGCTGAGTACATTGGAAAGTTACAAGCAGCGGCATCAACTAATCATGTCATCCTGGATTAAGTGAGTTGCTTATATTGATCAAACTTTTTTCCTTTTCAGGATGGAGTTGTAGGTTCATTTACTGCTGTTTTCAATCTTGCTGGAAATTATCAAAGGTCTGTTTTTCTTCTTTTTGGAAACAATATATATTTTGAAGCTACACCATACACATGCATCATAAGTTACTATTTGTTTCAACGATTTCTTGTGTTTTACTGACACCCGACAGTTGCCTGATGCAATGTTCGTGGCGGCCTGCCATCTAATGATTCTAAAGAGCAATACATGAGATAGCTATAGAAGATTTTCCGTGAAACACAATGATTCTATTCAATATCGTTGTTGTTGTGATATTACAAAAATGTACCATATAAAATAGTTTCCTAATAAGACATGCAGTACTTAGCAACTCATTTTACTTGCTGTCATCTTTGGTCTTTACTTTCTTTGGATTTATATTTTCTGGAGTTTGCCATCTCAACCAGTCCCCTGCATTGGAAAACATTAATCGCATCGCAACATTTTGTAGCTATAGTCAATGAAAATTCCTTGGTTTATTGCTTTCTCCTTATTTCTGCAGCAATTAGCTACAGCGGTTTGAAAAGCGTTTAGCATATTTCTACTGAAGTTACTGAAGGTTGGTGGCTAAATATTCAGAGTTGTTTCTCATTTCTGTGATGTTCCTTCTTGCAGGTTCATAGATTATAGGTACCTATTGTATCTGATTCTTGCAGGTTCATGGAGAGCATCACATGGATATGCTCACAGCTTTGGAACCTCATCTATCTCAACGGTGAACTAATTGTTATAAAGTTAAATGGCTCAAGCTTCGTTATTTTTTCAGTATGTGCATTCCTTGCATAGTCCAGAGTTTCAGTTCTAAAAAAGATTGAAGTCATCTAAAAGTTATTGTTCTAAAATATTCAGAGTTGTTTTCTCTCTTCTCCGGCTTCATACACATGATCTACACAACACTCAGTCTTTAAGCTCCCCATTCATCTGTCTTGCATTCCATTTTGCTCTGTCTTGCAGTGTTCTCAGCATTTTACGGGCTCGAACTCTCGCTGGACAATGAACAGCACAAGTGTAGGTCAATTTCTTGTGTTTATGATTTCTCAGTACTCACGTATGGTTATTATACAAGGAGATTCTGATTCAATATATTCAAGTAACTGAACTACTTGTTTATTTGTAATTTTGTACAATGACACAGTTCAAAGCTTGATATGTGACACAATATATTTCAGTACTTATCAGATATGGCTGAATAGAAAATCAAATTGCTTATTTACATCTCTCTACTCTGTATATTCTTTTTCTTTCTATTGTAATTTAAGCTTGCAATTTTTATTCTTTTGTTTGACGAGAAGTATAGATATTTCGTATTTACTTCTTTATCTTCTCCGGTGTTTAGGTTAAGCTTGAGTAACATGTAAAGTATGTTGAGGTCCTTGCAGAACTCCTGTTCCACATGCGGAGGTCCTTATATTCAATAGATGTAGAGTATGTTGAGGTCCTTGCAGAACTCCTGTTCCACATGATCGAGCAGCCGTATGCTTGGATCAGCTATTCTTTTGTACTATAGCAATCTAAAAACCAAGTTTTTTGGCTCAACAGCGAGCCTTGCCAAAGCACTTCTGTACAGATCATGTGCCTAGCTTGTGCAGTGGACTTTATGTGTTGTCCTGTGTGCCCAAAATGATTTGGCCTTTTATGTGTTCTTTCATATTTGGCCTCTTGTTTCTTCGGTCCTGCTTTTATTTAACTTTTTCATTCGCTTTACCTGAACTGCTGGAATACTATCCGTTCATGTCGAACCACATATTCATATCATGGCGTTCGCCGAAACCTTTTGATATTCGATCACATTGAAGCTTCTTAAAATTGTTTCCACCATGGTGTAGAAATAGGTCTAATTCATTTCCCCATGCCTTTTTGGCCTCTCACTAACTACATGTGCCTCATCTGTCATTACTATCTTGCAGGTGTGACTCTAATAGGTTCAACTATGATGCTTGCCATTCAGACTGCACCCATTTGCTACTTTCATATGTAATTGGAAGCATGGATGAGTATCTCTGATGCTTGCCATTCAGACCATTTTTGTTTTGTTCCTTAGGTAATCTTCCAAAAGTTTATTGAAGGCTATTCACAAAAGTAGGTAATCTTAAAACTCAATGTTATTTTAGTATGGTTCTTCTAATATGTTGAGTGTATGAATGGTTTTTCCCTTTTGTATGGTTTGTAGACCTGGGAAATGCTCTGTTGGTAGTGCGGCAGCTACTTATGATGAGCGCTCTGAAGATTCCACTGAGGGTTTTATTTTATCTGTCCGATCTCTCAATTTTGAGCGGTCTAAACATTATCATTCAGGTATATATAAGCTGCAACATTACTCTTCTTTTCAAGCAAAGCTTTATGATCAGGAATATAAAGTAGCCAGGTTTCTCTAATAAAGGAGGCACTGTGATTAAGTTTGCTAGCTCACTGTACGTATATGTATATTGTATATACTCTACAGCAAGTGGTGATCAGAGCTTGTTCCTCTCTTCATTTCTTACGATTGAAGTAGATTCATTTTACATGGCTGTCTATACCTACAACATAAATATAAGGCGTACACATTTTTTTATGAACTATCTGCTGGAGCTTTATTCCCTTGATGTTCAGAAATCTGATGAAAGGGCAGTAATTTCCGTGGGGCAACTGAGTGTTATTGTGATCATATAGTGTCCTCTCTAATGCATGCTCATGTAAGGGTGCCTTTCTCTGGCTTTCGTAAATCTGATCATATAGTGTCCTATATTCTTCCTGCTCATGATTAATTACAACTGAAAACATTTGTTGCAGCTTTAAATCAGTGGGGTTTTACCCTAGCTTTGCTATAAGAAAATTTAAATCCTAAGTTCCCATCAATCACCGCGGCTATTTTGATTTACCTTCCAACTTGCTGAAATGAGTTATTTTTTATATTGAAGAAAAGTGTGACTTACAATGCTCTCAAGGAAAAAGCAGAAATAGAAGCATAGAACTGCGAAGTAGCATACTGCTCTCAAAAAAGTTTTGACTCGTGTTTTGATTCTGCAGGATTGCCTTTTAGATAATATAGGAGACTGGGAGGTTCCATTCATTGGTCTTTGAGTGGCATTTCCTAGGAAGTGACTCCAGTATAAACTTCACAAGTTGATTTAGAAGCCACAATCTTTCCAAGGTGATTATCTCATCCCTGCCCCCTCAATAGAACAACTCCCTATATATCTTTTACTTACTACACATTTGCTGAACCGCTTAGGTTTTAACGACACTCGATAGTATAATTGTTGAGTTCTCTAATGATAACTCTCTAAAGAAATTTTTATTTGCATGAGTTTAATTTAGTTTAGCGTGCATGTTTATATTTAATCTATCCTTCCCTACGCAATATCCCTGGAAGATTTAGACAGGAATGCTGCAAATAAACTACATTACAGCGATAATTTTGAAGGACAATTCTCTAGGACCAGTGTATATTTTTTCTGAACAACGATGAGACTTGATATATGCACTGGCAAAAGATCATTCCATGCCTCTTAGATCATAATTTTCATCTTAACCTTTTACAAATTCTATGTACTTCTGGTGTAACATAGTGCACTGAACAATAAAAGTGATAATCGATAACAAATTAGTCAGAATGTTACGATTGAACCGCTATTTTTATCTATACATTGGCCTCTGTTTTTGCTCCCAGTAGTATGCATATAACAGTGCAGTTCCCGGATGACAGTATACTTAGAACACACGGGGTAGCTATTATCACCTCTTGAGCGATTTTTTAGGATCCTTTTCGATAGTACTCTGTCAAATCTTGATTTCTATTCGGATATGTTTGTCTATAGCAGGTCTGAATTCAATTGATCTGAAAAGTTTGGGAGTATATCTGCAAACTTCATTCATTTGATTGTGTAGTTTAGATTGCTACCGCATGACCTAACCTGAGAATATTGGTTCAGAAATGAAGACCATCTTACACGTCTTGGCGATGTCTTCACCAGTGTCTTCACTCTTGGGCTTCTGCTTGCAACCATGTTATTCGGACATTCTTCATATCCAGGACCCCTACTTCTACACTGATTGTTCAGTGCTTGCGTCTGCAGCAGCGACGACAAACATTTTCTCGGCCATTGGGAGAACATGCCCTTGCTTGTTCAAATCCAAGCCAGCCCATCGTTCCATCGGAGCAGCGTCGGACACATCATACGGAGTAACAATGTCAAGGCTCATCATCTAGCTAGGTTTGCTCTTAAAATTCAGTCTAGGCCTGTAGCTCTTAGATGCTTATTAATCTAAGGTTCAGGAGAATGTAAGCAGAGAAGCTCTCTCCCAGATCAGCATGTTTCCATTCACGCTCCTTTATGTAAAATGCACCTAAATGAATAAAATATTTGTGTTAAAAAGATGGTCTTGGGGTCTGCCAAGCGGATTTTCTATATCATGTGACCAACTTTGTAATTGTTGGATTATTTTGGGTACCAATGAAGAATGGAATAGAGTGGTAGTCAAAGACTCATAGTGGTCTGCCTGGATATGTAAGTGCCTATGTTAGACGATGTAACCTATTCTACAGCAGAGGAAATTCTATGGAGATTTTGAAACTGATTGAAAGAAAAGGTTCTCGAATCATCAAATCTTGGTGCTCTTGTTTACTTACAAAACGGAAGCATCATATTTGTAGATGAAATTAATCTAATTGAACATATAAAGCGCGAGCCTGGGCTTGCAAGTTGGCAGCGTAAATTGTTGGCCGCATCGTCTTGTGCAACAATGTTCCAAGAATGTGCAGATTCTTTGAAGGCTGAACTACGAGTGTTACTTCGCACGAGAATCATAGTATTACTGCTACTGATATGGTCCAGTTTAGTTTGAATCTTCAGAATCAGCCTTAGTATTTCTCTCGCTCTTCACAAATCACAAATGTAATCAAGGAAAGATATTTCAGCTCAGAGCCTTCTAACCGACAACCTAATAACAAGTAAAGGTAGTGCCTCTTTCTGTCACCGTTTCTACACATAGTGTCCATGGTAAAAGACCACTTTTTCTAACCTGATCTTACTGGTGCTTTACAAAACAGACATGAGGAAATCCCTTATTGTTGCTAAAAAATAGTCTTCATGTTTTCCACCTAAATAAAATATACCTTTTTTTATCATGGTTGGCCAATTATATACAACTTTGATCGCCCAAACATGACATCAGTTAACATTTTGAAATGGAAAATTCTGAACTTCATGTGATGATACATTTAATCTTCTTATAAGTAGGTGCATTTATACCATCAAAATCCTATAAAATGTGCTGCTTCTAGTATCAGGATATAGCAACATGCATCGACAATATATGGGATAGACTTATGCCTCAAATTCGAGCCTGATTTCGTCACCTGCGCCAGAGGACACATGGTCACAGCCACCGACTTGTGGGACCAGCTGAAGACCAGAGGACAACTGATCCACTAAAAGCACGGTTTATTGCCCTGTTTAATAAAAACCTAAATGAAATAAAAACGCTGCAATCGCATGTTTTCAAATTAAAATTTTGTTTCACATGTTCTTTGATATAACATGTAGTATGACTATTAATATTAAGTATTTGCATACGATCTGGACCCCTTCGATTAATTATACACTTTCGTGAACAAGTGTGAAATTATGTCGCACACTTAATTTACGTTGGCCGCTGGAATTTACCTTCAGTTAATTATTCACTCTATAACGATGGCCACTGGAATTTACCGCCTCGAAAACGATTGACCTAAATATAGTTAACTTAAGGCGACCCTACAGTTTTGCTTTCGGCACCTGCGCCAGTGGCGCAACGGGTCATCTAGTTTTCTATAACAAATGAAATGATATTATGTCACTTAAAGAAACACATAAAACTTGATGGACAACTTACTGTGGACGCAATTTTTAAAATGTAGGATTTTCACTGTGAAGGTGCAGTCGATATTTCCTTTTCGTTTTGAGAAAAAAAAAACTTTGAGAGCAGTTGCAGTCGAATCGGACCGTGAGCGCTTATAGTCGACGATTTTTTTTCTTTGAGATTTATAGTGGGCGGTTGATCCAGTTACTAGTTAGTCTATCCAATATTCCTAAGGGCACTTTAGTGGGCTTGGACCGAGAGATGGAGGTTTTCTACAAATTTGGAGAACGGTGGACTATCAGTGGCCTCAGGGTGTTTGTATTTACACCCAAGGCAGATTAGATTTTTGCATTCGTAGTGCTAAGAAAAAATTAGCAGGTCATGGCCCTGATTTTCCGGGGCTCAGCTCCGGTGCTCCACCCCTTGTTAAGCATGGCCCGGGAAGTAGTCTTTTTTTTTTTTTTGCGGGTAAGATGGCCAAATATCGTTAACAAATCTCAATGTCCTATTGTGATTTGTTTATGCTCTCATATTTATGCCCCTACAACAGTAACAATGTCACGCCCGGTTGCCGCTGCTGGGCGAGCCTAAAATACTAGCAGCACAACATGACGGAGATGCACATGAGGCTGGACAGTGAAATCAGTGGCCACTCGGTTAGGACAGGAGAGACGGCTCTAGTTGGTAGCTGGCCATAGACCAGGGGTCGTACGGTGAGACCGAGTGAGCCCGATTAATAACTTCTGACCCAAGTCAACTAGCCCTAGTCTCAGATTATATATAAACGGCCAGCTTTGACTTGGACCAGAAGTCAAAAACAACGAACGGAAACACAAGATGCAATCTGCCTCGAACGGCCTGCAGGCGTTCGCGCTCGGCCTCAACAAGCGGCTCGCCGACGACGCCGGCAGGAGCGGCAACTGTTGAATATATAAGCAATTTAGCAGTAGATTTAATCCACGAATACAGTAAACAAATCATGACTAGAATAATAGGAATTAAACTAATCATGCGTTCTACTAAAACCGTAGACAAACCGAACGAATCTAGAGCAACTACCACAAGCAGGAACTCTAGTAGCATATCGAACAAGAAGGTCAAGATGACATACGTTGCAGCGGCTGTAGTAGCAGCTGTCCCGGTGTCGCCCATGTCGTCGATGAAGAGGTTGGCGATGTCGGGGAAGAAGTCGTCGTTGGGGAAGAACTTGAAGCCAGCAGTCGCGCGAGTGCGCTCCCCAAAAACCTGATCGCCCCTCTCCCGTACAGGATCACAAGAGGCGGGGTTCCGGAGGCCTGCTATCCCTTCAACCGGTGCACGCCGGAAGACGGGATGGAGAAGACTTGAAAGATGGCGGCGCAATATTCTGGAACTAGGGCGGCGAGCTACCATGTGTTGCGTATTGTGGCAGCTAGGGTTTTCCTCTGCATATATAGTGCGAGTCGGGTAGGACGTGGGCGCGGCCCATAACCGAGTCGGTAACGTCTCCACGATCCAGAAGAATCGGAAACGGCAAAACAATTAACGCGTCCGTTAATTACTAATCAATGACTCGGTAAATTTCCCGGACTGCAAAAATATAGGCATCGGCTCGGCTCATTCCCGCAACCCGCGGCGTGTCGTGACGAAACGAAACGAAGCGAGGCGAGCGAGGAGGAGGAGCGCGCGTGTGGAACGCTTCCATTCTCTTCACAGCCAACACATCATGCTAGTAGTGAAACAGCTCACTATATAAAGTGGTGCAGCTCACTCCCAACTAGCAGTATGGGACTAAAGTTTAGTCACGTACACAACCAGCCACATGCACATGGGCCAAATGGGAATTTCGAATTTAGTAGTTGGGCTTTTAGGCTGTGGCCCAAGTACAGCCCAACACCAAATTTCAGCAATCCCCCACAAAGTCTCATTGGCACATTATACCACTTTGGTTCCAAAACATTGTTTATATACCGGTGTTTAGTGGAGGACTGTTAAGTTGAACTTCCACTTAGAACTTATGATACACTAGATCACAACTTGGATAGTGGACTATGCCTTGAACTACAACTTTGCTGCAAACTAGTTTCACACAAATCCTTTACCGATACTGGGCTGCCGCAAGGCTTCCCCGCGGTTTGGAGCTTATACGTCATACTCCGAGACCTTTCATGAGTTTACTAGAGAGCACCCAACTCTCATAGACCGCGACGTTTAACAGTCAGACTCATATAGGTGTATTCCTCAAGAGATGCTCTGCAGGACAACATCTCCGCTTATAAAAGTAAGCCACTTGGAATAATTAAGATAAATATCAACCTGCCATGCAGATTAGGAGAGTATTGCATCTTTACGGAGTGGGATGGTAAAATATAAGGATACTCTCCTCTCAGCTGTCCAACAGCTTGTCACCCACTTCTAATTCACGGGATCTCCGATCACATAGAGTGGTTTACCACTGTGGACAACTCATACCGTGGGTCTCAAACCCATCTCCCTCGATGCACTATCTATCACATTACGTGATAAACCCTTTGTGAAGGGATCTGCCAAATTCTTAGACGTTTGGATATAATCCAACGCAATGACTCCGGAGTTCTTTAATTTTCGGACAGATTTCAATCTCCTCTTCACATGCCTTGATGACTTCATATTATCCTTAGAACTTTTAATCTTGTGAATCACAGTTTGATTATCACAGTTCATAAGGATAGCGGGTATTGGTTTTTCAACCACAGGTAAGTCCATCAAAAGCTCTCGAAGCCACTCTGCTTCAACAGTGGCTGTGTCTAATGCTGTGAGTTCTGCTTCCATAGTTGACCTCGTTAAGATGGTCTGCTTGCAAGACTTCCAGGAAACAGCTCCACCACCGAGTGTAAACACATAACCACTCGTGGCCTTAATCTCATCAGCATCAGATATCCAATTGGAATCACTATAACCCTCCAGTACCCTTGGATACCCGGAGTAGTGAATTCCATAGCTCGCAGTGCCTTTTAAATAACGCATAACTCTCTCGAGCGCATGCCAATGATCATCTCCCGGATTAGAAACAAACCGGCTCAACTTGCTACAGCAAAAGAGATGTCAGGCCTCGTGGCACAAGCCAAATACATAAGCGAGCCAATAATCTGAGAATATCTCAGTTGATCTCTAGCAGTCTGTTGGTTCTTTCGAAGCAACACACTAGGATCATATGGTGTCGGAGAGGGTTTACAGTCGTCATACCCGAAAGACTTAATACCTTTTCCACATAGTGAGACTGAAGCAGTGTAATCCCACCATCACCATCTCGCAGCAGCTTGATGTTCAAGATAACATCAGCTACTCCTAGATCCTTCATCTCAAAACAACGAGATAAGAAATCCTTAACCTCCTTGATTAAATCAAGGTTGGTTCCAAAGATCAGTATGTCATCGACATACAGACAGAGAATAACTCCCTCGCCCCCACCATAGCGATAGTACACACATTTGTCAGATTCGTTTACAACGAAACCTGCAGCAGTCAAAGTTCTTTCAAACTTTTCATGCCATTGCTTAGGAGCTTGCTTTAGGCCATATAAAGACTTCAACAACTTGCACACCTTTGCTTCCTGACCAGGTACTACAAAACCATCGGGCTGATCCATGTAAATTTCCTCGTCTAACTCTCCATTTAGGAAAGCTGTCTTCACGTCCATTTGATGAACGAGAAGCCCATGCGAGGCAGCCAACGAAAGTAGCACTCGAATCGTGGTCAGTCTAGCCACAGGTGAGTAAGTATCAAAGAAGTCTTCTCCTTCTTTCTGGGTATAACCCTTGGCCACAAGCCGCGCCTTGTACTTCTCAATAGTACCATCAGGCCTAAGCTTTTTCTTGAACACCCACTTACATCCTACAGGTTTACACCCATAAGGACGATCAGTGACTTCCCAGGTTCCGTTAGCCAAGATGGAATCCATCTCGCTACGGACAGCTTCCTTCCAGTAGTCAGCATCAAGAGATGCATAGCTTCTGAAATGGTACTGGGTGTGTCATCCACAAGGTACACAATGAAATCATCACCAAAGGACTTTGCAGTCCTCTGTCTCTTGCTCCTAACAGGAACTTCATTGTCATCCTCCACGGATTATCAGTGTGTTCTATCGAAATGGTAGGATCAGGAATATCAACCAATTCCTGACTAGATGTATTAGGTATCTCCTGATTTGATGAGCTAGGATATCCTTCATGGAAATATATCCTCAAAGAAAGTCGCATCCTTCGACTCCATAATCGTACCAACATTAACGTCGGATACCTCAGATTTTACTACCAAAAATCTATAACCAACGCTATGAAAAGCGTAGCCCAGAAGAACACAATCCACGGTTTTTGGTCCAAGCTTGCGCTTCTTGGGAATTGGTATATTGACTTTCGCCAAACAACCCCAAGTACGAAAGTAAGAGAGTCTCGTATTTTCCTTTCCCATTCCTCAAATGGAGAAACGTTTTCTTCTTTGTGGGAACTCGGTTTAGGACATGACAAGCTGTCAATAAGCCTCCCCCCACCATGCCTTGGAGAGACCCGAAGTGTCTAACATGGCGTTAACCAAATCAGTTAGAGTTCGGTTCTTTCTTTCAGCCACTCCATTTGACTGAGGCGAGTAGGGAGGCGTCCTCTCATGGATTATACCATGTTCCGCACAAAACAAATCAAACTCATTGGAAAAATACTCTCCACCACGATCAGACCTTAATCTTTTAATCTTTCGATCAAGTTGGTTCTCTGCTTCAGCTTTATAGATTTTGAAATAGTTTAAAGCCTCATCTTTTGTTTTCAGAAGATACACATAACAATATCTAGTGGAGTCATCAATAAGCGTCATGAAATATTTCTTTCCGCCTTTTGTCAAAACGCCATTCATCTCACAAATATCTGAATGTATAAGTTCCAGTGGTGCCAAGTCTCTTCCTCCACAGTTATGGGACTTGCGAGGTTGCTTAGCTTGCACGCATACTTGACACTTGGAACCTTTGACAATAGTGAATTTCGGAATTAAATCCAAACTAGCTAGCCGCGTCATGCTACCAAAGTTAATATGACAAAGTCGTGAATGCCAAATATTAGACTCAATTTCATGGCAAACATGATTAATAACTTTGGTGCAAATATCTGACAAAGATAGGCGGAACAAGCCTCCGCACTCATAGCCTTTACCAACAAATTGTCCATACTTGGATATTACAACTTTATTGGACTCGAAAACCAACTTATAACCATCTCGACATAGTAGCGAACCGCTGACGAGATTTTTATTGATGGAGGGCACATGATGAACGTTCTTCAGGCGCACGGTCTTCCCCGAAGTAAACTTCAGATCGACTGTACCAACACCACGAACAGTAGCATGTGAGTTTTCCCCATCAGCACGGGAGAAGTCCCTGTGATCTGGTAAGAAGAAAACATGGAGGCATCAGCACAAACATGTACATTGGCACCAGTGTCAATCAACCATTCGGAGAATAACAAACTGAAAGGATGGTAGGGAATATACCGTACCCAGAATCCTTCATCTCAGTGTCGCCAATGACAACATTGGCAGTCTTGCCGCTGTTCTCAGATGTGCGCATCTCATGGCGGTTGGGACAACGAGGTGCCCAGTGATTTAGATCACCGCAAACATGGCATGATCCCTTCCTCGGTTTATTGTTGTTCTTCTTGAAGTTGGTAGACTGTGACGGCTTGTGCCTATCATCAGACTTGCCTTTACCCCCAGACTGTGATAGGCATCGGCTCGGCTCATTCCCGCAACCCGCGGCGTGTCGTGACGAAACGAAGCGAGGCGAGCGAGGAGGAGGAGCGCGCGTGTGGAACGCTTCCATTCTCTTCACAGCCAACACATCATGCTAGTAGTGAAACAGCTCACTATATAAAGTGGTGCAGCTCACTCCCAACTAGCAGTATGGGACTAAAGTTTAGTCACGTACACAACCAGCCACATGCACATGGGCCAAATGGGAATTTCGAATTTAGTAGTTGGGCTTTTAGGCTGTGGCCTAAGTACAGCCCAACACCAAATTTCAGCAGCAACCTCGTCTACTCTCCGCTGTCCGTCTACGCGGTGCTCTCGCTTGTGGCCGCCGACGCCCGCGAGCGTACCCTCAACGAGCTGCTCGGCGTCCTCGGCGCACCTTCGCGAGACGTCCTTGTCGACAACGTCCGCCGGCTGCGGGCGCTCTCCGACCAGTCGCACGCCGGCGGGCCCCGCGTCAGCTTCGCGTGCAGCGTGTGGCACGACAGCACGATCCCCCTCCGCCCCGCCTACCGCGACGCTGCTGCACAGTCGTTCAAGGCCGTCACGCGCGCCGTCAATTTCCACCAAAAGGTCAGTACGCGCGTACAGTAATCTTCCTGACTTCACTTCATGCACATATGTGTAAGTCACTAAGTCATGTAGTGCGTCCGTGGTGCTTCGTGCAGCCGGAGCAAGCAGGGAAGCAGATCAACGCATGGGTGGCGAAGTCGACGAAGAACCTTATCCCGTCCATCATCAGCCCGGGCGCACTGTCACCTCTCACGGACCTAGTGCTCGCCAACGCCATCTACTTCAAGGGCTGGTGGGAGAAGCCCTTCCACGAGTCGCGCACCAAGGACGACAAGTTCCACCGCCTTGACGGCAGCCACGTCGACGTGCCATTCATGCGCGATTCCGGCCGCCGCCTCCTCGCGTGCCACGACGGCTTCAATGTGCTCCAGCTCCGGTACGAACGCGGCCGCCCCTTGCCCGCCCAGCCGGCGCCCATCTACTCTATGTGTGTCTTCCTCCCTGACGCGCGCGACGGACTGTGGCGGCTCACCGACAAGATCTCGTGCGACCCGGGCTTCTTACGGAAGCACTTGCCGCGGAATACCGTCATGGTCGACGACATCCGGCTGCCCAAGTTCAAGATCAGCTTCAGTAACGACGTGGCCGGATCTCTCCGGGCATTAGGCGTCAGGGAGGCGTTCGATCAGGAGAAGGCTGACCTGTCGGACATGTCTGAGGACGGCGCAGGAGGAAGGAGGAGGCTCGCACTACAGCAGGTGTTGCACAAGGCTGTCTTAGAGGTCAATTAGGAAGGCACCGAGGCCGCAGCTGTCACCTCTACGATGTTGTGCATGAGTAGTGCGCAACCCCAGCCACGGCCGCCGCCCGTGGAGTTCGTCGCGGACCATCCGTTTGCCTTCTTTGTGATCGAGGAGGTGTCTAGTGCCATCCTTTTTGCGGGCCACGTCGTTGACCCCTCCATCAACTGAAGGATTACCCTGCCGGGCATGCACTTCAGTTAGGTGGAGTTCTTCATTATTTTTGCTGCAATTGCTATCGTGGTTGAATACAGGCATCTAAAGATAACATCCTTGCTCCCCCCAGCTCGTTCACCAAAATTCGAGCAATGTGGACCGTCCTATAGAAACTTGATGCGATCTCAGCTGTCCGATCGCGTGGTGATTTTTTTTTACGGTTCCTGGTCCCACCGGTCATAGACTTTGTGGCTGGAAAATCTGGTACACAGTGGTTTTTTCGCAGTTGCCGGCCACCGCGAGCCGTCCGATCAGAGGGTGAAAACCCGCCTCGATCTGAGCCGTCCATTTGTATGGGCAAAATAGTCATTTTGCCTCTCGGGTATATAAGTGAAAACCCTAGCCACTTGACCCAATCCCGTCCCTGGCCTCTCCTCGCCCAATCCCTCGCGCTCTCCTCCTCCTCCAATCCTCTTCTCCCATGGCCACCGCCGCCACCACCGTCCTTCTCCTCCACCACGTCCTCCCCCGCGCAGCAGATCGAGGAAGGAGACGAGGAGCCTGAGGTCCTTCTCCTCCACCACGTCCTCCCCTGTGCAGCGGCAGGTCGAGGAAGGAGAAGTCGGCGCGCTGGCGCCGCAAGGGGGCGCCGGAGAGGGAGCCGGGGCGCTGGGAAGGATGGCGGCGCGCTGGGGAAGGAGGCTCGCGGCGCTGGCAGGACATCGACGCAGGGGGCAGCCAATCCCTCACGCGTTTCTTCCTCCCCAATCCCCTTGCGTCTTCTTTCCTCCTCAAACCCTAGCCGCCGCCGCCGTCGCCGTCCATCCTCCTCCTCCTGTGACCTCTGCACGTCCCCCGAGCGGCGCCGCTGCTGCCCGCTTTCGCCGGTACTCGGCACGAGGAGGGCTAGCCGTATGGACGGAGAAGGAGGCCGAGCTGTCTGGTCGCCGTCGCCGACGTCGTGCACGGCCGCTGAGACGAACAAGGAAGGGTCGTCGCCAACGTCGCAACGCGTGCAGGTACTCCCTCTGTCCCTAACCCCCCTCCGCCTCTTCTCCTCCAGAAATCAGCGACCTCATGTCGCCTGCGCGCTTCGGCGTCTTTGCTCGCGCAGGAAGGACGCCCCAGTTATCCAGCAAGGAACGGCTGGTGGACGGCGGGAGCAGCGCCTTCCGCGTCGTGGCTTCGTCGGGAGGAGCGGCTGCGCTCCATCTCTCCCTCAGGCGCTCAGGTACTCTCTCTCCCTCTTGGCCTCTTCTCTGTCGGGAAGGAAAGCACCAGCGTGGCTGGTACATAGTCTCACAAATATTTGTTTCTTGAAAATTTCTTTGCCGCAGTAAGCTGTTTCATCTGGATTGCTTGGTCTGGAGCTCACTCCCTTCAGGTCCGGACCCCTCTCTCTCTCTAATCCCCATACATCTGCATCTTTGTTTGTGCAGATTTTGTATTATTTATGCCTACAATGTGTTTGACGAAAATCCTGAAGGGAAGATTAATCTATGTCTTATCTTTGTAGACAACCGTATCTTTTTATCATTAATTTGTTTGTTGCACTATCACACCCTTTAGAAAGGATGTGGTTGTTTAAGAGTAAAACACAGATTTAATGTTACTGTCTTTTCTATGTATATACCGGTTTATCATCAAGGCATATCTATTTATTGTTTTACCCTTTGTAGTTACTTCGTGTTGCCTTTCGTTTGGTATATGCAAAATGGAGCTGTTCGGTATATGCAAAATGGAGCTGTTCGACGCCGGCCGTGCACAGCTGGCCTTACCACACGACCAAATCGATGGTAAACTGTCCTGGCAAGTTTTGTTTTTGTGCTATACAATTTCCCCATGTACAGTTTGCTTGGCACCCCATTCATGTGTGTGTGCATAAGTTTCTATACAGTGCATGTCTTATATACATGTAACCATGAAATAATGCATGGTGTGGTGTGATTTTCAGAGTATCGATTCACATGTGCGTTCTAATAGATTTGGTTCTGTACAGGTTTTTGATTGATGTATACGTTGTTGCTGGTAGCACGGGACGAACAATTCTTTCTGCAGTCCATGAACTGATTGAGGTTTATCTCCGAGTATCGTTTCCTTCTTTGCCTGTATTTTGATTGATCGACTATATGTATGCATCATGTTAAAGAGGAAGTTTGCCATCGGACAACCTCAGGGAATTAGTTTGCAGGGAAGAAGAAACAAGTGCCGCGCGGCGAGGCGGCGGCTGCCTCGCTGGCCTCTTCCCGCGTCATTAGCCCCGCCTCCTTTCCCCATTCCGAACGCAGCAAGGCTCCTCCAATCCTCCACATCTTCTTCATCCGAGACCTACAGGTTTCCTCTCTCTCTCTGAATTTGATGCTGAGTCGTTGTATTCTTGACAGGCACAGGGGCAGTGGAGTCGGTGGGCTTCCTATCCTGTATAAATTGCTTCCTACCATTCTTGATTTTTGATGAATGTACTAGGCTACAATTAGATCTGGATGTACTAATATAGGTCATTATTTGTATTCACCTGATGTAGTACATATTAGCAGGTAAATAATTTGGAATATGTGCTCAGGCTGTCGGCCTGCATCTGAAGTTTGACATCTTGAAGTTTGACTTCACGCCTACCTACAACGTCAAGGTGAGCACCCCACTCTGAAGTTTACCTTTCACGTCTTGCAGCAGTAAAGTGATTATGCTTGACTGTATATTTGATTTTTACATCCTTTGAAATGAACTATAAAGTGACAGCCGCTGCTACCACTATTACACTAAGATAAGTTGTGCTTGCACAGTATGGTCAGTTTGAATCATGCTTTGCTCATTGATTTTTCCTCTAGATGTTTATTGCCTGCATAGTCATTGTATTCAAAGAATTGAAGATAATTAAATAGTAGTGTTTAGTTTCTTCTGAGTCTATTATATTAGATTGAAATATTAGAAAAGCAATAGTACTACTCCTGGTATGGTGTACTTTGTAAGCATACGTGTTATGATTGCTTAATTTTTTTCTTTCTTTTGTAGGCAGAGATTACTACCTTGAATCACTGTCCAGGCCAATCATTTGTGCCAATGAAATTGTGTTAGCACAGTCTGATATTAACTGGACAGTAGTTGGTTTTGAGGTAATATCCTTTTGGGCAGAAAGATGTCTAATTATATGTATTTTGTATTGTTTACTGAAAAGTGAAAATTCATGTTGGAATGTGTTCTGCATATATCTAACGACAAAACACGGCAATTATAATGCTATTGCTCGACATTGTTCATGCACAGGGAAACTATTCTTTGATTGAGCCATATTTTTTCATGGATCTTCTCTCTCTCTCTCTCACCATGATTCATTTTTATGCACCCATTGTGTTCCTTCATTTCATCTGCCATGATTTCTTTAGTTTATATTTGAATATAACTAGAGATGTGTTCAAATTTATACCTGCACTTCAATGTTTATTACTGGAAATTCACTTTGTGCACCTACCTATTAAGTAAATTTAGCTACAAAGTTGCCTTCAATTAGGTGTTAAATTCTGGAGTGCTATTTTGCAGCTTAGTGAGACATCATAAAATTCTGATTCATACAATAATATTACAAAATATATTGGAAGGTGTATCTTATTCTGGGTCCTTTTGTTTCCTCTGTTTGTGCTTGCTTCGTAGGCCATATAATGTATTAATTTTGATATATATATAGTGGGGGCATTTTGGGTCCTTTTGTTTCCTTAGTTTGTACTTTCCTCTGTTTGTATTTGCAATTTCGGATTTCCACAACTGCTTGCTGACCTTCCCCATTTGTCCTGGCATGTATCTGCCCTTCTCATCTGAGGCTTGATGTTTCCACTGACTATTTTTTTACCCGGTTAAAAGTACACCACATACTGCAAAATAAGCTAATTAACATTAATTTGGCACAATTATGATTCACTGATTTACTGCTGGGGCATCTCTTTGTTTATTTCTTCATTGACACAGGTTGTTTGTTGTTTATTCTTCCTACCTGCATCTCTTGGACGTGGTGGGGTACCAATGTGGCTTGCCTTACAAACTGATGTTAGAACATTGTGTAGGTTCTGGTCAGTTCAACTTTTTGCGTAAGAACGGTAGAAATAAAGAGGTTTGTAATCTATAGTCTGTTGCAATTAGTATATCGATTAGCCTGATCCATATACAGAAATTTGCTCTGTCCATAGCTGTTCGATAAATTTTTGCTTGGGGATCCAAAACCAAATGCATAACCTGACTGTTCTGGCTTGTCTTTTCTCCCCTTTTCATTTAGGCTTGTGCTTTTGTTCGATTTGATCCGTGATTGCAGTGCGTTCTTTCTGTAGGTGCTGATTTCATCCGCTCTTCAATTGGATCCGGGGATATGAGTTAGCGTTGGTTCTATTTCAGCTGAGAAAAAAGGTGATCCCTGCCCTTGGGTTTATTTTATTGTGTACGTTTATATATACCATAACCTATGGAAACTAAATTTTATGCGCACAAAAAATATATTTATGTGCTCAATATTTTACGGGAATATCTGGTTGGTTATTGTTATGAATCTTTTTATTTTCTCCAAGCAGCAAACACACATTGATTTCTAAACCTAAAAAAGTGATTGGTTGGGCTCTGTCTCTCCCTTTTCCTCGGCTCTCAACAGGAGGAACATGAGTGTTGCCAAACCGCTGGAGCCTCGGCTCAACCTTGATGTGCTTGGCCCTCACACAGGTAACCCCACTTTTTTTTCTGCCCTGCTTCCAATTTCCTATCTTCCTTAAATGGTCAGCAGCCACAGTTAATGCAAATATGCTGAACTGATGTACATGGGGTTCATTTCTCTTTTAAATTTTGAATACATTTGATGCTTCAATTTTTCTCTGGCTTATTCTGTCCTCCGAATGATACAGGAGACAGTCAAGTTTCATCCTCCATTTTCCTATGGTATCGAAAGAAGGATTGCATCTTGTGTATTCAGCCAAACATAGTGTTTTATCTGGTTTATGCATTTATTTTGTAGGTGGGTCGGTATTGTTTCGAATATATGTTAAATTCTGATTTATTGTCTACATATTGAATGAACCTTTATTTTGCTGGAGGGAGTTTGACCAATTAGGTTTCTTCGTCTATAGGTCCTAGGTGCATTTATATTCTTTTGATTCCTTGATTAAGGTCAGCTTGCTTATTTTGGTTAAGAAAAAATATGAGTGAGCACAGAAACAATTTTGCTAATATTTTACATGTTATCGGCGAGAAGATAATATCCTTGAGAAAGTAATCTGATAAAATGATGACCAGCAAATAAATTACTGTATTGTTATGATATTTCGGTAGTGATGTAAATATCTTGAGCAGCTAACATAAAATTAGCACAATTATCCATAATAGTCGTATATCTTACTTGAAAACAAATAACTTCATCACTTGGAATTTTAAAGTCTTTCTCATGATGAATTTACGTATGAGTAATTATGGTACACATGTTTGCCTCTTACAAGAGTGCTACTATAACGTTTATTTATATGATGTGTTATGTATTGTTTATATATATGATGCATTGATTCTATTGGGTACGGGTGTGCCAATTCTGCAGCTTGCTCATTGTTTTGGCACTTATTCTGTTGTCCACACTACCTATTTTTATATTTTTTTGCCTACTACTGCATAAAGTTATTTGTTCTCATTTGGAGCAGGGAACACCTGATCTACAACTCTGTTTTTCTCTTCTATTTACAAAACGTTTGCGTGTTTGCAGCTGAAGACAGATGAGAAGGATCTCCGAGTCGCCGACTAGAGCATACAGACATGCCAGTTTTGCCATGTTGTATGTTTAGATGACATTTGTAGCTTTCATGATGTAGCACTATTCATTGGTTGTTGAACTTATTAGTTACCACTAGGCAGTCAAAGTTCTTCTACAGGTCGTACTCCAAATATGGTTGCTTCTTCTCTAAAGGTATATCATTATTGACCTCAAGAGTGTTCTCTATTTGCTTCATGTATTTATTTTTAGGTGGGCCAGTATCACTGCTTGCTAGCATTCATATATCCCATATGCATATTATTTTGTATATGATAAAAATATTGGATTTAATCCATCATTACTCTGGTAGCTTATGCTGAATACATGATTTTGTATTCTCTGTCTGCAAGAATATTCACAATTTGTGATAATATGTTTCCTCTCTGGCAAGATTTTTTGAACCATTCAAATCTTCTCCCTTGCTGTAGGTATTTAGAAGTCAAGTCTATTCGCTCTCCAAATGACATCTTGTGCTGATAGGGCGATCAGCCACATCAATATCTCCGTCATCATATCACCAGGTATCCAGCAGACCAAATCCATCTATTTGTCGCATTGATTTCTCGCCTCGCCTCGCCTCCTCAACTGTATAATTTGGATTTCATAAATCAATTTTCTTTTCACCCATCATCAATGTCATTGCTTACATAGGTCTGTCTGACCAGATCTTCAATGGTCAGTGCCCACTCGCCTAACTGCGTCCCACTAGCACCCATGAGCCCATTCCCTCTCTTTGCTTGATGTCACTATCTATGTTATCATAATGTACACATATTAGTTGTGACTTGCTTGCTGCACCAGTATCATGCTCATGACTTAGGTGGTTATTGTTTCAATTTGTTTGTGTTTGTTGTGATGTTTCACATATCACGAGCTGCAAAGCATGAGCACCATCTCCAAGAATATGCCATTGGCACTATCATCTTGCTGCTGGCTACTTCAAATTTGGGCAACTATGTCTCCTAAATATATTTTCTTGTGTCAATTTTTTATTCCTAGATTATCTTTGGTTAAATCTGTGACAGTGTTGCGTTTTTTCTGCAAGTGTTGTTGTGGTATGTTGTTCAGTGCATCTGGATGCGTCGCATTAGTGGTGTTGGGTTCTGGTTAGTTATTCTTGTGTTACCCATCTTTTGGGAACGACTCTGGGATGTACTTTTTCTAGGATCCAGTTTTATGATGTGTTTTTTTCATGTTAAATAGTTGCTTTTGGTGTGTAGACTCGACGGTGGAATTGTTTTTCTGGTAATCTCGGCTCTAACTCGGCTCTAAACAGGAAGAGTGTAGATTGTCGTCGTCTGCGCTTCTCCCCCATCACCCTGGTTGGGTCGAGCACCGCATCTCCACTCTGACCCTCTTCCAGCTCATATACGTATTATTCACTCCTTGAAGACAAAGAATGCTGTCACTATTCTGCATACTGATGTTTGTTTTTGAGTTAACACACAATTATTATTGTCTACTACATAAATATTAATTCCTGATCCTTCTTATTGCATCAGCCTGACCATGTTTTACAAACTGAGGCGACTCCTCATTCCTCCTGCAAGATTCCATATCATAGGTACTTACAGATATTTCAATAGTTCATCCCTATGATTTGGCAAACACTTCTCTAACGACATGTCCTACCTAACGTGTACACGAACAAGGATGTAACTTCTACCTCAACTGCCCGCAAGGCTTTGTTCCAAGGACCTGACCATCGGATCCACGTTGGGCAAGCGTTAGTTGTTGCAAAAACTGCAAGCAGAACACCTGCAGTAAACAAGCACCTTCAAGGAGAGACATCGGTCCATGATGATGGAGGTGGTAGTCTAGCGAAGAAAGCTAGAAACTAATTTATTCTGCAATGACCAAACTCCTTAGGATCCAACCAAACTGTACCCGTTGTTGATCCAGTCCACGTACCTACCCTTTATTAATTCTGAACTTTGTTACTGCAAATCGGACTTATTTTGACTGATCGACATGACTGCATCAGAAACTTTGCAAGGTGATGTTTTGGTTATACCATCCATGTCTCATTGTTAGAGCTGTTGAGGCTAGCTACCTCTGCCACTTAGTATCGTTGTTGAGCTCACAAAACTCATCAGGTGTTCCAGAAGACATATGTATTTAATTTCCGTGGAATTAAAACTTATGTATTTGATACGGTGTCAAATTCTGAAAATTCCAAAACCTGAACTACATGTGCTTCAGCATAGCTTCAGCTTCCTATTGCTTAAGGCTTTGATTGTATAATATTCTTATTACTCATTTCATATGATCTGCAAGATGCCCTTTCAATTCTGTATAACAGTGATCAAGTTCATATGAATATAAATGTCCTTTTAGTGGTCCGTATAAATGATCGTAACCACGGGCAAGAAATTCAAAGAAGAAACCAGTGCTGCGCGGCGGGCCGCGCCGTTCGAATCTAGTTTAGTACATGGTGCATCTTCCAAGCAGGATCAATCATCCAGAGTTCAGAAACAGTGATACAGATTGCGAGCAACAAGCTTCCGATAATAATATAAACCTTGCTAGCTAAGTCGTACTACAAATTTGTGCAATCATATTTCCTTTTCTTCCTTTCCATTCAGGCTACCCACTCTCCATTATTCACATAATATAGATGCAATTTTGTTTGGCCAAGTAAACCTAAATGCAGTGGCGAGCAACAAGGTTACTATGTCGGCATTTTGCTCCTGAGCACTCTCGGGGCATTCTCGGGAGCATTCCCACACATTACAGAAGAAGTGCTAGCAATACAAAGTTTGCTTTTGATAATTAAACGAACATGCAAAGTTCAGTACAAAATTAACATCAAGTGTAGGGAACTAAGACCTAGTATTATTTATTCCACAACGTTTAGAAAAACAAAATAAAAACAAAGTGCAATGAATCAAGTTATTTCTATCATACTCATCTTTTTGCATGATCCTAAAATTATAGAGTTGTTAAAATTACCCAAAAAATACGTGAGTAAGAGAAGACATGTTATACAGTGGAGAAGATGTATTGACATTTTTTCTTATTAAGAGATCATCTATCTTTTAGCTAAAATAAGGTAACCTCTTTTTCGATATCTTTCTCCTTCCATCTTATCAACTATCCTAGGTGGCATGACTAACATATCACCATTGTACATGCCCTTAGCACTTACGAGTTAGGTTTAGAGAAGCTAACAATTTCACAAATTACAAGCTCCAAGCATCGATCATTCATTTTTCTCTTGGTAGGAACAAGTTATGTTGATTACCAGAAACAGTGGTACCATCACGAGCAATGATCTTACGAGCACTCTCGTGGCATTCTACATTTTTTTTGCAATCAAGTGAAAGATAGGCTGCTTTGGGATATCGCTGGATAGGAACAAGTTATGTTGATTACCAGAAACAGTGGTACCATCACGAGCAATGATCTCGCGACATTCTACATTTTTTTTGCAATCAAGTGAAAGATAGGCTGCTTTGGGATGTCGCTGGATACTGGCCATTTTTAGCTCACTTTTGGTCAAAATTTTGTCAAACATTCATCATGTTTTCTTCATTTATGAACAAAAGTTGGTAATTGCAATGGAAATTTGTCAAAAAGGTCAATTGTTTACCCAAACTGAGTTTAAATGTTCGCAGTGTTACATGTAGATGTATTAGCGGTATTTTACAAAAGTTGAAAATTGAAGAGACGTTTTTTGATCTGGCATGAATTGCAGGGACATTATCTAATTATATATGTTGCACAGTCACATGTCTTCAGTTATAGTGAGATCAACATCCATGAATTATATTCCTACGATTTTCTTAATTCCATGTTTTCAAAATTTGCGAAGTAAACAATAAAACGTCCAATTAATCATAATTGCAGCTCATTAGTTCCTTATGTGCAAAGCATATAAGTGAGATAGTTTAAAGTCCCATATTGCTCGCGTAGTGAGAGCACCACTGAAAGAACATTTTGTTATCCCTTAGTTTTTGTGTGTTAGTTAACAACACATGTGATGGTTTTAATCTGGTGTTAAGTAAATGCAGGTTTTAATGTGAACAACACATGTGCATCAACACCAAAAGAGAAAAGAAGAATCTGGAGATTTTCAGACCGGAGTCTCCGGACTCAGGGGATTCTGGCCGAAGCACAGAAAACTGGTTCAGCCCCTGCCGTAGGCCGGAGTCTCCTGCCCCAGAGACCGGAGTCTCCGCCCCAGGCCGGAGTCTCCGTCCCCTTTGTCCGGAGTCCCCGCCTTAGAGCTGCACCGTGTCTGAAAGAGATTCAACTTCTGGTCCAGGCCGGAGTATCCGCCCCAGGGGGCCGGAGTCTCCGGTCACTTAGACCGGAGTCTCCGGTGTGAAGCTGTCTACAACGGCTATAATTTCTGGGAGGGGTATTCTCCACCTACCTCCAGCCAGCTAGCTCGCCTAGACTTGAAGACACCATTATTGCAAGCTCAAGAATCACTAGATCTCCCAATCCCTCCACCCAAACTCGTTGATCTTTGGAGGATTGAAGGAGAAGGCCCCGATCTACATCTTCACCAAGCCGTTCTTCATTTCCCCATCATTCACTTAAGGGACCATTTGCTAGGGTTTCCACTAGAAAAATCTAGCCCATTGTTGTACTTACTTGTTTGTCTTTGTGACAGATTGTAGCTGTTCGGGAGCCCCCAATCCTTTGTGGGTTGTGCCCCGAATCGTTGTTGTAAGGGCTCCGGATTCCGCCTTGAAGGATTCCGATAGTGGAAGGTGAACCAATCCTTTGTGGTGCGGTTCATCGGAGAATAGGGTGAGCCTTTGTGGCGTTGAGGTTCGACCTTTATGGTGCCTCACACCTCTCCAACGAGATGTACTCCCTTAACAAGGAGGAACTCGGGATTACATCCGTGTCTCCGTGTGCTTTCAATTCGGTTACTTCTATCCTTGTTTATCGTCTTTACTTTGTATATCGTGCTTAGTTGCTAGCTTGTCATATAGGTAAATTCACCGTAGTTGCATATCTAGAGAATTTACCTTTTGTGTCAAGCCTAATATGAAAAGGAACTAAAATTTGGAGTAGCACCTATTCACCCCCCCTCTAGGTGTCATACCGACCCTTTCAACCACCACCATAAGGTAACTTTTCAAAGAATTTAACTATGGGTGAGTTGACAAGAAAATAAACATTTAGTTGGGTAGTGGGTGGTCAAGCCATACATGTTTAGGTATTAATTTTAGAACCCAAATTATTAAAAGCTATTTCGTAATTTCCTGAAATATGGTTTACTCATGCCGCACATCGAAAACCTACATCTTGTTGTTTATGGACGTACTCAAGAAAAAAATGAACTCTGTAAGTTGGTGAGAAACTCTTTCCCATAATCGCAACAATGCACTATTCGTACGCTATACTGATGTCTACTTAGACGCAGAAATACCAAAACCAAGAGCTCTCCAATAGTCCATTCATCCATATGCAAGCGTCGTCATCACCAGAGCTTGCATACGTAAAACTGATTTAGGGTTCATAGTGGCGGATCTAGAGAAAAATCTTTCTGTATGTGTTTTGTGGAGGGGGCGTGTGAATTTGCAAGACGGGCTGGCTAGAGGTGGGGGGAGAGGGGGCGATTTTATCCTCTTTGTCCCTATCTAAATATAGATTATGCAGGCTACTTAAGATAAAAACAATTTAGTCTTGGGTGGCGGTCCGTAAACCCTACTTCATCATAATTTCATAGAGATCATGCCATCAGACCTAGGCGATTACCACAATCTCGCTATAAATCCTTGCTATACTCAATATAATGAACGTGGTCCTCCGAATCAAATCGTGCTTTAGCATAACTCCGATACACCCCTCCCTCCGAGCAGAAACGAATAACCATATCACATCTCACTCGTGACTCCCCTTCCTGTCTCGACTCATCTGCAGCAGTAAGTAAGAAGCAACACATGCTATGAATCCTTTACAAACCTTAACCAAACAAAACATGAAAATGTTGACTACACCTTACCATTGCACACAAAAACATGTCCTTTGCCTATATGGAATTTTTTAAGGTTAAAGACAGTCGGCTGTCTGATTAGATAGAAAAAGAGTTTAACAATCTATGTACAAAGTTTTGATATTGATCATAAGCAAAAAAAAAAGACTACTGCCAAGCCAAAGGGTTTTCAAGGTCGAAGGACATGTACTCTCTCGTCAAGTGCTTTACAATTCATATACTCGCTCCGTACCAAAAAAATGTATTTTAAATTTTTTTTGAGGTACAAGGTGGTCGTATCCACCGTCCCAATAGATAGATAGAGTTGACCCAGTTTATAAGGAAAACCGGGTCCAAAAACCATACAATCTGTAAAAAAAATGACACAGATAAAGCGACCCGCCGCCCACACGACCCAAGTCGACAAATGCCACAACACACACCACCCGCTCCGGGGCCGCCGCCCCACATAACAACCAGATCAACCGTCGCTTTGCCCGAAAGTGATCCATTCATGGTCGACGAACCATCTGCCCACGCAGTCTTCATCCAGGTGACCACCAAAACCACCATGTACCGGGGCCGAGTTGACAGCCGTCTTTCAAGTGGAGGTGCAACTAGGGCTGGACATAAAGCTCGAATTTCGTTAAGCTTATTGAGCGCTCGGTAACTCGACTCGTTTGTGCTCGACTCGTTATTTTAACGAACCGAGCCGAGCAGCAATTTTAGCTCGTTAATACTAACGAGCTTAACAATCAAAATAACGAGTTTCGTGAGCTACTCGTTAAGATCGTTAGCGTCGTGGCAGCATGGCTACAAATCTATATGTTGTAGCCCATCCAACGATTAACTAGTTAGCAATATTTATTTTCATTTGAGAGTGTGAAACTACTATGAGTTTGTGAACTATTTGTTGTTGATTTGTCATTTTTAAACTACTTTTATACGTTTTATGGCTGAAATCTTTTCAGATGCATTTTAAGTTTTTTTACATCTTCTTAACGAGTTTTAACGAGTTGCTCGCGAGCGCTCGTGAACGTCTAACGAACCGAGCCGAGCTTTAATTTCAGCTCGTTATTCTTAACAAGCTTAACGATCTGAGCCTTAACGATCTCGAGACTTAACGAGCCGAGCCTTAACGATCCGAGCAGCTCGTTAGTCCAGCCCTAGGTGCAACAAAGAAAGCCATCCATCTTAGCAGGAAGTAGGTTGTACTTCTCTCTGTCATTGCTTGCTCAACAAGAAACAAATAACTAGTTTGGAAAAGTAACAATTGCCCTCCTGAGGTAAAGGGCTGGGACCAACCAGATCGACCTTCGCATTGCCCGAAGACGATCTAGTCAGGTCGACGAACCCTCTGCCCGCAGTCTTCATCTAGGTCGCCACCAAGACCCCCGCTAGCCAACGACTCTGCCTCATAGAACCGTCGTAGCGATGGAGACCGAGGCTGCCGCCTCGACGTCCACCACCATCCGGGGCCGCTGCCCCGACGTCCGCCTCTCTCGACCATGGAGATATCCTGTCCATCCATCGCGAAGCCATCACACCGTGAGGGCCAATAACTCCAAGGCGACACCTCCAACAAGGGAGTGACGCGACCGTCACCGTCGCCCGCCCCGACGGAGCTTAGGCTTTCACCCGGAGATTCTTGGAACCACTCGCGTCGGACCGGGTCGAGATTACACAACGACGCGATCAAGAAGGAAACGACGCCCAAAGGCGCCGCCGTCGTTGGCACAGACATGAGTCAGTGCAAGCTTTCGCCCGTAACTCTTCCCGCCCGCAAAGCTCAGGGAGCAGCCGGTTGGAAGTATATCTCCGTCGCCACTCTCCGATCTCCTCCGCACGTTGCATCCACCGTGGATCCTCATGCCACGACAGAAGCCCTGCCGGCCACGCCGCTGCCGCTATTCCGGGGCCGCCGCCCCGGCTTCCTCTTCCCTGTGAGAATTCGCTGGCCAAAAGAACCGGAGGAAAGCTCCGACCTTCCCCATCCAACAGCCCGCCCCTCCAGCATGTCCGCCGCACCAGGATCTCCTCACCGGCGTCGCGCCCGCCGCCACCAAGCCGGCACAGCCGCGCCTAGCGCCGGCCCGCCCGGCCCAGATGCGGCCCGCCCGGGGCCCAGATGCAGCCCAGGGCGCCGCCGCCACAAGCTTCCAGACGAAGCGCCGCCGTGCAACCGCCCCGCGGAGGCGGATCCGCGTCGCCGCCTTGCGCCTCAGCGCCGTCCCGCCGCCGGCTCGCTCCCGCCAGCACACGCGCGCCTGCGTGGCTGGATCTTGAGCCAGGCTCGGTGGAAAACAGCGCCCCGCCGCCACCATCCTTGGGTGCGAGCGGCTTCGCCGTCGCTCCCTCCGGCGGGGGCGGAGCGGTGGGTGGAGGGAGGGGCCCTGCGGCGGCGAGGCCCCCGAGTCGCCAGGCGCGGGCGACGCGGGGGCTGGGGGGCCAGAAATGTTCCATTGTTTTAGTGTTTTAAATTTACCCAAAATGGATATATCTAGAATTCTAAAAATATATCTACTTTAATAAACTTGTTTTGAAACGGAGTGTACTCACTCACCGAGGCCACTGTTTGATGAATTGCGTGAAAATAAATAAATTCCTCGATATTTGCGTAGGTGGACTCAGTCACCGAGGCCACTGAGCCACTGACTGCCACTGTGTCCCAATTGTACAACTCCTCGAGGCACACTTGTCCTTGCCGCAGCACCACCTGACGCCACCTGTGACCGTTTCTCACCCGGCCGTAATTACACCCACCGCGTGCTGACGCGCAGAGGATCCCGGAATCCCACCTTCGATCCTCCCGCAGCGCCTTTCCCAGCCGCCGGATCCGCCGCGGACGGCTGCCCTCACTCCGCCACTGACACAGCCTGCCGGACACACCGCCGCACCGCCGCGCAGTCCCATTTAAACCCCACCTCCCCTGCCTCCGGCCGCTAGCTAGAACCCCTCCCCGCACCCACCCTCTCGGGAGCGGCGCCGGAGAGCATCCGACCCAACGCCGGAATCCTCGCCCAGCCAGCCGACCTAGGGTTCCGCCCCTCGGTCGCGCCGCCCCTCCGCCGCCGAAGGTATAACCCCCACCCGTGGCGGCGCCCGGCCTCGGTCGTGCCCGGCTTCCGTAGGCAAAACATGTTTCACCCAACCTTGTTCAGGAAAACATGTTTGGGTTCACCCCAACGTTTACCTCTCCGGTTCTGGTGTTTTAGTACTAGTCTGATCCGGACATTTGTTCCCTGTCTCCAGCACATCCAGTCGATTCGTTTGCCGGGGAGTATTAGAATCGGTTTGTGTATTTGGGGGTTAAACTTGAGATTCCTCGGGACAGGTTCCCCTTGTTAGATCTCCCAATCTGTTATATAGGCGTCTGTAATGATTTCGTGCTGAGATAGCCGAGATCACTGGGCTACACAGATTTAATCATTTTGGGTGGGGAGAGACTGTTTCGAGTTTATTTTGCCAAAGCGTTCGGTGGCTCCCAATGCCCTCAGGGTGTCTGTCCAGAATCTGATTGCTTGATGGTTATTAGGGTGTCTGGAATAGTCGTTCACTGCTTCGTGTAGCGACGTCCAAGTAAGTTGGGGTAGGGTTTCTTCCATGTTTTGTGCTACTTTTAATGCAGTGTAAACCATACGCTTCACTCAGCTAGAAGTGGCCACATGCTTCATTTATTGTCCTGCTGAGATTGAGGTATTTACCTGCGGTGGAGTGTTAAGAGTCGGTTTATTGTTTGGAGTCTTTTGCTTAGATGTGCGCGCCCTCCATGTTCCCTTGTTAGATCTTCCCATCTGTTATATGATAGGCAGCTGTGTTGATAGTTTGATACTGTACTGATCAAATCTACTAGATGATTGAGCAGCATAGATGGCGCGGGGCTGTTTGAGTTGTTTTGATGAAATGTTTGACCTTCCAATTCCCTCAATTCGTGAACTGTGATGAATGTGAGGTAGGGTGTCCAGACTGTGAGTGTTTGGGCTTAGGGTGGTCAGAATCATCGCTTTCCGCTCGTGTAGCGGCGTCAAGTGAGTAAGGATAGGGTTTCATTTTATTTACGCGATCTGTCACTAGGTGTTTTGTGCTACTTGGTGTAGCGTAAGCCATACGCTTCATTCATCTAAAAAAGGCCATATGCTTCATTTATTGTCCCGCCGAGATCGAGGTGTTTACCTTCTTGAGAAAATGACGTATACGTGCGTGCGTGTACATGTACCGCGTGTGTGTACATCTACCACACGTGTCACCATTTGTGGTTAATCATTTTGATACTTTTATTTCTTGTATTTAATGCTGCACTGTATATGGTACTTTTATATTAAAACTGCCAGTATCTAATTGGTGTTTTTGTATGACGGCGTTGCAAATCTCGATACTTGACAGGGTACTAGCAGCCTGTGCTTCTCCAATGGAAGATCCACCAGCCAACAATGGGGAATCAACAAATGGCCCTGAGCCTGAACTGGAATCTATGATGCTGGATGACAATGGAGAGAGCAGATCACATACTATGGATGATTCAAACGGACCTTCTTCTATGGATGTTGAAAGAGAACAGTCTTCTATGGACGTGGATATGCATGGGGAACCATCTGCGGAAGGTGATAGTAAAGGGAAGTCTTCTTCCGAGTCACATCCAGAAGTTCCAATTGACATGAGCGTGGGAAGCCTAGAGAAGTTCTGCAAGGAAGCATCAAGGTCATTTTTTGATGAGATTGGTCTGATTAGCCATCAGATAAATTCCTACAACGACTTTGTCTCGCATGGGCTCCAGGAGCTTTTTGACTCGATAGGGGAAGTTACTATCGAGCCGGATTATGATCCCTCCAAGAAAGGACCTGGTGGTTGGAGGCATGCCATCATCAAGTTTGGGAAAGTGAAACTAGAAAAGCCTGTATTTTGGACTGACAACAATGATGTTGGTGAGGGGCCACTCAAGCTCAAGCCGAGACATGCCCGCCTCCAAAATATGACATATTCTTCCAAAATGGAAGTACAAGTGAATATTAAGGTCAGCAGTCTCCATGTTCTTTGTATCCTAATTACTTACTCCTTCTGCTGTTATCTATTTAAGAAGTACTTGAAAATTCAAAATGCTGTGACATGCGCACGTGACCCTGTTTTTAAATGCTGTTGATGATACACAACTAAATTCTGTTCGAATTAGCTAATCATGTAAAAGATGCGAGACTTTGGTTTCTTGCTGCTGTTCTTGTGAATCTGATGTTGTCTTCGTTTCGTTTCATAGTTGTATTATTCCCCCGTGCTTTAACTACTTAGCAAAATGGTCCACTGATAGTACTTGAAGGGAACAGTCAAGGAACACATGGCTGCTTTATGTTCCCAGATTAGCTCAGCAGTCAGCAAAATCTATAGCTGTAGATGTCGTTGATGTCGTGCTAGTGTTTTGTGCGCTTGACCTATTGAACTGTTGTGTTGATATGTTTGTTTACTTGAATAAGCTAAATTGTCTCATAGTGCATTTTGAAGCTACACCATCAATCTTGTTATATTGGTGTATTCATATTTGTGTTCTTCTGTGTTCCAGTCACCTGACCTAAGTCACCCCATTGACTGATGTGTTCTAAACTGTTATCAGATTTATTCCATGGAGAATAGTGACAAGGCTAAAACAGGCAATGATACTTTTTGTCAGAGGAAAGAGATCATTTTTGAGGACACTCCATGGGTACCTATTGGCCGCCTTCCGGTTATGGTTAATTCAAACTTATGCTGGTTGCATAGTGATAAGAAAAGTGATCATGGATCTAAGGAAAGTAAGCATGCAGATAAGGAAAGTGAGCATGAAGATAAGAAAGGTGACTGCCTTTTTGATTCTGGTGGATACTTTTTGATCAAGGGAATGGAGAAGGTAAAATTCTATTCATGTCTCTGTGCCTATTTTAATTAATATATTATCTAGGGACTCTTGTATCATTTCATGCTTAGAAAACATTTTTGTCACTAAGATGGACCATGGAGCTGTGACCTTTCTTAGGTTTTAATTGAAAAATCTTATATATGTCCTGCTCTTAGGTTTTAATTGAGAAGCACATTATCTATTTATGAATCATTAGTGCCAAATACTACGAGGTTTTCACCAATAATTGTAATATACAATGATGCACACAGAGTACTATTAAAGTTGCTAACTTATACTCCACTCCGCAGAAGAAAGGAGTTAATATGACTACCATGTGAACTGGTCTGCTTCCATATGAACTGTTTTAGTGTTAGCCCCGTTAGTGAAATATGACCTCAATACACCATACTATTAGAACCACACGGTAGAATTCTATCAAACTAGTTAAATATTCGTGCTTTGCTGCAGATAACAGTAATAATATGAGTGATCATGTTATTACCACCGGCCTAGTCTGTTACATACCTTAGGAACACCGTCATGCCTAGCCAAGTTCAGCCTAGAACCAGCATCACACCTGCACATTTGTGCTCCTTGTCATCTTGCATCTTTGTTAGAGATTTTTAGGAGTTGTTTACATCAGTTAGTTTGCTAGATCTTGTTAGTGATCTTCTAGCAATGTGGGAAACGAAGGTGAGAGGCATAATGAACCATATGTCATGTTACTCCAGTCTATGCCACATACCAGTAAAGATTTTCCAGAATTAGGTCGATGAAACTATAAATGAACATGAGCTTCTGCTGATAACATCGACATATGGACTCAGTTCACGATCTTGTTAGGGAGGTTAGATATTCTCTTGGAGGGCAACTCTCTTAGAGTAGAAACTGCCTGCTAGAAAGTCTTCTAATTTGGAACGGAGGGAGTACAAAGATAGTTTTTTTATAACATATGTTGTGCTTGTTGGATCTCATTATGGTTCTGTTTTTGAACCCTGCAGGTATTTATAGCACAAGAGCAAAGATGCATGACCAGGATTTGGGTTGCCGACCGCCCTTACTGGACTGTCTCGTACATGTCTGAAATCAAACGAAGACGTGTATCTGTAGCACTACTTGATTCTACAAAGAACAATGATTTCAGTGGAAGCAAAATAATTTCTGTTTCCTTTTTGTTTGCCACTATGCCAATTTGGTTACTGTTTTTTGCTCTAGGCGTGCCATCTGATAAGGAAGCATTTGATATGATAGACATGGGTGACTGTGATGCTTCTGTTATCAACGCGATATCTGCAACTGTTAGTGAATCTGATGAACTGTGTGAAGGCTTCCGTAAGGATGATAAGGCCCGCCAGTATGTTGATGGTTTGGTCAAGAGTACAAAGTTTCCTCCAGCAGAGTCGTTTGATGAGTATGTTGATAAAAATCTCTTTCCTGGTATAAAGGGGAACAAGAACAAAGCATTTTTCTTAGGTTACATGGTCAAATGCCTTCTAATGGCTTTTACTGGGAAGCGCAAATGTGATAATAAGGACGATTTCAGGAACAAGAGGTTGGAGCTACCTGGTGAATTACTGGGAAGAGAACTTCGGGCACATCTTAGGCATGCAGAGAGACTCATGGTCAAGGCCATGCAGAGAGATTTGAATAGTGACCGTGTTTTGGAATTTCCTCTGCGCTATCTTGATTCGTCAATTATTACTAATGGTATAAATCGTGCCTTTGCAACTGGTTCTTGGTGCCATCCCTACATAAGAAATGAAAGACGCTCGGGAATCGTTGCAACTCTAAGGAGAACAAATCCTCTTCAAATGATGTCAGACTTGAGGAAAAGTCGCCAGCAGGTTGCTTATGCTGGGAAAGCTGGTGATGCAAGATATCCGTAAGTATAATTTCTTAAACAAGTCTTGCACACTTGCTTGTCCATTTTGTGCCTTATATGTCTGTATGTAAACTAACCTGAGGAAACAACCTTGCAGCAACCCATCCTACTGGGGAAAATTGTGTTTTATGTCAACTCCTGATGGTGAAAACTGTGGACTTGTGAAAAATCTGGCTGCTACTGCTATTGTTAGCTCTAGAGTGACACAACCATTGATTGACAGATTTGTTTCTTGTGGAATGAATAAACTGGATGGAATTCGTGCCGAGGAGATTCCTAAAATGGACAAGATCCTCCTGAATGGTGATTGGGTAGGATCATGTACTGATCCAGCTTCATTTGTCATGCGTTTAAGGTGCATGAGGCGCGGCGGTCTGATTGATCCACAGGTTTACTCTCTTTCTCATGGTTAGAAGGATTGGTTTTTTCTTATGTTTTGTGTCTAGGTTCCATGATGCATACCATGTTTATTTTAAGAAGAGTTGGTTATTCATAAGTCTTGGAAAGGTCAAATTTGCATGTTTAGTAAATCATTGATCGCTCCAAGTCAAATACATTCTGCTACAACAGTTTCCATAGTGCATGCCATGTTACTTCCACTATTTCTGGAGAATCAACATTGGCCTGTGCCAATGCAAGTTTCTTAGCACGGTTTCATATGCGTTGACACAGGCCTTACAGGGTCCAGTCAACGATAAGTAAGCTTATAATCTCCTCCTGTTGAGTTTGTCAAATTATTGTGATATTTTTCTTGATTTGTTGGTGTTATCTCCCTAAACCTTAGTCTGCCTTTTTGTGCCGCCTAATTGTTACTAGTGCCGCCTTATTGTTACTATGCATTCTTTTGCGTTTCCTTCTAGAGTTTAGGTATTTGTGTAATGTAAATTTAGACTACTTCCTTATCTGATGCACAATTGTGGAGATACCTGTTGCGACATATGTTCTCTCCTTGTGTATTATGTGCTAATGTTTTACACCACAATGGCATTTGTAGTATTTCTTATGCTTTACGTTCTGTTTGATCAGGTTGAAATCAAAAGGGATAAGCACCAGTGTCCTGGAGAAGTCCGGTTGTTTTCTGATGCAGGGAGAATCCTCAGGCCTCTTCTTGTGGTTGAGAATCTAAACAAAATTACAAAACGGAAGGGCTGTTCTTACTCTTTTCAGACACTAATGCAACAAGAAATAATTGAGTACATTGGTGTTGAAGAGGAGGAAGATATACAATGTGCCTGGGGAATTAGGCACCTATTAAAGAGCAATGGGGAGGTGGATTCTGGTTATACTCACTGTGAGCTGGATCTTTCTTTTCTGTTGGGATTAAGCTGTGGTCTCATTCCTTTTGCAAATCACAATTTCGCTAGAAGGGTGCTATACCAGTCGGAAAAACATTCGCAACAAGCTATTGGATACTCCACAACAAATCCACTTAACAGAGTTGATACTCTTTCCCATCAACTTTTCTACCCTCAGAAACCCCTTTTTAAAACAATTACAGCTGATTGTGTTGGCAGATCAGATTATCCTTTTGGAAGAAAAGATGACTTTTCTAGGCCGGAATATTTCAATGGACAAAATGCGATAGTGGCAGTCAATGTTCATCAGGGATTTAACCAAGAGGACTCCCTTGTTATGAATAGAGCTTCTCTTGAGCGGGGTATGTTTAGAACTGAGCTCATCCGGAGCTATAAAGCAGAAGTGGAGACCAAAGGGCCCACCAAACGACTGAAAGTGAAGGAGAAGGTAGATTTTGGTAAAATGCAAAGCAAGAAAGGGCGAGTTGACAATCTTGAAGACGATGGATTACCGTACGTTGGTGCAAGCCTTCAGAGTGGTGACATTGTCATTGGGAAAGTGTCAGAATCTGGTGAAGACAATAGTATTAAGCTGAAGCATACAGAAAAGGGAATGGTCCAGAGAGTGTTGCTCTCAGCCAATGATGAGGGGAAGAGGTTTGCTGTGGTATCTTTAAGACAGGTAAATCTGCAGTGAAGGCAACTATTATCTGCACATTACATGGACTCAACTTTACCAGCAATTGCATTCATCTTAAAAACAGTAGAACTCTATATTTTTGCCTTCTGCTCTACAGATTGATCAACGTAAATCAACTGCAACTGAATTGTTTCTTAGTTAGGTTTGCTCTCCTTTCACGTGCCTAATAATAAATCATGATCTAGTGAACTAGCTAATTGCTGCCTTGGGGGTTTAGTAAATAGTAATGAACTAGGTACGGAGAGAATATTGTTGTATATATTTATGTCCTTTTGTGAAGCATGAATCAGCTTTGGCTACCCTATTTTCCTGTCATATAAGAGGGAAATGGAAGATTAGAAAGTTAAGCATCAGTGTGCAGTGTGCACTGATGATACCTGAGAGAAGTAATGGGCATGGAGTGATCTTGTCATAATCAATATGGAGTGGTCTTGTCATAATCAATATGTCCGTGCGTAAACCATAGAGTAGTATCTATTTTCTCTAGTCAAGTAATTATTCAAAATAATTTAAGAAGAATGGTGGATCGTAAGAGAACACTAATTATGTTTGAACTACAGCTAAGCTGAATGTAGGCAATCCAACAAGCTATTTATATTTCAGGTAATCCAACGTAAATATACTTGTTGATATAGAAGAGGTATTACTTGATCTATCATGAAAATCATTCTTGTGCCACTAACATTTTTTATAGCTTTTACTGAAACTATAGAAATTCTTAGCCATAATTACATCCAAACTCTTGAGCAAATATGTGAATGGAGTTATTTAATATGTGAGTGCTGTAACCTATGCATACGATGTCTGCCTTTCTGGTGCATGGTCTTGACCTTTTCTGATTTAAGCAACTGATAGAGGTTCATGGATGAATTTTCTCAAAAAGAGTATCCATTGTGCGCTGCGCAAAGCATAAGGGCGAAGCTAATATAGCATCAACCTCATGTGTTTCACCATTTATTTTTTCTGCAAATACACAGACTTACATTTCCACATAAATTTGTAAGTGCACATACCCAAACAGGGATATATGTTCCTGTGATCATTTTTTCAAATTCGTGGTTCGTACATAATATTGTAGACCTCCAGTTTTACCACTTGTTTGGACATGGTTGCCTAGCCGTCTATGAGAGCAGAGGGAGATGGAGGGAAACCGTAGCGGGTTGATCTTTGCTCAGAGGTGGGTTACTGATGCCATTGCTACCTCTTCACTTTCACCGACTCGCTGCCAGCAGTTCGAGTTGATAGGCAGCCTGGAAGAGGGAGGGAAATTATACGAGGGGGTAGCAGTAGACAGTCACAAATGGGCAATTGTGTTGGCAGCCCAAGTCTCATTTTTAACATTTTCCTTATGCTCTTAAATACTCCCTCCGTCCGTGAAAACTGCTTTTGGAAATTAAGGCAGTAACCCCAGGGACCCAAGTGAGCATGCAGCCAATAACTAGATCACAAGTTGCTCCATGAGTTAATTAAGGACTATTGGATTAAAGGCAATGTGCATTGGGGGTGTAGATAGAACACTCTTTTTTTTGAAATAAATTGAATTCTAGATGTGCAGTCTTTTGCGGACGGAGGGAGTAGGATATAACATGATCAAGGTTAACTAGGTGATACTCAGACATCCAGCTGGCCTTATTACTATGTCTTTGCATTTCCAGAGCTCGTGTTTCTTGTAGATGGCCATGAAGTTCAATTGCTGATCTGATTTTTCAGGTCCGATCGCCTTGCGTTGGAGATAAATTTTCTAGTATGCATGGACAGAAGGGTGTTGTTGGTTTTCTAGAATCTCAGGAGAACTTCCCTTTTACTTGCCAAGGAATAGTTCCGGATGTTGTGATAAATCCACACGCCTTTCCTACCCGTCAAACTCCAGGCCAGCTGCTTGAAGCTGCTTTAGGAAAGGGAATCGCTCTTGGTGGTAAAATGAGATATGCAACACCATTCACAACAGCATCAGTTGAAGTGATCTCAGAACAATTGCACAAGTAAGTGTTTTAATTCTCTGAATTCAAAACTAGCCTCTTATTGAGCATGTATACAGCAGAAAATATAAGTTTACCAAGCTCTAATATTAGCAATAAAATAGTTCCCCTCTTTGTATGTAATTATTTCTGTTGAGTGATGGCCACCTCTCCAGTTTTGCTGTTATCTTCTACTAGTAGAACTTTGCAATTACTGGTGCAGTTGAAGTTACATCTTTTGCGATTTTTTCTGGATCACTAAAGGGCACCCAGTTATCTTGGAATTTGTACATTACCAATTGTGGAACAAATTAACGGCAGTGTAATGTTACAAGTGGAACTAGCATAATAGCCTGCATTGTTGTGCTGATAGCTTCATTCCTGGTATATCGATCACTTGGGTAAACATATTCTGGTAAAAAAAGGGTAACAAAATATGTATGTTTTGCAAGGTTTGTAATTCTGTTTCTTATATTCCATTCCATTGTATAAACTCGCTGGTTGACTCTGAAAACAGAGCAGCATGTGATTGACAGACTGCCACACAAATCAGCTTCTAGATTTTTGCCATAGCATTGATATGTGATTATACTCCTGCATAGTATGACAAATAATCATATTCGTTCTTCACCCCCAATCAGCATATGATGGCAACGCTAAAAAGCATATTCATCTTGTAATTCGTTCTTCACACAAATCTGCATAGTTTTCACTGGGAACAGAACTTGGATGTATCAGTTGAGCAGAAATAGAATTGTTTCAGCATAATCATCTGATATATACTTTTCTAATTTTAATCTATTTTTTTTCGCACCAGTTTTCATAACTATTTTATGTATCCTTTCAAGTTTTGCTTCAAATGGCAGAAGTACATTACTTTCTCATTACCGGTGTCATGTGTGAACATGTTGCATAAGGTCCACACTTCTGTTTCTGATTTTGCATTAATAGTATTCAAACTCCTAAAAACAGAGCAGCATATGATTGTCAGACTGCCATTCAAATCAGCTTCTATGGTTGCCATATCAACTTATGTGATCATGCACTTACATAGTATGGCAGACAATCATATTCGTTGTTCAGCTCTAACCATCATATAACCAGTAATTGGCAAAAGAAATCACATTCATCTGTTCTTATACCATAGAAGTTGGACTGGGAACAGAATCCCGTAAATGTGATCCTCATATTACTTTCTTTTTTACTACTACAATGTATCATTATGTGCTTTCTTAAACTAAGACTTTTGTACTGTAACTACCAGAAGATGTGATCCTTTGCGAGTCATGTATCACATAATGTTGCACACTATTGCCTCAGATGTCCAAAGCTGACACACCTTGTTATATTTCAGGGCTGGATTTTCAAGATGGGGAGCTGAAAGTGTTGTCAACGGCCGGACTGGGGAAAGAATGAAGTCACTGATCTTCATGGGCCCCACCTTCTACCAGAGGCTGCATCACATGGCCGAAGACAAGGTGAAATTCCGGAACACTGGGCCAGTGCACCCTCTCACAAGGCAACCGGTTGCAGACAGGAAAAGGTTTGGAGGCGTGAAGTTTGGAGAGATGGAGCGCGACTGCCTCCTCGCCCACGGGGCTGCTGCCAACCTCCACGAGCGTCTTTTCATGCTCAGCGACTTCTCGGAGATGCACGTCTGCCAGACGTGCGAACGGGTGGCGAATGTCATCGTGAGGCCCGTCCAGGGAGGGAAGAAGATCCGAGGCCCGTACTGCGGGTTCTGCAAGTCTTCAGAGAACATTGTTAGGATTGCTGTCCCCTACGGCGCGAAGCTGCTCTACCAGGAACTCTTCAGCATGGGGATCTGCCTCAAGTTCCAGACGGAAGTCTGCTAGAACTCCGTCATCAGACTCTTATGTATATTATGTAGGTTATCTATGGTTGTGGACCTGTAGCTATGTGAAACCCCTTGTGATGATGATGTTCGCGTAGACTGGGTGGGTGGGTGGGTGAGGTCTGTGATGCCAAGCTGCTCACTTGGGATCTCTTCAGCCGTGGCATCTACCACCGGCCTGGGAAGCTCTTTTGAGACGTTGTATTAGCTTGGTTGCTAAACCTGTTTCACTCTGCCCATGAAATGAACTTCCTCCTAGTGACTGGATCTCGTTTCACTCCTGTCTACCTGCTAAGCCTATCATGTGCATTGTTTGCCTTGTTGGTTTTTTTTTTTGAAAGGGGCAAAAGCTTTGCCTTTTATAATGATATAGTAGGAGCAAACACAACACGGCCTAGGCCAAAGTAAAAACTGGAAATTAAAAGATACAAATGCAGTCAACCAACACCGTCCAGTCTCTCCGCTAGGTAGATCGTCATATCTTAAGCAACTATCTCAGCTAGAGATTTGTCTCCGGCCAGAATCCAGTTATGGCCCTCATCTTTAATCTTCTGGGTTAGCGTTGACGGCATCGTGAAGGTGTTGTTGAAGACGCGAGCGTTTCTTTCCTTCCAGATTTCCCAGGTAATCAGCGTGACCGCTGACCTAAGCCCATTAGGGTGAGCCGTGGGAGACTTGGAGACCGCCTGCCAGTAGTCGAGGACAGTAGGCCGGCCCGAGCCCAAATCCTGCACCAAGGAGGGCAGGAAAGCCAGGAGGCCGCCGCCTGCCAGATACGCCTGGAGAATCTGCACTCGAAAAGGATGTGCCTTGCAGTCTCGTTCTGACACCTGCAGAGCTGGCAAAGGGGCGTGTGCGGCCAACCCCTCTTCGCAAGGCGGTCGGAAGTCCAGAGCCTGTTCTGCACCACCAACCATGCAAAAAATCTGCATTTGGGTGGTGCCCACGTTTTCCAGACCAGATGGTTGAAGGAGCAGGGGTGGATCCGATGAATTGCGCCTTGTATGCCGATCCCGTCGAGTATTTCCCATCAGTAGTAAGCGTCCAGGTGATGGTGTCCGCGGAAGTGGGGTCCAGAGTTACCTCTTGCAGAAGGCCCCAGAGGTTCACGAACTGAGAGATGTGTTCGAGAGTGAACTCATGCACCGCAATGTCTGCCACCCAGCAGAGGTTGGCAAGGGCTTCCTTCACAGTTCTCTTTTTCTTTCTTGAAGCTTGGAAGATCTTTGGAGCAAGCGACATGGGCGATGTCCCGTTCAGCCAAGACGAGGACCAGAAGCTGGCGGTCTGCCCGTCCCCGATAGTAACATTTGTCGCAGCATTGAACAATTCTCTGTCAGTGTCATCGTTAGGAGTTTCAAGCCCCACCCAAGGCTTTTCCGGAGCTGTCCACTCAAACCACAGCCAGCGCAGCCTCAGCGCCCTCGCAAATTTCTCGAGGTCGAGAATCCCTAAACCTCCCAGCTTCTTTGGGCGGCAAACCTTTTTCCAACTCACTTTGCATTTCCCGCCAGTTACTGTATCGCTCGCATTCCACAGCATGGCCCGCCGAAGCCTGTCAAAAGCCTTTAGAGTACCTTTATCGGCCTTGATAGCCGTGAGGAGGAAAATAGGCAGCGCCGTAAGGACAGACTTGACCACCGTGTCGCATCCGGCGCGGTTCAGGAACTTGGTCTTGTAGGGGTTTAGTCTGGACGCCACCTTGTCAATGTAGGGTTGAAGATCCACCCGCCTTAGGCGCCCCAGCGCAAGGGGGAGGCCCAGGTACTTGATTGGGAACTGTTGTATCGCAGCCGGGAAGTTGAGAAGCGTGGCAGTGAGGTCAATACCCTCGCATCGAATGGGGGCCACAGAGCTTTTCTCGATATTCGTCATGAGGCCAGTGACCCTGCCGAAATTGTCCAACAGAGCAGTGAGGTAGCTGACATCCTGAACCTCTGGCTTCAGAAAAATGACCGCGTCGTCCGCATACAGCGAGATTCGAGATTTGATGAAATTGCCAGGCAACGGTTGAAGGTGCCCCGCTTCGGTGGCCAACTGTAGAATCTTTGGTAGCGTATCGATTGCAATATCGAAGAGAAGCGGCGAGAGCGGGTCGCCCTGCCGCAGGCCACGGCCGTGGACAATCTCGTTGCCAGGAATGCCATTAAGCAGAACCCGAGAGGTGGCGGTGGAGAAGAGCAAAGACATCCAAGCACGCCAGCGAGGAGGGAAGCCCAAACGCTGCATGAGGTCCAACAGGTAGTCCCAGCGAACTGTGTCGAAGGCTTTGGCGATGTCAAGTTTTATCAGCAGGGCTGGGGTGTGCTTTTGGTGGAGGCGCCGAGCCACATTTCTGACGAACATAAAGTTGTCGTGGATGCTTCTGTTCTTGATGAAAGCGCTTTGACAGGTAGAGACGATGTCATTCATCTTAGGCCGCAGCCTCGAGGCCATTGCCTTCGCAATAATCTTGGGAATTATGTGGATTAGGCTGATGGGGCGATAGTCTTTCAGGCAGTCAGCCCCCTCCTTCTTAGGCAGCAGAGCGATGTTGGCGTTGTTTACCACCTGAAAGTTGTTGATGGAGAGCTCAGAGAAGGCGTTGATCACTTTCATGAGGTCATCCTTGACAATTGGCCAGCAAGAGCGGAAGAAGTTGGAGGTGAATCCGTCCGGCCCAGGAGCCTTGTCAGCCGGAAGGTCAAAAATGGCCTGACGAATTTCTTCCTCGGAAAAAGGAAGCCCTAAATCATCCAGCTCCTCAACATTGGGGTCGATTGCCTCCCAGTTAAAATCAGTCAAGCGGCCAGACGGAGCTCCCAAGGTGGATGTGAAGTGATCGTGGATGAGCTGCTCCTTTTCCTCGTGATGTGTCGCCCACCCCCCATTGCGCCGAAGCCTCTGAATGACATTCTTGCGCCGCCGAGAGTTCACCCTTAGGTGAAAGAATTTGGTGTTGGCGTCTCCCTCGCGGATGTAGTTGATCCGGGAGGCTTGGCGTTTGCGTGCTCTCTCGAGAACGGACAGGCCCATCACCCGCCGCTTAAGTGCTGCTCTGAGGGCCACCTCGGTAGGGGATAGCAGTCTAGACTCTTGCGCAGTGTCAAGCTGAAGGATGACATCCAGGGCAACGGTGAGCTGCTGCTTGTAGTTGGAGAACAGACTCCGGCTCCAGATGCGAAGCTTTTTGGCAACCGTCTTGAGCTTATGGTTTAGGATATGAACAGGCTGGGTATGAGAGGATGCTTGACTCCAGGCAGCGGTCACCACGTCCATAAACCCCGGCATCTTCGTCCAGAAGTTTTCAAAGCGGAAGAAAGGCGGCTTGCGAGGGCCGCTGTGGTTTGACAGCAACAGAGGGCAGTGATCTGAGAGCGCGGATGAAAGCGCTTGCAGGGTGTGGGAGTCGAAAGCCAGGTCCCAGCTAGCATTGCAGAAAGCCCGGTCGAGCCTAACAAGGGTTGGGTCGACTCTCTCATTACTCCAAGTATACTTCCGATTCAGCAGCTTAATCTCCTTTAGGTGGCAGGTGTTGAGAGCGTTCCTAAATTGGCCCATGAGACGAAGGTTCAAATTGGCGTTGTTCTTGTCTGCAGCTTGGTAGATGAGATTGAAATCTCCAATAATCAGCCACTTGGAATCATCCGTCGGGGCAGCGGCGATTGCTTCGTCAAGGAAGGCTCTCTTTTCAGCGTCCGCAGAGGGGCCGTAAACAGTGGTGAGCTTGAAGGAGGTGCCACACGCACGCACCGTGACGTCCGCAGAAATGAGATGGAGTCCAATGTGGATGTTTGTAATGCTGACGTGATTTTCATCCCAGAGTAAGAGAATTCCCCCTCTCGTTCCGGTGGCAGGACGGTGCGCAAAAGACCGGAGCCTGGAACCCCCAATATAAGCGGCAGTCTGTTGATCGATGAAGTCCAGCTTAGTTTCCTGAAAACAGGCAATGTGGCAAGTGGTTTGCGCAATGATGGCGTTGACAGTGTCTTTCCGAGCCTGATCGTTAAGACCTCGAACATTCCAGCAAATGATGTCCAAAATTAGCCCTAGCATAGTGAATTTTGAAGCGACCTCAAAGGGGAGTTGAACGTTTCTGAGTGTTGTTTCTTCATGTGCATGTTGCTCGAAACCGTGGCAGGTCTGCAAGTTTGTCGAGGTTGATCGAAATGGCGAAAAATTGCTTCGCAGTATGATGCAGAAGAGGCTGAAGGGGCTGGCGAAAAATTGCTTCGCAGGTTTGATGGCGAGGAATTGCTTCGCGGCGATGAAGTGACTGAAACAGTACATAGGAGCGTGCAGTGCATTGTCCAGGATGGCGTTCAACAAGTAGAATGAATTGCAGACTAGGCAGATACGTCGACGGCGGTAGTAGTGAGCTCAGTCCCTCCTGCTCCCACCATGGCAATGAGCGCTTCATCCGCGGCGAGGACGGATGGCAGGTTTAGCTTGAGCAAAGCGCCCACAGCGTCAACAGCAACTTCTGGCATCTCCGTCTTGTAGAACTCCTTCGTTGCCTTCAGAAGAGGCATCTCCTGAATATTGATGCCCATCTTGGTGTACAGGACGTTTTGTGCTTTGCCCATGGCCGTCATCTGTGGCTTGTCAGCAAGTCTGTCGCTGCGGCGAGGAGGCAGCGGCGGTGCCGGTGCCCTAGGCGCCGGAGTTGGCAGCAGAGGGAGCTCCGGCTGGCTGAAGAAGCTCGCCACCGCCCTTTGCGCCGCCGCGAGCGCGGCGGTGTCAGCTTGCACCGTCGGGGAGAGGAGGTTCCCGACGTCTGCGCCTTGGACTACTTCATCATCGGCTTCGTGTTGAGCTTCCTCCAGCAGCAGCAGATCTCCAATGGCAGCGCGTTCTGCATCATGATCAAGCACCAGAACATCAGTATCAGCAGCCTGGCTCGCAGCATCCCTCTGTCCCACGACCGCGTCTTCTGTCCCTTCTTCTCCTATGGGCAGTGCAACATTGCCCTCCTTGGACGCGTCCATGTCCTTCACTGCCGAGCACAGAGCAGCGTCCTCACCAGCGGCGATTTCCGGCGCGGCGTCGGACCAGGCCACACTCCCAACATCCCAGGTGGCGGGAACAATGTGGGAGAACATGGGCTCCTTGTCGACGACAACGGATGACACCGCGGCGCCCTCCGGCAGGCCCCAGGCGCTCAGCTCAGGTTGGGACTGTTGGCTTGGTTGGGTCGTTTGGTTTGAAGCTATCATGTTTATTCGTGACACTCTGTTCGCTTCAGAATCAGGTTAGAGACGATCTAGTCGCGTTATGTTGTCGTCTAATACTCTAATGTCTTGCAGGTTCTATCATGATTACCTGTGTTGATGAGCACATGCAACTTGCTGCGGGTATATGCATTAGATAGAGTAAAAAGCACAGGCCTGAATCAAAAAATCCTGTGTGAGTTTACATGATTCTATCGTAATCTGCATTGTACAGGCAATGGCGTGGATAGCGTCAGGCTGTGGTATTTTTTGGATCACAAATTGTTGCTGCACAGCTTCTTCATCGACATGATATTCACAATCATGAATTCACGATCACGTCCAGAAACAGAAACAGACGTACATTTGCTTTTCCTGAGGCCACAACAATCAAACACAAAAACGAAGGGACCACAAGTAACAAAATCAAAAGAGATGCTTAGAGACGCCAAAGATTTATTGATTTGCCCTGATACAACATACAATCAAGCTGCAAGTGCAACAACACGCAGCACGCGGATGAGAAGAAGACGCATCTCCATCTCCCCTACTACCATCAAACACAAGGGATAGGAGATGGATCAGAGCACAGCACCAAAACCCTCCTCCCTACCTGAACCGAACCAGAGCCAAGAAGTGAACGGGGGAACTCCATGCGAGACGACGACGGCCTCTCCTCTTCCTCCTCCTACATCTCGAGGAAGAAGAAGAGCTCCTGACGAATCATATTATCATCATCGTCGTCATCTTGCCCTCTGCCAATGATGCTTCTGCAAAGATACTTATACTGCCAAGCATCTCCACACGCCCCTTCAGAGAGGCCTCCCTCGCCAATCTGAATCTGACCTTTGCTCTGTCGTCTCCGAGTCCTCAGCTTTGAACGATCTATGTTCTGCAGTGACAGGGATCGGGTGCACTGAACCTGGACACCTCCTTGTAGCCTTTTTTGCACTGTTGTAAGGCATTGGGACTTGGGAATATGAGTCACCGATCGATCCCTGTGGTGGTAGCGAGCATGTTGCCATCAGTGCCCAAAGCTTCTTTCTTTCTCTCTTTATGCTGCCTGCCATACAGTCACGCGTAATGCGACAAGTAGATAGCCCATTGGATTAGACTGGTTTTCTAATGGGAAATACTACTGCCAGATTAGGTCTGTGTGCTGTAGCCTTATGCTTACCAAATGTGGTCTTGTACTATTTATCTTTTTAATAGCTGGCCAATAACAAACAATGATGAACATGCAAGTCCCATCGGCTACCGGACATGTGAGTGCTTTGTTTATGTGTATGATGATCACCTGTTCTTCCATTTTTAACATGGATTAACCAGATGATTTCCGAATAATAAAAATCAGATGTAGCTTAGCAGATGTGCTGATCATGGCGCATTTGATCAAAAGAAGCCACATCCTGTTAAAGCTGAAAAAGATATGTGGAGTACTTTGTTTATGTATTTATATGATGGTCACATTCTCAGTTCATACATGTCAGTATACCCTGCTCTTCTGTTTGTAACGTCGATTAAATGATTAATCAGATGTAGCTTAGCAGATTGTTGGTCATGGTGCACTTCAAAAGAAGCCACATCGATCCTGTGAAAGCTAAAAAAAGTACTAGCACCAGAAGTACGTTAGGAGGTAGAACATTTACAGAGACCTTGGCTCTGCTCTCTCCCCCGCCACTGTAGGAGAGGCGACTTTTTTCCTCCCCCGTCCGATCCAGTTCGCCGGCGGCGTTCCTCCGGTTTCCCCCCCTCCGTCGGCCGCTCCGGCGGCGGGAGGGTGGGGAAACTCTGGTTCTCGCCTGTATATAGCTAGGTTCGAGTGGGTTCGTCGCTGGCAGCGCCGTGGAGAGGAAGGTGCTGTCGGTGTGGTTTGCGGTGGCGGAGATCTTCTCCGGTGGTGGGGTTCCGCGGAGCCCCGCCGCTTCTCTGCCTCCTTCCGGGTGCTCGCATCTCAGCGGAGATGCCGTGCGCCTTCTTCCCGTGCCGGAGTTCGCAGGCGGCGGCTCCGGTTGTTGATAGTTTGCTTGTTGCAGGTGTGGAGCTCCAGATCGAAGGCGACGGCGGCGTCGCAAGGTGGAGGCCCTTCGGGTTCGAGGTTCGTCGACTTCCCGACCGCCATGGGACTCCGTCCGATCCAAGGTTGCAGAGGAGGAGCGGCGGCGGCGTGCCGGCGGCACGTCTTCTTCGTCTCCGTGGTCTTCCTTATCCTTAAGGACCTGGTTGTAATTTTAGTTTATCTCGAGGATGGTCTTGTAAGGTTGCTGGAGTAATACACTTGTGCTTGCTCGCAAAAAAAAGAAGTACGTTAGGAGGTCATCAAGGTTACTGAACTGCGACTGTTCGCGCTGTACATAACCACTGTGTTTAATATTTAAATATAGTTGACACCCTTTGTTTTAGCCTCTGCTGCGTAACAGTGTGCTAAAGGCTCAACATACGACAGACGCGGAAAACATTTTCTCTTCCTTAACTTAAGTTCCTGATCACTTTCTTTCTTCTACCTAAGTTCCTGGTCTCTTTTATCAAGATGCTGCACCCACGGCACTACCGCAGCGACCACATCCCAGGAGATCTATAGAGCATTTTCTCCAGCAACATTATTAGCAAATATTTTCCGCGGTACCAGCTCGCATGTCTCCCATGCTTGTCTAGCAACTTGCGCACGCTTTGCACCAGTTGGGATAATGTGATCTCTAGCTAGCTGCTGGAACTGTTCGTGGACAGAAACCGGGCGACGAGGACGACACTGATCTCTAACTAGAAGCCTGCTGGAGATAAGGAATTTGCAGGTTGGACACCACCTTTACACCATGAGCTTTCTTACGATTCGGAGATACAAATCTAATGCCCCAAAAGGCCACATCTCACGAGATTCCTTTCTCTCTGGCTAGCTAGTTTCATTCTAACCTGGGCTGCATCACGGCTAGGTGCATTGCGAGGTTCATCGATCCGGCCGGTTCCAACAGCACGAATACATCTGAACACCACAGTCCACAAGAGGCAACAAACTTGCTGCTACTACAATTCTTTGGTCTTTCGTCTAGACTTATAAATAGCAGCCGCCTATAAGCTCATCACCAAGGCAGATTAAACAAGTGTGGTCCACAGGGAGAGAACTAGAGCCCTAGCAAGTTTTGGTTGGTCGTCACCTGGAGTTCTCCTCAAATCGCTTCAGTAGCTAGCTTATGCCTCATTGCTGCATTGTCACTTTTTGCTAAGTGGTCAATGCAGGGATAGAGAGCTGTGAATAGTGAAGTGTTTGGGGGAACTCTAGGTGGGAACCAACATTTTTTATATGTTTGTAAGTGTATAGTGGTAGCTCCATAGATGAAATCCATATATACGATGAGAATTAAACAAGTTTGGCATCGTCGGGAGTTCCCTTCAAGCACTTTAGGAGTCATATTTTCAAGGATTTCCCTGAAGTGTTTGGGGGAACTCTTGGTGTAACCAAGCATTTACTAGGCACTTGTCACATACCACGAGAGTTATACTACTGGAGAATCACGTTTGGTTTTACCGTGGGTTTCCTACAAGCACTTCATGAGGTACTACTTAAAGCGCCATTGTGAAGTGTTTGGGGGAACTCTCGGTGCCACCAAGCTTTACACAATGCTGACCAAAAACCAAAGAGATGACCAATGCAAAACAAATGTTTGGTTTTACCTTGAGTTTCCTACAAGCACTTCACGAGGAACTATTTCAAGTGCTATGTGAAGTGTTTGGGGAACTCTTGGTGCTACCAACATTTACTCAAAGCCAACCACAAGAGTTATACTACTGGAGAATCACGTTTGGTTTTATCGTGGGTTTCCTACAAGCACTTCATGAGGTACTACTTAAAGCGCCATTGTGAAGTGTTTGGGGGAACTCTCGGTGCCACCAAGCTTTACACAATGCTGACCAAAAACCAAAGAGATGACCAATGCAAAACAAATGTTTGGTTTTACCTTGAGTTTCCTACAAGCACTTCGCGAGGAACTATTTCAAGTGCTATGTGAAGTGTTTGGGGGAACTCTTGGTGCTACCAACATTTACTCAAAGCCAACCACGAGAGTTATACTACTGGAGAATCACGTTTGGTTTTATCGTGGGTTTCCTACAAGCACTTCATGAGGTACTACTTAAAGAGCCATTGTGAAGTGTTTGGGGGAACTCTCGGTGCCACCAAGCTTTACGCAATGTTGACCAAGAACCAAAAGAGAGGACCAATGCAAAACAAATGTTTGGTTTTACCTTGAGTTTCCTACAAGCACTTCGCGAGGAACTATTTCAAAGCTATATAAAGTGTTTGGGGGAAATCTTGGTGCTACCAAGATTTACTCAAAGCCAACCACGAGTGTTATACTACTGGAGAATCACGTATGGTTTTACCGTGGGTTTCCTACAAGTACTTCATGAGGTACTACTGAAAGCGCCATTGTGAAGTGTTTGGGGGAACTCTCGGTGCCACCAAGCTTTACGCAATGCTTACCAAGAACCAAAAGAGAGGACCAATGCAAAATGTTTGGTTTTACCTTGAGTTTCCTATAAGCACTTCACGAGGAACTATTTCAAGTGCTATGTGAAGTGTTTGGGGGAACTCTTGGTGCTACCAAGATTTACTCAAGGCCAACCAGGAATCAAAAGAGAGGATCAATGTAAGAGATGTATGGTTTTACCATGGGTTTCCTACAAGCAATTCACGAGGCACTATTTTAAGCCCCATTGTAAAGTGTTTGGGGGAACTCTTGGTGCCACCAAGCCTTACCCAATGCTGACCAGGAACCATAAGAGATTGCAAAGCATGTTTGGTTTGACTATGGGTTTCCTGTGCCATTGTGAAGTGTTTGGGTGGGGGGGGGGGGGGGGGGGGGGCTCTTGGTGCCACTAAGCAATTAAATGTTGGTCAAGTGAGATCATGATCCAAAGATAAACCATGTAGCTGAAGGCTTGGTGAAGGTAAGAACGTGCTTATTATTGATGCTTGATCAAGACACCAACGGATATATAGAGACCCTTCGTGCATATACCCTTAAGGAGAACTTTTTTCGTTGCCTGATCCATCACATTAAATTGCCACGGGTGAAATTCAACAATGGAATTATTCTCTCTAGTGAGATGTTCGATGGAAACAAGATTCTATGTGGTTGTGGAATACTAAGGGCATTGCGAAGATGCAATTATTTGGATGGGGAGTCAGCAAATGCATGACCGACATGACTAATGTTCATACTTTTCGTATGGGTCGCATGGATTTTCTCACGGCCATTATACTTCTCCCTCATGGTGAGCTTCACAAACTCATCGGTGATGTGGTCGGTGGCGCTAGTGTCTCCGTACTAGTTGGTTTCCACACCGTAGGAGACGATGGTTGCACCTTTTTCTTCTTCTTTCTCCTTGTCATCTTCGGAGTAGTGGTGCAAGCACTTCTAGGTGGGCTGACTGGGCTTCTAGCAGTTTTGACAAACTGACACGAACACTATTGTTGACGCCCACACGGTGAACGTAGCCGCCGACTTGCTGACGTCCTTGACCACGGTCATAGCCACGACCGCCTCCACCACGTCCGCAAGGTGCTCCTCGACCACCTCGGCGCATCGTCTGCAGATTAGCCGCCGACGTCCCTGCCAACTCCGATTTGCAGCTCCATGCGGTTGCCATACACCATCACTTGGGCATACAGCTTGCTCACCGTGAGCTTTGGTGTTGGGATTGTAGGGATCATTAAGCCGTGCAAGCAGGTACTCAAGTAGCTCATCCGACCTCCTCGACTTCCGGTCCACAGTGCGAGCTCGTCGGTGATCGCCTTGACCTAGGCGGAGTATTGCACCGTGGTCTTGCCTTCCTTCTTGGTGTTGTCGAGCTTGATCTAGAGGCTGGCGATGTGGGTGTGGGACTGCACGACAAACATCGTGGTGATGGCGACTGTTGTCGTCATGTCGATGCAGAAGATCATGACATCTTTCAACGTTAGTGGAGCAGGTGGGACCGTGGGAGAGGACCCGCTGGTCAGTTCATACACGCCTCGTAGGCGGGATTTGCCACATCTGCCTTGCCCTTCCCGTCGTTGTTGTCGACAGTGGTCTTCTAAGCGGGTGAGACGTTGGTTCCATCTAGGAACCCCATCAAGCGCGCCCTACGGACTGCTGGGAGCAGCTGTTGTCTCCCATAGCAGGTAATTCTCCCTCTTGAGTCGTACCTTGGCTTGGGAGTGGACTGGTCATGGTGGCCGCGGAGGAAGTGGATAAACTCATATGGATGTGTTTTGTGAAGAGGGCTCTGATACCATGTGAAGATACCACGATTTTTTTGGTGGAATGATGCACTTTACCTCAGGCTCGATTGCATGTTAATATAGCGGCCATCATGGCAGATTACAACGGAGGGAGTTACAACAGAAGAGAGAAACACGGAGATCTATATGATTTTTATAGTTTAGATCATTTACATGACTTGCGCTACAGCCTAACAGACTATGTTGCTATCTCTAACAATAATACCTAACTAAGATAAAACCCTTACAATTTACAAGATTTTTTAACATTACACCCGAGAGCGCTCCGCTACATATATGTAGGATACTCAAATGCGGATGGGATCCTGTGACTTGGTGGTTTAAAGGCAGAGGTGAACAGTGCCTCTGCCTTTGTCTAGTTTTCATCCGTGTGATCGAAAACCCATAGGTTAGATACACGAACAACAGTGATTTTCTGTAAACAATGGTTCGAACAGTATTTTAACCAATTCTACAAGGTTGGATTTTGAACATCTGGCAAAGTCACCTCTATCGTTGGCTCACCAAGTCGGAGAATCCGCGCTGACTGAAATGAGCCTCAGATCAGATAGATAGAGGGTTTTTTTGTTCGTTGCTTTACTTTTGTGGGCAGTTTATGCATCGAAAAGAAAAAATGGTACTGGCGTTCCAAGTCAAAAAAAAAAAAACGTACTGGTATTAAAACCAGTTTCATGTTTCGTATAGAACCAGACCGTAATCCGTATTAGCAACGGTTACGTGTATTCCTTTACGTGTATTACAATTTAGAAAGGGTAGTGCTACGATCGACCACGCAGACCACGCAAAAAAGCAGCTCGATCCAAAGGGTAGTGCGCCGTCGTCGATCATGTCTGCACAGTGGCCTGACCTGCCGCCGGACGTGCTCGGCGAGATCTCCGGCCGGTTGCGCGACGCCGCTGACTACATCCACTTCCACGCCGTCTGCAAGCCATGGCGGGACACAGCTTTAGGGGCGAGGATGACGAAGCAGTCGTCGTTCCTGCCGTGGCTCCTCGAGTCAGATATGATGTTGACGAACTTGCTCGAGCTGCGGTGCGTCTTCTCCAGGACAAGCTACCGCGCGCAGACGCCGTTCTGCATCCGCCCGAGGACCTGGGTGACTAGGGCTGACGGTACCGCGGTCTGGTACTTGGCCGCAGGCCCCGTCCCTAGCCTCCGCGATCCTCTCACCGGAGCCGTCGACCTCCTCCTGCCATCCTTGCCGCAGGAGATCAAGGGCCGGTGGTGGAAGGGTTCCCCCTAGGGCATCGTCCACAGCGACGGCACCGTCCTTCTGTACACCGTCTCCAACAACCGTGACAATGCCAACTTCAGGGCGGCGATCCTACGCCCTGGCGACACCGCGTGGACGGTGGTGGAGAGGACGTTTGGGTCTTCCCCTTTGGAGGAATTCAACGTGGTGTATCACCGTGGGAAAATCGTGATCCCCATCAACAAGCCAGTGGTGACGCTGCCGAATAATGTGGAGGTTGGTGCTGTGGACGTGATGACAATGCCGAGACCGTGCGTGCCCGGCGAGGTCGATTACGACTTCTACGTGCACCACTACGTGCTGGAGTCTCGTGGCGAGCTTCTCTCTGTGTCTGTTCATGTCCCGCCGGATTCTATTGGCAGCAAGGCCAGTGTTCCCCGCCTTGTTCCTACGCTATGGGTGTCTGTCCACACATTAGAGGAGGATGCAGTGGGGCCGGGAAAGATGTCGTGGGTGCGCAAAGACACACGCTGCCTGGCTGACTGTGTCTTATTCCTTGGGTGGCCCAACAGCTTCGCCGTCGATTCCTCGCGGCTCAGTGGTGATGTCATCATAGGTGGATGCGCCTACTTTGTCTACTAGGAGCTTACCACCATGCAAAATAAACCGGGCTACGTCTTCAGGTATAACCTCATCCATGACAAGGTGAAGTTTGTGGAGCAGCTACCTGAAGGATGGGGGGACAGAGATACATTCACGTGGCTCTTACCCCAGCCCTCTATTTCTCCAGTTTAGGTATTATTCAACCATCCATCACAATTTTGTACTGCACATGTATATATGCATCAATGATGACTGCTGAGTAGCGGTTCTCTACTATATATATGATTTATTCTGTTCTACAAATACCATATTAGAAACTTATGGTCGAATTCTATTTCGTTTTCGAAGAACACTTCGTCGCACCGGTGATAGGAGTGTTTTGTCTCTGACTGGAAGAATAATCCATATTAATGAGACATCAACGTGTCAAACTTGGGGTTCATTTCATTCTTATTGTGCGAGGGGATGTAGTCTGGATCAACACATCTTGAGGTGTAAGCTTTGTACTACTTCAATTAGTCAATAAACAACATACTATATGTTAAAATATAAAGCCTAGTCTTTCCCATCAGTTCGGACTTTTGGGATAATTGGCTAGTGCATCAATTCAACGTGGTATCAGAGCCATGATGTCTCAAGTTCAAGCCCCGGCTAACACGCTATTTAATATAAAAATAGTTGCGCCCTTCCTGCTACTCCACGTCTAAGGTCTTACCAATTGTCCAGCCTAGACGTGAGGAGGAGTATTAAAATATAAAGCCTAGTATTTCCCATCAGTTCGGACTTTTGAGATAATTGGCTTGGTTCTGTTGGATCAGGAGTTCATTGAGAGGCTCGAGGGTCGAAAATGGTGGAAAAAGAAGAAGCGACATATGGCTCCAACTCCAAGGAGTTACATCTACATCAAGAGACCTCAAGCAAAATGCTACAATCCCTATTTCAGGGTGTTTGTGGGCAACCTACCACGCAGGGTAGACAGCTCTAAAACAATTCTTCAGCAAGTATGGAAATGTGTCCAACGCTAAAGTGATGTGTAACAGGAAGAACAAGATGTCTAAGAAAATTGGGCTCGTAACCATTGCAATGGTGGAAGAACGGGCAGAAGCTCTTGCTGCTCTGGACGGACTGGTCTATGCATGCCAGTACACCCTTATATTTTAAATAATTCACTAATTAATATATCACATATATTTCATTAACTTCCTAAAGTACTGTAATAAAGATTGATATATATTGTTGCATGTAGGTTTTTAACAGATGCATCCTCAAGGTGAGGTTGGTGCGGAGGTGGAAGGGACGGCGGGTTCCTCCTGCCGTATCGAATCAGCAAGATCCTGGCCATCTTACATATTTTGACTTGTTGTTGTTACTGTTTATTATAATGGTGTTGTGGAAGATAACCTATTTAATTTGGTAAATTTCTTTCACTACAAAACATTATCATATATGGTCCTGTGACAGAACCTAGGTGTTGCTACCCACACGTGTTTTCTTTTTGCTATAGGCTTGAGAAGCTCCACTAGAACACACAATGTAAACATTTAGTTATTTAATGTACCAAGCTGTATATAATGAAATTATCAATAAGGAAATAAACAGAAACATTGACGCCTTTGCCGTCCGCTCCCGTGGACGCTAGCCCATACCCCAAGGATGACGCAGTGGACATTGTCCTTTTCTATTTCTCGGCAAATAGAAAATATTTGGCCGCCTGCCATTCGCTCCAGTCGTCGTCGCATCTATTCGTTCATGTTGTTTTTGTTGTGGTAGACTTACACTTACTTCCTCTCACCACCATGCATCATGAGTTGTGGAGTGTGCGACATCATTGAGTAGATGGGGGCCTACACAAGGTGAATTATGAATGATTTTGGCGGATACTTGGGTGATACGGCTAGAACATGATATGATCTTAATCGATGTTGAGTTTTTGTTGCATAAAACATCGATTCGTGCCATTTGTCCTAAGTGAAACACCTAGATATAAGTTTCACTACTCACAGTGAAGGAAGGACGACAAGGTAGTTGCACAGTCTTCTTAGGATGTATTTTGTGGACGTCGGTATTGTCTCCATTGGCTGGACCCAACAACATTGTATATGCAGTCCAACCGAGCAACAATGGTATATGCACTCCGACCGACTGACACGTTCCAATCTTTCAATAGACCTTTGCCTTCCTCTTAAGGAGTGTCCGTTGCATTGCTAACAAGTGTTGGATCATAATTTGTTGCTGCATCGGAAACAACTTCATCGGTATGAAGTTCTGAAGGTATAACCATAACCATGACCGCATTCAGAAACTCAGAGACACATTTGTATTTTCGGAGGTCATTACAATCAAGCACGAAACGAAAGGAAAACAAGAAGGGACACCAAGAAACACGAGTAGACTCTCTACTCACAAAAGATTTATTTGCTGCCCCGATAGAACATACAATCAAGTTGCAAGTGCAATAACACGCATCAAGAGGATGAGAAGAAGACGACCACCAAACATGATTCCCAGCAGCAGGACCATCCTCCCTACCTGAACCGAACCAGCACAAAACCAGAACCAATAAGTGAAAGGGAGAACTCCATGCGAGACGACGACCTCTCCTCCCCCCTCCTCCTACATCACGAGGAAGAAGAACAGTTCATGAAGCTTCGTCGTCATCTTGCTCTCTAAAAATGATGCTTCCCCGAAGATACTTATACCGCTAACGATTGCCTCTCTAGTATGAGATCTGACCTTTCTTTGAAAACCTGTCATCTCCAAGTCCTCAACGGATCGGGTGCATTGAACCTGGACACCTTCTTTTAGCCTTTTTTGCACTGTTGTATGGCATTGGGTCTTGGCAATTTTTACTGATGTATGGCATTGGGTCTTGGCAAAAAAAATTGAAACGAAGGCAAAAGCTTTGCCTTTTCCATTTATTAAGAAGAAGGTGACCAGTTTATTAGTGGGAGAAACCAGACAAAAACCATACAACAAACACTGCATAGAGAAGCCCACACAACCACAAAGAGCAACACCTAAAACGAGCAACAAACACAAGCAACAACTACCCGTCCAACCTAGCACAACCACGACGACAACTCAAAAGGGAACAACAATCAAGAAAAAAACGGAGCCTTTCCTTGGGACACGAATTTTCTTTCTTGCCATCTTTCTTAGAGACTTCTCCACCTTCATGAATACACTGTCTGAAGCTATCCCTGACAAGACGCAAACAATATCCCTTCCATACCTAGGCAAGCCGCCTCCAAATCGACAAGCAAGTCCAAAACCTCTTTGCTGAAGAGGACCTCAGAGTTAGGCGCCAACATAGCTGACTCATCAACCTCAGAAGCAACCAAACCTCCACTATTCATAGGGGAAGGCAACAGGCAGGACTCAGACGAAGGTGGGGATGGTGTCATGTCCACCTCCAAATACTCCAATGAGCCCAGATCCATAGGAAGCACCATGGACGATTCCCCACAAGACTCTTGCGGTGCAGACAAAATCTACACAACCGGAGCCACAGCCTCGGGGATGATAGCACTCCCAACCCCAAGAGCACGAGGAGAAAAATCTCCAAAGCACTCAACCCCGCATCAACGGAACCAATCTGCAGCTCAGGCGACAAAGGCACGACTGACGCAACCTCAAACTTGGCAAGAGCGTCGTGGATCTCAGAGCGAAGAAACTCAACCTTTGAAGGAGCTCCATGCGTAACAAGGCCAACTGGGACTCCACAGTGGAGACCAATAAGGCGCTGACATTGGAGTCCTTGCAACATCCAGCAGGGCATCTTGGCGGCACCAACACACGCAGCGGTGAATGGTCCACGACTTCCGCCCGACTCCTGGTCAGCGAAGGACAAGGCTGGACAGACGGAGAACGGCTTCGCTGGCAATGTGCAAGAGTGACCGGAGAGCAAGCGCGAGCAGTCGGAGAGTGATCACGAGCAACCGGAGAGCGAACACGACAGAACCCCTCCCGATGACCTGGAAGACGACAACGGATGCATCCGAAAGGCCCACGGCAAACACTGACTTGGTGGCCACGCTCGAGGCAACGGAAGCACCTTCCTCGAGCCCAACGCTTGAAGGCGAGGCAATGCTCAAGTCCTTCCCTTGACGGCTCGAGTGGGGGGCCTCGGCTAGGGCGACGGCCCCGACCCACAAACACCCACTCATTCTTGGCAATTTGATAGCAAGTGTTGCCATCACAGTCCCAGATTTTATGTGTCTCTTTATGCTGCCTTCCCATACAGTCATGCTCACGCATAATGGGACATATTACACTGGTTTTCTATTGGAAAATACCAGATTAGGTCTCTGTGCTCTAGCATCGCGATTACCAAATGTGTCGTATGCTTGTAACATTGTTTTTCGATGTACAGTAGTAGCTGGCTTGTACAGTAATTAATAAGCACTGGTGAACATGCAAGTCACACCGACCGCCGACATGCAAAAGATATGAGTAGTTTGCTTATGTCTAAGAACTAAGATGATCTCACGCTCAGTTCATACATCAGTCACTACTCACTAGCGCAAGATCATACCCGCACCCTGCTCTTCTGTTTTCAACATGGATTAATCCGTCTAGCTGAGCAGATGCACTGATGAAGCACTTCAAAGAAGCCACATCCTCAACTGAAAAGTAGTTCATGGGTGGGTGCCCAAGTTAATTACCGAAGCGACATAAACACTATGATTTTATTCAAAAATAGAGTATCCACCGTTGGCTTATATAACAGGGCGCAATCTTCAACATATCGCAGATACGGAAAATATTCTCTTCTCCGACCTAATTCCAGATCACTTCACTTCTTCTACCGAAGTTCCTGATCAATCACTTCATCAGGACAACAACACTACTGCAACTAATTTATAGATATGTCGAGCATGTTCTGCAGCTAATTATTAGCAAAGATTGCCCGGGAAGCCAGCTGACAATACATGTCGCTCCCATGTCTGCAACTTGGGCAAGCATTGCAGATAATGATAATTATAAAATTATCCATGCACACCCTTCGTGGGCCTTCAGAAGTGACATAAACCGAGCGACGACGACCACGATACTGATCTCAAGGTAGCTGCTGGAGATAAGGAATTTGCAGGATGGACACACACCTTTACTCCATGAGCTTTCTTACGATTCGGAGCTGCAGATCTAGGCCCCAAAAGAGCACATCTTCACGAGATTCCCTTCACTCTAGACAGGTAGCTAGTTTCATTCTAACCTAGGCTGCATCACGGCTAGGTGGATTGCTAGGTTCATCGATTCGCTGCCACGGCACACCACAGTTCACATGAGGCAACAAACTTGCAACTACATCTTTTTGTCTCTCGTCCAGACTTATAAATAGCAGCCGCCTATGCGCTCATCATCAAGGCAGATTAAACAAGCGTGGCCCACCGGAGAAAACAAGAGTCTAGTTAGTTTTTGTTGGTCGTCACCTGGAGTTCTCCTCAAATCACTTCAGTAGCTAGCTTATGCCTCTTTGCTGCACTGTCACTTGTTTTTAAGTGTTCAATGCAGGGATAGAGAGCTATTAATAGTGAAGTGTTTGGGGGAACTCTGGGTGGGAACTAGAATCTTTTGATAGGTTTGGGAGTACGTGTGCGATAAATATTACAGTGGTAGGTGCATATATGAAATCCATATATATTAGAATTTAATCAAGTTTGGCATCGTCAGGAGTTCCCTTCAAGCACTTTAGGAAGCCTCTTTTTAGGGTTTTCTGAAGTGTTTGGGGGAACTCTCGGTGTCACCAAGCATTTAGTAGATATGGCATAAGAAAGATGTACTAATAGTGAGCAACGTTTAGTATTATCAGGAGTTCCCTTCAAACACTTTACAAAGCACTTTTCTGAGGTATTATGTGAAGTGTTTGGGGGGGACTCTAGATTAACCAAGCATAATCAATGCAAAACGTGTTTGGGTTTACCTTGGGCTTCCTAGCTACATGAACTTCACCAGGCACTATTTCAAGCGCCATCGTGAAGCGGTGCTATCAAAGTTTACTCAATGCCAACCGAGAACCATAAGAGATGCAATATTTCAAAGTTTACCATGGGTTCCCTACAAGCACATCATGATGCAGTATTTCAAGCACCATTGGTAAGTGTATTGTGTGTGTGTGGGGGGGGGGGGGGGGGGGGGGGGGGGGGGGACTATTGGTTCCACCAAGCAATTGGCAAATGTTGGTCGAGTAAAATCGAGTGTCAGATGTTCTAAAGATGAACCATGGTTGGTATCGTCATGAGTTCCTTTCAACCACTTCACATTGTGCATCAAAGTGTCTCTCTTGATGATTTTTAGGTGCAACGTGAAAAGTTTGGGAGAAATCAAGGTGACATTCAACATTATAAAGTGTTCAAACACATTGGTAAGCACGTAGGTTATGAATTGTGCTAGTGGGCGGGCTTCTATTTGTTGTTCTAGCCACTCTCATTTTTTAGGGCCAAATCAAAGAGAGGCCCAACCTTGGCCAGGTACTTACAGGGGTTTGTCACGACAATGCAAGCAGGCCTTGAAACTAGTGTTTGTCGGTGTTCCATAAATAATAAAATAGTGTTGTCAATGCCATGGTACAATCAATGTCAGCATTTCTTTTGTTGCTTTGACAATTTGAATGGCAACATTTTAAGGATGGAAACAAATCAGGCGTGGAGCTATAGTGTAGAAACTTATTATTGTAAAACATTGATCAAATGAAAAATTACTACCCGCGAAAAAGTTATGAAAATTATGAACTGTGCAAAAATCACATGATCACACATAGTTGTGTTGATGTTACAATTGTAACTTGGTATGCAACTCGATTTTTTATTGTGATTTTTGCATATATATAGAGAAATTTAGGTTTCAATGTTCATACACATGCATCCATCCTCTAGAAGCACGATTTTTGTCTTATTTGTTTGTAACTTGAGATACAAAGTTTGCTACCTACTTGATCTACTCTCGCTCTACAAAAATTTCAATAATCTAAGAGGCGACGTAGGGTTCCTTATGTCGGTGCCACCATTTTCTTTAATCTCACGGACCTTGGGGCAGCCTCTGATTTGTTTTAGGTAATCGACTTACTTCCTCTCACCTCTAGGGTGAGTTGCAGGATTTGCAAGTTTATCAATTAGAAACCACATAATTTTGACTGGTTTTGACCTAATTTAATAATTAAATTAGAATGAATCTGGCCACAAAATATGAAGTTACGAACATTAATTCACTGCCCACCTAAATTATCGATTTTGTTTGGAAATTTCGTTGAAATTTAAATGTTGCCTACCACAATGAGTTGCTATGGTCGAAGCAAAACATGAACACGTGCGCTCGATTTGTGCAGTGTGACTTGATATATATGTGCTATTCATATTCTACTAGGCACCCATACTTGTCGCATTACTTATTTTTTTAGAGTATGGCAAAGGGATACCTTAATTTTATAGAAGACATACATAGTTTACAAGCACTCTTCCTAATCACAAACGATCAGGCAAAGCGAACACAAAATAAGATAAAAATATTCAAGCATAAAATCATATGGCTCATAATATATCCCTCTATTTAAAATAATAAGATTCCAAATACCACATATTAATTATCGAGATGCTACTTCGCACTAAAGCATTCGACCTAAAAAACTTGGTGGTGTCATTTACATTTAAGATCCATTGTGCCATTCAAACGAGAAATGCCACCAGTTACCTATCCGAATACGGCTTAATTCCAACCAAATGATGGCTAGCAAAGCAAACAAATCCTATGGTAACAATACGGTCTTACTTCTTAATATTGCACAAAATATTTTGAATGCGTTTGCGATTGGACCAAATATTCAGTGTGTAATCAATATCAATTCTAAAGATAATCTGAAGGCATGTTAATTTTCAATTATGTATACTCAAAATTAGGGTGTTCAGCAAAATATCAGTACAAGCAAGACAAAAAAATTAGGTTTATAGTTGTGTGCATTCACCAATTATATCCAATTTTACAAACATCTTATCTATCGATAATGCCCGCGTGATAGACGTAGGAATATAGTACAAGAGCAATAATATACACAAAATATATAAAACTTCAGGCTACATTATAGTTTCGATTTCGGCACCTGCGCCAGGGCGCAGCCGGTCATCTAGTGTTGGGAGAGCATCAATTAGAATCTCGCTCGCTCAAGGTGCACAGCACACATAAGGAATTATATGCATCTCTTGGTATGCATCATCGTTTTCCCACTAGTAGGGAAACCCCTACAGCCGCCACACTACCACTAGCGACCACAGATTCGAGTTGGCCAGTGGTGCAACCGCTGGCGATCCAGTATAGCTGGTCGCCAGCGCTTGGTCAGCTACCGCTGGCGACCACGAATCTGAGATGGCCAGCGCTACGGGCGGGCGGGGGGTGGGGAGCAGGGGCACACTACCGCTGGCCATCTCGCGTTCGTGTTCGCCAGCGCTAAAATCACAGCGCTGGCAAGCACATGGGATCGCCAGCGCTACTGGCACCGCTGGCGAAATATTTTCGGTCAGCGGTATTTCGCGCGCTCACATGGCCAGCTTGGCGCCCATTTTTCCCGCCGCCGCGCCGCCCCCGCGCGTCTCTCGCACCACACACGCGTCGCTTCTCCACGCGCACGCGCACACACGCCGCCGTCGCCGTCCGCCGCGTCCTCGCCACCGTCCGCCGCCGTCGCCGTCGCCATGCCTCCGGGCCGAAGCAACTCCGGCTTCCGTGGCGACCGCGCGTGCCCCAACGGGACGTTCTACGCGGAAATCCGCTCCGGCGACAGCCGCGTCCCGCTCGGGACGTTCTCGTCCGCGGTGGCGGCGGCCCGCGCCTACGACGCGGCGGCGTGGAGACTCGGCCGCTCGCGCCGCAGCCTCAACTTCCAGGACTGCCGCAACGCCCAAGAGGCGGCGTCCATGGCGCCCGCGCCACGTCTCGTCACCGCCCAGGACCGTGCTGCCCTCCGTCAGCGCGCGGTGGTCAACCTCGTCGAAGAGCGCGACCGCCTTGCCGTGCAGCAGTGGTACCGGGACCACCCGGAGGAGATGGACGCGGAGCTCGATCTCTGGAACACCAGGGCGGCGGAGCGTGCCGAGCGGCGGGCCGAGCGCCGTGACGACCGGCAGGAGAGGCGGCAGAAGAAGGCGCTTGCGGAGCGGGAGCTGGCGCGCGGCCGCGCTTGGTGGCCCGCTGACAGCGACATGTGGCACGCGCTGCAGAACGAGGTCTCCGACGACACCAACTCGGACTCCGACTTCTACTCCGACACCGACGACACCGACGAGGAGTAGTTATTAGGTTTAGTTTAAATTTATCGTCGCGAGTGTGTGTTGAATCGAGTTTATTTCGTGTTTAATTAGTTCGCGTGCAGTCGAGTTCAGTTCGTGTAATAAAATCGAGTTATGTAATCGAGTAAATCGAGTTATGTGTCCCGGCAACGCCCAGCACGATTTGTGAGAAAACGGCTAACCGGGTAAACGTGTAAACGGCTAACCGAGACGATACCCGACGTAACGTACCCGTCAACGCCGAGCGCGACGGGAATTGTGAAAACTTGGCGATTCTTTTGACGGAAACGTGTAAACGGCTAACCGGGACGATACCCGACGTAACGTACCCGTCAACGCCCAGCGCGACGGGAACTGTGAAAACTTGGCGATTCTTTTGACGAAAACGTGTAAACGGCTAACCGGAAAGATACCCGACGTAACGTACCCGTCAACGCCCAGCGCGACGGGAACTGTGAAAACTTGGCGATTCTTTTGACAGAAACGTGTAAACGGCTAACCGGGACGATACCCGACGTAACGTACCCGTCAACGCCCAGCGCGACGGGAACTGTGAAAACTTGGCGATTCTTTTGACGGAAACGTGTAAACGGCTAACCGGGACGATACCCGACGTAACGTACCCGTCAACGCCCAGCGCGACGGGAACTGTGAAAACTTGGCGATTCTTTTGACGGAAACGTGTAAACGGCTAACCGGGACGATACCCGACGTAACGTACCCGTCAACGCCCAGCGCGACGGGAACTGTGAAAACTTGGCGATTCTTTTGACGGAAACGTGTAAACGGCTAACCGGGACGATACCCGACGTAACGTACCCGTCAACGCCCAGCGCGAACTGTGAAAACTTGGCGATTCTTTTGACGGAAACGTGTAAACGGCTAACCGGAAAGACACCCGACGTAACGTACCCGTCAACGCCCAGCGCGACGGGAACTGTGAAAACTTGGCGATTCTTTTGACGGAAACGTGTAAACGGCTAATCGGGACGATACCCGACGTAATGTACCCGTCAACGCCGAGCGCGACGGGAACTGTGAAAACTTGGCGATTCTTTTGACGGAAACGTGTAAACGGCTAACCGGGACAATACCCGACGTAACGTACCCGTCAACGCCCAGCGCGACGGGAACTGTGAAAACTTGGCGATTCTTTTGACGGAAACGTGTAAACGGCTAACCGGGACGATACCCGACGTAACGTACCCGTTAACACCCAGCGCGACGGGAACTGTGAAAACTTGGCGATTCTTTTGACGGAAACGTGTAAACGGCTAACCGGGACGATACCCGACGTAACGTACCCGTCAACGCCCAGCGCGACGGGAACTGTGAAAACTTGGCGATTCTTTTGACGGAAACGTGTAAACGGCTAACCGGGACGATACCCGACGTAACGTACCCGTCAACGCCCAGCGCGACGGGAACTGTGAAAACTTGGCGATTCTTTTGACGGAAACATGTAAACGACTAACCGAGACGATACCCGACGTAACGTACCCGTCAACGCCCAGCGCGAACTGTGAAAACTTGGAGATTCTTTTGACGGAAACGTGTAAACGGCTAACCGAGACGATACCCGACGTAACGTACCCGTCAACGCCCAGCGCGAACTGTGAAAACTTGGAGATTCTTTTGACGGAAACGTGTAAACGGCTAACCGGGACGATACCCGACGTACATCTTTATTTAATCCGGTTAAATCTGAACTACATGCATCACGGGCGCTCCTCACCCAAAGAGTAGGAACCATCACATGCCCAATACTCACATGAGAAGGATTCCTATACAATACTTGCCATGTATTAATATACGACGTATCTAACAGATGCATGTAGCGAAGGACGTGCGCATCCTCCTCCGTTATACGACGACGCACCACGGACAAGGGGGCCGGCTCCCTCTGGAACGACCCTGGCCCACGCGACCTCCACCAAAGAAGATCCGGGTCGACGACGGCGCCCGGATTTCTCACCAAGCTACGCGTTCCAGAAGATAACTCCTCCCAGTGCCAGCCCGGCGGAGCCCAGTCCCGCACACTGCCGTTATTATCCAACAGGTGTGGTCTGGAGAACATCGCCGTCTCAAATGCCCGAGATCTGAAAAAATAGTGAAAATTTTGATCAAACAGAAGCTACGTAGAAAAAAGAGGGAAATCACGGAGAGAAGATGATAGCGTACCTTGGCATGGGGACGGACAAGGGGGCGGCGGCGCCGGGGGAGTAGTGTCTAAAGGGATGGAGAAGGACAAGGGGGCGGCGGCGCCGGGGGAATGGTGGCTAAAGGGATGGAGAAGGACAAGGGGGCGGCGGCGCCGGGGGAATGGTGGCTGGGATGGAGAACTCTGTGGTCTGCCCTGCACTTATATAGGGGAAAAAACCCTAATTTTACCGCTGGCGAACGCGCGCGTATGTTCGCCAGCGCTAGCATGCGCATCTGGCTAAGATGCGCGCGACCTAATCTCCGGCCCCTATCCATTCCCAGTCCCCTCCCCCGAGCGCCGCCGCCCCCTCGTGCGCACGGGCCTCCCCCGAGCGCCGCCGCCTCCTCCTGCGCACGGGCTGGCCCCGAGCGCCGCCGCCTCCCCCTGCGCACGGGCCCGTGCGCACGGGCTGGCCCCGAGCGCTGCCGCCTCCTCGTGCGCACGGGCTTGCCCCGAGCGCCGCCACCGTCCCCTCCTCCGGCCGCCCCTTGCCGTCGACACCGCAGGTACGACACCCCGCCCTCTTGTATGAAATGTTGTCGAAATGCACCTTGTATGAAATGTTGTCGAAATGCATTTCCCCTTGTATGAAATGTTGTCGAGCGCCGCCCCCTTGTATGAAATGTTGTCGAAATGCATTGTGTGCACGAGGAGGCGGTGTGTCGAAAATGGTGGTGTGTCGATGAATTGTGTGCAGGTACCCTTAGAGGCCCTTGAGATTGCCGGAACGTTGATTAACTTCCGTTCCGGCAAATTCGGCTACTCCATACGTCCCTTTTTAGCAAAGGGTATGCCGAAATTTTTCGTGAATTTTGACATGACTTTGCTAAAAAGGACATATGGATTACCCAAATTCATTAACATATGCACGAATTTTTGGCTTAGCTCTTTTAACTTGTGTGACATGTGTGACAAATCTTTTTTACCGTCTTTCGATCATGCCGATGATTAAACTGTTGTGACACTATGTGATCCAGGGGTGACGTTAGTGAGACCTGTGATATGCACGAATATACATTTTCTGCATCCCATTGGCTCTCGCTAACGCCATCCCTGAATTTGTGTGTCCCAATCTAATATGAGGCATATTTTTGCGTTTATTAACCTACTTTATTTTTTGACAATGCCAATGATTTAACTATTGTGACACTGTTATTCAGGGGTGGTGTCAGTGAGACTCGTAATATGCAAGAATACAGAGTTTCTGTATCCTACTGGTTTCGCTGACACCACCCCTTAATTTGTGTGTCCAATCCAAGTATGAGGCATGTCTTTTGTTTATTTTGTATAAGTCTTCTAATAATACTTCATTCCTTTACAATGCCGATGATTAAAATGATGTGGCACTATGTGATCCGGAGGCGGCGTCAGTGAAACCTATGATATGCACGAATACACATTTTCTGCATCCCACTGGATTTCACTGACGCCGTCTCTGAATTTGTGTGTCCGAATCTAAGTATGAGGCATGCTTTGAGTTGTTTCTACTTTATTCTTTTACAATGCCGATGATTAAACGGTTGTGGCACTATGTGATCTAGGGGTGACGCTGGTGAAACCTGTGATATGCACGAATACACATTTTCTACATCTCACTGGATTTCACTAACGCCATCTCTGAATTTGTGTATCCCAATCTAAGTACGAGGCATGCTTTTGAGTTGTTTCTACTTTATTCTTTTTACAATGCCGATGATTAAATGATATGGCGCACTATATAAAATTCTGATAGTTTGTAGAACCTTGTATTTTGTACACATACAAGTCATGTGCATCCTACTTGGTTCGACAAGGTTATCAGAATTCTTTGTGTGCTTCCAATAATATTCGAAGTATGAGGCATAATATTTTTTGAATCTTTTTTTCACTCTAAGTCTTACTATGCCGATGATTAAAATGAGGTGACACTATGTTATTCAGGGGTGTTGTAAGTGAGCCCTATAATGCAAGAAAACATATCTTCTGCATCGTACGAAGCTATCAGAATTAGGATTGTTTATGTGTTTCCAGTATATTCTCCTTATGAGGCATAAGTTTTTTGTTATATATACTGTATTGTATATACTATTGGTAGATTCAATATATATATTTTTTAAAAAATGCCAACTATAGCACTGGCGAACCTGTAAACTACCGCTGGCGGCGCGGAGATCGCCAGCGGTAGAAACTACCACTGGCCATTTTGTACTGGCGAGACGCCTTTCGCCAGCGGTAGCGATATTTTGTTCGCCAGCGCTAGGGGTTTCCCTACTAGTGTCCCTTCATATTTTCTGCAAAGGAAAGAACAATCAGAAACGAAGCCAACTAACTTGGGGGTATAGAAGGGAGCAAGACAATGAAAAGGACTAGTGAACATTGGGAGATAAGTAGATTTGCCTCAACCTCCTTGTTCACGCGGGTGTCCGTTGGACCTCGCATGGTGGATGGGAAGGAGAGACCTGTCGTGTGCCTGGATCTGCGATGGTCGGGGCCCCCTGGCCGAGCGTCACAGCCGGCTTCAACCCCGACTAAGCTGGCGCCGCTGCCGACTCGGTGTGCGCGCACGGCACAGGTCGAGAAAGCTCCTCCAAGGGCGTGGTCGAGTGTGAGGAACGGCTCCATCGATGCACACGCCAGGCTTCACACCGGCCGGTCAACATACTATCTCCGCTCTGGTCTAGGCGGACGCAGAAATTGCGGTTGTGACACGAACCAACTCCTGTTAATTCGTAACCGAGTCGACTCGTCTTAGCTCTGACCGGTTTTATATTCCTCGCGGCCGGTGAAGTCGAGATCGCCACCGGTCCAAATCGATCCATATGTCTCCTTCGGAAAATCGCAGCTGCCCCCAGGCCATCACCGTCGACATGCCTCCGCCGTGGTCTTCTCTTCCCCTGGATTTGGTTCAGCTGGTCGGTTGGCGAGTGCTGGCAGGAGACCTGCTTGACTACGTCCGATTTCGCGCCGTGTGCACGCGCTGGCGGTCCAGCACTGTCTGCCCGCAGGGGCGTGGCATCGTCGATCCACGGTTCCACCCGCGCCGGTGGATGATATTCCCCGAGGGCCACGATGTCCACCCTGCCGACGACAAGAGAAGTTTCTTCAACCTCTCCACCGGATCTTTTGTCCGCGTCCGGCTCCCGCTCTTAACTGACCACCGTCTTTTTGTGTCGGTCGACGGCCTCCTTCTCCTGTGGCCAGACCGCCGAAACGAGGCCATGGTGTTGGTCCTTCACCCATTCACCGGTGACACCGTGGAGCTCCCACCGCTCATGCCCCTGCTAAAATCCTATTGGGAATCCATGTGGATGATTCATGATGCGGGACGGTATCGTTATGTGGAGCTCGACTTTGTTGCCTCCTTGAGTGTGAGTGCAGATGGAACGGCGGCGGTCATGGTCGTGCATCACTATATGAGGTGTGTATTTTTCGCTACCACCAAGGACAAGCAATGGAGTGCGTTAACCTGGAACCTTACACCCGATTGCAAGCCAATATCATTCCAAGGGAAGTTATATATCTTGGAGCCTCGCGCCACATGTAGCAGCGGACAACAGATTCTGCAACTCGATCCACCCTGCCATGAACATACTATGATGCCGTCTTCTTTGATGCCACCAGCACTGATTGCCACGTGTCCGGTAGGGGAACATCTAGACTTCTTCGATCTATCAGAATGTGAACTGGATATCCTAGTGATTGGTTTTCAAGGTGAAGACAACCTAGTGGTTTACAAACTAGCTGATCTTGCCAATGGAAAATTTACCCCATTAACAACCATCGGAGGTAATACTGTCTTTCTTGATATCAAAACAAGTTTGGGCGCCCACATTGGTGATATACTCATTTCAGGGAGCATGACTAGCACCTACAAGTTGATGCCTACCATTATGAGCGACACCATTGTACTCCCTCCGTTCCAAATTAATTGACTTCCATTTGTCTAATGTGGATGTATCTATACTTGTAACATGTCTAGATACATCCACATGTGGGCAAAAGGAAGTCAATTAATTTAGAACGGAGGGAGTATGTCTCTGTGACCTCAATCCTTGGCAGTACCACCTCGCCACCGGTGAATCGTCGCAGATAATGGTTGAATCTGTCAATGATAGTTACACCATGGAAGACAGTTGTGATCGTGGCCTCATTTACCACATCTACCACCGCTGTCATTGTATTGACAAGAATGATAGGTGGTATGTGTTCAAACCTTAGGTGTTCCTCGGTTAGAGCAAATGCTATGTGCCCACATATGAATACATGAACCAAATTATGTGTTGTCTCCTAGTGAGATTCATACTAGATAGAACGTGAATATAGCATATTACGTGGGTACGTACCACCCTTGGTACTCTTAATCTTTTTTGAATCTAGTTGTACATTAGCGTTGGTACATCTTTTTTTGATAAATGATCATATGTTAATACAAAGATGAACATTATACAAACATGAGCAGTCATGGACAGACTGATAGCTCCGAGCGGTCTAACCGATAGTGGATTTTTTTTTTGACATGGGTCACTCGTACTTCATAAAGACACGGCATAATCGTCGGTCATGGGCTACATTATTTCCGTGAGTTTCATGTGCACCCAACGTAGCCAACTCATTGGCGGGCTTGATACACATTCTCGGGACTCAGGACTCAGGACATACACAACTTTAGCTTCCATGAAATTCTTGTGAAGTCTGAACTTAATGTTTGCAATCATATTGCCAATGGTAGAAGAGGAGTAATCTGTCATGGTCATGGCTTGCTTCAGGTTTAGAGCATCTCTAGCAGAGCCCTTAGAATGCAAAACCTTAAATGTGGTTTAAGGTTCGCGTTTTAGGCATCTCTACTCATAAATTTGTGTGGCCCATAGCAGAAACCTTAAACCGAACTATAAAATGTAGCAATTTTTGTGGGAACAAACGAGTTCATACAGATGAATTCGTCGGGATATTAAATAGAAACTACACTAAAAAAAATCTAAACTAGTCTAATTGTCGCCGCCCTAACCCTAAACCCAAAATTAGGCTCACCGGAGCCTCGGTCTCGCGGACAATTGAAACCGTTGCCAATATAATCAGTGGCAGAGATTTGAATTTCTCCGTAGCCAATGTTGGGGTGATTTGACTCGACTCGTCAAGTTGTTATAGTAGTTTGTTTGTTTTGTTAAAAAAAACAATCATGAGTTTTCCTTTTTTTTTTTGAGACAAATCATGAGTTTTCCTAAGGCAAAATCAAAGTAGGCCCAATACGGGCCGGCGTCTGGACCATCACACCGGTAGAAGCCCACTTGGGCCCTCCGTTAGAACCGACTGTGCCGTGCCCAAATAGGCGCCGCCTCTTCGCCCCGTCCGGCGCCGTCAAGCATTTGAGATTTCGCAGGCACCGGGAACGCGGCCGTCCCCGTCGCTCACGCCCACCACCGCCTCCGCCCTCCGGACTTCGCGCCGCCGACCGCCGCCCCCACGGTGAGAGATCTCCTATCGCACGCCTCTCCTGCGCCTCCCCGTCGCCGCCGCTCCTCCATTCCCTGCCTAACAAGTTGTTTGTGCAGATGATGGGCTCCTCCGGCGACGGCTCCTCCCCCGGAACGCGGCCGCCTCCGCCCTCTCCTCGCTCACGCCCACCACCGCCCACCGCCACGCCACCCACCCCCGCCTCCGCCGTCTGGACTTCGCGCGGCCGCCCGCGCTCTGGACTTGGCGCCGACGCCCGTCGACCACCGCCCGGCGCCCCCGAGGTGAGTAATCGCCCTCATCCGCACGCCTCCCCCGTCGCCGCCGCTCCTCCATTCCCTGACCAGCCAGTTGCTTACTCCCGGCCGGTTCTCTCGTCGCGCCAGCGCACACGATGGGCTCCCCGGCCGCTGCCTCGACCCGGAGCGCGTTTTCGAGCTCGTCAGAAGATACCTGCCCCACGACCTTTTCAAGTACCTGGAGTCCGTTCCCGGAGCCCGCGCCGACTTGCAGTGCCGCCTGGTCAGCTTCGCAGGGAAGGCGCTCATGGCGCAGCGGCAGGGGTGAGGTTCCCGGTGCCCTCTCGCGCTTAACCGGTCCAGTAATTGCTCGCTGCCGCGGTTTCTAATCGATTATCGCAATTGCTTTCTCCTGGGGGCTAGTTCGTCTTGTTCTTGCCCCCTTGTTCTTTCGCTTCCTCTGGGGCCCTAATTGGCCGCGCAATTGCTCGCATTTTTGCGCTTGTTCTTTCACCTGCTCGCTGATTTGGTCCTTTTCTTGCTCTGCCTCTGGGCCCTAATTGGCTGCGTCATTGCTGGGATTTTTGCGCTGGTTCTTTCACTTTGCTCCCTGATTTGGTCATTTTCTTGCTCTGATTCTTGCAATGCTCTGTTCCCTCCTCCGCCTCCGGAAGCTCGCCGCCGCGGCCCGACCATGACTCCTGGGCGCTGTATTGGGCGAAGTACGCGTGGGCTCACGCGCTAAGTAGCAGGTTAGTACTCGAAACTTCTCGGAGACGCCCGCAATCTGTTTGATATATCCTCTGACCCGTGTTTATTAGGCTTCTATGATTACAGATTCAAAACTACTTGGTCTACTTGGTTAATTCCTTCTGGTCCTGTGCAGATTTTTTGCTGGTGGAATGAACGGTTTGGTTTGGTGCAAACATGTGTTAGTTGAAATGAGTCCTTGCGTGCTTAAGAACTCAGTCTGGTGTCTACTGTTTGCTGTTGGAACACATGCTTTGGCAGGCTTATAGTTTTCTAGTGCCAAGAAAGATCCCTTGCTACTGGAAAGAATCGGTCTGTTAATGGTTGCCCAATGCTGTTCTTGGCCTAAAAGATTTGGTTCAGTCAACTTGATAAGAAGCATCCTCGAGACAATGGGTTTGATAATATAGATTTGGTTCAGTCAACTTGATAAGAAGCATCGTCGAGACAATGGGTTTGATAATATAGATTTGGTTCAGTCAACTTGATAAGAAGCATCGTCGAGACAATGGGTTTGATAATATAGATTTGGTTCAGTCAACTTGATAAGAAGCATCGTCGAGACAAAGGGTTTGATAATATGTGTCTCCATGTGCAATCTGGTAGAATTCTAAACAGTAGTTAAAGCCTAATTATGGAGAGGCTGTAGGAAGCAGCAAGAGGACACAAGTTATCGTGGGCACATTCATTACTTCTACTTCACAAAGTACAGTTTGCATATTTGCTTCTTCAGTGTTATGCATGCTATTTCATCTATAGCTGGATTGTGGATATTCTATTATGTGAGCTCAGCTCTGCACATGAGATACCTAATTTTTTATTTCTTGCAGACTTTGTATGCCTAGGCCTCAGGTGGCTGCTCATTCAGTTAGTTATCCTTCAAATACAGGTTTTGTCTGTTTCCAAGATCATCTTTTACTGTTGTTGGACACTGTGTTTAATGTTGCCCCCAGATGTATTTTTGGCATTTGCTTACTGCCATTTATCTCAAGATAACCTTATCTGATCAAGATGATTGTCATGTTCAGTATTAGACATGCCTGTTGTTACAATATCTTTCCGGTTCATTATTTCTTGAACTCCTGCCAAGTATTACCAAAGAGGCTTTCTGAGAAGAAAAGGAGTTTCTCCTAATAGAAACACAAGCTAGCAATTTATCATAGATTGGTTAGTTCACCAAATATTCTGCAGGCAAGATACACTGCGGTAGATATACTTATTGACAAGGTTAATGTGCGGATTAAATAACATATGTAAGATGTTATTTCCAACTAATGCTTGACCTTTATAATACTGTCTGTTTACTCAATTGACATAGCCACTGGATATATATCCTTTATAATACAAATAGTTCTATTGTTTCAAATTGTAAGTACATACTCAGTTATGGCGAAAAATACATTATTCAAGTTTTGATTGTAACATGCACGCTTATATTGTTTCAGTTCAGACAGGTTCGATCTTTAGATATTTCGAGCTATGTGTAGAGAACAGTACCTCACTTTCTAGGTAATATTGTGTTGGTATGCCTTGTCTAATGCTGTACCTTTTTGGGTCTTTCTCTGATGTTTTGGCAGAATCTCTGGGCCAACCAGGATCCGAACAAATGGCTGATGCTAATAGAACTGACATCCCACAGTGCATGATGCAGAAAGAGGAAGGTTAGTTTTTCTGAAGGCATGCCTTTTCCAGCTAGTAAGCCAGACACATATAAACCTGTGTGTAATTTTGCATTGCTGCCCACAGTAGGTATCAAAGGACAGGGACCTGGATCAGAAGTAGACGAGGAAAAGGTGCTGGTCTATGTCGCTACTTTAATGGCAGCAGATGGCACTGCAGGTGCCGCAGGGCTGTTGATCAAGAAAGGAACCAAGCAATTCCTCTGCGTCATACTTTATAATGCAAGTCAAGGAACCAGTTCTATTAGCAGCTGCTTGTTGTGAAGGGATCAAAATCGCCCAGGCGTATGGACCACGTTCAATTGTGCTGCAGTCCCATCTATTCCATCTATTGGTGCCATCAGTCAATTGCCCACAGATGGAAGAATTGCTGACATTGATGGATCGCCCAGGATGCACACAGGAGGCAATTACAGAAGATTCCAATTTGAGGGCTTGTCAACTCGCCTTGTACTGTATGGTGACTGGGATCCAGACTGATATATTCTTTGTTGCTCCTCCGGATTGGATTTGCCAAGCTCGCTGGCAAGATAGGAAGACACAGGGTTCGTGTTAGATTTTAGATACAGAGATCTGCGAGCATTCATCAAGTGTATATACAGGCAGCTAAATAGCTGTTGTAGTAGCCACATGTGAAAAGCAATTGAACAAGTAGTTGTACTCACATGGTACCTTTTTTTAGGAAATGCATACCCTCTGTTCTCAGTGAGACTTGTGTAACTAGTTCTGACTGATGTGATGTAAACTTGAGTAAGCTCAGCCACTGGTTCATATGTGAAGAGAGGATTTCAGTCCCATTTCTTAAGTGATTTTCATTTTGTGCTGGTTATTCCTTTAAATGATTTCATGCATGACATATATCTTTGGAGCCACATATTTCTTGATTCGCGTGCTACATTTGCATCTTTTGGTATGTATTTTATCGACTTTTCCTTTTGCACTCCAATCCTCTACCAGAATGGCACACCGAGACTGAGGAGCTAGGCTGCGGGCCCTTTTGTTTCGGCTTCTACCTGCTTCCCACAGAAAAAAGCTGGCCAAACCAAACAAAGGGCTCGGCTGCGCAGTTGGCTTCTTCCAACGCAGGTACGCACGATCTGAGGTGCTTCGCGAGCTTCCCGCAAGTTTGTTTTCCGAAGGGCCATCTAGTTTTGGTCATTTCGTTCCTTGTAATTAAGAGAAAACTGCCACCGTAGGAAAACGAGGAACCCAGCCCGAGCTCTCCCCACCCGGACAGTTTTCTTCATCTTCTTTCTTTCCCTGTGACCCACCCCGAGGAGTGAGCCAGCCGTTGCACGCCTGCACCACCACAACCCGCCGCTCGCTCGCTAAGTGAGGAAGATTCCCGCCGAGACTTCCCGATCTCCGGCCACCGGCAGAGCTCTCCCGGCCGCAGGAACTTGTCCACCACCGACCCCGGCCATGGCCGCTGACCTGACCACGAGCAGCAGGCCTCATCGATCTGGAGCTCCTCCCCCTTGTCAAGCCATCGGTCGCCAGATCACGAGCTGCTCATAGGTCACTGGAACAGCAACGCACATCGATCTGTTCTTCCCTAATGCATGCTCGTGTGAGCAGATCTTGTCTTTTCCTCAGTTCGTCATGTGTGTGGGGATTGTTGACTCAAGTATCTCAACTGTTCCATTGGAAGAGCTGAATAATATGTGTATGCACTTTGGTAGTGGAATAATGATTTATACTTAATTATCTTTAATATTGAAATACAATTTTGGTTAAAGTAGTCACATGTACCCAAACTGAAATAACTTAGTGGATATATTTGTTACCTAGTATGATATAATGAAATGTATTTCGGAACTCTAGAGCCATTTTTGTTAGCTAGATTCCGGCCGTCCCATGTCCAACAGAAACAGATTCCTAGCACAGTGATCATGTGACGTAATGAAATGTATTTCGGACCACTATATATTCGTGATTGTTATGTAACTAGATTCGAACGGCGGCTCGCCGCGCGGCGCTTGTTGCTTTGTTAAATTTTTTGCCCGTGGTTTCCACCATTTATACAAATCACTTAAAGAATATTTATATCTATATATGAATTTGATCACAAGTATATAGATTTTAAAGCATTATTTTTAGATCATACGAAATCAGTAATCAGAACATAATACAATAAAACACTTGAGAAGTAATATAGATATTCACACATGCTTGGGAAGTAATATAGAAACACTTGGATGGTAGAACCAAAATATCACCAAGCACAATTTTTTGAGGCAGTCATGGACTAGCATTCTGTAGATGTTGACATGAACTTGCAAGAGCTCTTCAATTAGCTCAGTATCAGCATGACAACAGGGAACAAACATGTTCATAATTGTCAACCCTAATCAATTGACTAAATGAAATGATAAACACGTGCTTAAATTGACATGGTAGCTGGTAGTGCTAATATAGCACTGCCATTATAGGTTCAGAGGAGCATATTGCTCTTACATACACAAGGTCTACATCATTATATAAATAGGTTTGTCTTTACAACATTTCCGAACAATCACACATATAAGTAAATGTAGATGGCGGAACCATCGGAACATACCATATTTGACTGAGAGGCCTCCTAAAACGATCATCTCCAGGTGGAGATAATCCATAGAGCTCAGGTTATCACTGTCATACACATGACCTCGTCATCAAGGCAGCTCCTGATATAATGCCCTGGTGGTGAGAAGTGAGAACGGACTTGGAAAGTAGCCTGAGAACGGTTCAGTTTCAACTGAATCAGAATCGGTGTCGACGGATATTTGCCTATTTGCTGCAGCACATATGTACCAGTCTGTATTGCCGAGAGCGTGGAGTTCACGTCCTTCTCTACCTCAGAGACACCAATTGTATACCCTTCCGGAACAGTCAGGTGTATCTTGTACCTAATAAAGAGTTTCATGTAACGGATAACGATTTGAAAAGTCAGTGCAGTTTGTCTCAACAATATTAACAATGAGATATTGGCAACAAAAGCCTGGACGATGGTGGAACCAAATATTAGTGACCACGGTCTGCAGGGCAGTCACAAACAGAAAGTCTGCAAACAGAAAGTCTGCACAGGCAAAATAAATCTATGTTGCAAGAACGAAGCTCAGAATCAATCGAGAGATTAGTTTAGAAGAGCGGCTTGCCGCGCGTCACCATTTAATTCAAAAAATAATTGCCCGCAATTCTCATGTATTATATACATTAATGAGAAGACATTTAATATCTTAAGAAGTAATATAAAAGACACAGAAAGGTAATGGCATACAAACGTTGAGACGGTGTTTACAGTATTGGTAAGCATATCCAGGTTCAACGTGGAGAACAGATATTTAGTTAGAGAAACTGAACATTGGACTGAAGTTGGGGCATACGGAGGTTCAGTCTACACAGAAAACGTTGTTCTGTGTGTACCACAACATACTATAGTATCAGATTTGTTAAAGAAGTCAAGCAAAGTTACTAACTACCACAGTTAAGGAAAATAGAAGGAGTATTCTGGAACTATCCATCAGATAATATTGTTTGCATTAAGTTTGCCCCTATGTTGATTAATTTTAGCGAAAACGCAAAGGACCTTTGCGTTTCTTTTCATTGAATAGAAAGAGTTGTGATTACATTCCTCCTAGGAGGCCAAGTACAAGAAATAAAACTGAAATCAGTGGACGTCCCACGTCTGCGGCAGTAGCACCCGAAGTCTGGCCGCACCTGCGCTGGCCCAAAGAGCAGCTTCTTCCTTGATCTTGGTCAGGACCGAAGCTGTGGAAGGTTGTGCGCCCTCGAAGATGCATTCATTGCGTTGTTTCCAGACCAGCCATGGGAGGAGAAGGGTGATGGAGGCCAGCCCTTTCCTTTGTGGCTTGGGGGTGATCTGCTTGGTGTTCTGCCACCAGTCGAGCAGCGATGGCTCATGGTGCGGTGCCGGGGCCGTCATGCCTAGCCAGGCGAAGGTCTCGTGCCAAACCTGGCGAGTGAATGGGCACTATGGTCTCTGCGGCTTGATCGCGCAGCGGACATCTGGGGTGGTGTTGCAACCCGCGGCGTGCGAGCCTGTCTGCGGTCCAACACCGATCCTGCTGCGCGAGCCAGTGGAAGAACTTGATCTTCGGCGGCGCCCACGGTCTCCAGATCAGCTTCCAGGCACGGCACGTGGTGGATCCCTGGAAGGTAGCCATGTAGGCTGATTGTGTAGTGTAGGAGCCCGAGGCAGTCCATCACCATATGAGGCGGTCTGGTTCATTGGTTAGGATCGTGCCCGTGAGGCTCTGCCAAAGTTGCAAATACTGACCGATCTCGTGCACACCCAGGACGCCTTGGATGTCGCGGGCCCATGCGTTGGCGTGCAGGCCGTCAGCAACTCTTCTCGCCTGTCTTCGCCGCTTGGGGATGCAGGCGTACAACTGCGGCGTGATCTCCTTGATGGAGCGCCCTTGTATCCACCGATCTTCCCAGAAGCGGGCGGTAAGCCCATTGCCCAGCGCCATGTAGGTGGAGATGAAGAACATGTCTTGCTCGCTGGCGGAGAACTGGAGATCGAGGCCAGCCCATGCGCGGCTTGTGTCTGTCTTGGAGAGCCATAGCCATCTTAGTCTGAGCGCAAGCCCTGTTCGCTCGAGGTCGCGCACGCCTAGGCCGCCAAGGGGTTTCGGCCGGCAGACATGCCGCCAATTGACGTGGCAATGCCCACCGTTGGCGTCAGCACGGGCAACCCAGAGGAAGCCTCTATGGATCTTCTCGAGTAGCCTTAGGACACGCTTCGGTGGCGCCAATGCCAGTAGCTGGTGTATGGGGATGGCGGCGAGGACCGATTTCACGAGCTCGAGACGCCCGGCGTGGTTCATGAGGTGGGCTTTCCAGGTTCGGAGGGCGCTGGCAGTGCGATCGACGACGGATTGGAGCTGTGCAGCTGTGGGCCGCCTGATCGTGAGTGGGATTCCCAGGTAAGTAATGGGAAATTCCACAATCGGGCAGCCCAGGTGGAGCACAGCGGGTGCGGCCTCCTCTTGATTGCAATGCATCAGGGTAGCTGAGCTTTTTGCGAAATTGACGTGCAGGCCTGAAGCCTGACCAAACAGCAACACATCTGTTTGACGGCGGCGACGTCGCTTGGCACGGGGTGGCAGAATAGCATCACGTCGTCGGCGTAGAGGGACATCGGCGGGATTGCTCGGCGGGGTGTAGCTGCTGGAGAATGCCTAGCTCGACGGCGCGCTTGATCATCCTGCCCAACACATCGACGGCGAGGACGAAGAGCTGCGGCGAGAGTGGGTCACCCTGCCGGAGACCACGGCGGTGCCAAATAGGGGGGCCAGGCTCCCCGTTCATGAGCACTCTAGTGCTCGAAGAGGACAGCAGAATTGCTAGCCACTCGAGAAATCTATCTCCGAATCCATACCGGCGCAAGACCTCGAACAAGAAGGGCCATGCGACGGAATCAAACGCGCGTGCCAGGTCCAGCTTGAGGAGGACGCGCGGCTGTCCGAGCTGGTGAAGCAAGCGGGCAGATTGCTTCACGAGGATGAAGTTTTCGTGGAGGCTCCGGCCGGGGATGAATGCGTTTTGATTGCGGCTAACCATGTCTCGAGCTTCGGCGCCAAGCGTAGGGATAGCACCTTGGCGAACAGCTTCGCCACGAGGTGTATCAGGCTGATGGGGCGATAGTCGCCCAGGCCGGCCGCGTCAGCACGCTTCGGCAGCAAGGTGAGCAGCGCTTGGTTTAGGTGGGAGAAGCCGCGCCCGCGCATGTCGTAGAGTTGCTGGAAGACATCGATGAAGTCCTTCTGGACAATATCCCAGCAGGCGCGGAGAAATTCCGCGGTGAACCCGTCCGGCCCCGGGGCGGCGGTCGTTTGACAGCGTTCCAGATCTCATCGCTGCTGAAGGGGGCATCGAGGTCGAGTAGGTCGCAGGGGTCGATGAACTGTGCGAGGTCTAGTGTGCGATCTCAGTCGACGGCGGTCCCGAGCAGCGCGTCGTAGTGCTCGAAGGCAGCCGCGGCCATGTCCGCCTGGTCCGTGAGCAGCTGGCCGCCGGCGGCCAGGCTGTGGATGTGCTTCTTCTGCCGTCGGTAAGCGCACTGTCGATGGAAGAATGACGTGTTCGCGTCCCCCTCCTGGAGTACAGTGATGCGCGAGCGGCTGGCGAGCAATTGTGCGTTCCAAGGACGCGAGGCCGAGGTGAACATCTTGAGCTGCTTGTGCAGCCATTGCTCGCTGGGGCTGAGCGTGCGCGCTTCCTGCGCGGCGTCGAAGCGCGAGGTGAGCTCGCGGGCGATCGCAAGCTTTTGCCGCATGCTGCCAACTGATTTGGCGCTCCAACTAGTGAGCACACGCGCCGTGGCCTGGAGGCGGATTGTGAGTCGCCGGAACGGGTCCGTGTCGTGGACAGAGTGCCTGGCGCAGCCAGTAGTCTTCGAAATGGAAGCGCTTGCGTCCTTTGGCAGCGGCGAGCAGTCTAGGAGCAAGGGGCTATGGTCCGATATAACGGACGCGAGGCATCGAAGGTGGCAATCTCCGTGCATGTCTTCCCAATCTGTCGTGCAGAGCACACGATCCAGGCACACGAGGGTGGGCGGTGACTGCCCATTCGACCACGTGTAACGCCGGCCGTTGAGGTAGACTTCCTTGAGAGCGAGATCATTGATCAGTCGCCGGAATCATCCCATCATGCGGCGGTTTAGATTGTCATTGCTCTTGTCTTCATCTTTGTAGATGAGGTTGAAGTCCCCACATAGCATCCAAGGCCCAGGGCAATCAGCTCGCACGTCTCGTAGCTCTTGCAGGAACGCGATTTTGTCCGCGTCATCTTGAGGGCCGTATACTACGGTGATCCACCAGGGAGTGCCATTGCCCATGGCCAGTTTCGCCGTGATGGCATTGGTGGTGAACAGTGGATCGGAGATGGTCACGGTCCTGCTCTTCCACGCAAGGAGGATGCCTCCCCGGGTGCCGGCTGCTGGCAGATAGATGTAGTCGTCGAACTCAGAACCCAAAGTCTCTAAGATGGTGGGCGAGCAAATTAACTCCATCTTTGTTTCTTGTAAGCACACCACCGAAGCGTTGGTGGTATCCAGCAGCGATTTGACGTTCAGTCTGCGTGCACGCGAGTTCAAGCCGCGCACGTTCGCTATAGCTATCTGTAGGCCGTGATCCATAGACAAGGGATCGACGGTTTTGGCGAGGCGGCGCTAAGCGTCTAAGTTGCGATCATGGCGACGTTTGGCGCGGCAGGGGCTGGCACGCCGTCAAGCTCAGGTGGCATCACGCGATCGACCAAGGCAGCGATGCTCGAGAGCACAGCGAGGGAGATGGGCACGGCGAAGATGCCGTCGTATGCGCGCATCTCTGCTTCTGTGATCCTTTGGCTTGTCCCGACGATTCCCAGCGTGCGGAGAACCTGAACCTGCGCTCGTCTTTCTGCGGTTGGGGGTGCGGTTGGAGGAGCAGCTTGCTGCTTCGTCGATGAGGCCGAGCGGCCCTGGCGTTGTGGGGTGAAGTCGAGCTGCCGCTGTCTTCCTCGTTTCCCTGGCGTGGGCAGCGCTGCGTTGAGGTTCTTGGAGGCGGCCGCCAGGAATTCACCCAGCGTTAGGTTCTGGGGCGCAGTTCTGCGAGGCTCGGTGCGGCGCAGTGTGATCGGCGGCGAGGCAAACCTGCCAGGTGTGGCACGCAAGGGCGAGGTGATCACCATTGCGGTAGCCGCAGTCCTGGTGGGCGTCTCTGCATCGTTGCTGGGCTCTATCACTTGCTCTGCTGGGCTGGCCTGGCGTGGTGATGACGGGGTTGCTTGGGCCGCGCTGGCATTGCCATCTGCTTGGGCCTTGGTCCCTTGCGTGTCGCCTCTGGATTGGTCCGCAGAAGTCTCCAAATCGGTGGCAGCAGAAGGAGCAGGAGCTCGTTCGCTTTGCCCCGACAGGGGATCAGTATCGGCGCTTGCGCCCAGCTCTATTGGCTGCGAGTCGGGTACCTCACTGCAAGAGGGAGGGTCCTCCTGATCCCGAGGCCAGCTTTGGTCGCTGGCTGCCAAAGTTCCTGCCTGGCATGCAGAAGAGGACACACCGTTTGAAACAGGCTCGGTCCTTGGTGGTTCCTGCCCCAATGGCTGCTGGCCACCTGGCGCTTCCAGCTGTGTCTCTGCAGCTGTTCGGCAAGTGGCCGATGCCGCCCCAGCTTTGGCAGTCTCAGCCTGAGCTTTTCTTCTCGACAGTAAGGAGTTTAAATATACAACAGGAGAAGTTCATCTCCAAATTTGGAAAACTTTAGTAGACTCAAAATACAAAACAACCAGCCCCAACATCTTCTGTAGTTCGAAACTGAACTCCTCAAGGTTTTGGAAAGGAGTCATGTGGGCTGTAGACGCTGTGAAGTTTGGGTACAGATGGAAGTGGGGGATGAGACCAAAATCAGATTCTGGGAAGACACCTGGTTTGGTACTTCCCCACTCTGTGTTCAATTCTGGGACCTGTACATCATCTGTAACGAAAAAATGGCAACTGTAGGGCAAATTTGGGATGGTGATCATCTCAAACTTACCTTTAGGAGAAATTTTAGTCCTTCTTTGATGCAAACCTGGTTTGAGCTGGAGCAAATTATTAGAAGCACAGTTTTAACCGAGGATTGCGACTCAATCATTTGGATGTATGAATCCAAGGGAGTTTACTCCACTAGTTCATTTTATAAGATCATTAGTCTTAGGGGTGTCACACAGATTCACATGCCGGCGATCTGGTCTCTGACTATTCCCCCTAGGGTGCAGATTTTTCTATGGCTTTTGTCTAACAACAAGTTAATGACGCGTGACAATCTCCTTAAACGCAAAATGCACAAACCTTTGGATTGTATCTTTTGCAAAGAGTTTGAAACGATAGATCACTTGTTCTTTGGCTGCATTGTGTCCAGGGAGATTTGGTCTCCGATATCAAACTTCCTAGGCTTTAGTGTTGGATCTGATTTTCTTTCCATAGCTAAGTTTTGGATCTCAAATAAAAAGCATGCTAGTCTAAATGCAATATGTGCTGCGTACTTTGGGGCATTTGGAAATCAAGAAATGCTCTGATATTTGATAGCCAAACTTGGATATCCATTAAACAGGTTTGGTGGATGATCCTCAAGACGGTGAAAAAATGGAGACTGCTATTCAAGCAACCCATGATGGAGTTGATCGACAACTTCGAGCAAATGATCATGGCAAAGCTGCGAGAGACCCCGGCACTGATGTGGGGGTGACGCAGAGCATGAAGATCTTGCTCGCGTCCTCGCTGCCACCGTCGAGGTCGTCGACCCTGGCGCCTGACACACCTCCTTGCTATCAGCTACCGCTGGTGGCATCGCCGATGACCCCTGCTGGAGCGAATCCATGGGGAAAGCCGCTGCCTCAAGCTGATGTGCTCCCTCTCCAGGAGATCAGGTCCAGGCTCAGGGATGTCGTCAAGTTCCGCCACACCCAAGAGTGACTTTGCTGCTGTCGCTTGTTATATGTCGTTTGCTGAATTTAGCTTTCGTGCAATGGGACCTCTTTAGCCTTCCTTCCTGTCTGTAATAAGTAAAACAAGCTCTGCTTGCTGGAGACATCTTAGCTGCCTTTAGTCTGATTAGCTCAGTAGTTACTTTTATTGTAATATGGATGCTGGTGGTTTCATTCTCAAGTAATGGAACTGGGGCATGGCCCTTTTATTCTATAAAAAAAAAGTTCATCTCCAAATTTATTTGTGTCGGTAGGAATACATTGCTTGAATTATTGTCGATAAAAGAGGAATCTACATCCATGTAACCGAAAATGAAACAGAAACATACATATATTTTCTAAGGAGGTGAGCTGATATTACTTTGTGAAGAAATTGCATTTCTCTCACTTAAGCGATAGGAAAAAGAAGGACCTGGGCAACAGAAAAAAAGGAACAGGATTGGCCCGCCAGCACTGAAAGAAAAACATTCTTCCAGCACTGAAAGAAAAGTACATACTCTAAATGGATTCATCTATGGTGCTTTGTGGTGGTCCAGGTAGATGCTTATCTGAGCATGATCTGTGCTGTCAGCATTGAGCAACTAATTCAAATGCACTCTAGTTCATGCAATTTATTCTACCGTTGTGCTGCTCTCCACATTTATATGGCTCTTTCTATAACATTCACATCTACATAATTCTTGGTGTAATACTGCACATATATAAGAACAAAAGATAATTCTGCACTCTTTCACCAGGTCATGAAACAGAGAGTAGAAATTTTGCACTTCCTACCTATGTTCACTGCCATTCTCATGTCAATTATATAAGAATAGCAAAAGGCCTATCAATGCTACATTTACTGGATTTTATTTGCAATAACATAGTACCATCCGTTACATGCTAATTGATGCTAAATGGATCCTATGTTCCTGAGTCCATCTCCCTAGCTACTACCCTTACCCAGTGATATTCAAACATAGAATGGACCAGATCAGAGTGAACTGTAATGCAAATACATTCATTTCAGATCCTAAAACCACAAGGACGTCAAAATCATAATTTCTGGTGATAATAAGTATTATGTATAGCAACATCAGAATCTGAACAATCCAGTGTTCTTCGTTGGACAAAACAAAATCAGAATCCTGAATCTAGCATATCAACAAAAGCAAATAGCTGGATATCGGTTCTCAACAGCAAGAAAAGACGCATGCCTACGCAATATGTTAAAGAGCAAAGCTGATATTGAATTCCTCACCGCTTGTTTTAGATTTCACAGAGAACTATAAAATGAATTCATACTCTCCTTCCTCTTTACAATTGTTAGCCGCTGGAAGTAGTCAGATCCTTGCATTAACGGTAATAACTACTTCAGATGATATTTCACAAAATCCAACATTAAGAGGAATGTAAAACTTCAGGTCGAGTTCATGGTGTTGGCCATATGTTTCAGAAGCTACGAATCAAGAGAAGGAACTCAACAACATTTGGATTCTTCACTATTCTGCTTCTAATAGATGAATTATCTCACTGTAGAGGAAGGATATTTGTCACGTAATAAAAAAAGGCATAATTCTAAGTTGAGTTAGGTAACATAGGCTCTGGCATATATAAGTTAGTAATTTGACCAACAATAAGAAACACAGGTCCAACACAAAACTTTTAGTTGACTATAGGTTTTTTTTTTGCTCTTTCAGGATAATTCAGGCTGAATAGGTACCCAGTTATCAGCAATGACTGACTTATCAAGAGATAACTATGTAGTATTCATATGAGGTTATTTCAATATGCAACCAGAGGCTTGCAAACCAGAAAAAATGCAGTTACAAACATCAATCAAAATATTAAAATTCTAGGATGCTATTTAAATCCTCTTTATATCTAAAACTCAAGACTATGAAACGAAGCTCACACAAAAATAACAAACAAGCATGATACATTTGAAATTTAAATCATTACCTTTGATATGAGATAGATGAACTACATTTAAAGAGCTTCGCGCGGATCCATCAAGTGCTAATTATCAATTATGTGAGACGCAGAATGTCCATTTCCTGTAACAAATAACTACTGTTGGAATTGATCTTGGGTAATAACCAAGAGAAAAGGTCAAAAGGATGTGGCCCACCACACCCAACGTATAGATGCACTATGATCGGAGGTGCAGAACCAACGTTTTGGTTTTGGTCCCTGGTCCCCTTTCCACCACCTATAAAAAGAGGAGGCAGTGCCCATCCGGGCACACACACGTATGGGTTAAACACCTAAACTCCTAACTACCGATCCTAAAAGTGTGGTAAGAGGGATCAGAAGACCAACAACCATCGGCAGCCACCAGGAGGGTCGTGCTGCCGGCGTCCATGGGATTCCTCTTCCTCGACTACGGTGCTCCGGCAACGACTACCTCGACCTGCAGCTCGTCCTCAACAACCCTAAGCACTGCCTGCATCAAGCAGGCAATCCCATCTTCTTCAACAACTTGTAAGCAATCCCTAATCCCTCTGTTAGTGTCTATTAGGTGCACTAGTTGGTGATCAGTTTAAGTTAATATCCTCCCTAAAGAGGAATACGTTATAACATTGGTATCAGAGCAGATCTGATCACCTTAGTGCCCTAAGCATGTTAAGTATGATTAGGAGATCTTGTTAATTCTGGATGTGCATTTTTTATGTAATTAAGAGCTAATTGGAAGTTTTCTGATCGGATGTTGTACTGTTAGCACTAAAAGAACTTATTCATGCATAATTCCCTATGGTTATTTCATAAAGTTCATGTTCTAGGCTTTTTTAATGATGATTATGCCTCGGACTAGCTCATCTTTGCATGCTAAAGTTCATGTTTGCTTCGGGACAGAGCCCAAATTACACAAGTATCATTTTTAATTACCCAAATCAAAAGCTAAAGGTCAAATTCATGTCAGGGTTAATTAATTTTGATTAAACCGAAGCTTTTATTCAGTTTTAGCAAGCACTTAGAAGGAGGGGAGTACGAATTGGCAAAAATTAAGAAAAACCCCAATTACCCGAGGGTCAAACCCTAGCAGGAAATTCCCCAAATGTTGACGAACCCCGGAATGCAAATCAAACAAAAATTTCGAAGGTTCAGGGTTCAAAAGTTCTCACCTTTAGCTGCAGCAGCACCGAATGAACAAGACGCGCACGGCCTCCGTGCCAAGCGCGACGTCGTCGCGAACGCCGCCGCTCGCTCCCGTCGGACGAGCGCGCGGATGGACGACGTCGCCAACGGGCTGATCTGCCTCGGGTCGGCGTCGTCACCAAAAGGCCGCCGCTCGCCGGCAGCACTCCTTGAATGGCCGTCGGTTCGACCGACGACCACCATCTCCTCTACACACCGCCACGATTCGCGACGCACACGCCACGATCGACGAAGGAGCGTGCTGGACCTAGTCCGGAGCACGCTCTTCCGGCGAGCGGAGCGCAGGGCCGCCGTGAGCTGGCAAGTTTTCCGGCAGCCGCCGCCGCGCGCGGACAAGTTTTCCGGCCGCTCTATCCCCTCTGTGCGGGAGAATCTGGGGAGGGAGAGAAGAAAATGAGGATTATGGTTAAGTTTGACCGGCACCCAGTTTTGTTTCACCGCAAAGTGAGTTTTGTCGTTGGATCAGATCCGAAGGAACAGATAGCTACAAGTTAGGTTAGTTGGGCTCAATCTGTCGCTGGGCTACAGGTTAGGTTAGCCTAGTGTAACTTTTATTTTTCTCAGAAATTAATTGGTTGGGCTGGGCTGACGTGGTTCCCTTTGGGCAGAAAATGAGTCATGTTTATTTCAGTGCAATTTAAGGTTGTTTTTTGCTTTTACGCAACTAGTTAGTGGGCACATGCAACGCACGATCTTAATCTTAACCATATTTTTTTCTCGGTTAATTATGTTGTCATGTGACACAAACAACACTCCTCGTGAATCATGATAATGACAGTCATAATTATATTTGCCAAAGCAACGATTAAAGAACCCTAAACATAAGAAAGGGCTTAATTTGATTTAAAGAGATGACGCAAGACCCTAGCTTAAGGCAATTGTAGGCTCACTAATGCAGATATGACACGATCTACATTTCATGGAGTAAGTGCAGGCACAAATACTTCAATGCTGAAACCTGTAACTGCATCCCAAAACCCTCATTGCGAAAATCATATAAGAACTTACCAGATCAATGAAGGGGAGATAGTTAAGAGATTTAGGAACCGACATGTTTGTCCTGAAGAATAACGATGTCAGCCAACATATATATCCAAGCTTTAGAGGATGAAGATGTACATTAGCTCTGTGAAAAACAACTACAAGCTCCAGCTATCTTCGTGAGCCACCAGATTCAGTACAAACTGATACCAACGCCAGCACAAGCAAGCTCCAGCTATCTTCGTGAGGCAGCATCCGCATCGTGAGGCACCAGATCATCCACGCCAGGACCGACATGGCGCCACCACTTGCTTGCTCCGGCGAAACCAAGGAGCGTCGCCAGCGGTGCCCCCGGCCGCGGAGAGCCGCCTCCCGAGCGACCATGCCTGGCGTGCGACTAAGCACGCGTCTCCCAAGGGCTTGGCGCGCGTATGTCCAGCTCGCCGCGCTTGACCAATTCGAGCCATTGGAGCACAACGGGAGCAGTGTGGGGCGGGGCTAGGAATCAAGAAAGTAGTATCGCGGCGTGCAGGGCGCGACCCTCGCGTGCACGCTCTCGCGGCAAGCTGACTCGCCCGGAGCGGCGTCCGTAGAGGCAGAACCTGATGAAGAAAGTAGTCTGGCGGCGTGCAGGGCGCGGCCCTCGCGTGCACGCTCTCGCGGCGCGCTGGCTTGCGCGGATCGACGGCCGCAGCCTGCAGGGCAGCGCGGGGTAATATTGCGGTCGCGTGGCGGCTGAGTCGCGTCGTGCAGCCTCGCCGGCGGTCACAGAGATCGCGCTGGGTCGAGTGGCGGTGCGGAGAGGTCGAGTACCGGCGGCAGCGCGGGGTCATGTTGCGGTCGCCTGGCGGCAGGGTCGTGTCGTGCAGCCTCGCCAGAGGTCACAGTGATCGCCAAAAATTTCGGGAAGAAACCGCAGCCATCCTCGCCTCTGATGTCGTCGCCTGTCGCCGTGCCGAGAGCTATCTCGAGCTAGAGACCCAATTGATCGATCCTTTTCTCTGGAACCAGATCGGGGGACCAGACACATATATACAAACAAGATGTTGGCCAGCTGTTTGAGTTCGGATTGAACTCTATTCCACGCACATACGCAACGGAGAAACCAGGATTTCCAAGATCCATCGGGGTATCGCTCCCGTCGGGAGGCGAGGCCCGCCGAAATAGAAAGGTCTGTTGAAATAAAACGAACCGGTACGATGGCATTAGCAGTATTATGTGATTTGGTGGGAGGGTAAAACGGGCAAAAGTGAATTTGTGTTGAGTTGTCAAACATTGGAGCGATCTGGACCATTGGCCAAATATTGAAGGGCTCAGATTCAATGTATCAACACAAGTTTGCTCTTTTAATAGTAGTATAGATATGTTCAAAATTTTAAGATTCTGCACTGTTTTAAAAGGAATGAGTTAAGTTATGAATGTTATGAGGTGATCTTTATTTGAGCACAATTATGAATATCTCTCTAAAAGTTTCTAGATATTTTGTTCGGAGATTTTAATTGAGAATTAAGTTTTATGATGATGCCATGTTTATTAATGACGTGATCATCTCTAAAGGGCTGAGGCCACCTTAAAAGAAAATGGTTATGGTTGTGTGGTTTGTTTTTCTGCAACACACTATGCAACTTGGTAATGATGAGCCATAATGCTAAAGTATTATGTCAGATGCATTAATGTCTTTTGACATGCACCAACATAGAAGTTGATGAAGCCTCAGCATGATAATTTTGAACAAGGACGTTTAGAGAGTTTATTGTGATATCATGGTCATAAGTTGTCAATTATTGGCTATCAAAAGTTTAATCTTTTGTGAGACCATGATGTAATATCCAAATTTTATTTGGACAATGTTTATGATGGCATTTCTACTACGGATGTCAATCCATTGTTTACACAGTGAGATGTCATGATGAGAATGTTTAAAATGAATGATACTTTTGTTATCATGTCATTGAAATATCTAATGATAAGTTATGACTTGTTTTAATGATGTCTAAATTTTGATGTCAAAGTTTTAATGCAAGATGATCAGTGATACATTAAGAATCCATGTGTCATAACACATTTGGAATACATCTTGTATTGGTGTTTTAGTGTTGGCTATTAGTTTAGCAAATGAGTTTGCTGATCATTATGTGTTTTAAGTTTCAATAGTCAAAACGAGAAGTTTTGATTTGAGTTTTCTTCTAATGAGTTTTGATCATTATGTGTTGTATGGTATATGACAATATTCTGACCAACGTTGATTATTGTCATGTCCCTTTTTTGAATAAATAGTGCTCTTCTCCGTTTTCAGCCCAACGGTGATACAGATTAGAACAAGATAAACTTGTTTTGTTTTGGAACAATTCAATTTTTATGGCTATTATTATTGCTCATAAAGATGGTGTCCTTTTTTAGCAATGGACCAAGACATATGGTTCATTATAATGAGGAGAAGTAAAAGAATGACCTAAAATAAGTTGAGTGCGAGTTGTGGGCGCAGAAGCAGGTTCAGTGGTGTGCATCTTGGGGTCCTCCTATATGGCCGTCTCCGAAGTAGGCCATCTTCGGGTAGAGGAGGAAGAGAGCTAGCAGTCGAGTGACCCTGTGTAGTAAGCAAAATTTATAATCGTAAGAACATAAAGGAGGAAGTCGCAAAAGGCAAAAGACAAATCAAAAGAGAGCAAAAGAAGCACTCACTGCGGGTAAGGCCTTATCTGGCCCGTAGGGGACGTGTGGAAAATTGAAGTCGATCTTCGCAGAAGCTTTGATTCTCGTGATCTTCTTCACTTTAGCACTCAGTTCCTTCTGCGACAGCTCCTCGGCACTCATCGTACTGGAGTCGAGTGGACCCTCGTACTGCCACATCGGGTGGGCACGAAGGCGCAGAGGCCACACTCGCATCTTCACATAAGTGCTGATCAGCTGAACACCGGGAACGGTCTTCAGCAGCTTGCCGATCTGATTCAACAAAGGAGTGGTTTTCTTTGCCTCCGCAGGGGAGATCGGGTGATCCCAGGCCACCGTCTTCTGGGGAGAGTTCTCAGTCGAGAATGCTGGAAGAAACACTTGGTCGACTAGCACATAGAACCATTTGGTTCATCAGCCTTGGGCGGAGTCGACTACCTTCAAACTGAAGTAATGCGAGTGGTTCCTCGCCTGGATAGCAAACCCGCCCACCGGGCACGGGCACTTCCCACGGCAGTTGTGGCGCACCTTGAAAAGGTGCTTCCACAACGCCCAGCTGGGGGATACCCCCAAGAAGCACCCGCACAACACCATAAAACATGCGATGTGCATAATGCCATTGGGGTGAGATCGTGGATCTATACGCCATAGGCGTACAACAACCCCCGCACAAAATCGTGCAGAGGAAGAGAGAAGCCGTGGGGGAGTAACTCAGCAAAGCACACGTGCTCGCCGGCGCGAGGCTCCGGGCGTACCTCCAGGCCAGGAGCACGCGCGGCCAGCTGATCAGCTGGTGGCAGCCAACCCTTCTGCCGGTATTCAGAAAGGGTATCCTCGGTGACGATGGACCTCGTCCAGTCACCGGGAACCTTCAGCAGGGCATCAGCAGGTTCGCTCGCCGACGCCAGATCCTTGCCTTTGCCAGCCGCATCGGTGGCGGAAACAGTCGAAGCAGCAGCACCACGCTTGCCCCTCTTGGTGCCATCGAGCCGGAAAGCAAAGGGCAAGGAGCTTGAGATGCAGAGTAATGGAGATCGGTGCGCGAGGAAGAAGAAAGGAAATGGCAAGTAAATCCCAAAACTTTCGCAGAATCGGCTATTTACTGCACCAAGTAAACAGAATCGTAACCGTCTGCGCAAAAATGCAAAACTTCCGGCCGTACACGTGGCAAGCACATAGGGCGACTGTCGCGAACCACGCCGCCCACTACGCACGAAAACCTAGGAGGTTATGATAGTGCGGCGAAAAATACGCCATGTTCGGTCAAATCAAAGCCAAAGCGGCGTCCTCTGCGATCAGAACCCTGACAACGGGCCCACACAGACATGTCTCGTCAAAACAGCGAGCGCACGCCTAAGATGTCACGACTGACGTTAGGAGAAAAAGGAGGCGTGTACACAGAGCAATCAAAAAGACACTCGACAAAGGATTCAATTAACAAGAGTACTCTCATCGGGAGAGTATCAAAAATTTCTCGTAATATTCAAAGTTATTGAGATTATCCTCTACTTCAAATAAAATAAAGCATAATCTCGGGGGATCCCATCGGGAGCGCTGTCGCGCACCCGATTGATTTCACAAAGCAAAAATATTTCGATTGACAGAAGCAACATAGAAAAGTGACTTGAGATTGTACTCTATTGCAAGACAATAAACCACAATCTCAAGGGTCTACTCCCATGGGAGCGCTGTCGCGCTCCCATAGATTTCAAAAAGGTAAAAATTTCCTTCGACACACAGACTCGACTAAGTATATTTAAGTACTTCTCAAATCAAAATAAACATATTTCATAAAATTCCCGGACTATGCCAATCGCAGATGTCTCGGATGTTGCATACACAAATGCAAAGGTAAGAGCCGCCGATCAATCGAGGTGGGCTGAGTGGCACTCCAATAGTGTTTTCCCTTAATTTTTCCCGTGTCAACATGCATGATGAAAATCCTGATGGACGCGTTAGGTATCAAAGGTTAAACTGCAGAACGAATCAGTAAGACCTGCAACGGCCCGAGTCGAGTCTGTCCAGTATGTTCCAGGTTCGAGTCCGGGGACTCGAATCTAATCGAAGGCTAGTATGGTTTTGCCCGAATGTGCAGTTAACTGAGCTCGATTTTCGAGTGAATCAGGCCTACTAAGTGATGCGTGTTGAAGACACACGTTCGTTGGGAACCCCAAGAGGAAGGTGTGATGAGTGCAGCAGCAAGTTTTCCCTCAGTATGAAACCAAGGTTATCGAACCAATAGGAGATCTAGCAACCTCTGAAGGTTGCCAAGGCGCAGAAGAAGTGCTTGATGGAGTTGACGTGGAACCTGCACACAACACAACCAAAATACTTTGCCCCAACAGACAATTGCATTAAGTAAAGTGCATAATGTAACCAACACTAATATCCTTAGACAAAGCATTGATGTTTTACCCCTAGTAGCAACAGCACATTTACAACCTTAGAGCTTTATGTCAGTGCCCAGATTAAATAGAGACTGAACCCACTATCTAGCATAAATACTCCCTTGGAGTTAAAAGCATAAACTTGGCCAGAGCCTACACTAGAAACGGAGGGCATGCAAGATCACAAATATCATACTAAAGATAGATCTATAATCAACTTGACATAGTACTCAATATCCATCAGATCCTAGCAAACACAACATGAAGTATTACAAATAGATGATCTTGATCATGTAAGGCAGCTCACAAGATCTAAACATGGAGGTACAAGAGGAGAAGACAACCATCTAGCTACTGCTATGGACCCGCAGTCAAGGATGAACTACTCACACATCACACCGGAGGCAGACATGGTTGATGTAGAGCCCTCCGGTGATGATTTCTCCTCTGGTGGGGTGCCGGGAGAGCTCCAGATCCCTCCCGAAACTAGGTTTCGAGATGGCGGCGGCTTCGGGACTTTTCGTGGATTTCTGATATGGTGTTTAGGGTTTACCCCGAGGATTTGTATTTATAGGTGAAGGAGTAGGTCGGTTGGAGGCCCGAGGGGCCCACACCACCTGGCGGCGCGGTTGACCTAGGGGGCGCGCCGCCAGGGGGTGTGGCTCCCCCTAGGGTTTCTGCTCCTCCCCTTCGGGCACCGACATTGTCCTGTAAAAATAGGTCCGTCGGCTTTTGTCCTGTCCAATTCCGAGAATATTTCCTTAAGCGAATATCTGGAATAGAAAAATAACAGAAAACAGGAACTGGCACTGTGGCATCTTGTTAATAGGTTAGTCCCAGAAAATGCATAAAAGTGATATGTAAAGCATATAAAACATGTAGCAATTGGCTTCAAACAAGCATGAAACAACAGAAATTATAGATACGTTGGAGACGTATCAAGCATCCCCAAGCTTAGTTCTACTCGTCCCGAGTAGGCAAACGATAACAAGAATAATTTCTGTGGAGACATGCTTTCACACAATCTTGATCAAGTAATATTGTAAGGCTCATGTCATGAATGAAGTGACTCAAAGCAATGGTCTATAATTTGCTAACAAATAGACATAGAGTAATCAACTGCATTATATAAGCAAAAACTTTTCATGAATAGTACTTTCAAACAAGCATCAAAAAGTTTTGCATAAGAGTTGACTCAAAAAGCAATAAATTCAAAGCAAAAGGTATTGAAGCAACACAAAGAAAGATTTAAGTTTCAGCAAATTGCTTTCAACTTTTTAAACATATATATCTCATGGATATTGTCAACACAAAGCAATATAATAAGTGCAATAAGAAATCATATAAAAATTGATGCACACAAAGTTGACACAAGTGTTTGCTTCTAAGAAAGAAAGGAGTTGGAAAACTGACTCAACAAAAAGTAAAAGAAAGGCCCTTCGCAGAGGGAAGCGGGGAAATCATTATGTGCTAGAGCTTTTTAAGTTTTAAAACCAAATAGAGAGTGTAAAAATAAAGGTTTTGAGAGGTGTTTGTTGTTGTCAACGAATGGTAATGGGTTCTCTAACCCCCTTGTCAACCAGACTTTCAAGAGCGGCTCCCATGGGGACGTTATTTCTACCAGCAAGGTAGATCATCCCTCTTTTCTCTTTGGTTTACACATGCAGTTAAAAACTGGTATCATTGCTTGGCTGATTTGTTGGATCAGGGCAAAAATGTGAAGAGAATTGAGCAGTTAAAGTTGTAATTAATTGGGACTTGGCACCCGATTTGCCAGCTCTTTTTGCAAAATTGTTGGATAAGCGGATGTATATGCCACTAGTCCATTGGTAGAAAGTCAGTCAAGAAGCAAATGACAAGTTTGAAAGATAAAACACCACATACTTCCTCATGAGCTATAAAACATTGACACAAATAAGGAGTAATAGCTTTTGAATAGTTTAAAGGTAGCATATGAAGTATTTGCTTGGAGTGGCAGAGAAAAACCACATATAGGTAGTTATGGTGGACACAAATGGCATGGATTTTGGCTCAAGGTTTTGGATGCACAAGAAGTATTCCCTCTTAGTACAAAGTTTAGGCTAGCAAAGGTTGTTTGAAGCAAACACTAGTAAAAACCGGTACAGCAAGACTTATATGAAAACGAATTGAAAGCATTATAGAACTCCATACTGTCTTCCTTGTTACTCAAACACTTTTACCAGAAAATATCTAGACTTTAGAGAAACCAATTATGCAAACCAAATCTCAACAAGCTCTACGGTAGTTCTCCATTAGTAGGTTTTAACTACATAATGCAAGAGTTTAAACATGACCTACTTGAGAGCTCAAAACAATTGCAAAGTGTCAAATTATCCAAGACAATGATCTATAAGGAAGAGCATGTCTTTTCAAAATACCAACTACCACATGTAGCACTTTCTGCTTCCAACCAAACACATGGTTTATTTTTCTCTCAACAAAAACTCTCCAAATAATTTACCAAAGAAACAAGAGAGTAACAATCTATAACTACTAACAGCTCTGAACAAGAGATCCATGAAAAACAGGAGCTAAAAGTATTGCAGTAGCTAGACAAGAATACTCAACAAATAAAAGTGAAGAATAGGAGTATTCAAATGAAAAAGTGGAACGTGTCTTTCTCCACACAAGAATGCTGGGATCCAACCAAGTTGAAAACAGAGAAGAAGGAGGAGGAAGAAGAAAAAGCAAAAAGGACGCTCCAAATAAAGCACATAAGATGTGAAGGAATTAAAATGTAGTTTTACTAGAACTGACCTGATAAATTGTTGATAAAGAAGGGGATGCCTTGGGCATACCCAAGCTTAGATGCTTGAGTCTTCTTGAGATATGTTGGGGTGCACCATGGGGGCATCCCTAAGCTTAGGCTTTTCACTCTTCTTGATCACATCATATCATCCCTTTCTCTTAATCCTTGAAAACTTCCTTCACACAAAACTTAGAACAATTCTCATTAGAGGGTTAGTGCTTAAATCAAAAATTCACATGTTCTGCATGGACACAAGCATAATAACACCCTCTGGACATTAACTACATCCACTGATGTTTTGTAGAGCAAAGAAATCCACCCAACATAGTAAAAGAGAGAATGCAAAGAAAAAGGCAGAATCTATCAAAACCAGAACAGTCTGTAAAGGATGAATTTTTCGAGTCACTTTCGTAGCTCAAATGGGAAAAGTGTAAACTAATGAAAGTTGCGTATATATGTTAGGAAGGTGCCTGATGTTTTTCAGAATTTTCCGAATTTTCTGCTGGAATTCGTGGCCAAAACGGTGGACAGAACGAATCTGTCTATGTGCAGAAATTCGAAAATAGCAACAACTTTACACTAGAGGCTTTATTTGGCACAACTATGCAATAAAATAAAGATACAAAGGAGATGTTACAGAAGTAGACAACCTCTTTGACTCAAAGAAAGCAAAAGAAAAATACAGAATAAAAAGCATGGGTTATCTCTCAAGAAGTGCTTTTCTTTAATGCCTTTCAGCTAGGCACAAAACCAAAAAGATCAAGTGTTTCCAAGAGAATAAGCATCAATAGAATAGTTTGTTCTAACAATAGTATCAAAAGGCAACTTCATTCTCTTTCTAGGGAAGTGTTCCATCCCTTTCTTGAGTGGAAATTGGTATTTTATATTACCTTCCCTCATATCAATAACAGCACCAACAGTTCTAAGAAAAGTTCTTCCCAAAACAATAGGACAAGAAGCATTGCATTCAATATCCAAAACAACAAAATCAACGGGGACAAGGTTATTGTTAACCATGATAAGAACATCATCAACTCTCTCCAAAGGTTTATTCAAAGAATTATCAGCAAGATGAACATCCAAATAACAGTGTTCCAAAGGTGGCAAATCAAGCATATCAAAAAGTTTCTTGTGCATGACAGAAATACTTGCACCAAGGTCACATAAAGCATTGCAATCAAAACCATTCACCTTCATTTTAATGATGGGCTCCCAACCATCTTCCAGCTTTCTAGGGATAGAAGCTTCATGTTTCAGCTTTTCTTCCCTAACTTGCATGAGAGCATTTGTAATATGTTTTGTAAAAGCCAAATTTATAGAACTAGCATTAGGACTTCTAGAAAGCTTTTGCAAAAACATAATAACTTCAGAAATATTGCAATCATCAAAATCAATATCATTAGTATCAAAGGTAAGGGGACCATTGTCTCCCATATTTCCAAAAATTTCAGCATTTTTATCAGAAACAGTTTCAGCAGGTAATTTCACACGTTTAACAGATGAAGTGGAAACATTACCAACACCAACTACTTTACCATTGATAATAGAAGGTTTACTAGCATTTGAATTAGCACTACTAGTGGTGGTGATAGTATAAACTTTAGCTATACTATTTTCTTTTTCAATTTCAGCTTCTCTTTCCCACCTAGCATGCAATTCAGCCATCATTCTAATGTTGTTGTCAATTCGAACTTGGATAGCATTAGCAGTAGCAAAGTTCTTATCATTTTTAACATCGTGAGGCAGAACTTTCAGTTTCAAAGATCAACATCTAGAGTAAGACTATCAATCTTAGAAGAAAGGACATCAATTTTACCAAACTTTTCCTCAACATATTTATTAAAAGCAGTTTGAGTATTGATGAATTCCTTAAGCATGACTTCAAGATCAGAGGGCACATTCCTATTATTGTTGTAAGAATTACCATAGGAATTACCACTAGCAGAAGGATATGGCTTATAGTTGTTACCAAAATTATTCCTATAGGCATTGTTGTTAAAGTTGTTGTATTTAATGAAGTTCACATCAACAAGCTCTTCTTGAGAAACCAATGAAGCTAGAGGAACATTATTTGGATCAACAACAGATTTACCTTCACAAGCATAGACATAATGGTATCAATTTTATCACTCAAGCACGGGGTTTCTTCAACAGAATTTACCTTCTTACCTTGTGGAGCCCTTTCAGTATGTGATGCGTGTTAAGTCACACGTCCGTTGGGAACCCCGAGAGGAAGGTATGATGAGTGCAGCAAAAAGTTTTCCCTCAGTATGAAACCAAGGTTATCGAACCAGTAGGAACTCGAGTCTACGCTGAAGGTGTCACGGCGCCAGAAAAGGTGCTTGCGTCGAAGGAGGTAGAGGTCCCGGCGACGGCGCCATAAAATATGCTGTTGTCGGTGACTTGGAACCTGCACACAACACAACCAAGCTACTTTGCCCCAACGTGACAGTGAGGGTGTCAACCTCACCGGCTTGCTGAAAACAAAGGATTAGACGTATAGTGTGGAAAATGACGTTTGCTTGCAGAGAATGAAAAGTAACAATGATTGCAGTAGATTGTATTTCAGATGTAAAGGAATGGACCGGGGTCCACAGTTCACTAGTGGTGTCTCTCCATAATAATATACTAACATGCTGGGTAAACGAATTACAGCTGGGCAATTCATAAAGTAGAGATGCGCATAATAATGCATATACTAGACATGATGATCACTATAAGACTTATTTGGGCATTACGACAAAGTACACAGGCCGCCATCCAGCATGCATCTGTGCCTAAATAGTCCACCTTCGGGTTAGCGTCTGCACCCCTTCCAGTATTAAGTTGCAAAGCAACAGACAATTGCATTAAGTAATGTGCATAATGTAAACAACACTAATATCCTTAGATAAAGCATCGTTGTTTTACCCCTAATGGCAACAGCACATCCACAACCTTAGAATTTGCTGTCACTATCCCAGGTTAAATGGAGGCATGAACCCACTATCTAGCATAAATACACCCTCTTGGAGTTACAAGTACAAACTTGGCCAGAGCCTTAACTAGTAACGGAGAGCATGCAAGATCATAAACAACATAGATATGATAATTTAATAATCAGCTTGACATAGTACTCAATACTCATCGGATCCCAGCAAACACAACATGTAGCATTACAATAAGATATCTTGATCATGATAGGCAGCTCACAAGATCTAAACATGACGGTACAAGTGGAGAAGACAACCATCTAGCTACTGCTATGGACCCGTAGTCCAGGGATGAACTACTCACACATCACACCGGAGGCAGGCATGGTGATGTAGAGCCGTCCGGTGATGATCCCCCTCTCCGGTAGGGTGCCGGCAAGAGCTTCAGAACCCCCCAAGTTAGGGTTGACGACGACGGCGGCGGCGGAGGTTTTCTGGAAATATGGCTCGGTGTTTTAGGGTTTTTGCGACTCGGGGAATATATAGGCGAAGGGGCAATGTCGGGGGAGTCCCGAGGCCTCCTCCTCATATGGCGGCGCGGCCTAGGGCCTGATGCGTGTAAAGTCACATGTCCGTTGGGAACCCCAAGAGGAAGGTATGATGAGTGCAGCAGCAAGTTTTCCCTCAGTATGAAACCAAGGTTATCGAACCAGTAGGAATTCGAGTCAACACTGGAGGTGTCAACGGCGCCAGAAAATGTGGAGTTGTTGAACTCGACTTCTGACTCCTTGACCTGGAACCTGCACACAACACAATCAAGATACTTTGCCCCAACGTGACAGTGAGAGTGTCAATCTCACCGACTTGCTGAAAACAAAGGATTAGACATATACTGTGGAAAATGATGTTTGTTTTGCAGAGAATGTAAAGTAACAATGATTGCAGTAGATTGTATTTCAGATGTAAAAGAATGGACCGGGTTCCATAGTTCACTAGTGGTGTCTCTCCATAATAAGATATACTAACATGCTGGGTAAACGAATTACAGCTGGGTAATTGATAAAGTAGAGATGCGCATAACAATGCATATACTAGACATGATGATCACTATGAGACTTATTTGGGCATTACGAAAAAGTACACAGACCGCCATCCAGCATGCATCTGTGCCTAAATCGTCCACCTTCGGGTTAGCGTCCGCACCCCTTCCAGTATTAAGTTGCAAAGTAACAGACAATTGTATTAAGTAATGTGCATAATGTAAACAACACTAATATCCTTAGACAAAGCATTGCTGTTTTACCCCTAGCGGCAACAGCACATCCACAACCTTAGAACTTGCTGTCACTATCCTAGGTTAAATGGAGGCATGAACCCACTATCTAGCATAAATACTCTCTCTTGGAGTTACAAGTACAAACTTGGCCAGAGCCTACACTAGTAACAGAGAGCATGCAAGATCATAAACATCATAGATATGATAATTCAATAATCAACTTGACATAGTACTCAATACTCATCGGATCCCGGCAAACACAACATGTAGCATTACAATAAGATGATCTTGATCATGATAGGAAGCTCACAAGATCTAAACATGATGGTACAAGTGGAGAAGACAACCATCTAGCTACTGTTATGGACCCGTAGTCCAGGGATGAACTACTCACACATCACACTGGAGGCAGGCATGGTGATGTAGAGCCCTCCGGTGATGATCCCCTCTCTCCGGCAGGGTGCCGGGGAGAGCTTCAGAACCACTACACCACGACACCACATTCCCTACCGACGTTAGTCGGGAAAAGTATGGTTTGGCGACAGATAGTTGGTCGGGAAATCTGGTGGCCGATTGTTGGTCGGGAAAAAGGACAGACGCTATCAGCCTGTCGGTCGGCATTGCATTCAATATCCAAAACAACAAAATCAACAGGAACAAGGTTATTGGTAACCATGACATGAACATTGTCAACTCGCCCTAAAGGTTTCTTCATAGAATTATCAGCGAGATGAACATCCAAATAACAGTGTTCCAAAGATGGCAAATCAAGAATATCATAAAGTTTCTTAGGCATATTAGAAATACTTGCACCAAGATCACATAAAGCATTACAGTCAGAATCATTCACTCTCATTTTGATGATGGGTTCCCAACCATCTTCTAATTTCTTAGGTATAGAAGCTTCATGTTTTAATTTCTCTTCCCTAACTTTCATAAGAGCATTTGTAATATGTTTTGTAAAAGCCATGTTTATAGCACTAGCATTAGGACTTCGAGCTAGCTTTTGCAAGAACATAATAACTTCAGAGATGTTACAACTATCAAAATCCGAAATTGTTAAAAAAAAGCACGCGCTTCCCGGGAGCACGCTCTGCGTCGCATGCGCGGCCAGCACGTGGAGTTGCCGACGCACGCAAGCTCTCTCGCGGGAGTCGCTCCCTGACCGCCACGTGTTGCGCAGGCGTACGTCTCCCTGCATCGCTAGTTCGAATCTGGCAGATTGGGAAGGTAAGTTACTTTTCCTTTTCTCTTTTCGATTCGAAGACAAAAAATGGAATATCTTTCAAATGGTGTTTCTATTGAATGCAATGCTTCTTGTCCTATTAACATAGTAGGTAGGTATGGTCGACACAAATGGCATGTGTTTTGGCTCAAGGTTTTGGATGCACGAGAAGCATTCCCTCTCAGTACAGAGTTTAGGCTAGCAAAGGTAGTTGGAAGCAAACACAAGTATAAACCGGTACAACAAGACTTACATGAAAACATATTGTAAGTGATATAGAACTCTACACTGTCTTCCTTGTTGCTCCAAACAATTTACCAGAAAATATCTAGACCTTAGAGATACCAAAGATGCAAACCGAATTTCAACAAGCTCTACGGTAGTTCTCTACTAATAAGATTTAACTACATGATGCAAGAGCTTAAACATGAAATAAATGAGAGCTCAAAACAATTGCCAAGTGTCAAATAAAACAAGACAATGATCTATAGATGTGTCTTTTCGATATACCATCTACCACGTGTTGCATTTTCTGTTTCCAACCAAACACCAATCAACTTATTTGAACAAAAATCTCCAAGTAATTTACAAATGAAACAAGAGAGTATTACTCCTCAACAATTAACAGCTCTTGAACAAGAGATGCATGAAAAACAGGAGCTAAAACATAGCAGTAGCTAGATAAGAATACTCAAAAGATATAAGTGAAGAATATGAGTATTCACATCAAAAAAGCGGAGCGTGTCTCTCTCCCACACAAGAATGCTAGGATCCAATTTATTTCAGAAAGTAAAAACAAACAAGCAAGAATAAAAACAAACCGACGCTCCAAGTAAAGTACATAAGATGTGAAGAATTAAAATATAGTTTCACTAGAGAAAACCTGATAAGTTGTTGATGAAGAAAAGGCATCCCCAAGCTTAGACGCTTGAGTCTCCTTGAATATGGCTGGGGATGAACCACGGGGGCATCCCCAAGCTTAGGCTTTTCACTCTTCTTGATCACATCATATCATCGTCCTCGCTTGATCCTTGAAAACTTCCGCCACACCAAACTCAAAACAGATCTCATTAGAGGGTTAGTGCATAATCAAAATTCACATGTTCTACTGTGACACAATCAAAACCAATGCTTCTGGACATTAACTACAGCCACTGATGGTTTATGGAGCAAAGAAATCCAATCAAACATAGTAAAAGAGGCAATGCGAAATAAATGGCAGAATCTGTCAAAAACATAACAGTCCGTAAAGACTGAATTTTTCGAGGCACTTAACTTGCTCAGATTCGATCGGTCAAAACTAATGAAAGTTGCGTATATATGTCAGAACACGCCTGATTGTTTTCAGGATTTTTCGAAGTTTCTGGAATTTTTAAAGCTCAAAACCGTGACAGCAAAGAATCTGTCCTGTGCAGAAATTCGAGAATAGTAGCAAATTTTCAATAGAGACTTTACTTGGCACAACTATGCAATAAAATAAAGATACAAAGGAGATGTTACAGAAGTAAGCAACTCCTTGACTCAATAAAAAGAAAATTACAGAAAGTAAAAATAGGGGTTGTCTCCCATAAGCGCTTTTCTTTAACGCCTTTCAGCTAGACGCAGAAAGTGAAAATCAAGTGTTCTCAAGAGAAGAAGCATCAACATCATAACTTGTTCTAATAACAGAATCAAAAGGTATCTTCATTCTCTTTCTAGGGAAGTGTTCCATACCTTTCTCGAGAGGGAACTGATATTTAATATTCCCCTTTTTCATATCAATAATAGCACCAACAGTTCGAAGAAAGGGTCTTCCCAAAATAATAGGACAAGAAGCATTGCATTCAATATCCAAAACAACAAAATCAACTGGAACAAGGTTATTGTTAACCATGACATGAACATTGTCAACTCGCCCCAAAGGTTTCTTCATAGAATTATCAGCGAGATGAACATCCAAATAACAGTGTTCCAAAGGTGGCAAATCAAGAATATCATAAAGTTTCTTAGGCATAACAGAAATACTTGCACCAAGATCACATAAAGCATTACAGTCAAAATCATTGACTCTCATTTTAATGATGGGTTCCCAACCATCTTCTAATTTCTTAGGGATAGAAGCTTCATGTTTTAATTTCTCTTCCCTAACTTTCATAAGAGCATTTGTAATATGTTTTGTAAAAGCCATGTTTATAGCACTAGCATTAGGACTTCGAGCTAGCTTTTGCAAGAACATAATAACTTCAGAGATGTTACAACTATCAAAATCAAAATCATCGTGATCAAAAGTAATGGGACCATTGTCTCCTACAGTTCGAAAAATTTCAGCACTCTTATCAGAAACAGTTTTAGCAGTTTTAGGCAATTTTGCACGCTTTGCAATGGAAGTGGAAACATTGCTAACACCAATAACATTACCATTGATAGTAGAAGGTTTACTAGCATGTGGTGCTTCAGATTTACTAGTGGTGGTGATAGTGTAAACTCGAGCTACATTATTTTCTTTTCAATTTCAGCTTCTCTCTCCCACCTAGCATGCAATTCAGCTAACATCCTAATATTGTTGTCAATTTTAACTTGGATGGCATTTGCTGTAGCAAAAGACTTAGTATCTTTAACCTCATTAGGCATAACTCTCAGTTTCAAAGATCAACATCAAGAGCAAGACTATCAATTTTGGAAGAAAGAACTTCAATTTTACCAAATTTTTCCTCAACCGATTTGTTAAAAGCAGTTTGAGTGTTGATAAATTCTTTAAGCATGACTTCAAGATCAGAGGGTGCACTCCTACTATTATTGTAAGAATTACTATAAGAATTTCCATAACTACCACCATTATTGGAAGGATATGGCTTATAGTTATTATTACCAAAATTATTCCTATAGGCATTGTTGTTGAAATTGTTGTTTTTAATGAAGTTCACATCAACATGATCTTCTTGAGCAACCAATGAAGTTAAATGAACATTATTAGGATCAACATGAGCTTTACCATTCACAAGCATAGACATAATAACATCAATCTTTTCACTCAAGGAAGAGGTTTCTTCAACAGAATTTACCTTCTTACCTTGTGGTGTCCTTTCAGTGTGCCATTCAGAGTAGTTGATCATCATATCATCAAGAAGTTTTGTTGCTGCACCCAACGTGATGGACATAAAGGTTCCTCCAGCTGCCGAGTCCAGCAAATTCCTTGAAGAAAAATTTAATCCTGCATAAAAAGTTTGGATGATCATCCAAATAGTCAGTCCATGGGTAGGGCAATTTTTAACCATAGTTTTCATCCTCTCCCATGCTTGTGCAACATGCTCATTATCAAATTGTTTGAAGTTCATGATGCCAGTTCTTAAAGATATAATCTTAGCAGGAGGATAATATTTACCAATGAAAGCATCTTTGCATTTAACCCAAGAATCAATACTATTTCTAGGCAAAGACAACAACCATTCTTTAGCTCTTCCTCTCAAGGAGAAAGGAAATAGTTTCAGTTTTATGATATCCCAATCTATATCCTTATACTTTTGCATTTCACAAAGTTCAACAAAATTATTAAGATGGGCAGCAGCATCATCAGTACTAACACCAGAAAATTGCTCCTTTATAACAAGGTTCAAAAGAGCAGGTTTAATTTCATAAAAGTCTGCTTTAGAAGCAGGTGGTGCAATAGGAGTGCATATGAAATCATTATTATTTGTGCTAGTGAAGTCACACAACTTGGTGTTCTCAGGAGTACTCATTTTGACAGAAATAAAGACAAAACCGAAATAATAAAATAAATGCAAGTAACTAACTTTTTTGTGTTTTTGATATAAAGAAGCAAACAAGACAATAATAAAAATAAAGTAAGCAAGACAAAAACAAAGTAAAGAGATTGGAAGTGAGAGACTCCCCTCGCAGCAGCAGCTCGAGCTCCCCGGCAACGGCGCCAGAAAATATGCTTGATGCGTGTTAAGTCACACGTCCGTTGGGAACCCCGAGAGGAAGGTATGATGAGTGCAGCAAAAAGTTTTCCCTCAGTATGAAACCAAGGTTATCGAACCAGTAGGAACTCGAGTCTACGCTGAAGTATCACGCGCCAGAAAAGGTGCTTGCGTCGAAGGGAGGTAGAGGTCCCGGCGACGGCGCCATAAAATATGCTGTTGTCGGTGACTTGGAACCTACACACAACACAACCAAGCTACTTTGCCCCAACGTGACAGTGAGGTGTCAACCTCACCGGCTTGCTGAAAACAAAGGATTAGACGTATAGTGTGGAAAATGATGTTTGCTTGCAGAGAATGAAAAGTAACAATGATTGCAGTAGATTGTATTTCAGATGTAAAGGAATGGACCAGGGTCCATAGTTCACTAGTGGTGTCTCTCCATAATAATATACTAACATGCTGGGTAAACGAATTACAGCTGGTCAATTGATAAAGTAGAGATGCGCATAATAATGCATATACTAGACATGATGATCACTATGAGACTTATTTGGGCATTACGAAAAGTACACAGACCGCCATCCAGCATGCATCTGTGCCTAAATAGTCCACCTTCGGGTTAGCGTCCGCACCCCTTCCAGTATTAAGTTGCAAAGCAACAGACAATTGCATTAAGTAATGTGCATAATGTAAACAACACTAATATCCTTAGATAAAGCATCGCTGTTTTACCCCTAGTGGCAACAGCACATCCACAACCTTAGAATTTGCTGTCACTATCCCAGGTTAAATGGAAGCATGAACCCACTATCTAGCATAAATACTCCCTCTTGGAGTTACAAGTACAAACTTGGCCAGAGCCTACACTAGTAACGAGAGCATGCAAGATCATAAACAACATAGATATGATAATTCAATAATCAACTTGACATAGTACTCAATACTCATCGGATCCCAGCAAACACAACATGTAGCATTACAATAAGATGATCTTGATCATGATAGGCAGCTCACAAGATCTAAACATGACGGTACAAGTGGAGAAGACAACCATCTAGCTACTACTATGGACCCGTAGTCCATGAATGAACTACTCACACATCACACCGGAGGCAGGCATGGTGATGTAGAGCCCTCCGGTGATGATCCCCCTCTCCGGCAGGGTGCCAGGAAGAGCTTCAGAACCATTACACCACGACACCACATTCCCTACCGACGTTAGTCGGGAAAAGTATGGTTTGGCGACAGATAGTTGGTCAGGAAATCTGGTGGCCGATTGTTGGTCGGGAAAAAGGACAGACGCTATCAGCCTGTCGGTCGGCGATCCGTAAACTTTTACTGTCGAGCCATCGGTCGCGAATTCTCCAAAGCCCATCTAATTGTCGGTTGGCAAATATTGCCGACCCACCATTGGAGAGTTATTTGGGCTGGCTGGTGCGCGCGGGCGAAAAAACTAGCGCCAATATTTTGGCCCGCCCGCGAAACCCCCCCCCAAAAAAAACCCCACTGTTCCCCAATTCCCCAATCCCCACTCTGCCTCACTCGCGCGAGCCCTAGCTTCCTCCGTCGCCCAGGTTCTCTCCAACCGGTGGCGGAGCTCCGGCGAGGCGTGCCCCTCGCGCAACCCATCCTCCTACGAGGGCCCTCCTTCCTCTCCACGCCCTCGCGCGAGCTCGACTGCGTGCTCTTCCCGTCGGCGGCGACGGCTCCCTCTTCCGGGCACCGGCGGAGGCTTCCTCTTCCAAGCACTGGCGGTGGCTCCCTCTCAGGCAGCTGCTCCCTCTTCCCGGCGGTGGCGCCCTTGCTAGTGTTTTCAAGAGCTCGCAGAGCAGCACCCAGCGACGCCTTCTCTGCTCCTCGGCCAACAGTAAGTCCTGCAGTTCTTCCACTTTTTTATTTTTCCCCTGTGGATTTTGTATAGATTGTTGCGTGTGGATTCGATTCGGTGGATTTTATAGTGTATACGTCTTGGATGTGTTCTACTGTATATGAGGATGTCTGTGCCATTGGTGAGAAGTGAGCATGTACCTCTCGTTCTTCTCCTGAAGCTATTGCCGAAGTGGAGGGCTAGCCTACTAGATGATCAGAAAGACACGAATTGACTTTCCAAACTTGTTTGATCTGTAGCAGTACATGGATATATAGTGACCAACCACGCTTGACATTTTGTTCATGAGGATTGAACTATTTTTCAGGTTTCAGTTTGCTCCCCTTCTGGTTGTCCTCCCCGCTTGCTGTTTTCTTGACCATATATCATGGATAAAAGTTGGATGGATGCCCCTAGGTATAATGAGACATATTTTAACTTTTTAGAAGTTATTACTTGCTGAAACAATATATAACACGCTGCATATGTACACTTGCATGTAGGCATACGGACGATTACTTACAAGGGCTTGCCAGATTTCTAGGCTATGCATTTAGTAAATCATCGGTTGAGAACAAAATCTTATGTCCCTGCAAAAACTATGTGAACTCGTACTGGAGAGAAGAATCCAAAGTCAGTGAGCACCTAGTATGTGAGGGATTTACAAAAGGCTATAAACAGTGGATCTTTCATGGAGACAGATCTTGACGAGGGCAACGATAGGGATGAGGAGGGCGACGATATAGCTGACTTGCTAAGAGACCTAGCCGCCGGTTTAGATAAAAGGGGAGATCTAGAAGATGATTCTGGTTCAAATCAGGATGATCCTTGTTAGAATCACTTGGGAAGCTGGAAGCTGATTCTAAAGAAGAATTATATCCTGGTTGCAAGAATTACTCAACACTTCGTTTCCTAGTGAGACTTCTTCACACCAAATTGCTCGGAGGGTGGTCTGATAAGAGTTTTAATCTGCTGTTAGATCTACTCAATGATGCTTACCCTACATCTAAAATACCCAAGAACTTCAATGAAGCCAAAAAATTAGTCAAGTGCCTAGGGCTTGGGTATGTTAATATCCATGCATGTGAAAATGACTGCATTTTGTTTAGGAAGGACAATGCCAATGCCAATTCATGCCCAGAATGTAACTCTTCACGATGGAAATCTGAAAAGAAGAGTGCTGACGGGAAACATGTCCACAAGGTTCCAAAGAAGGTTCTTCGCTACTTCCCTATAAAAAAAGACTTCAAAGGTTGTTTTTGTGCTCCAGAACTGCGGGTCTCACAAGATGGCATGCAGAGGAGCGCGTAGATGACGGTTTGCTTAGGCATCCTGCAGATTCTGAACTTTGGAAAGACTTTGATGAAAAAACCCAGATTTTGGAAAAGACAGCAGGAATATTAGGCTTGCACTAACTACAGATGGTTTTAAACCGTTTAGATCAATGAATCTCAGCTATAGCATTTGGCCAGTTTTATTGATTCCTTATAACTTCCCACCCGAGATAATTATGAAGCAAGCAAATTTCATCCTATCATTGTTGATTCCGGGCAGAAATGCTCCTGGTAGTGATATTGATGTCTACTTTGAGCCCCTGGTTGATGATATGCTAGATATGTTTGTTAATGGTGTTAGGACCTATGATGTTGTGGCGCAGGACTTTTTTTATTTGAAAGCTGCCATCATATGCGTAATAGCAGATTTTCCAGCTCTTGGATGTGTTCATGCGTGTGCTACCTCTGGAGAAGTAGGTGCCCTGAATGCCACTTTGACATACATTCTCTTAGGCTGAAAAATGGTAGTAAAACTTGCTATATGGGACATCGTAGGTTCTTAAGTGCAGATCACCACTTGAGGTATGATACACGCACATTTGGTAACATAGAGCGTGGGAAGGCACCCGAAGGACTTTCTGGTAAGCAAATCTTCGAGCTGACAAAAGATATGCAAACCAAGTTTGGGAAGAATCCTAAAACAAAGAAGTCTAGAACTAAGAAACGCAAGAAGGGGGATCCATTGATCATATGGAAAAGGCAGTCTATATGGTTCAAGCTGCCGTATTGGCAGGTTTGAAAATGCATCATAACTTTGATATCATGCACATCGAGAAAAATGTGTTTGATAACATAGTTTACACATTGTTGTCAGTAATTGGAAAAACCAAGGATAATATTAATTCTCGGTATGACCTTGAGGACCTCAATATTAGAGATGACCTTCAACCTATTGACCTTAATGATGATGAAGTTTATTTTCCTCCGGCACCTTATGCAATGGAACTTGATCAACAGAGGACATTTTGCAAAGTACTCAAAAGTGCCATCTTTCCTACTGGCTATGCATCTGACATACGCCGCAATGTGCATGTCAAGAAGAGAAAGATAACTGGGTTAAAGAGCCATGACAGCCATATCATTATGCAAGACTTGCTGCCACTTGCTGTGAGACAAACATTACCAGAAAGAGTGAACGCAGTACTGATTCGTGTGAGTAGATTTTTCAAGAAAATGTACTCACCAGTTATTGCATAAGTGACATGGAAAGATTAGGGGCTGAAATAGCTGAGACCTTGAGCCTTCTTGAGGCTATATTCCTCCCATCTTTTTTCGATATTATGGTGCACTTGATGGTTCATCTTCCTGCCCAAGCAAAGATAGCTGGTCCTGTACGTTTTCGTAGCATGTGGGGTACAGAGCGGTATATAGGAAAGCTTAAGGGACATGTCCACACTAGAAGTCACGTGGAAGGATCAATTGCGGAGGGATATTTGTTTGACGAGAGCTTGACCTTTTGCTCACGCTATTTAGATGGTGGGTTGAACATAGCTAAGAATGATGGAGGTTTGGATGATGATGCACCTTCATTCTTCCGCAACATTGGTAGAGGGCTGGCTGGCAAGCGCATTGTGATGCTAGAAACAAAACATGGTTGCAAGCCCACCGATATGTTTTATTCAACTATGAACACATAGAACCATACTTACAGTAAGTTATCATATCCCTATCTTAGTATTATTAAGTTATTTGTCTGTTCCTTGTCGAGTGATAAATATAACCTATGCAGCAAGCATATGGAATACCTTTCCTCTCTTGGTCTTCAAGGTCATCGTCAAGTCAAGCGTGTGCATTATGAGACCTTTCATGAATGGTTTAAATTGCACGTAAGTGGGAATGTGATTTAATTTGTTAACCTATAAGACATAATTCAGTTATAGTGTAACAACATCATTTGTTAATCACAGGTGGCAGAAATGGGTGATGATGCACCACATGAGATAAAAATATTAGCTAAAGAGCCAAACATGGTTGCTGTGCAGTATAGTAGCTACAATTTTAATGGGATAGATTATCATACACAATCATATGATTTGGGTCGCCCTGTTCAGAGCAGTGGAGTAGCTCTTGTTGCAGAAACCACATCCATCCAAAATGCAAATGGTGGCAATGTTAGTGTAAAAAACAAGGCATATTATGGCATTATAAAGGAAATTCTTGAGCTAAACTATCAACATGAAGGAAAAGTAGTGTTGTTGAAGTGTGACTGGGTTGATAATCGTGTAGAAGATAAATGGGTAAGGACTGATCAGTTTGGAATCACATCTGTGAATTTCAAGCATCTATTCAATAGTGGTGAAAAAATATCAGATGAGCCATTCATTTTAGCCACACAAGCATCTCAAGTTTACTATGTTGAAGATCCCACTAATGCTGAGTGGTCTAGTGTTGTTATACCATCAAAGTGTGATTTAAGTGAAGGTCAAGATGACGCATCACGTGTAACATTGACTGATCCATGCACTACCGTACGTGTGAGTGTTGCCGATGGAGGCATTGGTTCTGCTAGGACGGATATAGATGGATTTGTCCTTAAAGCAAGTGAGGTTAAAAAACAGTAAGTGTTTATACTTTATATGATCCTCTATTTGTAGTGTGAATTTTGTAGTGTGGATTTTGCAGCAATTTTGTAGTGATCCTCTATTTCTTGTGTGAATTTTGCAGCAAATTTGTAGTCATAGCGTGTCTGCAACATTTTTTGAGGGATGTACTCATATAGTTTGTTTTCAATTTCCAGCAGGAAAAATGGCAAGCGCAAGCGGAAAGGATAATGATGGTGGTGTCACCATGGATCAACTGAAGGCAGTAGAGTACGAACTTCAGAGAAAGAAGAGTCTTGAAGAAAATGAAAAACGGATGGCAGTGATATGCCAAAAAAGTGCTGCTTTGCAGGAACATATCGACTATGAGAGACGCTTGGCAGAAGCAAGCAAACCTCCTAAAAAGAAAAAGAAAAAGGTACACATCTCCTAGCACATTCAGTTTTCAAAAGGTTCTTGATCTTTCAAATGGTTGTAGCACTGACATAGTTATTTAGGGAACCTCGGACGAACTTCCAAGTACGAATGACCGTGTGTTGAGGTCTAATACAAGAAAAGATGGCGATCATGTAGATACCGCGCAACAGACTTCAAATGACCCTGGCCAAAATGGTATTTTTCTTGTCTGTAGAGATTACTCCTGAGCCTTCAAATGGTATATGCAGTAGGTTAAAGCAAGAAGTGTTAAAAACTGTGTTATTTTTCTTGTCTGTAGAGATTACTCCTGAGCTTAATAATGATGGTAAGAGAAAGAAAGGTGAAAGAACAATCTATTATATACTTAAAACACAAGACAAACAACGGATGAGATTTAACCAAGTAAAACAACGGCTGTGATTTAAAAAGATCTCTTAGATCCACGTGGTAGTCGGAAGAGAAAAAAAATAATCAAGTTCGAGAGTCCCGATCGGACTGGTATACGAAACATCCTCCAAGCTCACGTAGAATCCATCTACGTATCAAGCATAGATTTTTTATGGAGGTGGCAACGGAGGACTAGCAATCGTGCAATTAAAAAGGAAAGGGACACAACTGATCCATCTTTATCTCATTAAGGACTCTTCGTGATTATTTTAGGTAGCGTTTGACCTTGGCAAGCCTGTTCCTTCCCTGCCTTCCCTGCATATATCGTTGGCAGCAATATATAAGTTCTCCGCGAGCGACAGATCATATATAGGTTTTGCTCGGCAGAGAAATTCTACATGTTGACAATTGATCGATCGGGTCTGGCTGCTAGCGCGAGGATGGGAATCTCACGACGATGAATTAGACGTCAACGAGCTTGATGAATATACAAGGAGCCCTCAGTCTATGACGAATTTTTATGGCGATATTGATCTACGAGAAGAAGCGACCATGGATGATTTGGGTCCATGGTGACCCAATGGGGCAACCACATGCACGACGGACGTACAAGATTTGGCGGACCATGCTAGCGCCTATGCATCAGTTCGGCCCTGATTATTTTCTGATCACACGTGATTACACACGTCGAGTTCAATACGTCGTATCAGGCGGAGACCAGATCGAACATGTGATTCCCTCCGGCGTACAAGTCCGTTGTTTTCCTGAAACTACTGAAGGATCTGGCTGTCACTACCTCATGCTCCGTCATGACCCTCGCCCATGATGCCCAAGCGTAAAAATTTCCTTGGAGGCTATTCTTTCAGGTAGTAGTTTCCTAAGAGAATTGTGTCATCTTAGTCTGCAGCTTAGAAAGTGTTATCTACTTGAAGGCCATACACGTACTAGCTAGGGATTCATATTTACATAAACAATCAAGTCGTTGGTTAATATATGCAAAACGTACTTCACCCATGTAATATGTTTTTTTGGATAAGTAATATTTCCTCAATTGTTTGTTCATCTAGCCATAGTTCGTTCAGATTTGTAATTATAATTTCTTTTCCGAATATGCAATAAGAATTCTACCTTTACATGTGTAGGAAAACTAATATACTTTGTTTCTCCAATGGATATGTTACAACAATTAATTCGTTCTTAGTTTATATCGCTAAACGCTAGCTGGAGCATTTATATTAAAAATACTATAGCCAAATTGTGTCATGGGATTATTTATTTTGTAGTTTTAGCTCACTCAGTCGTTCATGCAAAAATCTATGCGTATTGAATTTAATTTGGATGTATATAATAGATTAAAGGCAATTCGGATCATATATATATATATATTGCATCTCTTCGGTCTTTTTTTGGCGATCCCATTATGTATATTTCGCGGATTGATCTCATTATATATGTTGGCTTCCTGAACAACAGAAGATTTCGAGGATCACCATCACCAAGCACATGCCCCACGCGTCGTCACGCCAAAGCCGGCAGGCTACTGCCACCCAAGCGCATGCTCTAGCGGTGCGCGCAGCTTCTCGACTACCGGAAGGCACTTCAACAACGCTCATGATTCGGAACAGCGTAAGAGAATCTATGCCCTCAATTGAGATACAACTCAGTAAGCGTCGTGTCAGTTTGTCACCGTCGATGAGGCAGAGCAGCTGATCAGCCACGTCATGCGCGTTGAGCGGTTTAATTATGTCGTGTAAAAAGTCAAATATTTATTTAAAGAAAATGAGGTGTAAGGTGGTCGACCGAAAACCGAGCAGATTAATCAAGTCATGTAGTAGTATTGTTGTGATCAAGGTCGATTGTTTCAATATTATCATCCGTATCAATAAGCTCTAATTGTGCTGGCTGCATTGGAATATACAACACGAGCTGTCTATAAGCTGACAGACACCACCATCCATGTCAGGTGTGGCGCTACATACTAGCTTGCACGAGCTCATGGACAACAGATTCAGACTTATGATGTCGGGTAATCTGTCGAAGTAAAAATGCAAAAGATAAGCTATGATTTTTTTCTGTTTATGATGATAAAACTTGATTAATGCAGAAGGCACGCTAATAGATATTAGGGACAAAAAACCTTAATAGATCAGTTAGTGAATTTATTCATCCATCCATAATGGATTTTTTAACCTTTAGATAATCTATGCTTTGCACGAAAGGCAATTTCATATGACTTGGTTTTTGTCTTTCTATCGTAATAGTAAATGAAATTGGACGATTCTACTAGAGATATTACGACTCTACTATAGCTGATGTACCTGATCTAGGGAAGACAGCGCCCAGATTTTACTCTCCTTATTAAGCGCCTTATGTCTCGCATCAGGTTGAAATTTTATACCTCCAGTAAGCCAGCCTACCCATCAAGTTATGTTTCGATATAAATACTACTATGTCAAGACTCAAGTTATGTCTCGGTATAAATACTTTTCGGTATAAATACTACTATGTCAAGACTTAAGTTATATTTCAATGTTTTTGCACAGCAAACGTTTGATAAATTGCTTGAAGTGGAGTTTATTGTTGCATGTTCGAACTTGGTAAATTCTAATTAATATTTTTGAAATGTTGCAGTACATGGAAAAATCTCTCCACTAGCACCGAGACACAATTGATTGCTGTATACCGTACTTCTCGATAGGAAAATTTGGAAGCCTAAACAATGAAGATATTCAGGTTTTGCATTTTTACATGTACAGATGTTATATCACGTAGAATGGAACGTGGATGCAATTGCAGCTCAATAAACCGAGTTTCATAAATCATTCTTATTTTAGAATTGTTTTATAATATAGTATCCATCAACGCTAGCCGCGCAATTGCGCGGGCCACCCAGCTAGTTACTCAAAAGGCCGACGTATATGCAAGGCTGAATCAACCCAAAATCCATATTCCACTTAATGAACTTGGCCAACCGATTGGGCCAAAGGCTACTGAATTTGCCAATTTCATTGGTACTTCGGTGAGGAAGCATATACCACCTGGAGAGCTGGATTGGAGAGATGTTAATGAAGAGAAGAAGTTGTTAGTGTGGAAGACTTTAAAGGTATACATGGACAGCTAGAGATGTTACATGCTCTTGTTCAGTGCCATCTAACTAACTGAAATTTCGCCCTTTTTCATTTTAATAGGCATTTTACGAGGTGGACACAGCCGCTATGAGATTTGTTATCACCACTTCACACGCAAAATGGAAAGAGTGGAAGGCAGATTTGAAGAGGACAAAATTTGATCCTGGATTGACTGATGAAGAACTTAAGAAAAAACGTGACGACAGAATCAGTGAAAGTGATTGGCAGTCCCTTATTACTCATTGGAGATCTCCGCTATTTGAAGTAAGTCATCCTTCGGTCCTTCCTATTTCAGATTAAACTCTTAAGCATTCTTCTGGTAGTGGAAATTTAACTTGAAATAGATTGCTTCTAACACACCGAAATATTCTTCTGGTCCACTAGTTGACTTTTCCTTTCTCTTGTAGTTTCGCAGTGCTAACGCCAAAAAAAATCGCGCCAATGCAGTGCCTCATACATCTGGTAGCAAGAGTCATGCTATTGTAGCCCAAGAAATGGTAAAAATTACCCCAAGTAACATTGATATCCATTATCTTTCAAGGACTAACTATAAAACGTCAAAATCATTGTAGGCTGAAGAAAATGGGCAGATGCCTCGAAGAGATGAACTTTATATCAAAACACACGCGCAAGAAAGGGGATTATGTGCCACAGGCAGCATCAACAATTGTAAGTATTTTCTGGTCATGCTACTCGGATATTCTACAAGTGTGATTTACATATGCAATACATTTTGCAGAAAGATCTCATAGATAAAGTTGAAAAACACCCTGAGCTGAAGGAAAAATGCATCGAGGAAGGTGATCTATTTGCTCATGTTTGTGGAATGAAGGAGCCCAGGGGTTATGTCCGGGTGCTAGGTCAGAGTGTAACACCTTAAGATCTCCGCACACCAGGTACATGTGGGAAAGTGAGCACAAGGGTTCTAGTTGAAATGGAGGGACGTCGACAGGCTGAAAATCGTATGAACATGATGGAGGTGCAGATGCAACAGCTGCGGGAAGAAATGAACCAAATGAAAGAATTGATGGCAGGTTCAAATGGAGGGCATAATTTGGACGCTCCTGGCTCGCATCATGGTTCTAATTCTCGTCATGAAACCCACCAAGATGCTGAAGAAGACGATCTTGAAGATGATGATGGTGATGGGGATTACATTCAGAGAAGAGTCAGTGCAACTGCTCCTCCAAGAAGCTCCTCAGCCCACCAAGATGAAAGCCTCGTAATCTTTTTATCCCTTACATCTTGACATTGCTTGTTGCAACTGTTGTTTCCATGTTTCTAACATAATCATTTTTCAGCTTGGTATGGATGTGCTACTCTATGCATGGACTGGTCCAGAAACTCCGGTTGCGAAGGCAACAATTATCTCAACTGATCCTGACACTATTGTTGGAAGGGAGCCCCTTGGACCAGAAACTTATGAGGTTATTGTCAATGTTTCACTAAAAAAAGATGCTATACTGCCTTATCAGTATGATGGTTTACGCTATATCAGTGATGCTGTCAAAATGTCCATTGCATGGCCATCCACCAAGGTAATCACCAACAATGTGTGTTCTGTCCATGTAGCTTGCATTTTTTAATTTGATGTGAGATGATGACTGTGATCATTTTGCTAGATGAAGCCCTACAGACCAGGGACATCCTCCTCATCCCGCCGCTGAGATGCCCTTTCTATAATTAACTAGAGGTACTTCATTGCTTCTTCATGAGAATACCAAAATAATAATCTGCCTTATCAGTTTGAAGCAAAGTTCTGTCTCTGAACTTACAGTTGTAGTATGCATCACCAACTTGAATTTATGTGGTTGTAATATTTTGCAGAGCTTGTATGGTGCTAATTTAACTTTGCTGCACTTTTAGAAATAGGTAGCAAGTATATGATGCATCTTCAGAACCTGAGCTATATAATATATCCATAAGACTTACACATTGGCCTTGATTCATGTTCCAGTATTTAATTAGCTCACACATTTGGCCACAATAACCTACAGGTTGTAGTCCTCGATCTAGCACTAGGTTCAGTGATGCTAATATCCCAATTTTGTTTGTCTGAGTTCAGACCACATGAATAATACGTACTATTAGCTAGTTGATTTAACCTGTTGTAGTATGCATCACCAACTTAGAACTATCTATTGCTGCCATGCAAATATTTAGCCAAGTCACTTTTTTTGTAGTGACACATGCATGCTAGCAATCTATTGCTGCCATGGACATAAAATTCTACTATAGTTAAACTGCAGTTGCATGTCCTGATGAATTAAGTGTCAAGTATATGAACGCATGAAATTAATGTACTTGCTTCCCTTTGTAGGAGAGAAAATCTAGAGGTGGAGGAAGCTGAAGCCGGTGATTTCCAACTGCCTATTTAGTATTTTGTAGCTCTCTGGAGTAAAACCTATCTACTTGCTGGTGTAATGGACCATGTTGAATTGTTGGACATGTGACTACTTTGTGTCAAAACGAATCTGATGTAACGGGCACAATGTTTTGTACTTCTGGATCCTAAATTATTGTTGAAATGCACTTGTGAGCATCAATATTGTTTGGTTCTTGCGTCTTATTGCAACTTATTTAATTTATGTGCGTTGGATGTCATGTTATTGCCATATGGTAATTAAAATGAATATATTCTGAATCAAACTTAATTATGTAGAACAAAATGTTGACTGACTGTTGGTCGGCAAAACAAACAACGTCGAAAAGTCGGTCGGGAAACGTCTACCGCTAGGCTGACACGAAATCGGTCGGCAAAAAAGAACACCATCCACCTTTCGGTCGGGATAAAATGTCGGTCGGTATAGAAATGTCGGTCGGGGAAGAAAACGTCGGTCGGGAAAACGAGTGAAACGTCATCGAACTGTCAGTCGGCGAACTATTGTCGGTCGGGAAAAGGTTTTCCCGACTGGACTTACGGTGACCGACGATGTCGGTTGGCAATACCGATCCCCGACCGACTTTCGGTCGGCGAAAGCTGTTTTGCCTACCGATTTTGCAGATGGGGATGTAGTGTCGTGGTGTAGATGGGGAGAGCTTCAGAACCCCCCGAGTTAGGGTTGACGACGACGGCGGCGGCGGAGGTTTTCTGGAGATATGGCCGGTGTTTTAGGGTTTTCGCGACTCTGGGAATATATAGGCGAAGGGGCGACGTCGGGGGAGTCCCGAGGCCTCGTCCTCATATGGCGATGCGGCCTAGGACCCACCCGCGCCAGGGTGTGAGGAGGGCGGCTCACGGCCCTCCTTCGTCTCTCATTCGGACTCCGTGTACGTGCTGGAAAAATAGGGACTTTGCAATTTGTTTCGTCCAATTCCGACGATATTCCCATAAACAGCAGAAAACAGGGAACTGGCACTGTGGCATCTTGTTAATAGGTTAGTCCCAGAAAATACATAAAAATGCTATGAAGTGTGAATAAAACATGTAGCAACTGGTATAATATAAGCATGGAACATAAGAAATTATAGATACGTTGGAGACGTATCAGTTTGCCATTCAGAATAGTTTACCATCATCTCATCAGAAAGTTTTGTTGCAGCCCCCAACGTCATGGACATGAATGTACCTCCAGCAGCTGAATCCAGTAAGTTCCTTGAAGAGAAATTCAGCCCTGCATAAAAGGTGTGTAAAATCATCCAAGTAGTTAGTCCATGGGTGGGACAATTTTTAACCAACAATTTCATTCTTTCCCAAGCTTTAGCAACATGCTCATTATCAAATTGATCAAATTTCATGATTTCTCCTCTCATAGATATAATCTTACCAGGAGATAATATTTCCAATGAAAGCATCTTTGCATTTAACCCAGAATCAATACTATTTCTAGGCAAAGAAAGCAACCATTCCTTAGCTCTACCCCTCAAAGAGAAAGGAAACAATTTCAGTTTAATAATATCTCCATCTATATCCTTATACTTTTCCATCTCACAAATCTCAACAAAATTATTAAGATGGGAAGCAGCATCATCAGAACTAACACCAGAAAATTGCTCTTTCATAACAAGATTTAACAGAGCAGGCTTAATTTCATAAAAATCTGCTTTGGCAGCAGGTGCAGCAATAGGAGTGCAAATAAAATCACCATTATTTGTGCTAGTGAAATCACACAACTTGGTAGTCTCAGAATTATCCATTGCAGCAAAACAGGATAGCAGAAGGCAAATTCGAAATAACGAAGGAACTAATTTTTTTGTGTTTTTGAGAAAAAGAGGCAAACAAGACAGGAAGAAAAGAAAGTAAGCAAGACAAAAACAAAGTAAAGAGATTGGAACTGTGAGACTCCCCTTGCAGAAGTGCAGATCTCCCCGGCAACGGCGCCAGAAAAAGTGCTTGATGCGTGTTGAAGACACACGTTCGTTGGGAACCTCAAGAGGAAGGTATGATGGTGCAGCAGCAAGTTTTCCCTCAGTATGAAACCAAGGTTATCGAACCAGTAGGAGATCTAGCAACCTCTGAAGGTTGCCAAGGCGCCAGAAGAAGTGCTTGATGGAGTTGACGTGGAACCTGCACACAACACAACCAAAATACTTTGCCCCAACTAACAGTGAGGGTGTCAATCTCACTGGCTTGCTGAAAATAAAGGATTAGACGTATATTGTGGAAGATGATGATTGATTGCAAGGAGTAAAAGAAGACACTAATTGCAGCAGATTGTATTTCAGATGTAAAAGAATGGACCGGGGTCCACAGTTCACTAGAGGTGTCTGTCCATAAAAGATAACTAACATGCTGGGTAAACAAATTACAGCTAGGCAATTGACAGATAGCGAATGCATAACAATGCATGTACATGACAATGATGATCAATATGAGATTCACTAGGGCATTACAACAAGGTACACAGACCGCTATCCAGCATGCATCTGTGACTAAATAGTCCACCTTCAGGTTAGCATCCGCACCCTCTCCAGTATTAAGTTGCAAGCAACAGACAATTGCATTAAGTAAAGTGCATAATGTAACCAACACTAATATCCTTAGACAAAGCATTGATGTTTTACCCCTAGTAGCAACAGCACATCTACAACCTTAGAGCTTTCTGTCACTGCTCCAGATTAAATAGAGACTGAACCCACTATCTAGCATAAATACTCCCTCTTGGAGTTAAAAGCATAAAGTTGGCCAGAGCCTACACTAGAAACGGAGAGCATGCAAGATCACAAATATCATAATAAAGATAGATATATAATCAACTTGACATAGTACTCAATATCCATCAGATCCCAGCAAACACAACATGAAGTATTACAAATAGATGATCTTGATCATGTAAGGCAGCTCACAAGATCTAAACATGGAGGTACAAGAGGAGAAGACAACCATCTAGCTACTGCTATGGACCCGCAGTCCAAGGATGAACTACTCACACATCACACCGGAGGCAGGCATGTTGATGTAGAGCCCTCCGGTGATGATTTCTCCTCCGGCGGGGTGCCGGAGAGCTCCAGATCCCTCCCGAAACTAGGTTTCGAGATGGCGGCGGTTTCGGGACTTTTCGTGGATTTCTGATCTAGTGTTTAGGGTCCCCGAGGATTTGTATTTATAGGCGAAGGAGTAGGTCGGTTGGAGGCCCGAGGGGCCCACACCACCTGACGGCGCGGTTGACCTAGGGGGCGCGTCGCCAGGGGGTGTGGCTCCCCCCTAGGGTTTCTGCTCCTCCCCTTCGGGCACCGACATTGTCTTGTAAAAATAGGCCCGTGGGCTTTTGTCCCGTCCAATTCCGAGAATATTTCTTAAGCGAATATCTGGAATAGAAAAACAGCAGAAAACAGGAAGTGGCACTGTGGCATTTGTTAATAGGTTAGTCCCATAAAGTGCATAAAAGTGATATGTAAAGCATATAAAACATGTAGCAATTGGCATCAAACAAGCATGGAACAACAGAAATTATAGATACGTTGGAGACGTATCACTAACTCATAATCCCTAGGCAAAAAGTGTAAAAATGTTCCAGGTTCGAGTCTGGGGACTCGAGTCTGATTGAAGGCTAGTATGGTTTTGCCCGAATGCGCAGTTAACTGAGCTCGATTTTCGAGTGAATCAGGCCTACTAAGTCATAATCCCCAGGCAAAAGTTTTCGACTGTGTTCCAGGTTCGAGTCCGGGGACTCGAGTCTGACTGAAGGCTAGTAAGGTTTTGCCCGAATGAGCAGTTAACCAGACTCGACCAGTCGAGTGAACTGGGCCTACTACGCCAATATCCCTTGACTTGCATAAATATATAATCGAAGAGAACTGAAGTTAGGAAAAACTACATCAGATCAGGCATGCAAGAACAAAGGACATGACGTGCACGATGAAGGGAGTACATGCTAGATTCTTCGAGTCAAGCAAGCACTCAAGGGCTAATAACGAGGTTATACTCTTTGGGTACCCCAACGTAAAGGTACCTGGTGCATGTGATGACTAAAGAAGCCCAAGTTAATCGAAGCCCAAGAAGGAAGGCCTAAGACGAAGAGTGTTTTCCAAGTTAGATTAACCTATAGTCGGTTGAGACTTTCCATACATGTAAACCTAGTCGGTTACGTATCCCGAGACCCAGTCTCCTATATAAAGGCTGGGAGGGCGTCCGATCAAGGACAAGCAATCCATAGCCACCAAAACCCTGACGAGATCACAACTCGCCGGACCCTTGTAACACTCATATTCACAACATCAATACATACAAGCAGGAAGTAGGGGTTTTATCTCACTCGAGAGCCCTGAACCTGGGTAAACTCCCGCTTGTCAGCCGTCGATTCTACTAACACTACGCGTTCTCTACCACACAATCAACCCTAGGTATCTAAACCATGGGACTTGCCGAGGGCACACCTTGTCAACTGGCCTGCTATTTCCTAGAAAATATTCAAACTAGTCTCATTCTGGTGATGTTTGCCTCAATGACAACAACACCATCGTCAATTCGTCATCCCGACGACAACGACTAGCAGACCGTGAGGTCACCACCGCCTTGAGCAAATGTCGGGGTCAAAGATGAGGACGAGGAGGAGGAGCCTGACGAGGGGTGTCCTCGGCAAATCCCATGGTTAGGTACCTAGGGTTGATTATGTGGTAGAGAATGCGTAGAACTGGTGGACACGACGGCTGAAAAGCGGGAGTTTACCCAGGTTCGGGGCCCTCGAGTGAGGTAAAACCCTTACTCCTGCCTGTCTGGATTTGATCTTGTGAATATGCGGTTACAGGGGTCCGGCGAGTTGTTGCTCTCGTCGGGATTGTGGTGGCTATGAATTGCTTGACCTTGATCGGTTACCCTCCTAGCCTTTATATAGTAGGCCAGGTCTTAGATACGTAACCGACTAGGTTTACATATATGGAAAGTATCAACCGACTATGATCTAATCTAACTTGGAAACTTCTCTTCGTCTGACGCCTTTCTTCATGGGCTTCTTTTATCTTGGCCTCTCTTGGGCTTCACGTGCACCAGGTACCCTCACGCATAGGTACCCGAAGGCTATATCCTCGTCAGTAGCCCCCGAGTGCCTGCTTGATTACGAAGAATCATGGATGCACTCCCTTCATCATGCACGTTACAATCTTTATTCTTCGACTAGTATAACTTCGTGATTCTTTATGCAAACTTGGGGATATTGACATAGTAGGCCCAGATCACTCGAAGCTGGTTAACTGCTCATTAGGGCAAAACCTTACTAGCCTTCGGTCAAACTCGAGTCCCCGGACTCGAATCTGGAACACAATCGAAAACTTTTGCATAGGGATCATAGCTTGGCAGGCCTGATTCACTCGAAAGATCGAGCTCAGTTAACTACTCATTTGGGCAAAACCATACCAGCTTTCAATCAGACTCGAGTCCCCGGACTCGAACCTGGAACACTTTTGATACTTTTGCCTAGGCATTTTTGACTTAGTAGGCCTGAACTTACTCGAATTTTCGATGTCAGTTAACTGCTCATTAGGGCAACACCATACTAGTCTTCAATCAGACTCGAGTCCCGGACTCGAACCTGGAACATACTGGACAGACTCGACTCAGGCCGTTTTAGGTCTTACTGATTCGTTTTGCAGATTATCTTTTGATACCCAACGCGTCCGTCAGGATTTTCATCATGTCTGTTGACATGGAAAACTTAAGGGAAAGCACTGCCGGAGTGTCCCTTGGCCCAGCTCGATTAATCGGCAGGTCTTACCTTTGCATTTGCGTATGCAGCATCCGAGACATCTGTGATTGGCATAGTCTGGGAATTTTATGCGGTATGATTTAATCAAATAAAAGAACTTGCTGAAATTAATCAGTCGAGTCTGTTTGTCGAGTGAGTTATTTACCTTTTTAGAAATCTTATGGGAGCGGGAGTAGCCCCCCGAGATTGTGGTTTATTGTCTTGCAATAGAGGACAATCTTAAATACAACATATTTCTGCATACTTTCAATCGAAGAAATTTTTATATACTCCCATGGGAGTACTTTTTACGACTGGTAGTCTAGTTTATGCCATCCATTCAATCGACAATCGCTACCCAGCAGGTATACCTTTTACGTAGTCAATTGCATTTTGTTTCTGCGACTTTTGATCGATTGATGACATCATGCATGACGCTTGTGGCGTGCTCTCTGAATTTTGACAAGACGTGACCTTGCGGGCCCGTTGTCAGAGTTTTGACCACGAGGACGCCGCTTCTGTTCCAATTTGACCGGACGTGGCAAAATTTTCGCAACGTAATGATAACTTCCTCATTTTACATGCGTAGTGGGCAGCGTGGCTCGCGACGGTTGTGCTCCATGCTTGACACGTGTCACCCAGATTTTGCGCGGACGGTTGAGATTCGTTTCGCCTGATGCGGTAAATACCAATCTTTGTTCTACAGGATTTTCTACCCTGCCATTTGCTCTTCCCTGCCATCTTCTTCCTCCTCGCACCGCCCACCATTGTTCTGCACTCCAAGCTCTTCGCTCCATCCCATCCGCTCGATGGCACCAAAGAGACCCCGGCGTGGAGCTGCTGCGGATGCGGTGGGGAAAGGACAGGACCCAGCGGCGGCGAGCGGCACGGTCGGTGCCCGTGCAAAGGCTCCGGGTGATTGGTCCAGGTCAACTGTGACAGAGGCCAACCTCGCTGAGTACCGCCAGAAGGGTTGGCTGCCTCCGGCCGACCAGTTGGCCGCACGTGCCCCTGGCTTGGAGGTACGTCCTGCACCGCGCACCGGCGAGCGCGTGTGCTTCGCTGAATTCCTCCCTCGCGGTTTTGCTCTCCCTCTGCATGATTTTGTGCGGGGGCTGCTGTATGCTTACGGCATACAGCTTCACGATTTGACCCCCAATGGCATTATGCACATCGCCTGTTTTATGGTGTTGTGCGAATGTTTCCTTGGGGTGTCTCCCTGCTGGGCATTGTGGAAGCACATGTTCCAGGTGCGCCACACCTGCAGATCGAAGCGCATCTGCCCAGTGGGAGGATTCAACATCCAAGCACTGAGCGGATCAAACTACTTCGACTTGAAGACAGTCGACTCCGCCCAGGGCTGGCGGACCAGATGGTTCTACGTGCCAGTCGAACAAGTGGTTCTTCCCGCTTTTCGACTGAGCACCCTCCCGAGAAGACGGTGGCCTGGGACCATCCAATTTCTGACCTCGAGTCCCAGGAGGCTGCTCCTCTGCTGGAGAAGCTGACGAAGCTGCTGACGACTGTCTCTGGGGTACAGTTGATCAGCACGTACATGAAGATGCGAGTATGGCCTCTACGCCTTCGCGACCACCCAATGTGGCAATATGAGGGGCCACTCGACTCCACTCGGATGAGCAGTGTGGAGCTGTCTGATAAGGAGTTGAGTGGTCAAGTGAAGAAGATCACGAGCATCAAGTCCAATGAAACAATCGACTTCGCCTTCAAGCATCCACCCTATGGCCCAGACAACGCACTTCCGGAGGTAAGTATTTCTTTTTACCACTTTTTGATTTTGTACTTTGATGTGATGGTTGCTACCAATGTTCTAATCGTTATGATACTTTTGTAGGGCCATTCGACTGCAGCATCTCTTCCTCCCCTACCCGAAGCTGGACCTACTTCGGAGACAGCAGCGCAGGAGAATTCCAAGGTGCTTGCAACCGAAGCCAATTCTGCTCACACGACCCCCGCCGACAACCTTGAAGAAGAGATTGGGGAGGAAGTAGAGCAAGCTGTGACAGATGTTGCAGCTGACTCCGAAGACTAGCTGGCCATTCGCAAGGCCAAGCGCTCGCGCCACGCTATCCATGAATCCTCGAGTGACGAGACGAAGGAGGATGAGCAAATGGATACCGGCAATTCAGGTACTCGCTCTCCCTCCAAGAGTCGTCCTGTGACCATTTCTCCGCTAGCGTCTCGTCCTCCTGCTTGGGGCGCTGCTCGATTGGGTGCACTCGCTCTGGATGACGAGCCTGAGTCTGATGATGACGAAGAGTCAAGGTTCGACCCGAAACCTTTCCTGTTGATCTTTAAATTTTATGTCTTTTTGCCTTATCGACTGAACGTGCCTTTGCTTTTTGATGCTAGTGGCAAATCGACATCATCTCCTCCTGTTGTGAATGCGTCGACTGCCCTGCAACCTCCAATTACTCCAGAGGCCACACCTACCGCTTCACCCCAGGGTGAAGTAGGTAAAACTCCGATGGAGGCCACCCACCCGAATAAAGAGACGGCTATCGCCACCGCGGGTGCCACGGCCTCTGCGTCCTCCTCTTGGACTGATCATGTACGTGTTTGTTGACTCTTCTTATGATCACGTTTTTGCTTCTCCTTCTTAAATTCTTTTTGCTTTACTTGCTGTTTCAGCCGATGTATGCTTCCTTGGCGACATGGGTCCAGACCCTTGTTCGGGTAGAGTAGGACAGGGACTCCCTCAAATCTGCTTCGATTGAGCTAGCAAGTAAGTTTGATTGTTTTACATAAATTTCCGGCCTAAATAGTTTGAGAGGCTTGGGGTTTTGATCGAAAGACGTTCTTATGAACTCTGCAGATAAACAAGTATCGTCGGCGGAGCGAGTGACTGGCCTGGAGAAAGAGCTCAAGGACTTGAAAGCTAAATTTGATACTCAGGTTTCCAACTCCAAGGATGTACTTGCCCAAGTCCAAGATGCTGCCCGCAATCGGGAAAAAGAAATTGCTGCTCGTCTATCCATCATGGCTCGTGCCGCCAAAGGTATGATTTGCTATATTAAGCCTGCTCTCTTTTTATTTGTGCAACAGCTTTAACTTGCATTTCCTGACTTTATGTATTAATTTTGAAGGATCTGTCGACGCCTCTTCTTCTGCTGAGCCAGCAAGTGACGCATCATCCTTTGATGATGCGATTGCGGACCTTGAGTCTGTATTGACCAAGGTTACAGGCGAACTGGCAGCTGCGACTGGCACCCTTGATGCCTTGCACGCGGAGATGCGCCCTCGGACAGACACTCCTTCGATTGTCGAAGCTTTTGCTGCGACCTTTGGAGCCGGGACGAGCACGGTGGCGGATTTTGCACGCGAGTATACGGTACGCGATTCATAATACACTATCAAGCTTACCCTAGGCAATGGTGTAGAAGCCGATTTCGAGCGTGCTTTGTCTGATTACCCGAAGAAGCCAAATGGGAAGCCTTTATCCTTTAGGGGCTTAACCGAACCTGCTACGCGATTAGGCGAAGTGTGCATCAAGACAATGGAGCGCCGAGCTGACGCCTTTAGGGCTCAATCGCGTAAGCAGAGGGCTGACTCTACCTCACATATGCAGGAGTAGCTAGTGCTTGTTCCTGCTTGAAAACTTTGTAAATTTATGACTCCAAAACTGGCTTGTATGCTTTTGATTCTTATGACTGAATTATCTGTATAAGATGAAACCTGAAGTTTTTATCTGAATTTCTGTGCTCATCCTTCACGGTTACTGTCTTCTTTTATGTATCTTCTGTGTTTCTCTATGTCTGAATGTGTCATTCCTTATGTTTTGGACAGCCGTCTGTGCATGGGCCAGTCGATGATGCTCCGCCTCAGGCCGACACGCGAACGCCAAACCAACCAAAGAACGACGCGAGGTCACTCACGCGTGCGAGAAATCGTGTGGCTACGCTTGAACAAGAGCTCCGGAATGCCCAAACTGAGTTAGAACTGCTACGGTCCAAGCCTAGCTTTGCCACTCAACGCGAGGAGTATGTGCTAGGCGAAATGGACTGTATAAACCATCAACTTCAAGGTAAGCACAATGCTCCCGTTTGTAGTAGGAAAGATCCAATCTCCTTTTTGTGCCGTAATCGACGAGACCGGTCCTTTTGCAGCTTTTGTGCCAGACTTCGCGCAAGAGGAGAAGAGAGTCAATCGATGACTGAAGATGCTGTTGAAGTGCCCACTACTGGCGTGCAACACTTCAACTTAGACAAGGTGCATGCTCGTACCCTTGTCACTTTGAAGGAACGAGTGTGGCGAAACGCCCAGTTACTCGAGATTTGCAGGCAAATTCTAGCACCACTCAACTTTGCACTCTTCCCCGGAGGACCTCAACCCCTGGGGCTTTTTCATTTGGTTGACATCTTTCGGGTAACAGAGTCTGTCAAGGATGCCTTGATGCAGATTGCCGTTCTTGGAGCGAATGCGACCATGGCGTTTATTCGTACTCGTAAGCCATCGTAAGCGATCCTTCCTCTTGAGGCGGGTACGCTCATTTCTCAGACACAACTGTTTGAGACATCGGCTGCCGCTGAGAAATTTATTGCTAGCTGCCAAGAGCAACTGTTTGGCCCCGTAGTAGAGATGAAAGATGAGCCGACACTTTAATTTTTTCGCGTGTGTTGTAAAGCTTTGTTTTTATCGGGGAAGCCCCGAGTGTAAATGTCCATCTCTGTATATGAAGTATGATACTTTGTGTATTTATCTTTACGCGAGCCCTCGAGCATGTCGAGTGGGTTTTATGTTTATCCCAGCCCCCGAGTATATCGAGTGGGGTTTTATGTTTATCCCAGCCCCCGAGTATATCGAGTGGGTTTTATGTTTGTCCCAGCCCCCGAGTATATCGAGTGGGGTTTATGTTTGTCCCAGCCCCCGAGTATATCGAGTGGGGTTTATGTTTTACCCTAGCCCACGAGTATTTCGAGTGGGGTTTATGTTTGTACTTATAAGTTATACTTTTATGAGTATGTTTATGTGCTTTCAGTTTGTAGAGGATATATATGAAGAATATGGAGGAACACATGCTTTTTATTCCCACTTTTGGTGTTCGACCAGCAGGCCGCCTCATTAAAAACCTTCCAGTCCCCTTAGGTACCCTGGTAAGGGAAAGAGTGCGTCTGAAACCTGCTGGTTCTTCCGACATATCGAGTTATTACATATGAGACTAGGAGACCTATGCGTAGAACCGACGCAAGTGCGCCACGTTCCATGGATTCGATACTTCTTCTCCGGTCTTGGCATCCTTCAGTCGATAGGCTCCTCCATCGCTAATGACCTCCGTGATGATGTAAGGTCCTTCCCATGGTGATGCTAGCTTGTGAACCTTCTTTGCTTCTCTCGTAGGACCAAGTCTCCCACCATGAAGGATCTTGTACGCAATCGACGGCTGTGGTAGTTGCGGAGATCTTGCTGATAAACAGCTGTACGCGCTAAGGCCGTGTTGCGCGCTTCTTCCAATAAATCGTCTGCGTCCTCGAGTGCCTTGTTGGCATCAGTTTCCTCGTATGCTCCCACTCGCGGTGCATTAAACTTGACATCGGAAGGTAACACTGCTTCTAAGCCATAGACCATGAAGAACGGTGTGTATTGAGTGGAAGCGTTTGGTGTAGTTCGCAGGCTCCATAGCACTGCTGGGAGCTTTCAACCCATGCACCCGCAACTCTTTTGAGTGGAACCAACAGTCTCTTCTTAATGCCACTGCACACGAGTCCATTGACCTTTTCGACTTGCCCGTTTGTCTGCGGATGTGCCACCGAGGCGTAGTTTAACTTGACGCCCTGTTCCTTGCAGAAGGACTGAAACTCTTCTGATGTGAAGTTGGTACCATTGTCGGTGATGATGCTGTCCATCACTCCATATCGATATATGATCGACTGGATGAAACGGACTGCCGTAGAAGATGTCGAGCTTGTGATGGGGATGGCCTCGATCCATTTTGTGAACTTGTCGACTGCCACCAGTAGGTGAGTGTGACCGCCATGAGATGACTTTTTGAGTGGCCCTACCATGTCGAGACCCCATTGGGCAAAAGGCCATGCCAATGGTATGGTTTTGAGTGCTGATGCGGGTGCGTGTGGCCTAGACGCGAACTTCTGGCACCCGATGCATCTTCTGACAATATCTTCTGCGTCCCTTAACGCTGTTGGCCAGTAAAACCCTGCTCGGAAGGCTTTGGCTATGAGAGATCGACTGCCGGCATGATGCCCACAGGTACCTGCATGAATATCTCGAAGGAGATCTTTGCCATCCTCGAATGCAATGCATCGTTGGAACATACCTGAAGTGCTGCGTTTGTACAACTCACCGTTAATGATGGTGTATGATTTTGCTCGTCGAGTGACGCGTCTGGCCTCGTTTATGTCGTCTGGTAGTTCATTGCGAAGCATGTATGCAAGGAAAGGTTGAGTCCATGTAGGCTCAATGAGTTGTACCTCAATTGGAGGGTCTCCTGTGCTTGGTGTGTTAACTTTGTCCGTGGCTGGTGCTGGCGCGGATGGTCGTTTGTCGATTGACCTATGCTCGATCCTCTCGAAGAACACACCCGGTGGTATTGGTGCTTTTGTGGATGCGATGTTTGCCAGCTTGTCCGCCTCCTCGTTGCTTTCTCTTCCTATGTGCCTCAACTCGCATCCCTCGAAGCTTCCTTCCATTATGTTGTAGAGGTCATGATATAGGGTCATGTTGTCTGCGATTGCATCGCAGACCTTCATTGTTTGCTGCACAACCAATTTAGAGTCGCCGTAAATCATTAGTCGAGTGCATCCCATAGCTTTCGCCATGCGCATGCCATGAATTAATGCCTCGTATTCTGCCTCGTTGTTTGATGGGAACTCGAAGCCCATTTGCAAGACGTAGCGGAGCTTGTCTCCCTTTGGTGAGATGAGTACGACTCCTGCTCCTGCTCCTTCATTCTTCTTGGACCCATCGAAGTACATTGTCCATGAGTTGGATACGTCAGGTACTCCTGGTAGCTGAGCTTCAATCCACTCAGTGTGAAAGTCTGGTAAGACTTGAGATTTGATGGCCTTCAGGTGCTCGTACTTGATACCAAGTGGTCCTAGCTCGATGAGCCATTTTGCTACTCGCCCTGTCGCGTTGGGGTTTGTGAGAACATCCCCGATTGCCGATTTGTTGACCACAGTTATCGGGTGCTCAGAGAAGTAGTGTGCCAATTTTCTGGACGTCATGAATACGGCGTATGCCAGTTTCTGATATTGCGGGTACTGCTGTTTGGACTGAGAGAGAACTTCACTTACATAGTAGACTGGTCTCTGTATCCTTTGGCTATGCCCCTCCTCCATGCGATCGACTACCAATACTGTGCTGACCACCCGATTGGTGGCTGAGACGTAAAGGTAGAGTGGCTCCTTCTTCTTAGGTGCTACCAGGATCGGGGGGCTTGTGAGCATCTTTTTGAGGTCCTTAAGAGCTGCTTCCGCTTCATCCGTCCACTCGAACTTGTCTGCTTTCTTCATCAGTTTGTAGAACGGGAGTGCTCTTTCACCTAGCTTGCTGATGAACCTGCTTAGCGGTGCTACTCGACCAGACAGTTGTTGCACTTCGTGAAGCTTGGTGGGTCTCTTCATTGTGATGATGGCCTGAATCTTTTCAGGATCCGCTTCTATTCCTCGCGCGAACACCAAGTAACCCAAAAGTTGACCAGCTGGAACACCAAAAGTGCACTTCTTTGGGTTAAGCTTGATGTTGTATCGATTGAGGTTATTGAATGTTTCCTGGAGATCTTTAATCAAGGTGTCTTCGTTCTGAGTTTTAACAACAATATCGTCGATGTAGACCTGAACATTTTTCCCGATTTGTTCCTGGAGACAGTTTTGCATCATGCGCTGGTATGTTGCACCCGCGTTCTTGAGCCCAAATGGCATTGTCGTGTAGCAGAAGACCCCGAGTGGAGTTATGAACGCTGTTTTCTCCTCATCTTCTTCTTTCATCCGAATTTGGTGGTATCCGGAGTATGCATCCAAAAATGATAGTCGAGCGCAACCTGCCGTCGAGTCGATGATCTGATCGATTCGTGCAATGGGAAGTGATCCTTTGGACAACATTTATTCAGAGAAGTGAAATCCACACACATCCGCTTTGTATCTGAGTTCTTTTTATCGACTAAAACTGGATTGGCTATCCAGTCTGCTTTCTTGAGCTCTCGGATGAATTTGGCAGCACGCAATCTGTCAACCTCTGCTTCGATTGCATCCCTCTTCGGATCAGAGACACGGCGCATAGTTTGCTTGACTGGCTTAAAACCTGGCTTAATTTGTAGAGAGTGCTCGGCAAATTCCCTGGGAACACCTGGCATGTCTGATGGAGACCATGCAAATATTTCCCAGTTCTCACGAAGGAATTTGACGAGCGCGCTTTCCTATGCGTCGGTGAGACTTGACGACACATTGACTGTCTTGGAGGGGTCAGTCGGATGCACCTGGTGCTTTCGTGTGTCGTTTGTGGCATTGAACTCTCTATCGGTTGCCAATCTCTTGTGCTCTGGCAGAAGTGTGCGATCGTTGGAGATTTCGAGGTCGGCGAGTGCCTTTTCCATCCCGTACATCTCAGAGATTTTGCTAAATTCACGATCACATGAATCTGACCTTTGGAAATTGCCGTTGACTGCGATGACTCCCTTTGGTCCTGGCATCTTGAGCTTGAGGTAAGCATAGTGTGGGACGGCCATGAATCGGGCGAACATCGGGCGCCCAAGTATAGCATGGTATTGTGACTTCCAGTCGACGACCTCGAACTCAATCGACTCGGTTCTGAAATGCTCTGGGTCCCCGAACGTAACGTCGAGTTGTATCGTACCTTGCGGGTGTACTGCCCTGCCTGGGACGATACCGTGGAAGGTATTTGTGGATTTTGGCAGATTGTCGACTGATTTTTTCATCCTACGCAGAGTATCTGTAAAGATTATGTTGAGGCCGCTGCCCCCATCCATGAAGACCTTGATCATGGCGTAGTTGCCAATTTGAGCGTCGAGTACCAGAGCTGCGTGTCCTGGTCGATAGACCGCAGGCGGGTGATCCTCTCGATTGAAGATGATTGGAACCTCCGACCCTTTCAAAAATTCTGGGACAGCTGGGGGTGCCATGACTGCCATATTGACGTGTCGCGTGTGTAACTTCTGCTCTCTATTGGACGATCGTCCTTTTTGGATCATATTCATTTGTCCTCGAGTGACGGGGTACTGTTGCTCTTCCATCTGGGGTACTTGGTGTACGGCTGCTGCCATTTGTGCTCCTGCATTAGGTTGTGCCGGTACCATATATACTGGTGCTGGTTGTACTTGCTGTGGTGCTTGGTATGCCTGTACAGGCTGTGCTTGCGGTGGAGCGGAGTATACTTGAGTATGATGTACCTGCTGTGGCGCGGAGTATACCTGTGCTTGCTGTACCTGTTGCGGAGCGGAGTATATCTGCCCTTGTGGTGCTTGCGCCTGGATTGCTGCGACTGGCTGAACCTGCGTCAGCTGTGGTGGTGCGCGTCCTTCTTTTTGCAGTCGCAGCACATACTCGATCGCCAGTTGATCGAACTCCCTGCATTTTTTCAGTGAATGATCGGAGCGTAGTCTGCCATCGTCTCCTTTGTAAAGATGAAATATGCAGTGATCGTCCATCCTTTCCTCGACTGAACGCTCTGGCTCTTTCTCCGTTCGCCTACGCCATTCAGGTCTCTTGTAGCCATCGCGGTTGTCACGTCCTCGGTAACTGTCACGACGATCATCTGTACGGTGATCTCGACTGTCCCGACGGTCACCTGTGCGGTGCTCTCGATTGTCGCGACTGTCATCGGGACGTTTGTCAGTTTGGTCACGATTGTCTCGCGGCTGAGCGAATCCTGCTCCCACGAAGCTTGGCTTGTCATCATCGTAGTAACGATTTTTGCGCTTGCGCCTCCGGTCATCTCTGTAGCTATCTCTGCGGTCTCGACTACCGCCATCTCGATTATCATGTGAAGACGCGGGTCGACTGCCTCGCATGGAGTCTTCTCCGTTTGCCCACTTGGTTGCGATTGCCATAAGCGCTGCCATTGTCTTTGGATCTTCTCGGCCAAGCATCTCCCTAAAGTCTTCCCTCCATAATCCTTCCTTAAAGGCGTCGATTGCCCTATCTACTGACACGCTACCTATCGCGTTGCGGATGGCGGTCCATCGTCGTATATAAGATCGCAGCGATTCATCTGCCCTTTGCCTGCACGCTTTAAGTTCTTCAAAGGTCTTGGGTCTATCGCACAGAGGTCCGAAGTATCTGACGAAATCATAGCGGAATTGTTCCCACGAGTCGTAATATGACTCGGGTAGCGATTTAAGCCAATCGCGAGCTGCTCCCTCCATCATGAGCTTTATGTACTGCATCGCTGTAGTTGTTGTGTCGCGTTGGCAACCGACGGCCAGTCTGTAATCCTCTAGCCAACCCAAAGGTTCCTGCTTGCAGTTGAATTTTGGCGTGGTTGCTAGCGAGAATTTCTTGGGCATGCGAGCCTCTCGAATCCGTCGAGTAAAGCATAGTGCTCCGCACGGCCCTATGTCAGCCCCTGAGTCGGAGCTGCTGCTGTATGATCTTCTAGGACGGCTCCGGCGATGACGTGAACTTTTTCGACTGCTCCTTCCCCTAGGACTTCGACTGCGGCGATCCCGTTCTGTACTTCTTATGGGAGTTGCCTGCATAGGCTGTATGGCTTTGGTCGCGATTGCCAACTGTTTGTACAGCTGAAGGTGATGATCTCTCTTTGGGTCCCCTACCGGTGGTTCTGTTGTTCTGAGATAATTGCCCAGTGTCATCAGCGCCCCGACTGGTTCGGTTGGTATGATAATTCCTTCTTTATCCACAGCCATGAAAGCTGGGTCCAGGTTTCGGGTGATCGCTGCGCGGTCTGCGTCTCCGATGTTGAGCCTCGTCCTGTTTGCAGGGTCATTCCTTCCGGTGGAACTCATGGAGAGCGCCCTTCGCCTAGCACTTGATATGCTTGCCTGCTTTCTGCGCTCCTCGAGTGTCGCCCTGTAATTGTTTAGATGAATATTCTCTTGCCAGTTGAAGTATGCATAAGTCATCTGTTCCTCCGGGGTTGCATCGACTGGCATCATCGCGCAATCTTTTATGACTTGATCTACTTTTGCTGCTATCTCCGCTGTAATGGTCAAGGTGGTTTTCCCACCTGGCATGGTGACTGTGCATGGGAATTGCGTAGGTCGGCGGCATGCTGCGGCTGCTGACGTTTCTGCAGTGCTTGCGGTGTACACCTGATAAGGTATTATCTGATCGGCTGTCCACATGCTATTGACGCGCACCATGGATTCAGCATCATCATCCAAGCTCATATCAGAGTTACTCTGTTTGCTGGGGTTTTTGTCGCAGTCGAGCGGATTTTCGAGTGTTCTGTCCAAGCTTTCAGCATTGCCGGTGAATATCTCGTGGCTGGCACGGACTTCTGGGCCGTTGAGGTCGGCTAGATAGATGCTGTCGTCAAGGTTCTCCTTGCTTTCCATGATGTCTTCGCAGTCCAATATGCCTTCGAGTGACTCAGCCGAGTTGTTTGGGCGATACGCAGATTCAAGTTCACTTAGCCCGAAGGTTCTGGCTACTGCGTCGCGGAACTCTTGGTCGTCCATGGATGTTGCAGAGTCACTAGGTGTCTGGATCGGTACGATTTGTGATGATGTCGCTGCCAAGATTGATGGTGTCGTGGACGCGGTTGATAGGCTGTCGAGTATTTCCATGTCGACTGGATCTAGAAAAAATTGAAATCTCCGACCGTAACGTCCAAACCTGATTCCAGACCGGCGAAGGCTTTCTGAGCTTCAATCGAGTGTGGTTTGAGTCTCCTTGGAGAAGTTGGCGAGTGTTCGCCTTTTGAGTTGGTCCCAGTCGATGCTGTCGGCGAGTTGCCGTTTGAGGTCATGATCGGCGACTTGCCGTTTGATGAGGTGATCGGTGATTTACCGTGTGCGGGGAGGTCGTCGAGTGACCACCTGATGATGAAACCGGTGAGGCCGTGAATCTAGCACTACCTTTTCCCACAGACGGCGCCAATTGACGAGGGGTGTCCTCGGCAAATCCCATGGTTAGGTACCTAGGGTTGATTATGTGGTAGAGAACGCGTAGTACTGGTGGACACGACGGCTGACAAGCGGGAGTTTACCCAGGTTCGGGGCCCTCGAGTGAGGTAAAACCCTTACTCCTGCCTGTCTGGATTTGATCTTGTGAATATGCGGTTACAGGGGTCCGGCGAGTTGTTGCTCTCGTCGGGATTGTGGTGGCTATGAATTGCTTGACCTTGATCGGTTACCCTCCTAGCCTTTATATAGTAGGTCAGGTCCTGGATACGTAACCGACTAGGTTTACATATATGGAAAGTATCAACCGACTATGATCTAATCTAACTTGGAAACTTCTCTTCGTCTGACGCCTTTCTTCATGGGCTTCTTTTATCTTGGGCCTCTCTTGGGCTTCACGTGCACCAGATACCCTCACGCATAGGTACCCGAAGGGTATATCCTCGTCAGAGCCGTTGCAGAATCCTTTCGACGTCGAGGCCGAGGTCGTGAAACACCGACTATTAATGTATAGTTTTGTTTTGTTTAGTTGTCAAATTTCTTCGTATTTTGTGAATAAACTGTCAAGTTTTAATAAACCTATCAAATTTGAATGAACTCCGCCCTATTCCATCGTTTAATTGCCTTTTGAAAATAAAGAAGTGTCGGTGGACACACCGCTCCTAATCATGTCGGCGCTTCTGTGCGGCACCGGCATACGCAGACGCTCTCAGGTGGTCGAGATGGTCTAACTTGGTAAAAAAACAAAAGTAAGTGACACATATTATAGTGTGGACCGAGTCGACCACCCTTGAATTCCATTTACACTGCGTTTGGTTGCAGGGAATTGGAGCAGGGAATTGAACTGGACACCAATTCCAAATCCGAGATGGAAATGAATTGGCTTCTAATTCAATTCCACTGTTTGGATGTGTTTGGAAATTCCCCGTCGGCGTTCACCTGGCGCCGGCGAGCGAGAGGCAGGAGCGGGCTGACCGCGCGCAGAGGCGTCGTCGTCTCCCTCCCATCGCGCAGGAGGCGCCTTCGTTCCCTCCCGTGCGGGGGCGGCGGGAGAGGAGAGCTCGGGAGGAGGGAGGGATTCCTCGGCCGTCGCCGCCGCCACCGCCGTCTCCCTGGGGCCCCGCCGGAACGGCTCGCCGCTGGCCTGGAAGCGCCGCTCCTCCCCGCCCTCCGCGCCGGGTGCCGCCTCTCGCTGACCTCCTTCCGCCGGCGCGGTGTCCTCGACCGGCGGTGGCGTGACCTTTCTCCACCGGCGCGGCTCCCTCCGCGAGCACGCCTCTGCCCTGCGCGGATCCCGGCCGCGTGTATGGCGCCGGTGTGGTTCGCCGGCCGGCGGCACGCAGGGATGCCGGATGCGCGGGCTGTAGAGACCGACGGCGGAGCGGGGCGGATTCCGGCCGTCGTCCCCTGCGCGCGGTGGCTCTCTGGCCTGGAGGAGCTCCTCTCGACGCGGCTCCATCCCCCACGGCCACGAGCAGGGGGCACCGGAGATGCGGTGGAGGGAGCAGGCTATCTGGCGCCGGTGGGGAGGAAGGAGAGACGGGAGGGAGACGAGGACGCCTCTGCGGTCAGTTTCCCAGCGATTCCGAGCTGGTGAGCTGGGAATGTTTTGCGGTCAGTTTGTACATGAGGATTCCGCCGCGGAATCTCGGACCGTTTCCACGAGAGGATTCCCAAGCCACCCCAAACAGCGGAATCGGTGGAATCGACCCCAATTCCAATTCCCTGCCCCAATTCCCTGCAACCAAACGCAGTGTTAGACACTAGGTACGCAAGACAAAATGGCCTCATTTCCTGGCGTGGTCATACTTTGACTTGACACGCACGTAGGCAGAGCAGCTTATCATTGGTAGTAAACGTGCCTGATCCGCTGTCCATTTCCCTGAACACAGATCTTAAAGCGTCCTCGCCGCCCTTTCCGCGCACCCTGCCGCTGCCGGCCGGCCGACTGGAACCCCCGGGCCTGGGTCCTAGTACTACAGTAAGGGCGTGTTTGGTAGGTCGGGTGAACCCAGAAATTCTCCACTCGCCTCACGTTTTGCTGTTTGGTAGGTCGGGTCTGTTGGGCAGTGCTCGACTCATGCGAAAAGGCCGCTCAGCCCTGCCAAGTTGAGAAGCTCGATTCGAGTTTCTCAACTCAGCCCTGCCCAGTCCGTCCTGCGCGTGCGGCTCAACCCTCAGGGTCACGACCCCACGCTTATCATTTCCACCACGCACTTGTAGCGCACGTCCCGACCTCTCCTCTCGCGACCAACCTCTCCTTTCGCGACCTAACTCCATCTCCGGCAACCGACCAACCAAGCCGACGAGAGAGCAGACCACCGGAAACGGAGCATCAACGCCGCCTCCTGGCCTCGTCCATCGCGTCCTGGCGTAGTGGCTTCGGCTCGCGGCGGGAAACCTAGCCGTCCTGGCGGTGGCGGGTCAAGGCGGAAGTATGCGGCTCGCGGCGGCTCACGGTGGTGGCTTGTGGCCGAGCCACGCTGCGTGTGGCAGTGGAGGCTCGCCCGCCGGTGGCGGGCGACGTGTGGCGGCGTCGGCGCCGGAGCCCGAGCTCCAGGACTTGATTGCTTTTCCGGTTTTGTAAACAGGGACCTAACTGCATTTTTTCATTTTAACTAGGGACCTGATTGCTTTTTTATAATGGCTGACCTAGCTCATGGCATACGGGCCACCAAACACGACTTCAGCTGAGCTGTGCTCTGCTCGCACGACCTACCAAACAACATAATAAAACCAGAGTTTACACATAGTTAGACTCATCCCGTATGAGGTGAGATAGCACACCCGGGCTACCAAACATACCCTAAATCCCCAAATCGAACATACTCGATCCAAATTTTATCTGCTCGATCCACATTCTCTCTCACCGCACCACGCGCCCGCACCGAAGAGCCGCCGCCGCCGCCGCCGTGATGACGGAGCCCGCCGCGACGGGGTCCGCCGGCATCCCGTTCGGGCCGGCGGAGAAGAGGGAGCTGCATATCCGGCAGGTCTGGGCGGACAACCTCAACGCGGAATTTCACACCATGCAGTACGCAGCACTCTATTTCCCCTACATCTCCATGGACACGGAGTTCCCTGGCGTCGTCATCAAGCCCTTCTCTACCAAGGAGCATTACCAGCTCACCGCGGAGGAGCAGTACGCCGCCATCAAGGCGAACGTGGACGAGCTCCACCTCATCCAGCTCGGCCTCGCCTTCGCTGCGTCCCCCAACTCGCCGCCCGCCTTCGCCTTCCAGATCAACCTCCGAGAGTTCGACAAGCGCGTGCACCCACACAACAAGGACTCCATTGAGCTCCTCACCAAGCATGGCATCAACTTCGCGGCGCACCGCTCCCACGGCGTCGACGCGCGCGTCTTGGGGAAGCTCCTCGTGTCCTCCGGCCTCTTCCGCCCGAAAAGGGGCCCATCACCTGGGTGACCTTCAGCGCCGGCTACGACTTGGCTTACGTGGTGAAGCTCCTCACGGGGAGCGAGCTGCCGGAGACACTACAAGAATTCCTCAACCTTGTGCACCATTTCTTCGGCGACAACCTCTACGATGTCAAGCACATGCTCGGGTGCTGCTCGATGATCCGCGGCCGCAGCCTGGAAAAGGCGTCGGTGGAGCTGGGCGTGGTGCGCGACGCCGGAATGTCGCACCAGGCGGCCTCCGACAGCGCTGTGACCTGGGACACATTCCGCGGCATCCGGGATGTGCACTTCAGCGAGCGGGCGATGCAGGGGTTCGTGGGAATGGTCCACAACCTTGGCCCTCTACCTCATCGTCGCCTCTACCAACCCCAGCTACAGCTACAGAGACGGTAAGCGAAACAGCCGCAGTTGCCCCGGTATGAGAAACCTGAGAGCCGAGTAACAACATTGTTCATTGTTCTTGGCATCCAGCGATGGCTCTGGAGTCAGGATTACAGCTCCGCCGAGTCTATTGCGCTCCAGCGAAGAGGAGGAGCGAGGCGCCATCTCCGGCGAGCGCAGCGGCGGCGAGATGGTAAGATCTTCGATCCCTGTGATTTGTTGACCGTGGGGTGGTCTCAGCCTGCGCGCCCGGCTAGATCTTAGGGTTCTTAGTTGCTTCTAGTGGAGCAGCTAATCTGCTCGCCCTAACTGGATTGCTGATAGCCCGTGCTGATCTCTTGGCCGATTCAGTTGGTGTTACTGATCTTGCTTGTTGTCATGTATTGGTAGAGCGGTCAGTTGATGGTTACTTAGTGTTCGTTGAGTCCAATCGACTGATGTAAAGATGCAATGTTACATCTTGCATCTCAGAGTATCATTTTGTTGTTACAATGACTACAGTAGTTGCATTTCTGCTACTCCTTCATGTGACACTTCTTCAGGAAATTAGCTCTTCACTTGACTCCTTTCGGATGAAGTATACACTATTACCAGAATTAAATGACATGCAAGCTGAATTCGGTGCAAAGTCTAAATTAATTAGGTCGTTAGGTGCATATCTTCAAAATATTGCTGTTGGTGCAAGAGGAAGTAAACGTTTTAGGCATTATATGTAACATGAGAATTTGTCCCGAAGGATGCATAAAATGTAGGATTTCATGTGTAATTCATGCGCTTAAAATTTCTTAACTCTATCCATGACCTCGACTAGTATTGTTGTGTTGGTCTACTAGAGTACCATCTGATGGAACCAAGATTTTTCTTGCTAGGCTGACCATGATCCAGAGTTGGAAGCCATCAGGCAGAGGCGGATGCAAGAGCTAATGGGACAGCATGGTGCCAGTGCGGTAAGTTACTGAAGTGCATGGTGAAAGTTGAATGTACAGACAGTGTGAATTCTTTTCTTGATTGGTGCTACTGGTGTTGGTTGGTAGAGGTAGCGTATGTAATGCTTGCTTGCAGTATAGACAGCAATGATTATTGTGGAATTCTTGTGATTTTCATGCTCGGTGATTTTTGAACGTGGGAGAGTTTTTTCAGCATGAAGATTATGTATAGTTTCGAGCCTCACTATGTCTTCTGGCGAGTTGGTCGTCTAGGAATGTACGGACAGTGTGCACTCTTTTCTTGACTGACTGACTGGAATGTATTAACTTTATTGGCAGGCAAATCCACAAAATGCAGGGCAAGAGAAGGCCCAGGAAGAAGCAAAGCAGTATGGTTATCTGATCCACAATCTTCCCATGATTCTGTTATCATTTGTCTCAAGTCATGTCTTGTGAAGCTGTAGAAAACGGTGAGCTAACTTTGTATCTCGCTCTCAACCAGAGAAGCTGAGGAACGCCGAAAGATGCTGCTTGCACAGATACTGTCTCCTGAAGCTAGAGAAAGGCGTAAGTTCTTTCTAAATGCGAATTCTGTTTATATGTGTTGACTTCCATTATTTACAGTTTAATAATATGAGCTGACTATGTGCTTTTCTTAACAAGTTAGATCCCTTAATACTCTAAACAATATGTATACCTTTATGAGTTCAGAAAAAATCGTGTAGCTCTGTAAGTAGTTTGGTATAAATGTTCGACATAGAGATAATGCTAGGATTGAAAATAATCATAAGTCTGCTCGTTAAGTGTCAGAATTGGAGGAAAACTGAAATCTAATACATCTGTACTCTGTAAAATTGGCAGTCTCCCGCATAGCTTTGGTCAAGCCTGATAAAGCAAGAGGGGTGGAGGATGATCTGCTGGAAGCTGGACTAACCGGTGGAATATCTGAAAAGGTAATAAATATGTGGCACATTCCATATTTTGTGCCAGTCGATTAGGCTTAACTTGCTTGTAATACCGTTGCATTTTCTGGTCTGTAGGTGTCGGAAGAAAGGCTTACTTCACTTCTGGAGCAAATCAACATCCACACAAGCAAACAAACAAGTGACGGTATGTAAACGTGGTGGCTTCTGTCTGTTCTTAACACAACATACTTGCATAAAAACAGTCACCTCATTACGGAACCTACTTTGCTTCCAATAGCGGGTTTAGGTCAGGTTCATTAAAATCTGGTCTATTCCGAGGTAGAACGTTCCCCACATTCTTGATTCTTGCGGTGCAACAGATGAGAAGATATTTTAAAACAATCTTTTTTTATCCCTTTATCGAGTCCATTTCATGTTAATTCTGGTATATGGTTAAACAATCCACTACCTTGCAGTCTCTTTGACCCCCCTCTTTACTGGGTGTATTTTCATGCTAACTCCAGTATGGTTAACAGATTCAGAGGCGTCGCAGCGTCCTTGACGACAATAGGTAGTTGGAAAGCTCAGATAACATGATGGAGCGAATGGGTGTGGCAGGCATTGCTTTGATTCGACAGCCGACAACGTACTGAACTGTTTTGATTGGTTGGCTGCATGTATGATCCGGATTGGGGTTTCCATTGGTAACTGTCGAAGTGTTGCATCAGTCGCTTCTACCCTTGAATGAAACTCTAATTGTGGTAATTGTAATCCAGTATTCTTATTATTTTGTTGTACGCTCGCCTTGGTTGGGTGGTTTGTTCAGGACCTTGCTAACTACCGGTGTGAAATTAGCATTTGGTTTGTAGAATTGGTATCGCCGAAATTGTGGTACAAAGCCTTCTATGTTGGCTGGGACTGTTCCATCTAGGATGAATCTTACATGTACGAGCTTTTCAGGTGCGATTTTCCTAATTTTGTAACCAACCCACGAGTCAACAAATGGGCTGGACAAAGCACATAGAGTCGTGGTCAATTTGTGAGAGAACACAGCGGAAGAAGAAAAATAACAGACCGTGCATACATTGGCGTTATGATGTTAAAGTTTATTGAAAATGTAAAATAATGTTCTGTAAAATCAACTTTCAGAATTTACTATCTAAATCTGACTGGTTCTACGTAAGAATTAAAACTTATATGAAAAAACCTAATTTTTCTTGGTAAATATTCTAGGAGTGTTCTATATTATTTGGAAGAATTTTTATAGCATTACTCTCCAGGCATGTCGATATTTTAGTAAATCTTAACTCAAAATTCAAAGTTCCGAAAATTTAAAATCATATCGAAGTATCAAATACATTGAGGTATGGATGAAAAGTTTGGAAGAAATTTACTTTTAAAGGAGAGGAAAAGCAAGGGGAGGGGTAATGCCAACTATGGTGATTTGTAGCTACCGTCTATTTTTTTTTCCTAAACCCGGTAAGAATATGGGAAGCAACACCAGCTGATTTTATCAAAATAAACCGTGATGCTTCCTTCCAAGATGAGACAATATCTAAAGAGTGGGTCCGATGTGTCCCGTTACAAATGTTGGCTGATCCCTTGCATGCTGAAGCATGTGTAGTTAGAGTATTTTTAGACCCTTTTAGCAAATTAATCACAAATCTGGCTTTTTTATGAAATTATTACCCAAATCTGGCCTCTGGGCTCGGCGTCAAATGGGCGGGCGCAGAATTTGTGCAGCTCGACGCCAAGATGGGCCAATTCCGAACCGGGTCGGCGTTAACCTATTTGGCGCCGAGCTGCACAAATTTGGTGCCGGCCCATTTGACGCCGAGCACAGGGGCTAGATTGGGCAATAGTTTCATAAAAAGCCAAATGTATGGTTAGTTTAGTCTAAAGGCCATTTTTGGCAAAAAAAAATCCTAATTAGATGACTAACCAAATGGGTATGGGCCGGTGGGGAAGGTGTTTTTTTGGAGAATGACTGTCTAAACCTGAAGCAAGTCAAGACCACGACAGATTACTCCTCTTCTACCATTGCCAATATGATTGCAAACATTTTTTCAAGGATATAACATGATTGCAAATATTAAGTAAAGACTACACAAGAATATCATAGAACTAAGTTGCGTATGTCCCGAGAATGTGTTAAACAGCCCACGATGAGCTGGCCACGTTGCGCGTACGTGGGGCTCACGCAAACCATGCTATATGGAGGAAGAACTTTCCTACTGTTGTTGCCCTTGTTCAACGACTATGTCTTGTCTTTATGAAGTACCAGTGTTCCATGTAAAAAAATCCACTAGATTCGAAACAGATTAAGAGCAAATGATGGTACATGCTCGCCACTACAGGAATGGCACAAAACGCTGACGGCCGTTTTGTACGCCGACGGCCACATGTCGGGCCCGTCGGTGTACGGGCCGAGCTAGGGCAGCCGCGCCATAGGCCGTCGGCGTATAAAGAGTCGTCGGTGTATCCATCCCGGCCCCGACGGCAGTCGTCGGCGTATCGGAGGCTGTAGGCGCATAAATAGCCGCCGTGATGGACCGTCCAGCTGCGTGTATACGCACTGCCGTCGGCGTACGCGTGTACTTATACGCTGACGGCCGCCGTCGGCGTATAGATGTACCTTTATTTATATATTTCTCTATATAATATTAATTTATTTATTTATCTATATAACATTTAATATAGTTATAATTTATATATAAATTGGACCTATAATTTCCCTTCCAATTTCGGTATCCCATCCGCATTAAATAATGGTTTGAGTTTTATGGAACCTAACTCCCGTTTCGGACGAACGGGATGGAATAATGTGTTTATTTGGGTTAGACTTTGGTTTCCCACCTTCCTATGGCCTAACCTAACACAACCAAGCCAAAAAGTCCACCGTCCTACCCACTTTCGACGGAGTTCACGGGGTAGACCAAAACGTTAGGGTTTTTCCAGCGGATTCGGGGTTTTGCCGAATCGGGGCATCAGAGCGTCGGAACCCTACCAAAACCTAGTTTGTGCCATACCATATGTATACAAGAGTGTTTTGTGTCTTAAATGTCCATTATCCTACTCCGGGGTGTGACCGCCTTCACCGACTTCACTTTCTCTCTAGTGAATTTCTGCACTTAGAGGTGAGAACTCCCATTTCGGACGAACGGGATGGAATATTGTGTTTATTTGGGTTAGATTTTGGTTTCCCACCTTCTATGGCCTAACCTAACACAACCAAGCCAAAACCGATGCTATTCGCCACCTTCCATCTATGATTAGGAAACAAGATATAATTTGGTTCATATATTCATATGTGGGTACATATATAGCATCTTCTCTAATCGAGGAACACCTACTAATATTTGAATACATGCCAGGTATCCTCCCTGTCATTACAATTGCAGCAGTGGTAGATGTGGTAAATGAGGCCATAATTACAACTGCCTTCCATGGTGTAACTATCATTGACACATTCATCCATTATCCGCGACCATTCACCGGTTGCGAGGTGGTACTGCGAAGGATATTGGTGATGGAGGCGTACAATGGTGTTGCTCATAATGGGAGGCATCGACCTATTTGTGCTAGTCATGCTCCTTGAAATGAGTATATCACCAATGTGGACGCCCGGACCTGTTTTGATACCGAGGAAGACAGTATTACCTCCGATGGTAGTTATTGGGGTAAATTTGCCATTGGCAAGATCAGCTAGTTTGTAAACTACTAGCTTGTCTTTATCCTCAAAACCAATCACTAGGATCTCCAGTTCACATTCTGATAGATCAAAGAAGTCTGGATGTTTGCCTATGGGACACGTGGCAATCAGTGTTGGTGGCATCAGAGAAGACGGCAACATGGCATGTTCATGGCGTGGTGGTTCGAGTTGCAGAATCTGTTGTCCGTATGTGGCGCGAGGCTCCAAGATATATAACTTTCCTTGGAATGATAGTGGCTTGCATCGGGGTGTAAGGTTCCAGGTTGATGCACTCCATTGCTTGTCCTTGGTGGTAGCAAAAAATACACACCTCATATAGTGATGCACGAGCATGACCGCCGCCGTTCCATCTGCACTCACGCTCAAGGAGGCAACGAAGTCGAGCTGCACATAACGATACCGCCCCGCATCATGAATCATCGTCCAATAGGATTGCCAGTAGGATTCTAGGAGGGGCATGAGCGGTGGGAGCTCCACGGTGTCACCGGTGAATGGGTGGAGGACCAACACCATGTCGTCGTCTCGGCGCCACAGGAGAAGAAGGCCATCGACCGACACAAGAACGCGGTGGTCAGTTACGAGCGGGAGCTGGACGCGGACAAAGGATCCGGTGGAGAGGTTGAAGAAGCCTTTCTTGCCATCGAGAGGGTGGACATCATCGCCCTCGGGAAGTATCATCCACCGGCGCGGGTGGAACCGTGGATCCATGATGCCACGCCCCAGCGGGCAGACAGTGCTGGACCGCCAGCGCGTGCACACGGCGCGAAATCGGACGTAGTCGAGCAGGTCTCCGGCCAGCACTTGCCAACCGACCAGCTGAACCAAATCCAGGGGAAGAGAAGACCACGGCGGAGGCATGTCGACGGTGATGGCCTGGGGGCAGCTGCGGTTTTCCGAGGGAGACATATGGATCGATTTGGACTGGTGGCGATCTCGACTTGCCGGCCGCGAGGAATATAAAACCGGTCGCAGGCAGCTAAGACGACTCGACTCGGTTACGAATTCACTGGATTTGGTTCGTGTGACAACCGCAATTTCTGCGTCCACTAGTCGCCCTTAATGGGTACGGCAAGTCGGGCCGACTATTTTCTCTGAGATCGAATCGAACTATTATTAGACGGGAGCGGAGATAGTATGTTGAGCTGCCCAACTTACAGGCCCATAACAACTTGCTAGAGCGAGCTTTGATTTAACAGCTCTACACTCTAATTTCCAAAACAGAAAAACAGGTCTGCACTTCCAAGTCTACTTCCCCGCCTCTCCACCCTGCTCAATCCCCGCAGTCGCAGTTCGCCGCAGTCGTTAGCCGCTTCCCGGATGACCATCTGCTTTCCAGTCCGGAAACGCAAGGATTTCGATCCGCCACTCCCATCGAGAGCACCCGCGCGCTGCAGCCACTCCCCCGACCGAACTCGATGGCAGGGACCTCGACCTGCACCACCTCCACCACCCGGCGACGCCTCCTCAGACCACTCCTCGCTGCCGGCACACAGCACCTTCTCTGGCTGGCGCCCTGCATGTCGCCCCTCTCAGTGCCCAGCTGCTCCTCTCGCCAGCGCCCAGCACACCAGTTGCCCTAGCAGGCCTGCCGTCACCCGATCACCAAATGTTAACTGAAACTTCGTGCTTCGCAGTGCATGTTAACTGAAACTTGCTACGAGCTGCAGCAGCGTTTGCATATATACAGTTCCATCTATAAGATGCTAATTTGCTAATACTAAATCTTAACTCAAATCAATATGTTCAACTACTACTACATCTATTCATTGAGGTGGAATAAATTGGTTACCCTTGTATATGGAATTGGTTCCGTCTTTGGCACGCATTGAATTATACTATGATACCATGTTTTTAATTATCATCTACCGTTTCATATTATTTTTAGCTTATTTTATACTAAAACTACCATATGTATCCTGATATTTTCTTAATAAGTTCAAACTCAACATAGCAAGTAAGCCAAAACTCCAAAAGCCCAAGAGAAGTCTCTTAGCCAGGTTTTAATAGCTTCTTCACACCACAGTTTCTCCCTATCGGAATGCATAAGCCGCGTTAAATAGGATCATACGGAAAACAATATACCTTTCAAGACACACTTCTCTAATGTAGCTGATTTGCCCAATCCATCATAGAGTACATAGTAGTTAATCATCAATTGGGACGACAATACTACAAATCGAGCAAACACATACAATCGACTTTGCCCAATCACATGTTCGATGTAGATGTCGTCGCCATCAAAATTCTGTCGGCCACCAGTTTCTGTCGTTATTGGAGCACTTGCAGGTCTACGTTGTAACCTTCTGCGCCGCAAGATACCATTGGTGATACCCTCTTCCATACTTGTGACAACCTTCACATACGTGAGGTGTGGACTACAATACTATCAAAGTACATGTTGGCTAATGACAAGTGGACGCGCCTCAGTATAGTAGTTCGTCTTGTCATGCTAATTTGGCCCTTAAGCACGCGCTAGATGTACTCCTACGTATTCTTGTGATTGAAATGATGGATATGAAGGTACATAGATTTGTAGATTTTGAACACATCGACATTGAACAGTGAAGCGTCGCCAGTTCACCAATATTTTGTACATATATTCTGCGTGCAGTATCAGTGCACGTAGGGAGCGAGGGTGATGTTCTACGATTAAGGAAAACTAGTTCGATGCCCGTGCGTTGCCACGGGTTTTCTAATTTATTTCCTATCAACGCATTTGTAAACATGATGCCCATGAACAGTGCATGATATGCGAAAACACACCCACTTTAATAAACATTTCAATGAAAATTACATCCTCAGTCTACAGATCGCTCTATTGATCGCTGACCTCTCTCCAATGGCATGACATGGATGCATACATCATCCCTCTCCTTTATCACCAGCCTCTCAACTTCACCATTGTGTCGATGTTCTGATTCTGAGTCGCCACTCTCCAACAATGCCACCACTATAATTCCACCAGCCCCTCAACTTCACCATTGTGCCGAAATTGTGATACTTCGAAGTCTCTCTCACGCACACATGCCCGCGAGCAATGTCATCCATTCTCCTTTTCGGCTGGACCCTTGGCTTCACCTCTATCACCATTGTGATGTCGTCGTGCTTCGTAGTCATGTTATAGTTTGACCTCAACGGAATCATGTTATAGTTTTCATTATGTTATCAGGAGTAACATATTTCACGAGCATGTACTCACATAACCAATGGTTGCATTTGCATATTATAGACAAAGAGGTACTTGGTACTTGTACTATTAAAATGGTTTGAAGCTCCCACTTGAACAGTTTAGCTTAGCGGTATGATAAATGAAAAATTACAAAAGTCTCTTCGCCGAGACCTTAAAATCCCAAGTAACTAAAATTCAAATTGATAGTTGAGTACCAGTGTGTTGCCACAACTATTTTCTTTCTCGCTACAACACAATTTTTATTTATGTGAAAAAATCAACAACAAAAAAGATAGCTATGACACCTAATTCTAAATACAAATATATTTTGTTTTCCTTGGTTTGTATTTCGATAAAAGCTAATTGCACTATGTACGCAGAGAAAAAAAGTTCCCTTCTACTTACGATTTGACTAAGATCTACTCGATCGTGACGCCCTTTCTCATACTACATCAGGAATGTTATTTGCAGCTTCCAAGTAAACATCCAGCAGCCTAAGTTTTATGTATGACTGAAAGCCGTTTTTTCTCAGCCAAAGGAGACTGCGTAATCCTTGTTGTAATCGCCGTTGGTGTCTGTCAAGGCGAGATGTGACCTAGCCCAATGGACGGTATCGACAGTGGTCAAGTAGTTTCAAAACGTCCACAAGTTTAGGAGAAAGGTAGCATGTGAGGAACTAAGCATAGCTACTGAGGACAATATCGCTCAGCAAACTTCACCAAAGCAAAATTTGATGCAAAATTCTTACGTTCGTGATGCTCGTTCAGCGTCTTGCGGCGTCCGAGTGATGCAGGGTCAGGTGGCATGTCTGACAGCAGCTCGGGTCGACGACCTCTATTAGCATTTTTTCGTTTACGACAAAATCCGCTTCATCATGCATAAATTAACTATTCAGAATAATAGTTTCAGTTCATGATAATTAATATGTTGTCATCCCTTGGGGCCACTGGAGCCCATTGGCTTTGTCCTAGAGAGAAGGTCGATAAGTAGGATGGCAAAGGCATACACTCGATCTTGCTGAGATCTTGTTGTGCATGAAGTACTCAGGATCCAAGCACCCAAACAACGCGAAGTCGAAGTGCACAGCTTTGGTTGGAAATCTTCTGAAATGAGGATTGTGGAGGACTTGAATTGACGTATGTGTAGATCACCGGATGCTCGTTGTTGTCCCTGTAGGGCACACACGACTCACGGACTCAGACGTACCTTAGGTGAAGCAACGCTGTATCATCGATCAAATAAAATGTCACAAATGTCCAAAACGTATTCGATAGCAATAGTCAAGACTCAGTGCGTGTAAATGTAATGTGTGACGAAATTTCGGACCTGGGGCCATGTAGTCGTAGCTCGCAGGAGCCGGCGATGCGCTGGGGCTTGGAGGAGCCGTCATACTCTTGACGGAGGACAGTACGCGGGCGAGGCCAAAGTCAGCGAGGTACAGCTCCTAGGCCAGGCCAACCAGGACGTTGATTGCCTTAATATCTCCCTGCAGGTTGGACGGCATGTCGTGGTGCGGGTAAGCCACTGGCGCGTGCCACGCCTCACGCGGTCACGCCTGGCGTGACGTCGTAGTGCGCACCCTTGACGACGCTGACGCCACCGTGGTGGAGGACCCCGCTGTTGGGCAGGAAGCTGTAGAACAGTAGACGGCTGCTGCTGCCGCCGTTGGCCGCCCACCCGAGGAGCCGTACGAAGGATCCCAGTGCAGTGATCTCGCTGTGGAAGGCCACGCCCGACCGGCGACTCACACCTTCGTTACCGCGATGATATGGGCGTTTCAACGTGTCCACCCGAAGCTCCCCGTGCCGATCACGTTCGTGGACTTCAACCCGCGGAGCAAGCCGGAGATGTCGAGCTTTTGGTACAATACGACGTGATCTCCCACGTGCTGTGGCCGCCGTGGATCCCGTGGACGACGATGCGCCAGCGTCTGCGGCGGGAGCGGCGGTGTGTGTCGCGGAGGAGATAGGTGGCGTTCCCGTGGAAAGGTAACGGCCGTAGGAGGTCGGCGCAGGTGGGGGGACCTCAGGTCCTTAGTGAGGGAGGAGGTGAGGCCGGGGAGCCTCGGCTTGTGGACGTCGCCGCTCGTGGGGTGGAGGCTGGCAATGGCAGGGGTGCTGGTTCCGTTGAGCCTGGCAGGCGGCCGCGAGAGAGAGCGTGCTGAGGGGATCGAGGATGGGGGCAAGGTATGGGAGACGGGGTCAGGGTGGGTGACAGTGACACCTACGTTATATAGGACATGCCATTGGCGGCAGCGTCGCGAGATGGGATCTGGCCGGCGGTGGTGCAGTGTGCGTAGAAGAAATAGAGCAGCCAGAGCAAAACAGATCTCCAACTAATCTGCGTTTTTCGCGAGATGAGTCACCTTTCTGTTTTTTTCCCTTTTGTAAACCGGTATCCACTTATAAGTGACAGGGCATGTAATTAATTCGAATTGTGAGGACAATTAAAGTGTGACACCATACCACGCATTCTGCTTTAATAGTAAAGATATAGCACGGATCCTATTACTGTGTCACATACCGCATATATACAAGTATTTGAGACAATGAATACTATCAACCTATCTTGATCCGGTGTACAGTACGGTAGAGACTTTCTTGCTGCTAAAAAGAAAACCGTACAGTTGAGAAATCTTGGCCGTATCGCCCATATAGAAATGTCCCAATCTTTTTGTCCCATTCAGTCTGAACTCTTCAAACACAGCTACGGATATGGTATCTCATAGTGGATGTTCTTGCACGTATCGTCATCACCCATCCATATATAACTGTGTCACTGTAAGTCTGTAACTGGCTACTGTATGCAGTACATCGACCACACGGGCAGGCCAACAGTGGCAAGAACTCAAGTATACGTCGATCGTATCCCGTCGCCACACAGAACAACTGCATCTGGCCGAATATATATACCTGACGGCCTCCACCGGCCGCACAGATTGCATTGCAGATAGGTCGAGATGGACGTTTCTTGTTTGTAGACGTACGTGCAGCAGCCAGCGCCCGTCGTCAAGGTGACAATGTCGTAGGTCTGCTTCACCGGAAGCGCTTTCGTTAGCAGTGTTGTAGGTGTGATGATGTGCTCATATCCAGGTAGGCGCCCACGCGAAGTGCACCGATGAGCCTCCGCGGTCCCGCACTTGCACCGATCAGTTTTTCTCTCCGTCGAGAAATGGCCACTTGCATTGCATGCGTTGCACCGATCAATCGCCGGAGCTTTCCGGTGGTCGCGATCGGCATGGATTTGCGACCTGGGCATGCACGGGTGCTTCCACCGTGTATATCCTAGCCGCAAAGTACTGCACCTGGACGAGTACGTGCGTGCGTGTGGGTGTGGAGCCACGGCGAGTAAACTGTTTGACGGGACGAGACGCGCAGTAGTGTTGTTGTCCTATGGCCTGGAGGCGAGCCTGCCGCCTGCCGGTGTGCCCATGTCGTCCTCCTCCTCGGCTGTTCTTACGAGACGGCGATCTCCACATTTCCCTTCCACATCAGCTATAGTGGTGCTGGTAGAGAAGCGTCCATCCTTCGCACCTGTGGGTGATCCATTACATCGGTTATATGCATTTGACAGTAACGGTTTTTAATCCGAGTTATTATCATGGAACATGACTAAGGCGGTGCTGCCACTCGCCTCTTGTCCCCCTCCCACCACCCTCACCCCCTCTTGCAGCGGCGGATCAGTGCTTCGTGGAGGGCAGCATGCCAACGACGTAGGACGGTGCGGTTGTGGTGCTCCTGCTGGGGGAGTCGAGCTCCGGGTTCCTAGTGGGTCTTAGGGTCGGGACGGGCTTGTGGGGCTATCTCGGCAACGGCAGGTGGCGTGGCGGTCTCTAGCTATTGGGCACAGAGATGGTGCTAGTGATCATGGTGCTAGTGGTCGGCCACACGGCGACGCGCTGGACCTCCACCATCCAGGCATGTCTGGTGGTGGTGGACCGACGGCGCCTCCTACGCCGCCGACGACAACAGATATTGGATCAATTCTCGTCGGCAGTGAGGCCAAAAGGTGATTCCTTCTTGTGTTTGTCCGGTCGATCTTGGGGTTGATGGTAGCGCCTGGGTGAAATCTCTGCATGACACTGCCGATGACAGCGTGTGTGGGCACCGTCACATCCTTGGAGGCATCATCATGGCCCTGCTCGTCCATTTCCGCCTCGAGCACCAAGGAAACCCTAGATCTGAATTATTAGATCGGGTAGCTTTGGGGCGAGTGTTTTTCCCTCCTTAAAGGTGGTGTCTTGGTTGTTTGCGGAGTTCCCGGTGCATCAGAAGGAGTCGATGTTGGCCTCAGAGCGTGAGCTTCATGGGCGCAATGTACACCGTTGCATGTGCTTCTTGGTGGACTCCATCACCAGTCATATCCGGCCCCGTCGTTCGCTCACGGCTTCTTAAGAGTTTACGATTGGGCGGTGCGTTGATCTGGGCCAACTTGCAGTCAAAATGACCGGTGTTTCCTTCATCGGTCGTGATGTTGTCGAGGAGCTCGGTGCAACCGTGGAAGGCGAGTACCGTCATTTGGTTGGCGTGAGTTGTGTTGTATGCCATGTGGTATGGTGTTTGTATCGTTGTGGCCCTACTTGGCGTTATACCGGCCGTCTTAGTCTTTTTCTTCCGTGTATTCTAGAAAAAAGACAACCATAGATCCTGGATGACCCAACATGCATTAAGGTAGTTTCCAGCTTTTTTTCCACCTATGCTTTCACTCTGTTCTAAATTGTCCAAATAGGATTCCAACTACGCGATGGGCTCTAGGACTCGGCGTGCCGTCTCGCCCATCCGAAGCAACACACAGAGAATTTGGCCATTCCTCGTTTCGGTGTCTCCTGGAAGAATCATCCGATTCCGCCCTTGTTTATCGATGGATACAGAAGAACGGTAGGCTGGGTAGGGACTAGGAGTACAACGGTGTGCCCGTGTTCAGTCATCTCTTGCGTCCCTTGGCCTTTATGCAAGGGAAATCAATTTAATTAATAGCCGTGCTCGCGTCGTCCCAACAACCGACTGGATCTTCGCCATTACAAACAGTGAATGGCTGGATGCCTGGATCCCAAGACTTCCGTTCTCCTATTGAGCCCGACGTTTTGAAGGAAAACGAGAAAACTCGTGCAAGGTTTCTTTACTTCGAATAGTGCGATAGTACTAGCAAATAAACGCCAATAGTGCCACCGGCCGTGTGCCAACTTAAAGTGGGCAAGGCGATGGCCAGGTAAAAAAAATGGTCATGCGCTCCACCACCCGATGCCGATATACTAGCGGCCGGCCGGGCACCGACGGAAATATGCGCCGTCGGCCGTGGTCGTTGCCGGCGACATGGTTATGATAAGCACCTGGTCATGTGCGTGCCTGCGTCTAGCTAGACAACGGAGATCATGGCTAGGATAATTGGATAAGCACCTGGTCGCCCGATGCCATCGTCCCAGCGTGGTCCAGTCCAGGTTTTCTCTCTCCCCTGAGATCTGAGACAGATCCTGCTCTTCAATCGTCTTGACCGATCTGAGACCGGGACAAATCGTCTAGATCTTCTGCCATGTTGCAGGGTGAACTCTCTCTCTCCCCCTCCCCCCCGATCGACAGCTCTCCAGCCAGGACTCGCTTTGCTTAAGCTCGTCGTTAGTATAGGGGGTGTGAACTTGCGTCCATGCCATGATTGGCGAGCTTGTGTCGTCGTCTAATGGCAGGTAGATTCGTACGTACACGAGGATCCTCGATTCATCATCTCACCGGACATGCACAAGGAGTATCCTTGCGCAAGGAGAAACATGTCACCGCGTAATATTTCTCCCAAAGCGCTCGCACCTGCATGCACTCAAGCATCTAGTTAGCGGCCAAGACTTGAGACAGACCTATATAGCCACCAGCGACCGAACAGAGAACGGTGCAATTTTCATGGTTTTCAAGGCGGTGCAACTTGCAATTGCAACTCCCAGACGCTATGACAACTGATATAGTTCCCACATATATCTATCTTGGCCCTCATCCAGGACAATCGTTGAATTCATGCGCGCGTGTTGTTACTATTAATTGTTGTTGTGCTTTGGCTTTAGGTCACCGTTCTAGGAACGATCAGGACTACCCATAAGCTGCTGTTGGGTGCATTGAACAAACAGTATTCGGCCCCTTCTTGGTCCTTCTGATACCGAAATATGTTGACTGCAATCATTTCAATCATTTGGAGATTGTCGATCGCTATACAAGTACATCAAAAATCTTCGGTGGCCCCCTTTAACGCTTGCGGCGCCTTTATCCCGGTAAGGGCGGACCCATGCAGAAAATAACCCGCTATCCACTTCTAAATAACATAGAATTCTCGCTTAGATACACGGTGTCACACACTATATCAGAGGTGAAAATATCAGGGAAATGATTTTGGACCCGGTGTCCAAGGCACCCTGGAAGCTCAACGTGGGCACGCCCTTGATCCCGGTCCCAAGCGTCTTGCCACCTGACAAGTTCACACTCTTCATGTAAACCTCGTTTCGCGCCTATCCGTTGTAAGAAAATCCTTTGGCTATGCCCTGCACAACCTGCCATGTAATGCTTTTCTCCACCAACAATACATTATTTTGTCAGACTCATGTTATTTTTTGCGGTACCTAGAAGAACTTAGAGCACCTCTTCTTTTCCTCCTTCCAAAATCGTTTCGTCGAAGCAGGTCCAACTAGCTAGTGTGCCAACGATTCCCAGTGTTGATAAGCTCCACAATATCTCCATGCCACCATCACTGCATTGTGCACCATGTATTCGCTCCACCACGGTGATTGGGTGTTCTGGCTAACCTAGAATAGCTACAACAGCTGTGAAAACCTTCTGATGCATGTTGCAGTTACCCACAACAGCGTTGAACAGAGAAGAGAGAAATACAACATATGGGAGTGAAAAGCGCAGTTAAAACTCGTAGACGCTTGGTCCACAGATAAAATTCGCACACATATCTTCTCATTCATCCAAAAGTTATGTGGAATTATTGCGCCGACCAAGTCGTTGCAGTGGTGCTTTTGTGCTACGGTTTTAGGTCACCATTCTAGAAAATTTCAAGAATACCCATAAGTTGTTGTGGGTGCATAGAAAATAGTATTCCAACTCACTTGGTCCTTATGATCATGAAATATGTTTACTCCAATCATTTTGAGATTGTCAATCACTATACAAGGTATACCGAACTCTTTGGCGGAGACCCATTTACCCCATGTGGCCACTATATAGCGGTCACCATCGTCTTGCCATATGACGAGTTTCGTCCCTTCATCAGGACCTCCTTTATGCCTAGAGGTTGTAAGTACTACCTCAATATGTGATCAGCGCCACCTTCCCAGTCATGCCCTTCTCGACAACCGGCATATTATTTCATCCGACGTGTATGCCTTTTATGAGGCTGGCGAGACCCTCGAGCACTAGCAGAAACATGGCCTTCCGTTTGGGCCATTGGTCCCGGCCGAATTACAACCCGGGACCAATGGTGCATTGATCCCGGTTCGAACTGGCGTGGCGCCCGTGGGCATTGCTCCCGGGTCGGGGGAGACCTTTGGTCCCGGTTCGTGACACGAACCGGGATCAAAGGGTTTACACCGCAGCGCACATGCACCGCAGCGCTGGGCCCCCCTGGCAGGGGACCTTTGGTCCCGGTTCGTGTTACAAACCGGGATCAAAGGGTCTCCTGTATATCATCTTCCACCCCCGAGCTCCATCTCATTTTTTAGCTCGAGTTCATCACTCATTTCTTCTCCATTTCCTCTCTCTCACTCAAGTTAATCCCCTTTTTTTTTTTGCACCATTTGTGAGGATTGAAGGCACCGCATCTATTCAAGGGTTAGCAACATCATTCTTTCCTCCGGCGTTGCAACTTTAGCTTATTCTTTGCTAGTTTAGCTCATTTCATTTTTGTAGTGCTAGCAAGGTGTTTGATGAAATGCCCAAGCTAGTGAGTTCTTTTTTATGTGCATTTTGAGCTCAAATTAATTTATTATTTGTGGATTTTAGTGTTGTCCCCGTTCTCACCGCCGTCGATAGCCCGCGTCATCCCGTCACCGGCACCACTTCGGTGAGCCTCTTTTTATCTTTTATTTTTTGAAACAGTTACTTGTATGATTTAAATGCATAGTTATTTCTTGTATAATTTCTTATGTTTTTCTATATGTATAGTGTCATGGTTTTGATATCCGTCCCGTCGGCCCTCGTCCGGTCTATGATTCAGATGTGGTATATTTTCATGATTAACTATTTGGTTCGTTTCGTGTTTATCACAATCATGCCCGACCAACTTAACATAGATAAATTTTTATCTAGGAGGTAGTTGAACCGGAAATTCCAACCGACCTTCGTTCAAGGTACCTTTGTTCTGGTGCAAATGGTTCAACCTGAAAGGCGGGGTAAACGTAGACCCAAAGTACGGAATGACTACAGTGGATCTCAAGAATCTTGGATACAACAACGAACCATTCGTCCTAGCCAAAGACGTGGCTCAGGTTTTCTATGTCAAGGACATGTCTTCCAGACCGATAAAGAGAAAATACAAGGAAGCGAATACACCATATGATGAGCCAAAACGCCACATAGTTCTTTCAGGAAAAAGAAACATCGTGGGAGTGGAGGACAAGACAGACATGTCTGAAGATTACAATAAGTTTGATGAAATCCGGCCCTTCGCAGTGAAAACTGACCCAAGCCTCTTGTTAAATGTAGAAGTTTGTCCATGGCTACGACCCAAACAGAAGAAAGTGACAGGCAGAAAGTAGAAGAAGATTGTCCATGGAGGACAAGATAAGAATGTTGGTGCTGATGTGTAATAATGTATGAAACGGACATGCTCCTTACATAAAGGTTTAATACATTCCATAGAATGCATTACATAAAAGGTTTAATACATTTGCCCGGTTCTCGCGTTCGTGGCTAGGAATGGTGGATTAGGGTTTACCCCGTCGGCGACAATATATAAAGACCTCCAGGGCAGCGCTAGGGGAAGACACGTGGCTAGGGCAGCGCTGGGGGAGGACACGTGTCGTGACCGCAAAGCCCGTCTTTAGTCCCGGTTGGTGTTACCAACCGGGACTAAAGAAGCACACGGATCGTGTGTTTCTTTCGAGCGCTTGTGAGCCGTTGGATCAGGGGTGTGTTTCTTTTGAGGGCTTGTGAGCCGTTGGATCAGGGGCGTGTTTCTAGTCCCGGGCTGTGATACAACCCGGGACTAAAGGGGCCATGACCCTATATATAGCCCCCTCCCGGGCAATCACGGCACTCATTGTAGTTCAGTTTGGTATTCAAAGCATTCGGACTCCCTGCATACGCCCAACGCTGCATTTTGATATGCGGGCACTCACGAGCCAGCGTTGGGCTGTATACAGGAGAAACCATGTGTTTTGTTCTATCTAGAAAATCCTTCAGTTCGTCGACCGAATACAAAACATTCCAGCGTCACTCGGAGAGGCATCTTTGGGCAACCAGCGGCAAGACGTCTCTGATGACCTGCGACCGTTCCAAACGATTGCAGGTCATCAGAGATGTGTTGCCGGACGGTTGTAGATCATCAGAGACGTCTTGCCGCTGCTTGGATCGAAGTGGCGCTCAAACACAAAACATTCCAGCGTCACTCGGAGAGGCATCTTTGGGCAACCAGTGGCAAGACGTCTCTGATGACCTGCGACCGTTCCAAACGGTTGCAGATCATCAGAGACGTCTTGCCGGACGGTTGTACATCATCAGAGACGTCTTACCGCTGCTTGGATCGAAGTGGCGCTCAAACCTAGGACAAGGGTGCTGCGTCGTCGAAGGGGAAGGGTGTTGCGTCGTCGAAAGGCAGGAGTGATGCGGGAGGCTGCGTCGATGGTAGATGAATTTTATTTTTCTAATTTGCAGAGGTTTCGCCGGAGAAGGTAGGCACTATAAGATTTTATATTTTATGGCTCCACCAGGTGCCGCCGTACCTCCACCTGTCGCGGAAATGTGTTGTAATTAAATTTGTATAGATTTGTTGAAGAAAAGATGTTCATGTGTTTGATTGTTTGATATTATATGTATATATCTTGTATTGCTATCATTTGATATGATTCATTCCTTTTTGTTATGAAACATCTAAAAATAAATATTGAACATTTGAATTAAATCAATAAATATAAAAGAAATAAGAAAATATATGATTTTCATAAATATTGGAACATTTAAATTAAATATAAAAGAAAAAAGAAACTTGATACAAACAATACAAAAAACATGTAAAAGAAACAGAAATAGAAATAACAATTAAATCAATAGATATAAAAGAAACAGAATAAGAAAACAGAAATAAAAACAAGGAAAAAAAAAGGAAAAAGGCCTTTCATCCCGGTTGATAAAACCAACCGGGACCAAAGGCCTGCTGGGCTTCGCGCGCAAATTTTCGCGGCCCAGACAGACCTTTGGTCCCGTTGGTGTTACCAACCGGGATGAAAGGGTCTTCCATCCCGGTTCGTGGCTGGAACCGGGATGAAAGGTCTTTTCCGCGTTGATTTGGGTGGCTTCGCCCCAAATTCCGCACAGTTTTCTTCTTCGCCTCTCCGCCTCCACGACGACGACGCCGACGCCGCCAGGCTGCTCCGCCCTCCCGTGCCGCCGCCGCCCGCCTCCTCCGGTCGTCGTGCTGCTCCGGCCGCGCCCCTCGCGTACCCGCCCCGACGCCGCGCCCTGACGCCGCGCCCCCGACCCCGCCCGGCCGCACCTCCCTGACGACGCCGCGGCCTGACCCCGCCTCGGCCGCACCTCCTCCTCTGCCGCGCCCCGACCCCGCCGCGGCCGCCTCCTCCCCTGCCTCGCCGTGCCCCTCCCCGACGCGCCCGGCCCCGGCCCTGGCTCCTCCTCTGCATCGGGCTGCCCCGCCGCCGATCCTCCCCTGCCTCGCGACCTCCTCCTCTGCATATTACAGAGGTAAGTTTTTTTTGCATAGTTTTTTTTGCATAGTTTAGATGATGCAATTTTCATAGTTTTTTTTTGCATAGTTTAGATGATGCAATTAAATTTATTAGATGCAAATTTTAGATGATTTTGTTAGATATGCAATTGTTTAGATGATGCTATAGGTTTAGGAAATATTGTGTTAGGAAATATTTTTTAGTTTTAGGAAATATTGTAGGATTTTAGTGTAGTTTGTAAATTATGCAAAATGCAAAATTGTATGAAGTGTTAGGTTAGTGTTAGGAAATTATGCAAAATTATATGAAGTGTTAGGTTAGTGTTAGGAAATTATGCAAAATGCAAAATCTAGTGTTAAAAATATGTGAGCAATTAAACTTAGCAAATTTAGGTTTGTTTTAAAAAATTAGGGTTATGCTAATGCTAGCATTGTTACAATTTTGCTAAGTAATTTGCTAAGTAATTGCTATAATTTTGCTAAGTAATTTGCTAAGTAATTTGCTATAATTTTGCTAAGTAATTGCAAATAGAAGTAATTTTGCTAAGTAATTTGCTATAATTTTGCTAAGTAATTGCTATAATTTTGCTAAGTAATTGCAAATAGAAGTAATTTTGCTAAGTAATTGCTATAATTTTGCTTTCAAATTTTCAAAGATGCAAATTTTAAGATTCATATTCTTGTTACAAAATTGATTGCAGGGACATCGAGTTACATATGGATCCAAATTTTCCGGAGCTTGACATAGAGGTTGAAGAGCAAATGGATCCACTTTATCCGGACGTCGGCGCTAGAGACGAGGAGGAGGAAGAACGTATGTGTATGCTTATAGCTGGACGTGCAGCAGCGCCTGTCGGTGACGAAGATGCTGTAAATTTAGATGACTTCAGCTCCCAATTTCTGAACGACTCCGGTGAGGGAGTTGAAGAAGGAGAAATTTGTAGAGATAATGAAGTGACCTTAAGAAACTCCGGCGAGGTATATTAAGCCTCTGTTGATCGATCACACCACATGTATTATTTGAGTTGTATTGCGTTTATTAACGAATCAATTTTTTCTTTTAGCCCTCTGGATCGAGCAAATCATCCGCATCTAAAGGGTCGAAAGGGAAGAAACGAGGCCCGTCGAAGCCGATGAAGGATGGTCAAAGGGTTATATTCGACATAGTGTCTGCTGATGGCGAACCGTTGGAACCCTTAGAGTGCCGCCGCAAATATATAAATCAATGCGGAGTTTCTGTTAGGGACTTGGTACCGATCACATTTCAAGAATGGAATAAGCCGAAGGACTTGACCAAGGCACTTACTTATGTCGACGACCACACAAAAGAGTTGCTTTGGGAGAGGATCTTGACAAAGGTCACCCTACCGCCAGATGTTGAAAACAACAAGCGGTGGAAGGATAAATTCATGGAGTGGACTTTTAAGAAGATGGCCGAACAATTCCGGACTTTTAAGAAAAATTTATGGAGCAGTTATTTAGAAGAGAAGGAAAAAGATCCAGATTATACTCCTGAATTCACTGGAGCACAAGTGAAGTTAAAAGCCCAGTGGCCCATATTTAAGAGGCAAAGAGAATCGGACGCCGCTGTGGCCCGATCGAATCAAAACAAGTTAAATGCTGCGAAGAAGATATATCACCACACTTTGGGGGCAGGTGGGTACAAGGCTGCCGTGCCTAAGTGGGAAGCCTTCGAAGCACGACTGCTTGATAACGGGATCAGGCCACAGACAAAGGACTGGCCCGATAGGTCCAAGTTTTGGTTGTTCGCATGGGGCAGGGTTGGACCCTGTGTCAGGGAAGATTGTTGCTCAGGGAAAATGGGCGGACAAAATTGTGTTTATAACCAAAGAACTTGAGAAGGCAATAGAGCTAGTTCGCAAAGGACTGTACAAAGTAGACAGAGAGAAAGACGAGCTGTCACTCGCACTCGGGAATCCTGAGAAAGTTGGACGATGTCGAGGCTATGGATCCGGAGTTAGTTGGTATAAAGGTTTTCCGGCAGACGCTGATACTTATAGAAGCCGTGAGAGAAAGAAGAAGGAGGACAGAGACCGGTTATCGGCATTGGAACAAAAAGTGCAGCAGATGCAGCATGACCTTATTAGTCAGAAAAAGGCATCTCAGCAGGAGATAGAAGGTCCTGAAGCCGCCCCATCTGATCAGCGGAAAAGCAGCGTGGGTTCCACGCAGCTACAACATTCTGAACACGAACCGGCGTCAGCTCACTACCCCGTGGATGATATCACAGAGAAGACAGACTGTGAGCTACATAGCACGATGAAGAACATGTCCTTCAAGGTGGCGGTCGGCTATGTTTTACCAAATGAGCCTGGAGCAACATACCATAACGGCCCAATTGCAGCTGGCTATTATCGTGTCGCGGTGGATGACATTGAGCCGTTATATGCTGATCTGAGTCTTGACATTCCTGGAGGTGACGGCGAGAAGACACTCGGAGAAGCCAAGAAGAACATCATTCTCTGGAAGAAGGAACACATCGTGTTTCCAAACTTGCCGCCAAGGGCACCAACTTCTCCGACTAGCACTCCCCCAACTCCTCCGAGTAGCGGTCCTCCCTCACCTCAAGATCCACCCTCCCCACATCAAGATCCCTCCTCCCCACATCAAGATCCACCCTCCCCACGTCGTGACGACGATCAGGACCCCAGCGCGAGTCCATCGCCCGCGCGGTCGCAGCAAGAGAGTACTGTGCGCACTGTTTCACGCAAGCTAAAGTACCCGTCGACATATACACAGAGGTGCAGTTTAAACTACCCGCAAGAAACTCGAGAGGAACGCGAGTTGCTAAAGCCTCTTCCAAAGAGAGCTTATGACTTGACTCCAGATGAACTCGAGAGGGAGGTGCGGGCTGATGTGAAAAAACAATTGGGACCGAAGCGGCGCCCGCCAAAGGAGGTGATACCACCGGAAAAAGTTGAAACTTTATTGAAGAACTTATCGAGTGGACCGCCGCCACAACCACCTAGTCCGCCTAGCGACTACGACCGTACTCTGGGCAAGGTAATTCGTGAAGAGAAGGAGAAGCAGACGGAGTCATTTCTTAGAAAGAAAGAGCAGATCAAGATGGCAGCAGAGAAGGAGAAGCAGGAGAAGGAGGCGGCATTTCGCCTAAAGAGGCAGCAGATGAAGAAATCCGGGAAACAAGTGCCCCAGCTTGGAGAACAGCCAAATCAGTCGGTCCCCGCGTTCAAGGTGATGCCCGATAAGGTAGTAGACCAAGGCACTTTTCGTATAGAGGACCCATACCCCACAGAGTATGAGTATGCATGGCAATATGTCTACGGGAGCACCCTGGTCAGACCTGAGCTCGTCAACTCTCTGACGACACAACTGCGCCGTTTGCATACGTGGTATGAGCATGCCGTAGAGGCCAAACATGATGCTTTCTGGGTTTCAGTCAAGAAAGAGCATTTCCAATTCCAGGATGACTCGATGTATGTGCCGTTTTCGGAAATTTTTCAATTATTCAACCAAGACTCCCTCGACAAAGCCCTCGTCAGTTTGTATTGTTTGTAAGTGATTTAGTTTTGCAATTTAATTAAGTCTCTAGCTCAGCTCGTTCGTTGTGAATTATCTAACTATATTATTATGTATGCAGAATGAAGATCACTGAATGCAGAAACCGCGTCTTTAGTATTGGGTTCATTGACCCATATTTCTTTCATTCAGTTGTCGTCAAGTACAATGCCGAAGTCATAGAGAATAACTTGCTCAAGTGTTTAGTGAGGCAAAATACCTGCGAAGAAATACTTTTTCCTTACAACTTCTCGTGAGTGTTATTTTACCTCTTCTATCCATTCTATTTTGCTTACTCCTTGTTTTTAGTGTAGTCGATGAATCATGGACATATAAACGTGTGCAGAGACCACTGGATTTTGCTAATCATTAGAGTTGACCAAGGAGTCGTTCAAGTCATGGACTCGTTAAGGAAAAGTATGGACTTGTGGGACGACCTGAAAGAAATTCTTGACAAGTAATTTCAGTCATCATCACTCTATATCGACCTCTTTCGTTCATTTTGTGATATCAACTAATTAATAACTCATTTCATTATTTTCTTCTGCCGGGCAGGGTTTGGGAACGGTTTAAGAAGAAGGTTAAAGGGAAATGGGAAGATAAGCTGTATTTTTATGAAACCAACGTAAGTATAGTAGTACATATATATGTCTGCGCAACTATTTAATTTCAGTTTCAATACCATTATCATGCTTGATTGTTATTTTGATTAAATTCTTTTTTTTAAAGTGGTGTATGAAGCAGGCACAAGGGACAAATTTATGTGCCTACTACGTTTTCGAGTACATTCGTCTTTTTGTCACTGAGCGGAATAGACAAACCAGAACTGCAAACGTATGTATACAATATTCAAATATTAGGTTGAATTTCATTCATAAATTAATTTATGATGATTTCAAACACCTCACACATATATTTCTTATATTGATCTAGATGGAAAAAGATCGGGACAAGCTACTACCACAGCTGCGCCTAAAAGCAATTCAAGAGGAATTGGCGGGATTTTTGAACAGGGAGGTCCTGAACAAAAACGGAGAATTTTATCACGGTGATACTTATTGTATTCCGTAGAGAAACATGCTTTCGGTGTAGTAGCTGTCCGTCCTTGACGTGTGAGAAACATGCTTTCGGTGTAGTATAAACTCCCGGCCATGCATGTATGTTATGAATCATACTCCCGGTCATTAATTATGTGTATGACTTTATGTATATGATTACTTATTATGTGTATGACTTTATGTGTTTGTATGATTACTTATTATGTGTTTTCTACTAGTGAAAAAAAAAATGAAACAAAAAGCAAACAAAAAAACGAAACTAAAATATAAAAAAGTTCCCGGGCGTGGCGCGCGCAGCGCTGCCCACGTGGAGACACTTTGGTCGCGGGTCGTGGACACCCGGGACCAAAGAGCCCCCCCCCCCCCCCCCCCCCCTCTAGTCCCGACCCTTTAGTCCCGGGTCCAGAACCGGGACGAAAGGCCCTCTGGACCCGCGACTAAAGGTCGGTTTTCTACTAGTGGAGAGAGCACCTCTTCTTTTTTTGTCCCCACAGTCGTTGTGTCAGAGCATACCCTATCACCATATTTTCTCAACCGCGGTGATTGGGGTGCTCTTTGGGCATGTAGAAGATCCAGAACGTCATGGTCATCATATGGTAACCTTCCACTGCATTCTGCAATGGCCTTCAACATCACTACCAACGTTCTTTCGTGAAAGCTGCATCTTCTACCCTCCCTCCTCTTTGTGTAATTGACGGATATTTCTATCACTATTTATCGACCGAATGAAAAAAAATAGGTGAGCATAAGCCCCTCTAGAGCTTTCCAAAATAAAATAAAATTTGCACGGTCAAAACCAACCATCAGATAAATAGCTAGCGGAGGCAGTCCACCAGGGATCAACTATGAAGTTCGACACTTGACGCGCTGCAAACCGGTGATGTAACCTCCTAGTGTTATGCAGTACCCATTGAAAGTGGAGCTAGTGGTGACTTCTGACCTCGTAAATCTCGGTACTCGATGGCTCAAGTTCTTTTGAAAATATTGCATCGTAAATAACCAGTGATTCTACCTTTGTTGGGATTTTTGTAACAAAAAGTGTAAGGAGCAATGAACTCGTTGTTCCCAGATACGTGACATTTATAGTTTATTGACAGAACTCGCATATAAGAGAACAAATATTTGTACACATAAAGGGTGGATATTTCATATTTTATTTTAGGACATGTATTTTGCATCTTGAAATTCTCTAACAAAAAACTTAGATGTTAAATATCCTCTCTTTTTTTTTGAACGGGCAACTAAAACCGCGTGTGCATTTTAAGGAATTTTCGAGATACAAGGGCATAAATCTGAACTCAAGCAGGAAACCTTGAAAGCACATTTGCTTTCCTTGCATAATATTCGTTTCAAGTATTTCATCCATGTTTTTTTCTTGAAAGACAAAAACATATCTACAGTCTTGGATACTCTAGTAGAGGAAGGATCCGATGATGGTAGTTGGTAGATTTCTATAATGGGAACTGTTTACCGGTACAGTCCAAATGATAATAGTTTTAATGTGATCCTCGCGAAGCAGGCCAACCAGCCAATGGTGATGGCTCGTTGGTACCAAGTGTTCGAAATCATTGTTAAGTAAGCAGGACCAATCTGACCTACGTGGAGTGAGTTCATGGCACCGGACAAGGACCAATCGGCATCTCCGGCTCCAGCAATGACTACTGGAAAATCGTTCTCTACCGAGTGGTCTAGGCTTTGCCGAGTGCAAAATGTCGGGGTCACTCGGCGAAGACAGTCTAAGCCGACGCCGCGCAGAAGCCACTCGACGACGCCGAGGAGACTCGGCAAACAGCACGTTCGCCGGGACTTCGTGGATAAAGCTCTCGGCGAAGAAAATAGTCTCGGCAAAGACCTAACAAAACACTCGGCAAAGAGCGGATCTCGGCGAAATGGACGACCACGTGGCGCCTGCCGGTGGGTCCCACCTTTGCGCGGCGATGCGTGCAGTTCGCCTGAGTGCCGCACCCGGTAAAGATGTGGCCGGGAAAAAAAATTGAATTTCCTTTTCTTCGCCGAGAGCCGCACCCGGTAAAGTGTGCACGGGGAAATATTGAGATTTGGCACCTTTTCCGTAAAATGTTCGCCGAGCGTGTCGGTGGAAGGCACTCGGCGAAGAAAACGTGCGAAAAAAATTTTGTTTGCCGCGCAAACTGAATCCTCTTTGCCGAGTGTGTCGGTGGACGGCACTCGGCAAAGGCATGGGCGGGAAGGAAATTTTAGATCCACGCCATTTCTTCGCCGGGTGTCTAGCTTCGCCGATAGTTCCTCTCGGCAAACTAGGTGGGCGGGAGAAATAATTTCATTACGCGCCAATTCTTCGCCGAGTGTCATTCTCGGCGAAACGTACATTTTTTCCGCTCTTTTCCCTCTCCGGCGCCTGCTGTTTTGGCGCCAGTTTCTCAGCACTAACGACGCCTATAAATAGTCCACCTCTCACACAGGTTACTCACTCATTCTAGCTTGTGCTAAAACACAAAACATTCGGGTTCCCTAGCTACGTCCTACAGTGAATGCAACGGCATTCGACCGTGAATCACTGTAGGGCTGTAGCTAGAGGAAACCGTGTGTTTTGTTTCAGCTATATTTAGGTATTCAACACAAGTTGTTTTTCAGATTAATTCGTGTCGTCCAACACAAATCATCCGGATTCCCGAGCTCAGTCCCACACTGCATGTGATATCGCAGCCAGTGTGGGACTGTAGCTCGGGGAAACCGTATGATTTGTTCATCGATGTGTTTAGTCTCAAAGTATTTTATCTTGTTTATTACACGACCTGCAAATTTTTTGGGTGGTAAAATTTTCGGCGGGAAATTTTGATGGTTTTTTTGGCGGGAAATTTTGGGCGGGATAGCTGGTGGGAAGGCTATAAAAGACCCCGGCCGGCCACTGATCTTTTACACACAAATTCGCCCATTGCAATATTTACCCCGTCGTAGATAGTTGTTGTACCGCGTCTCCGGAGAAGGATGTGGAGTGAGCTTGAAGACTCCGAGCGCGGACACAGGCTTCTGAAGCTTTGTACTCGTCGATTTAGAATTTCTGTTTGTATTAACCATTTGTGATGTAATATTTTGTATGAACAATTTGTATGCCACTTCTGAATCTTCATAGGACAATCGATCGTCTGGATCCCACACTCCCGCGGATGGTGAAGACGGAGGGAATGGTGGAGTCGGGCTGCAAGCCCATCATCAGCGCCATCGGCCTCCAACAACCCCGAGTGACTCTAGGTAAGCTCAGGTCCCAAATACATGTCAATACCCACATTTCCACACACATGTTTTGAAACTAATGCTTATAGCTTTCAATCTTGTAGGATTGCATCCATGAGGCCTTCGGTGACTACTGGACTTGTGCTACATCTGATTTTGTGGCATTTCCTGCTAGCTGTGAACTAGTGCGATGTATTTTGGACTTGTTTGACCTTGGGTTGTGTGCTTATGAACTTGTGGACTTTATTTTGTGAACTTTCGGACAATGTGTGCGATATTTTTGTTATATGTGTCTCCTTTCAATGTTCTGGGAGTGATCCGGTGATATAATTGATATATATATATGCATATATTGTGTTTAAAATGCAGGGATTTTTAAAAAGCAGCAAAATCTGGCACAATGTACTATCTTCGCCGTGTGCTATACTTGGCGAACCTGCCTTTGCCGAGAAGGGCTCTCGACGAAGAGGCGCTACAGGTGCCATTTGGTCACCTGGGAACATCCTTCGCTGAGATTTTCGGTTTTGCCGAGACGGGCTCTCGGCGAAGAGGTGCCATATGGTCTCTCCTGGGAGTTGCCTTCGCTGAGACCGGCTGAACACCAGGCACTCGGCAAAATGCAAACACTCGGCGATAAAAATGCTCGGCGAAGAATATGCTCGGCGAAGAAGTTCTCGGCAAAGCGTCCTCCCGGCAAAGGAATCCGGCACTCGGCGAAGGCCATGTCGGCGAAGCCTTCGCCGGCACCCAATTTCTAGGACACGTGGCGCCGCCTGTGCGTTCCTTCTTCGCCGAGCGCCGACACGCCCGGACTCGGCGAAGTACTGACACACATCTGACAGTCGACGGACCGGATTACCTTTTCTTCGCCGGGTGTCCGTTAAATTGTCTCGGCGAAGACGTTGCCGTGTATACCCGATAGAAAGCACTCGGCGAAGAGGCGTCGCCGAGGCGATTGTCGCCGAGAGGTCTCTGCCGAGTGCCTCTCTCGGCGAACGCTTCGCCGAGGTAGATTCCGGTCTTCGCCGTGTGTTTTGACCACACGGCGAAGAGTGATTTTCCAGTAGTGAATTGGCATTTCTGAACTCCACACAGTACTGGCGAAGACCATTTTCTATTCAGACTCTCCCCACTTCCCCCACACAGTTTCGGACAGCCCCTAGACCTTCCAGCATCCCTAGATGTTCCCTGCACGACTAGCCTAACCAGGCAAATCATGTGTAAACAGTCTTGAAACTCCTGCTGCCATGGCCGTAAAAGCCCACAACATTGAAGCACACATATAGTCCTAGTAAGGTTCTTTTTTGACCCAGAGCCGCATTAATATTCAAGCGGTGACAGATTACATAAATAAAACAGAAAATTGCGAGCCAAGCACAAAAGTAGAACTGTTTAAGAACATGGTAGGAAATATTAGAACACATTTCTAAGTAGGTGTCTATTTGCAGTAGTTTTAAGAACACATTTATTTGGGTCTAGGTACATCGAAGTGAGCTTAGAGGATCTTATTTCGTAGTCGAATTATAAATCGCTTAATACAAATCTAAACAAAAAAATTGCCGTAATTGCGATAATTTGTTCAAAAAATATAGTATTAAGAAATTTCTGACTTGACTTCACATTTTTTTCTAGTATATAGATAATATTGTTGTAATAATGTTAATCTAGTGCAAAAACATGATATTTGTTCACAGAGATTATAAAAATTGTGAAATTTCGTGCATATATCAGTGTCCACGCGATGTTCAGAGTTGACTGGGAAATAAAAAGAAATATCTCTGGCACCTGAGAATTAACAAGCCCATCCTATTGATGAATGTATCACTAGTTACTAGAAAACGCCTTTTACTAGATGTCATCTTAGTATACTCCCCTTTTTTATTTTTACTCCGCATATTAGGTTAGTGTTAAGTAGAGAAAAAGTTATAGTTTCACAAGTTTATAGCAAAATACCGACATCACAATAAGAAATCAATATTATTCATTCCATCGTCATGGAATATAATTTCGTATTATATTTATTTAGGATTGTAACTACTGATATTTCTTTAATATAAATTCGTTTACAAAGTTTGACTTAGGACATATGACATATCTAACATGGAAAGTAAAAAAGAAACAGATTGGGGTAATTGGAATCACTAAACTATTGTATACTGCACAAATTAAGTCTCCCCCACGGATGGTTGATTAATCCATATGATAGTACTAGAAGATGCTGAAGATTGAATAATCTGCACAAGGATGCCCTTGCATGTGTGCTCAGCATGCAGATCTAGGCCGGAAACCGCACTCCCCCATGTAAACCGCACACAGTGCCAGACAAATCCTGAGGCCACACGATTAAAGAAGAGCAACCAAACAATTACCAGCAGTTAGATGTGTTAGATCCATAGGATACTCTATTCGGTAGATCAACGTGTTCATCATGTAGATCATGTGTGTGTGTGTGTAAACAGTGAGAGAGAGGGGATCGGAGAGATACCTTGGCTCTGTCCAGAGGAGCTCGAGGAGTCGGCCATGGTGGTCGACGGTGGCGGCTGCGGGACAGTGGCGGCGCAGTGGTGCTTCCCGTGAGCACTGCGCTAACCCTAATCGGAAGGGGATGTCGGTGGGGTGGCTGGCAACACGGTCAACCTCATGAGACGTGCCCCGGCCCCCACCTCTGTTTATATAGCGCAGGCCACGGGGGCCCACCAACCATGAGTTCGGTTGGACGCCCCCGATCAGGGCGCGGGATCAGGTCGTGGAGCCGTTGGGCTCGCACGGTAGGAGATCGACCTAACATTCTCCCCCTAGATCTCAACTTTTACTTTTAACTTTATACTTTACTTGTTTCATCACGGATCAGTACATAGAGCATGTTTCATCGTCACAGCTCAATTGCCGATAGAATTAGACAGCCACCATATACTTTTGTATTTTGAAACAAAAACTGTTACTTTTGGGCCTCTTATGATCCAGGAATCATAGGGTTTCCATTAAACCCATGCCGGCTATGTGTTCCTGGAACACATTGGGTGGTAAGCCATTCGTTAGCGGATCCGCAAGCATTTCCTTTGTCCTTATATGCTCGAGACTTATAGTTCGATCCTGGATTTTATCTTTCACAACATAATACTTTATATCTATTGCCTTTGTAGCATTACTCGACTTGTTGTTGTGAGCATAGAATACTGCAGGCTGGTTGTCACAGTACATCTTTAGTGGTTTGTCAATACAATCTACCACTTTCAAGTCGGGTATAAATTTCTTTAACCATACCGCCTGCCCCGTGGCCTCATAACATGCTATAAACTCTGCATACATCGTGGATGATGCAACTAATGACTGTTTGGAGCTTTTCCACGAAATAGCCCCTCCTGCGAGAGTGAACACGTATCCTGACGTGGACTTTCTATCATCTTTGTCTCCCGCAAAATCTGCGTCTGAATACCCTCTTATCTCTAGGGAATCAGATCTTCTATATGTTAGCATGAGGTCTTTTGCGCCTTGCACATAACGCAATGTTTTCTTTACCATATTCCAGTGCTCATGGCCTGGATTTTCTTGAGATCTACCGAGTACCCCGGTGATAAAAGCTAAGTCAGGGCGAGTGCACACTTGTGCATACTGTAAGCTTCCAACAGCCGAAGCATATGGTACTGCTTTCATTCGATCGATCTCATATTGACTTTTGGGACATTGAAATTTCCCAAAACTATCGCCCTTGACTATCGGAGCAGGTGATGCGCTACTTTTATGCATATTATATTTCTTTAGAACCTTTTCTAAATCTGCCTTTTGTGATAGTCCTAGCACTCTATTCTTTCTATCCCGGTGAATTTCTATGCCCAAAACATATGAAGCTTCACCAAGATCTTTCATATCAAAATTTGAGGACAAGAATTTCTTTGTTTCTAGTAGTAGACTGACATCATTGCTCGCAAGCAAGATATCATCCACGTACAGAATTAGGAAAATGTATTTCCCACTTTTAAACTTTGCATAAATGCAGTTGTTCTCAACATTCTCTTTAAAACCAAAACTTTTAATTGTATTATTGAACTTTAGATACCACTGTCTAGAGGCTTGTTTTAACCCATAAATGGATTTCTTTAAGCGGCATCCCATATGTTCCTTCCCCTCCATGAAAAAACCCGTGGGTTGTTTCATGTAAACATTTTCTTCTAAATCTCCATTTAGAAATGCCGTCTTTAGATCCATTTGATGCAACTCTAAATCAAAATGCGCAACTAGTGCCATGATGATTCTGAAGGAATCCTTACATGAGACCGGAGAAAATGTCTCATTGTAATCTACCCCTTCTCTTTGCGTAAAGCCTTTTGCCACGAGTCGCGCTTTATACTTTTCTACGTTCCCATTGGAGTCATACTTAGTTTTGTAGACCCATTTGCAGCCTACTGTTTTGGCTCCTTTAGGAATTTCCTCTAAGTCCCAAACATTGTTAGAACTCATCGATTTCATCTCGTCTTCCATGGCTTCCAGCCACTTCGAAGAGTGAACGCTTCTCATGGCTTCTTCATATGAAATGGGATCTTCTTCCATATGAACTGTTTCTGTATTATAAACTCTATAATCACTAGAAATAGCTGATTTCCTAGCTCTTTTAGACCTTCTAAGAGTCTCATTCTCTAGCACATCATGTGTCTCAATGTGCGACTCTTCTTCTAAATTTGGCTGTCGTCGCTCCCTTTCATGCTCAACAACGGGTTGAGTCGGCTCCTGACGGACAGGTCCCGAATCTTGCCTCGTTGTGGTCACGGGTGGAGTTATAATAGGTGCTTGCACCACAACCTCTGGGATTATCGATGCAGGTACAACAGGTAGGGCGAAAAATGGCTCATGGATCATCGGAAAAGGTGCACACACCCTCTTCTCCTCAAGATCAATTTTCCGGCCTACCATGCTCCCCCTCATCATTTCGTCCTCCAGAAAACTGCGTGTCTCGTTTCTACAAACTTTGTGTGTCTGTCTGGACAGTAGAAACGATAACCTTTTGATCTATCAGGATAGCCAATGAAGTGGCAAGTTACTGTCTTGGAGTCTAACTTTGCAATGTGTGGATTAAAAACTTTTGCCTCAGCTGGGCTCCCCCAGACTTTTAAGTGGCGTAGAGAAGGAACTTTCCCTGTCCACAACTCGTACGGTGTTTTGGGCACCGACTTACTTGGTACTCTGTTGAGAATGTGAATGGCGGTTTTTAATGCCTCCATCCATAATCCCAATGGCAGTGTGGAATAACTCATCATACTGCGCATCATATGCATAAGAGTACGGTTAAGCCTTTCAGCTACTCCATTTTGCTGCGGTTCGCCCGGCATAGAATACTGGGCAACTATTCCATTTTCCTGTAAAAACCTTGCAAAAGGTCCAGGTACTTGACCATATGGAGTGTGCCGACCGTAGTACTCCCCCCCACGGTCGGACCTGACTATTTTAATTCTTTTATCATGTTGATTTTCAACTTCAGCTTTGAATATTTTAAATTTATCCAATGCTTCAGATCTTTCTCTAATTGGATAAATATAACCATATCGGGAGTAATCATCTGTGAACGTTATGAACGAGTCATAACCATCCACACTTTTCACCGTAAATGGTCCACATATATCAGTGTGAATAATTTCTAGTGTCGCTGTGCTTCGGTTTGCACCCTTTTTAATTTGTTTTACGTATTTTCCTTTGATGCAATCTATGCATTGTTCGATATCTGAGAACTCTAACGGAGGAAGAATTTCATTTTTAACGAGGCTTTCTATTCTTCCCCTCGAAATATGGCCTAATCGACAGTGCCATAACTTCGAAGAGTCATGAGTTCGCTTTCTTTTCTTTTGTTCTTTGTCCGACAAGGGAATTTGTTCATTCACATTACTCACAGAATGCACTTTTTCACGTAAGGATAACAAATAAAGCTTATCATGAAGTAAAGCAATACCCACACAAGCATCTTTAAACCATATGGCACACTTGCCATGACCGAAATAACATTCATAACTGTCTTTATCCAAACACGATACACTTATTAAGTTTCTGTGAATCGAAGGAACAAATAAAACATCTCTAAGCATAATATTGAAACCATCAGCTAGCTCCAAGGAGACGTCGCCAACAGCTTCAACTTCTGCTTGAACTCCATTTGCGACTTCAATGTGTCTTTCGCTTCTTTGCATACTGTCGTGGGGTTAACACGGCAGATGTTACCATAGGGTAACTTGTATGTTGGGGGAAGGCGCCTTGGTCCTTCAGGAGATTGTCACGCTCGTTGGGGAAAAAGGGTTTACCCAGGTTCAGCCTCTCCATTGGAGATAAAGACCTACTTCCTGCTTCTATGTTATTGATCTCGAGGTCTCGATAACTCGTCTACACAACAGAGCCGGGTTACGAGACAAGTTACAAGAGTTTCGCTTGATAGCGGTGATATCGAACTAGGGTTACAACTTGTGACTTCAGGCTTAGAACTCCCTATCTATGTTCTGGGAGCCCGTTTATATAGACGCCGGGTCTCCCGAACTTACAATGAATACCGGGTTACATACGAGCACGGAGTCCTACTCTAGATTCTCCTGGACCTTCCGTAGCCTCCAAGTCACCCGGTTTCTTCCTTCACTCGGACTCCAGTTCTTCTAGGTCCTTCCTTCCAGGGACGAGTCATGTTAGGCCTAGTAGCCCAACTATAACCCGGCCCATATCTTGTACACTTCACTCGGACCAGACCTTGGGCCGTCCGACTGATTATTCCTTGGTCATAAGTATACCGGGTTATTATCCCCCAACAGTAGTCCCCAAGTTTGACTTGCATAAGCTCATCAGTTGCTTCACTTGATACTCTTGATCTTGATTCAATTACTCGAGGGTAGCTGCTGATGAGATTATCCGAGTTAAACTCCTGAAAACAAAATAAAAAGCATTAACACTGAATGGCCGGGTTATGTTTCAGACCAGCTCCTTTTGGCGGTTCTCTTTATAACCCGGCATTTCTCTCGTACTCAACTCTCTCCAGTCAACGACCAAGAGACATTCTCTGACAGATTCTCTCGTATCTTTGACCTATGGTCAACCAGAACCTTATCTCTCGTTTTTCACGCTCCTAGGGTTTCACCCTGGGCTATAAATAGTGGACCACGGTAAAAGGGTTTCACTTTCCCCATTCACCGCGCCCTTCATCTTCAACCTCCCTTTTCTCTCTCCTCGAGCTAGGGTTAGGGTTCCTCCGAGCTTGCCGCGCCGCCGCTGGACATCGGAGCCCCGCATTGCCGCAGCTAACCTCCGGAAATCAGCCCCGCACCAGATCTCCACGAGCTCCGGTAAGTATTTCATTCCCGCATTTGGTTTCCATCTAGATCTTGAATCGCTTTTCCTCGGGCTGTTCTTGAGCTCATTGTTTTTCATTTCTTTTCTGTTATTTTCCAGATCTTCAGATCTCATGGCACCCAAGGATCCGAGGAAGCTGAAGGCCAAGGCCAAAGCCGGTGATGGCGCCACCGCATCTGCATCAAAGAAAATCAAAAAGACCACCAAGCGCAAATCTGGGATTACGGCCAACTGGGCCAAATCCATGGCCACACAGACCAAGCTGGAAGAACTGGCAGAGGCCGGCGTTCTTCCTCTTCAGTCGGAAATCGGTGGAGAGGGACTGAAGAGGAGACTCGGCCTTCCCCCAAGGAAGGTGAAGTTATCTGCTTTCTTGAGCATGTCACCCGGGGTTTTCGTCCCCCGGGTCATCCTTTCTTTAGGGATCTTCTTCGTCACTACGGCCTCCGGGTCTTCGATCTCGGACCCAATTCCATCTTGAACATCAGTAATTACATAGTTCTTTGTGAATCATATTTATGCACTCCTCCCAGCTTAGCTCTTTTCTGGAGCTGTTCTTGTGCAAACCTCAGCGTGAGCACAAGAATGGCCCCCTCTTGGTCTGTGGCGGTGTTTCTATTCAACGCCGCAAAGGTTCTGCCATGCCTTCTCTAGAACTTCATACCCACGTGAAACATTGGCAAAAATCATACTTTTACTGTAAAGCCAAGATACCAGCCGGTGAACACCCTTACCGGGTTATTCGGTCGAACCCCTCATTCTTAACAACAACATGAAATCCTTTGCCTCTGACACCGAGAGAGAAGCTATCCAGCCTCTTCTCAAGAAGATCTCGGTTCTTGTTGCACACGGTCTCCGTGGGATTGATCTGATCAAAACGTGGATGGGTTGGCGAATTCAGCCCAACAGTATTCGCAAGAAGCTTCTTTGCGATTACTCGGGCCATCTGACAGATTCCCTCCGTTACTCGGAAAAATCCTACCCAAACACTGCTCTGAACAAGGCTATCAAGGCCTTCCTTGCTGAAAAGGTTGAGACGATCAAAGAAAATGGCCTTCTGCCATTCAGCAAGAATAACCCGGCACCACCAGTAAGTACCGACTGATAAAAATCTCAATAACATATTCTTTTCTCAATTGTATACTGATTACTTTGCTTCTACTTTTTCACTAGGAATCTGATGACTGGTGGCAAGTTGAAACTCCCCCTGCCACTCCTGAGGCAGACGATGATGAAGATGATGATGACGAGGTTCAGTCCTCGAGTGAAGAAGAAGAGGAAGAAGAAAAGGAAAAGAAGAAGAAGGTGAACTCGACTCCCTTGGCCACTTCTTCACAAGCTTGATTGAGAACGAATCTCAAGACAATTTATCCACTGATGTCCACTTTATGATACCAGAACCGACTGAAAAGGCAGCCACCCCTTCACCCGGCCATAGCTCTGAAGCTACTGAATCTGCTGCTACCGGAAAAAGGAAGGCTCGCACCATCTGTGCCAAGGTGCCATATTCTCGCATGTCCATAGAACCATATTCTTATCCTGCTATGCTAAAACTCAACCAAACTCTTCTTCAAAAATCCTCGCAGAACTCTGCTGAACCCTCTCTCAAGAGAGAGCTACTCGGACCTCCCCTGGTGAGGATCCTCTTAACCCGGGAATCCCAAACATTCCCTCTCCACGCCGTCCTGGTACTTCCTTTTCCAACTTCGAACCACAAAAACATCCCTCTGATAGTTATCCTTTAGCTGGTCAAATCCGAGTTTCTAAGTCATACTCCCTTACAGCTTCTTCAGGCTCCAGCAATGACCTCCCCCGTGACTTTCAAGTCAAACCGGGTAATACATATAATCCTTCTATTACTTGTACTTACCACTTTGCTTTCTTTTACTCTTTCTTATATTACTTTCATACTTGCAATTTCAGGGCAAAAGCTACTCTTAGCGGTGATCCAAGCCCTCCCATTGCTGAAGAGGAGAACTTGGAAAATACCCCTGAAAAACATGCTGAGCCGACTGATAAGGAGCAGACAACTGACCAAAGGAACGTTTCTCCTCCTCCTGCTGACAACCGACTGATCCAGAAGTCGTGATCACAGGAGCTTGCTCCACTGAGAAGATCTCTCCCGTTAAAACTGCAACCAAGTTTGTTGCTCCTGAAGAAAGGTCGAAGCCGACTGATAAAGGCGAAGGCTCCACTGTGCCACAAACTTTGAAAATCTGTTGACAAGTTCAACACATACAAACTTGCTGAGGGCAAACTTGTGGATTCTCTTGTCCAAGAACATCAGGTACATATCTTTCCTCTTCATATCTCATATACCAAACCCAGTCCCCAAGTATCGAGTAAACTGTCCTCAGTCACTCGGTACTTGAAAGTATACATCTCTCTGCCATCATTTTGAAAACTTCAGAATATCCCAGTCCCCAAGTTCCGAGCTATCAGTCTACGATAACATGGAACTTGTTTTACTTTCTGATTTCAAATCCTCATAACCCCCAAGTTCCGGGTAATATGTTAACAATTTATCTGGAACTTTGAAAATGCATTACTGAATAACTTGTAAAATTTTAAAAGACATACCAGTCCCCAAGTGCCGAGTGATCTGCTTTTCGGTCACTCGGAACTTGTATAAATATTCTACCTGCATATATTTCACTGTCAACTTACTATTTCTTTCAATTGCCGACTGAAATATATTCAGTCCCCATGTGTCTAACTTGCTATTCTTTTTTCAGAGATATGTGTCCCAAAATGACCAAATACTTGCCAAGACCAACCAACTCCTTGAAGTTGAAACCAAGCTGCGCAAAGAAACTGAAGTTCATGCTTCAGACTTGGAGAAACAATTGAGTCTCTAACTGCAGAGAACACCAAACTGAAGAAGGAATTGGAAGAGGCTGGAGATAAATACAAGGTCTGCTATGACAAGATGATCAGTGTCCAGAAATATTTGGACACCTGAAAGACCATATCAAGGATATCCTCAATCCACTTATTGGTAAGCACCACTTCTTTTCACTTTTTCTTCTTTACTCGGCTTTCCATACTAACCCACATCATACTTTTCAGGCGAACAGAATGCTGCCATCAGGAGATCATATCCAGAGAAGTTGAACTGCTTGAACACCATCATCCGGCAATTCCAGTTTGGCACTGCTGAGATCATGAAGCGTGTTAAGAGCAACTGTGCTCCTCCCCAAGTGATATATGAATCCCTGCATCAACTTTCCACGATCCCCGAGTGGTTAGATCTCTGGACGCGATCAGCATGCCGGGTTGGCGCAATGCGCAGCTTGGCTCTTGCCAAAGCTTACAACCCACGCCTTAACCCGGCTCCTTTTGTCAAAGGATTTCCTCAGTACAACGCTGATGGCACCAAGTTTGGAGGAAAAGATTTCAAGGAAATTTCTGCCCAAACCCGGCCTATTGCTTGCAAAATAGCTGAGGGTCTCAATCTGTCGGTTTTCCAAGATGCAGTGGATGAGAACAACACTCCAATCCCCACTCCTGAACCCAAGCACTTTGATCTATTGGCCAAGCTGAGAGATTCCATTGCAAAGATGAAGAAAGCTACAGCGCCAAGTACCTCTACTCCAGTTGTCCCTGCACCCAGCCGTGCCCCTACTACGCCAGTCATGGAAAAGCCGGCTGATGTTGCTAAGGACACTGCAGAAGATCAAGGGACTGCACCGACTGATTCCCAGGCCAAAGCTCCTGAAGATAACCCGGCTTCTGCCGAGGCTGAAGCTGCCAAGGGAACCAACCGATAACCCGGCTATCTGAGCCAGTTTTTGCTTCACCTTTTCCTGCAAAACAATTATTCGGCCAACGGGCATTGTAATATGCTCTGAAATACTTTGCCTTTTATTTGATGGTGCGTCTGTGCACTATATGAAATACTCAATATTTTGTAATAACTTATACTTTTTATGGTTTAGATGACCCTTTTGGTTTATCTTTAGCTTCTTATCAGTCGGTTTTCACATGACTTTCTCAGTTGCTACTTTTTCCTTTGCTAAAACAGGGTCAAACTAAGTCCCAGCATGGGCATCATAGTTGATTGAATTAACAAGTAAGCAATCTGGTCATAAAATTGTGAGTAACATCAAACTGATAGGCAAGTTTAACCAAGAATAAAATTAAGGCTTAAAAGCCGGGTCTTAGGATTAAAACTTATGAACTTATAATTCACAAGTCCCCAAGCCCTGAATCAATGTTTATAAGTAAAGGCTTAAACTATGCATCATTACCCCATTGATCTCAAAACATCTCTATGCGTGCTCTCTTGGGCAACAGCTATAGGACTTCTTGCTAAGCACTCCTTTGGGCAAAGCTTTGTAAACATAATCTATGCATAAAAAGTAAAACAGTGGAAAAAATTTCTTCTCAAAATCTTCTTTATTAAAGATACACCAGCAAGCCGCCTCATTAAAAACCTTCCAGTCCCCTTAGGTACCCTGGTAAGGAAAAGAGCGCGTCTGAAACCTGCTGGGGGTTACATCGTGTGTTACATAACTTGGCCTAGGTTCATGTTCACTAGGTATAATATGGGCGAAGATGAGCAATGTTCCACGGCCGCTTCGTCTCTTCCATAGGAAGGATAGCATGGTCCGTGTTGTTCTCTTCACCTTTCTCTCTCACATCTATCAGATAATATGAACCATTGTGCAATTTCGACTGATAAGGAACGGCCCTTCCCATGGAGGAGTTAGCTTGTGCATCCCCGACTGATTCTGTCTGAGCCGTAAAACTAAATCTCCTTCCTGGAAAGTTCTTGATCTTACTCGGCGACTATGATAACGCCGCAAATCCTGCTGATAAACTGCGGACCGTTCCAATGCTAACTCACGCTCCTCCTCGAGGGCATCAATCGAATCTTCTCTTGCAATTGCGTTGCTTGACTCAACATACGCCGCCACCTTGGCGAGTCATGGACTATATCACTCGGTAACACTGCTTCTGCTCCATATACCAGAAAGAACGGTGTACGTTTGGTTGATCTATTCGGGGTTGTATTGATCCCCCAAACCACTGCGGGTAACTCTTTCACCCAAGCTCCATACGCCTTTTCAATCGGAACTCGAAGTCTTGGTTTGATTCCTTTCAATATTTCCTGATTACTCCTTTCTACCTGCCCGTTGGCCTGTGGATGTGCCACCGAAGCAAGGTCTAATCTAATTCCCTTCTCTTTGCAGAATATCTCTGTTTCACCGAGTGACATGTTAGTCCCATTATCTGTGATGATACTGTGAGGATAACCAAACCGACTGATAATTTTCTTCAGAAACGTGACAACTTTGGAGCATCACAACTTGTAACTGGCTCCACTTCAACCCACTTAGTGAACTTATCAACAGCCACCAAGAGATGAGTTTTCTTGCACGATGTCATCTGAAAGGGCCCCATCATATCAAGACCCCAAACTGCAAACGGCCAAGTGATTGGTATTGTCCTCAATTCTTGAGCTGGCACATGCTCCTGTCTTGCATATCTTTGACATCCATCACATGCCCTAACAATCTGTTCTGCATCCTTGAAAGCTGTGAGCCAAAAGAATCCATGCCTAAATGCCTTGGCCACCAGAGACCTAGATGAAGCATGATGACCACAGTCCCCAGCATGTATCTCTTGCAAAATTTGCCTTCCTTCAACTGATGAAACACATCGCTGATAAACTCCAGAAACACTGCGCTTGTACAACTCACCATCAATTACTGCATAGCCGAGTGATCTTCTAACAATTTGTCGCGCCATAACTTCATTACTCGGCAAAATCTTCCTTATCATATAATCCAGATATGGTTCAGTCCACTCAGGAATCTCATGCAACGCTGCAACTAACTCGGAATCTTGATCTGGACTTTCATCTTCCTCTTCACCCGGAAGTTGGACTGATGGCTTCCATAACTCGTCCAGGAACACATTTGGTGGAACTGGCTCTCTACGTGATCCCAATCTTGACAAAGCATCTGCTGCCTCGTTTTTCCTTCTATCAATATGATCCACCTGGAACCCTGAAAAGAATCCAGCTGCTTCATCAACAGCCCTCTGTAAGCCGCCATCTTCTCATCTTTCCTATCCCAAGTCCCAGAAACTTGCTGCGCTACAAGATCCGAGTCACCGAAACACATAATCCTTTTGATGTTCATCTCCTTGGCAATGCGCAAACCATGTAACAAAGCTTCATACTCAGCAATATTATTGGTGCAATCGAAGTGAATCTGAAGAACATAACTCATCTTATCCCCTTTGGGTGAAGTGAGAACCACTCCTGCTCCTGACCCCTCATACTGCTTGGATCCATCAAAATGCATAACCCATGACTTATAACTCGGCGCCTTGGGTGGTGCCGTGCTTAACTCGGTCCAATCATTGACAAAATCAATCAAGGCTTGTGACTTAATCGCTGTGCGAGGCTCATACTTGATGTGATAATCACCCATCTCAATCGCCCACTTGGCTATTCTTCCAGTAGCTTCAGTATTGCACACAATGTCTGCCAATGGTGCTCCACTTACCACTGTAATGGGGTGTTCTTGAAAATAATGCTTCAATTTCCGACTGGCCATGAAAACGCCAAAAACTAACTTCTGCCACTGGGGATACCTCTGTTTAGCCGGAGTCAAAACCTCACTGACATAATAAACCGGCCTTTGAACCAGATGCTCCTTTCCTTCTTCCTTTCGCTCTACCACAATAACTACACTAACTGCTCGGGAATTCGCAGCTATGTACAACAACATGGGCTCCTTTGGAGCTGGAGCAGCTAAGATTGGCGCTTTTGATAATGTTTCCTTCAATGCCTCCAGGGCTTTATCAGCTTCCTCATCCCAAACAAACTTATCTGACTTCCTCAAGAGTCGGTATAAGGGAATTGCTTTCTCTCCCAGTCGGGATATGAACCTACTCAACGCAGCCACGCAGCCCGTGATCTTCTGGACTTCCTTCAATTCAGTCGGCTTTCCCAACCTATTGATTGCTGCTATCTTTTCCGGGTTTGCTTCAATCCCACGCTCGGATACAATAAAACCGAGTAACTTTCCTGATGGAACTCCAAACACACACTTTTTTGGGTTAAGCTTCATCTGAAACCTCCTTAAGTTAGCAAAAGTTTCTCTCAAATCATCGATAAATGTCTCAGCTTTCTTTGTCTTGATCACCACATCATCAACATACGCATGCACGTTCCGATCTATCTGCTTCTCAAAACAACTCTGGATGCACCTCTGATAAGTTGCTCCAGCATTCTTCAGTCCAAATGTCATGTTCTTGTAACAAAAAGCTCCAAATGGGGTGATAAATGATGTCTTCTCCCAATCTTCCTCTGCAAGCTTGATTTGATGGTATCCTGAATATGCATCCAGGAAACACAAAAGATCACTACCTGCCACAGCATCTATGATTTGATCAATCCTTGGTAACGCAAACGGATCCTTCGGACAATGCTTGTTCAAACTTGTGAAATCAATACACATCCTCCACTCATTGTTCTTTTTCAACACTAAAACCGGGTTAGCCAACCACTTTGGATGTAACACCTCCATAATGAATCCTGCGGCGAGTAAACGAGCTATCTCTTCTCCTACAATCCTTCTTCTTTCCTCATTCAACCTGCGCAATCCCTGTTTAATCGGTCTTGCTTTAGGATCAACATGTAAGCGGTGCTCAGCGAATTCAGTCGGTATGCCTGGCATGTCACTAGGTTTCCATGCAAAGACATCCCGATTCTCACGGATGAACTCGATGAGCGCGCTTTCCTATTTGTCAGTCAGATTTGACCCGATAGAGAACTGCTTGGACGAATCACCCGGCACGAAGTCAATCATCTTGGTATCCTGAGCCGCTTTGAATTTCGCCCTCTCTTCGGTCATTGGTTTCTTCAAAATTGTCCCATCATCCGGATTTGTGGTAGCTTTGTAGTAATTCAACTCCTCTTCCGCACAGGCTTGTTCTGCCATAACAGCATCACCTTGCTCACATTGTAACGCCAACTCACGACTGCCATTGACTGTGATAATACCTTTTGGACCTGGCATCTTCATCTTTAAGTACACATAACACGGCCTCGCCATGAATCTAGCAAAAACGTTACGGCCAAAGAGAGCATGATAGGGGCTCTTCAATTTGACCACCTCAAAACAAATCATCTCAGACCTAAAATTATCCTTTGATTCTCCAAACGCGACCTCCAATGTTATTGTTCCCTCTGGTCTTGCTGACTTTCCAGGACAATACCATGAAAGATAGTACCAGAAGGGTGAAGCTGCTTGGCTGTGAAACCCATCCGGATGAATGTATCCCAATACAGAATGTTGATGCTACTACCTCCATCCATAAGAACCTTGTGTAAAATATAACCCGAAACCTGAGGTGCAACAACTAAAGCCAACGCTCCAGGTGCATCCACTCGGTCCGGGTGATCCTCTCTAGACCAAGTGATCGGATACTCGGACCACTTCAAATATCTCGGAACGCGGGAAGAACGGCGTTGACAGCTCTCTTCTTTAATTTCTGATCTCTCCGACAAGTACTGGAAACTGTAATATGATACTGTCCTCGATTTAACTCTTTGGGGTTTTGCTGGAAACCTAACCCGGCTGGTCCATTATCCGGGCCGGGTGGTCCTCCATTATTTCCTCCAGCTTGTGGTCCGTGGGCCGGGTTATTTACATTACCCGGCCTCGGACCGTTTCCTCCCATATTCATCCTGGCAAACTCCTCGTTCTTCCATCTCTGAAGATCAACACACTGGGCCAAAGAGTGATTTGCCGGTTTACCGTTCCTACTATGACGTGGACACGGCATGTTGAATGCTTCCTGGGGGTTAGCCGGTCCTCGGAAATTTCCCCTGTAATTGCCATTGTTGTTATTGCCTCGATAATTGTCATCTCGCCGCTGAAACTTGTTATACCCGGTGTTTGTGTTTGCCACCAAGTCTGAACCACCATCATGCTGCCTTTTGGAGTTATTCCCATTGTTACCATTGTGATTATTGTTCCCATTGTTGTTGTTACCGTTGTTGTTGTGGTTCTTTCCTCCGTTGTTGACGTTTCCTTTTCCCTTATCTTCATCATCATCCCGGGTCTTGTCTGTGGATGCGTGCTTATGAGCCGCTTCCATCAGCTGTCCCATGGTGATGGTTTCTGCTTCGCCAGTGGCCCTCAGTCGACCCATCTTCTGATTACCGGGTCATATCTGCAGGTTTTCTCCATCGACGACACGGCCGCAGCTGGTGTAATTCCCTTTGATGAGTGAATGATGGCTGTGACCCGGCGCATCCAGTGACGCGCTGACTCGCCTTTCTTCTGGAAACATCGCTCCAAATCTTCTATAGTGAACAACTTCTCACACGTGCCCTTGAAATTTTGACAAATAATGCCTTCAACTCATCCCAAGAATTGATAGATTTCTCAGGTAATCCATTGAACCATAACTTTGCTGCTCCTTCACTCATCATCAGGTACATGTATCTGCGCACAAGTTGGCGGTGGCATTGCGAATACTCATCGCCATCTCGTAACTGCTGAGCCATGTTTCTGGATCCATGCTGGGGTCATAATTTGTCACCTTGCTTGGCTCTTTAAACTTCTCGGGAAAAGGTTCGCTCTTAATAGCATCTGAAAGACATTTAGTTCCAACCGGGTTAAGTAATGAAGAAACTAACGGCAAACCTGACCCGGTATTTGGTGCGTGGCCCATCACTCCTGCTTCAGGTTGTCCTCCGGCTCCTCCGGCGACACCTAAAGCCGGGTTTGCGCTCGCCGCACGCCGTGCTCTTGAACTGTTGACAATTGCTTGGGCCACAGACTGGGCCGGGGCCGGCTGATGCGGCCTCGGCACCGGTTGATTCTGGGCTGGTCTCTGCTGATGTCCCGAACGCTGAGGCTGCGGCGCCGGGTGACCTTGATTCTGCTGTCCGTTCCTGACGCCTGATCCGGCTGGCCTTGGTGTTTCTCCGTGATGACTCCGGTTAGCTCGGCTATTGTATGGTGTTGAATGTAACGCTCCACTCTTATCCGGCATGTTTCCCTGCTGCGTGATCGCAGTTTTCAACATCTCAATTGCCCTGCGTGCTTCGTCTCCCTGTGGTGATTGATCAATCGGCATGCGGCATAATGCTAATGTTGCTGCGTACACGTTATCAGCCGGATTTGAGTAGTGACCCCTGGGCGTGTGGAACCGATCTGCTGGTGGTGGCATATCACCCGCAGCTGCTGTGTTCTGATTTTGCTGAGCTCCGGCCCGAGTGTTGGGTGGCACCCCGTTTCCTCCCTGATTTGCTCTAACCATGATTCCATGCCCAATTCCAACCGGCTCTGGCTCAGGCCGAGTGACATTGGGAGCTCCGTTTGGTGATGCAAAGTTCAATCTGTTGGATCTAAGTCATGCCTGGCATCACCCGGGTTTCGTGCCTCCTCCGATGTACTGCTGTAAGATCTTCATGGCGATTCTGCACTGTTATCCTTTCTTGCTCCACACGGGCTCGATCCCGTTCTATCTCTTGTTGCTCATCGTACATGCGCTGCTGCTCCGCCAATAAAGCCTTCTGTTGATTCTCCAGCGTGATTCGTAACGTATCCAATTGCTGCGCCCGGGTTGCTGCGTTATCTGGTGTGATTGGGGTTGTAACTATTGCTGCGTCAAAGTCCAAGGGCCTAAAAACTGGTGGGATTTCCATCACAACCGGCTGTCCCGAGCCTTCACCCGGTTGAAACGTTGTGAGACGTTGAATTCTTTCTCTGTTTTCTCTGGCCGCTCGCGTGGCATCGTCCTCGCTTACTGAAGTTTCTGTTCCATCATTGTGATTCCTCAGAGTATACACCATCGCATGCTTCATGGTCCTTGGCTCCGACTCATAATCTTCCTCATCAGCCACATACCCAAATCTCTCGTCAAACAACGGTAAATCGATTCAGTATCTGTATCCAATCTTCCTCACGTCGGTACTCCGGCTCGCAAGCCCGGATGTCCGACTGATGTTCGAAACCTCCTGTTCCGACTGATTCTTCTCCATCAGATTGGACGATGGTGGCTGCCCCTGAAACGGAGTCGCACATAACCTCGTCATCAAATTGCTGAATTGCATTAACCATACCTACGAAGACGTGGATCCGACCGAACGGGATCACCCGGCCGGTATCCAGCAGATCTGCTTCTTCCTTCCAGCCGGAATCGTCGACGATGCGGTTTCCGCGCTGATCCATCCTGACTTCGCCGATCGCGAGGTTCTCCATCCCTCGCAGAGCTTCTCCCTTGATGAGGACAGCTTTGGTCGCAGGCCCCACGGTGGGCGCCAACTGTCGTGGGGTTAACACGGCAGATGTTACCATAGGGTAACTTGTATGTTGGGGCAAGGCGCCTTGGTCCTTCAGGAGATTGTCACGCTCGTTGGGGAAAAAGGGTTTACCCAGGTTCAGCCTCTCCATTGGAGATAAAGACCTACTTCCTGCTTCTATGTTATTGATCTCGAGGTCTCGATAACTCGGCTACGACAACAGAGCCGGGTTACGAGACAGTTACAAGGGTTTCGCTTGATAGCGGTGATATCGAACTAGGGTTACAACTTGACTTCAGGCTTAGAACTCTATCTATGTTCTGGGAGCCCGTTTATATAGACGCCGGGTCTCCCGAACTTACAATGAATACCGGGTTACATACGAGCACGGAGTCCTACTCTAGATTCTCCTGGACCTTCCGTAGCCTCCAAGTCACCCGGTTTCTTCCTTCACTCGGACTCCAGTTCTTCTAGGTCCTTCCTTCCAGGGACGAGTCATGTTAGGCCTAGTAGCCCAACTATAACCCGGCCCATATCTTGTACACTTCACTCGGACCAGACCTTGGGCCGTCCGACTGATTATTCCTTGGTCATAAGTATACCGGGTTATTATCCCCCAAACACATACTCCTTGTCGAATGGAATCCCTGTAAAGAATTTGCAACATGAACGGTTGCACCTGAGTCAATCCACCAAGTAGATTTTGAAAACTGTGTATACAGGGATTCATTTACAAAAGAAACTGTGTCTGTACCTTTCTTGGCCATTATCATCTTGAGCCAATCTGGGCAATCTTGCTTGAAATGCCCTTTCTTCTTGCAGTGGTGGCATGTATCTTTGTCCACTTGCTGAAACTGCTGGGGACCTTTGCCATGTGGCTTATGCTGGTGAGGACCTTTGCCATATGGCTTAGAAGGGGAACCGTTGGAGTTCCTGTTCTTGTTGTCCTTCACAAAGTTCAAGGAGCCCCCATTCTGGGACTTCAGCCTTTCCTCTTCTTGCGACAACATGGCAATGGTCTTTTCAATGTCCCATTTTTCAGGCGACACATTGTAGTTGATGATGAAATTTTCAAATTGTGGTGGCAGTGAAGCCTTCACCAAGTGAACTATCAGTGCAGGCTTGAGCTCCAGATCAGCCTCCATGGACTTAAGCTTAGCAGCCATGTTGCTCATCCTGAGGATGTGCTCCCTTATGCCATGTGAACCTCCATGATACTTTTCTGTCACCAGCTGTTTGAGCAGCTGGGTAGCATAAGTCTTTGAAGAACCAGTAAACTGGCTCTTTATCTTTTGGAGATACTCTCCCACAGAGGCACACTCTTCAATTGAGCCCACAATAGCGTTCTCAACTGTGTTCTTTATGAATGCCATGCACTTTTTGTTGGCGTTCACCCACTTTTGGTTCTCTAGGGTGTAACCCATCTCTACTGGACCATAGTCCAGCTGCTTTTTCTGCCAAGCAGAATCATCATCATCAGATGCTCTCACTGGCTCTGCTGGCTTGACTGGCTGTGGAGTAGTCACAACCCAGTCGACCTCAGCGCAGACAAAAGCCAGCTCCACTTTTTTCCACCACTCAGCATAGTTGTCACCCCTGAGCGTCGGAACGTCCTTGAGGCAACTCATCAGGTGAAAACTTCCTGAAACCACAAGGATATAAGATAACAAAAAACAATTGCATGTAATAATCCAACGTTGGTATAAATTAAAACATACAACCGTTTGTGCAATTAAAACTATATTACCGTTGGGCAATAAAAGAAATAAATGCACCTTTAAGACACATCATAATCATGTTATTAACAACGTTGTTCATTTAACAACAAAATCATAATCATCATTAAAATTACTTTATCATGCTTTCAATTCTCACTTTAAATCATAATAATGCTATTAATAACGTTGGTCAATTAATAACAGAATCATAATCAGCATTAACATCATTTTAATCATGCTTTTAATTTTCACTTTATTGCTTTTGTGCAATTTCTTTTAACTATTTGCAGCGGAAACTTTACAAAATGAATAAAAATTCATAAACTTTTATACTTTTCAGAAGCTTTCTTTACACTTTTGTATTTCCTAAACAAATTTTCGTTGGAATAATTTGAATTGGAAAAACTATATAAAATTTGCTCCAAAAAAAAAAGAACAAAAAACTATAAAACTGCTTCTGTAAAAGAAAAACTGTGCGAAAAACTAAAATGGTCCACGGCCTGCCCAGCCCAGCCCACGGCTCGCGCTATCTGTCGCGCACGCGCGGCGCATTCGCCGGGACGCGGCCCATGGCCCGTTAACACTTTCGGCCCAACGGCCCGTCTCGCAGCTAGGGTTTTGCTAGGACGAATCCTGACCGTCCGTCCGATCGGACGGTCGCCCGTGTCTTTCGCTGGAACAAAACCAGCAGGCCGTCGCGACCGAACCCTAGCGCCCCATTTTCTTTTCCTTCTTTCTCGCATCCACGCGTTGCGCCGCCGGCTGCCGGTGACGGCCGCTCGCTGCGCCGGAGATGGCCGCAGCGCCGCGCCGGAGACGGCCGCGCGCGCGCCGTGCACCTCGCCTCGCGCCGCGCGTGCTGTGCGTGCGCATCACGCCGCGCGTGCCGTGCGCATCGCGCCGAGCTCGCCGTGCGCCTCGCGACGGCGGTTGGCCAGAGACGCACCGGAGACGGCTGGGCCGCGTTGCGGCCGCAACCGCGCCGTGCTCCCGCCTCGTGAGCCTCCCCTTCTCCCCTCTTCCTTTCCCCCTTTCTTCTCCACCGAAAAAGAAGGAGCCCGAAGGCAAATCTCGGCCGGAGAAGACGATATGGCGCCGCCCTGGCCCTCTTGCCGGCGCTGCGTGCACTCGAGGGTGTGCGCACCGCCGTCAAGCGGCTCAGAGGCTGCGCCCTTTGCTGGCGGGAGATTTCCGGTGAGTTCTTTTCCCTTCCCTCTTTTCTGTTAGGGTTAGGGTTTTGCTTTCTGTTTCTTTGCTCCCCGGAGGAGGTTGTGTTCTTCGTTCGGATGCCCATCTGGTGCGCATCGAATCGAGAGAGGAACGGGCGCGGCCGGAAAACCGACGGCACACTTTGCCGGTGGGACACCGGTGGATCTTTTCTTTTCTTTTTCAAACAACTTTGCTACCGAAAATCAAACTAGGATCCAGATTGTGCTCTGATACCATTGTTAGATCCATAGGATACTCTATTCGGTAGATCAACGTGTTCATCATGTAGATCATGTGTGTGTGTGTGTAAACAGTGAGAGAGAGGGGATCGGAGAGATACCTTGGCTCTGTCCAGAGGAGCTCGAGGAGTCGGCCATGGTGGTCGACGGTGGCGGCTGCGGGACAGTGGCGGCGCAGTGGTGCTTCCCGTGAGCACTGCGCTAACCCTAATCGGAAGGGGATGTCGGTGGGGTGGCTGGCAACACGGTCAACCTCGTGAGACGTGCCCCGGCCCCCACCTCTGTTTATATAGCGTAGGCCACGGGGGCCCACCAACCATGAGTTCGGTTGGACGCCCCCGATCAGGGCGCGGGATCAGGTCGTGGAGCCGTTGGGCTCGCACGGTAGGAGATCGACCTAACAAGATGAAGATCTACACGGCCCAAGCCCACCCGATCGACGCAGGCACACACCGCCTCTAGTAGTCTCGCACTCTCGCTCTCCTCGTCACCCTCACACATTTACAGCACTCGCTTTCTCCCTTAACCCCGAGCTAGCTCCGTCGACCGTAGCTTAGCTCCCCTCTCTCCACCCTCCAAAGCCTAGCCAGCTTCGTCCCTATGATCTTAAGGCAAGCGGCTACTTCCTTTTTGCTCCCCTCCACACTGGCGCCGCGCGCCCATTATATATAGCTCGCCGGCCTCGCCTGCAACTGCCACTCACCTGCACCGGAAAAGCGAGCAAAGCTACATACTCAGCTCACTGCTAGCACTCGGTAGCTAGCCATACATCCTACTGCTGCCATGTCGTCGAGCAACCGGAGGTCACGTACACGGCGTGCCGGGAGCTCGGTGTCGTCAAGGTCCACGGCGTCGTCGATCTCGGAGGAGCAGATCTCCGACCTCCTGTCCAAGCTGCAGGCCCTGGTTCCGGAGTCCCAAGCACGCAATGGCGCTCACAGGGTAACTAGCTAAAGCGCTCATGTGCTAGCTCAATTAACTTGTGCATGGTTAGTTGGTTTCTGATACTTTTACTTGGGTTAATGCAGCAGGGTTCGGCCTTGAGGGTGCTGCAGGAGACGTGCAGCTACATCCGGAGCCTCCACCGGGAGGTGGACGACCTCAGCGAGACGCTCGCCGCGCTGCTCGCCTCCGACGCCGTCACCGCCGACCAGGCCGCCCTCATCAGGAGCCTCCTCATATAATCCATCATCCATGCATCCACGGAGCTCGGCGCATGCGTCCATGGTGGATCGAGCATGCCCTGGCTGGCTAATGCGTGAGATCGATGCTTGTATTGTTTTTCCTTGAAAGTTTTGCATTGTTTGGTTCATTTGGATGATCATCCGAGCTTGGATTGCGTTCACGTCCGGCCGGCGCGCTTGGACATCATGATCTATGGTGTTAATCACAGGAGATACTGGCACTGTGCTCTACACTGCCAGTATCTGGTACGTACGTCGAGCTATAGCACGCTAGCGCGAGAGCTCCGTGGCGCTGCTGTACGCTGAAAGGTTAATGCGTGTTGTTTAGTGTGCACGAGAGGGTGCTTTATTAGTTTTTGGACTCTCTTAATTAAGATGCATGGCTCATCGCTTTCTTTTTTCTTGATGGACCACGCTCTTGATAATTGCAGCTAGCGCTCTTGGATGTATGCGTGCGTGTCTGTGTGTGTATAACTGTATACTCTGACTCTTTGTTGTAGTAGTCGTCGTAGCGTCATGTGTACGCTCTGTCTGAGCTAGTTTTGGAGTATAATTAAAGGCAATGATTTGTGAGCCTCTCTTAATTAGCTGCGGTCCCTAAGGAAATGAATGCTGTGATGCCCTTGCAAAAAGAGTATGTTAAATTTGGTATTATCTATGTGATACCACTACATCGATTTGGAAATAGAGTACATATATACATGTACCCTAGAGCATTTTAAAAAAAACCTAGCTACGCAATTTGGACCAGTTGGCGAGTCGGGCGAACAAATTCTTGAAACCTAGGTGAGCCAAACGCACATCGAAAAATTAGCACAAAGCTGAGAAAACATAATTGCTACAACGTTAAGTTATGAAACTTGAGCCGTAGCTCTCATTTTCTCATTTCAAAAACTTATAGCGAAAGGTCATATTATCTTACGAAAACTTACATGCGTGAGTTTCAACTCAATGTGCATATATATGTGCTTGCTTATTTTTAAGATTTTACAAAACTTGGAAGCAGAACTTGCTAAAAAATGCTGTTTAGGAAATGGGTGTGCATCAGAACTTAAACTTTGTTGTTGCACAGATGCCCAAACGAGATCTGATTAGCAGCACAGATTTGTGCTGTGGGAGTCCCTTGATCCAGATTCTAGCATTTTCGGACATGTACTTCATTTGAATTGAATGAAATAGACGTACCCAATAAATGGCGCTGATCAGTACAGCGAGCGTAGTACAGTAGAGTACTCCAGTACGTACGCAGTACTACATATGGCATAAACTCACCGCTAGTAAATGCCGACTGAATTTATCTTGTCCGGCCTGTCCCGAGCAAATTTAAGCCCAAATTCAAAAGGTGGGTGCGCCTTTGAAATGGTGTCGTCAAGTACAGTATGATGCTGGTGGTACGTATACGTCGTTTTTTCCCATTGATGCATGCATGGTTAGCTAGACGAAATGGAGAAAGCGTCCCGCGAACGATGCAGATACGTGTAAATATATCGATAGATGGGTGTGGATGCATGCGTGCATGCATGGACCATATGCATGTAAGTATGTATGATGATCGATACGCCCGTCCTACATCTTCTTAGTGGGGGCGCGACACGGGAGGCAGGAAATCAAAGGCACGCGTGCCGTACGCTCATGACCACAACCGTGCAACTAATCAAAAGGATATGTTTGTATGTACCCCAGTAGTCGTACCTGGCCCTGTTGCTCTCGACAAAGTTCAGGACCATATTCACAGGAAAGGAAAAGCGTAGAAATAGAAAACCCATAGGATTCGAATAGTACTTTGTGTTTGATTGCAAAGAGAAAGCAAGGTAATTGTAAAAGGAGATTAATTGGAGTGAATGGTATAATTCCTATAGGATGTAATACAAATATTTCTATGGAAAAATTCCTATAGAAAGTAATCCTATAATCAAACGACTAACATAGAACTTTTCAACGACAACCTCCGCACCCACACCTCGGACGAGAACTTTCGGCGGGCGTTGTACACAGAGAGGGAGCGGTACGAGGCGGCGGAGGTGGAGGAGGATATGATGACGATGAGTGGTCCTCACCCGAGTGGGGTGGCATGCAGTTTGCCATTGAGGCGTCCTTTGCCCCGTCTGCCCGTGCAGCGGCACCTGCGCCTCCATCCGCCGTCAACGGCAGCTGCGCTGAGTGCCGCCGGACACCTCTGCCTGCACGGCGGACAGTTGCCCGAACTGCAGGTGCCTGGAGTGCCTCCCTACTGATTAGGTTAGTTATAGTTTGAATGAATTAGATCTAGTTTTGAATGCATTATGTTTAGTTTGAATGAAATCTATCTAAATTTATGTTCAAATCATGTTTCAAAATTTACTATTGGCGCCGTTAGCGGGAAGCCACGCACCCAATAGCCCGCGACGGTGCCGTCCGTCCGACGCTGCCGGATACAATTTGCGTACCGCGAGTGGAGATAGTCTTACTAAACTGGTTTGTGCGTGTGGATCAATTCGTACGACGCTTCTCGTTCCATCTAGTGGCAAGGCAAGCATAGGGATGGCAATGGGTACCCATTACCCGCGTACCCTGCGGGTAAAAACCTATTAAGGTAAGGGTTTGGGGAGAAAAAATACCCATGGGTATGTAAATGGGGAAATCTTGTACCCATCGGGCAGAGAGGGTACGGGTATGGGTTCATATAACCCATACCCGCGTACCCATGTACCCTTCTAAATCTGTGACAGGTGGGTCCCCCAATAATAACCTAGTGTAATTACTAATTTTTATGACTATGTGTTGTTGTTTATCATTAAAATGTGTTGTTGTTTATGCCAAATGCTTATGTTTCGTGTGTTGTTTATGTGCAATTGTTGCTGTTTATAACTATATGTGCTGCTGTTTACAATGTGTTGTTGTTGACAATGTGTTGCTATTCATAAGTATGTGCTACGGTTTTAAATGTGTTGTTGTTGACAATGTGTTGCTATTCATAAGTATGTGCTACGGTTTTAAATGTGTGCTGCTAGTGGAAGTTATATGATGTTGTTTACTATTATTTTCTACTCGGTCTGTTGTGTTGCAAATGCGGGTATTTTTACCCGCGGGTACACCTTTACCCTGCCGGGTGAAGGGTATGGGAAAATTTTGTACCCGCATAAGGGTATGGGTACGGGTAATGCGCAAGATTGAGCGGGGGTAAGGGTATGAGGTGGCTCCACCCTTACCCATACCCTGCGGGTGCCATCCCTGGGCAAGCAAGCCACGTGCGGCTTTGTTTCTACAAGGAAAGCGCAAGCTAATGATGATCGATCACACTTTGCATGCGTAATGAATCAGCGGATCGCTAGCTCACGGCGTCTGTTCATCGATCGGCGGTGACAGGGAACGCCCTTGATCTTGATATTCTTGATCTTGCCATTGTTGTGTGGCCGAGCCGGCACAGGCGCCATCGAGAGCTTCACGTTAGCCGTCGCGTTCCACCAGAATAATCAGCGAGAACATGCTATATGGGCGATAGCTAGCTCGATCGTAGCCGGCAATCAAGAATTTTCTAGGTCCCCGGCCTGGTGACAGGAAGAGCAGGTCGACGAAAATGGAGCACCACAAGCTCTCCTTTGGTTCCCTTTTATGTGGATCGACACGTGTCCTAGTTAAGGGAACTAGTCAATCATGGGAAAACCTAATTAGCACATGTGCGTATTAATCGTCTATTTCCTTTGTATGCTTTTCTCCTAAAAAGAAGACCATCTTCGCGTTAGTTGTGAAAACTTGAAAACTTAGAGTGATTTATCTCCTAAACTGCTAATGTAATTAGCGATCCGTTTACACCATTGAGTTTGTCTGGTTGGTAGCGCGTCTTAACATGTTTCAAAAATAAGTAAGAGATGATGGTGTACCACAAATTGTTGCAGAATGACCTAAGGTACCTATGAACCAAGTTGTTAGCTAACATAAAGTGTTCTTCGCTCCCGAGATCCAATCCTCCCTCCATCTTAAAATATTGAAAAACTTATTTACAAGTTTCAAAAAGTTAGAAAAAAAAATCTGGTTAATAGCAATTGTTGTTCCCACAAACGTGCAAAATAGCAATTTCAAATACTTTGTATTATGGGCTACACAAAATTTAAAAATCTAACAAAATTTAGATATTTGAGAATACTCATGTTCAGATCAATAATTTTTTCATTTTTATGTAACTCAGAGTACGAAACATTTGAAATTAATTTTCCACTGGCTACATCTGGATTTTTTCAAATTTTAATAAAACTCCGTAAATATTTTTCTTCATTTTTTATATACCAGGAGCACTAAAGCCCGGAAGCCAAAAAAAATCCACTGGTTAGCTAAGTACTATATAATCTCGCAAATAAATCTGGCAAATACCGAAGAAACGAAGTCATATGAAATGTTGGCATCAGATCTAAGTTCAAAGATCCCTCACGAGTAAGCTAAAGGAGATTAGGGATCGTCAATGTGGAATACGGTTTGTGAGATAAAAGTTCTCGGATTTAAGATTTCGGAGTATTTTAGACGATGTCATCATTTCACCATAGGAGAGAGGAGCTGCCGCCGAACAAAAAAAGAAGAGGAGATGAGTCGATGCCAACAAGATTCGGCATCGCTAGATGTTGCCTAGAGGGTGTTTTTTTGTTTGGTAACTCTCAAAAATAAAATAGAGGGAGGCGAGTTTTGCATTGACGCCGAAACGCAAGGCCGCCACCTTCTCCATTTGGGCTCCCTGAGCATCGTATTTCCCTAACGGGGCTGGCTTGCTTGAAACAACCGTTTGGGTCTTTCACTCAAGAGCCTGGCTGAGCACGGCCCATTGTACTTGTGCATTGCCAAAGGTTAATAGGCCTGCGAACATCTGGGCCGGCCACCTTCGCTCAAAAAAACAACTGGGCCGGCGACCTCAGCCAGCCAGGCATGGTAGTTCCAATGTTTCCATGTGAACCAAGATATGATTGGGGCGAACCACCAGTCTCCAACCCCGAGAAGAGAAGAAGACCATCCCGGCGATCCACCCCCACCGTCACCGTGCTTGCGCGCGTGCGCCTGACGAGAGAGGGGAGACAGGATAAAGGGCGTCGGTTGCAGTTAGGTGGGAGATCGAGGTCTCGCCCCGCCCCCACGCACCACTAAGGCCACCGCCTGCTGCCGATAGCTTTGGGGTTTGGACAGGCGCGGCTTCCTGCGGTGGGTGGTGGTGGAGTTAGGCCGCGTGCGTGAGTGATTGCAGCGGAGGAGCGCGACGAGGAGGAGTTCGGGAGAGGGAGAGAGGCAGGTAAGGATTCCTCATCTTCTGTTTTCTCCCCTGCGCCTCTGATTTTCGTTTAATTCGTCGGAATGCCGCCGCCATCCATGATCCGTCTCCAGGGAGCATGCTTTGGTTGGTCTTAGCGTGGCTTAGTTCGTCTATTTCTGCTCTCTGTGCCGTGTGATTCGCCGGTTCAGTCAGTTCACGCCCTGATTTCATCCAGCTCTGTCCGATTTGGTCCCAGATTGTACTACTAGTGCTAGCACCTGTTGTTTATCTTTGCCCCAGATACAGCTTTCTGTGTAACTAACGTTGCCACAGTTTTGTACTAGAAACATGAGCGGAAAATGATGATCGTAGTTTACTCATGTAACTGTATAGGTGGTGGGGATTCGTTCTAGTTGTCATGGTTCTGGAATCTGCTAGTTGAACAGTGAATGATTTTGGGCAGGAAAAACAAATATGAGTGGTTGAGTTATGGAATTATTTTCTTGGCGGTGGATCAGAGGAACACAAAGAAGTGATGAGAGCATAGTAGATTATGATCAACTAGCTGAAAGTCTTTGCCTCAATAGGTTTGCTGGAAAGCTGTTGCACACGTCACACGATAGCACCAATTTCGCTGGATCTGTAATCTTTTTGCAGTGGTATTTGACTCACGGACCAAAGTCACCAAACAAAGTTATATTTATGCCTTCCTTGCTTTTTCGGGCACTAATGAACCAGCCTGCTCAGATGGCTGATAATAATATGTGGGGAACATATAATATTTTTAAATCTTAACCCAAGACTGAGCCTAAGGCCAGCAAAATAATATTGCTTCTGATAACAAGTCTCCACAAAGCATAGTCCGACCAGATTCTAGATGATCTGCCAAAAGCTCACCGCCTCGTCCTATTCCATTCTTTTTTCTTTGAATGGAGCCTTAGCGAGTTCCGTTGTCAGAAAGAGAAAAAAGAAGAGAAAATACCGTATCACCTTCTGTACTACTAACTGGGTGCAGGTCATCTGCTGCTAGTGGCCATATTATTGTGCACGGTTTTGTGACTCAGTTGTCATTATAGTGGGATGCAATCACCATATACCTTGTTTCGTAAGTACTTTTGGCTGAGCCATCCCATAAATCTTTCAATTTTTTGTTTCATTCATACTAATGCCATTTTTGTCGCACTGATAGAAAGCGGCATAAATCCACATTAAAATTTATTTGCATGGAGACTTTATATCTATACCATGTTTGTAGGACAAACATACATTATTGAATAAGTAAATAACAAATGTCCAGATTTTCCTAGGAGCCTTCTTATAGAACAGCATAAGCAATGATAATGTTTTACAACTCATATATTTATATGAAGAAATATAATCTAATCTTTCGTTGGCCGTTGGGCTTTATTTATGAAGTGGGGCCAAAGCCTGTTTCGAGAAATATAATCTGATGTTATAAATTTTAAGGTCGCGTATGTAGATCCCAGATAGTACTGCAGCACACTGATTTGCACATTCAGTTAGTAGATGCACATGTAACACATCTGCTGGAAACGCTCAACCTTTGTGTTTGATGACTTGCAGAATCATGAGTGGAACGGGGTACACGGTAGAAGTCACTAACCTATCAAGCAGTGCATCTGAAAGTGATCTTCATGAGTTCTTTTCATTCTCTGGCCCTATTGAGCATATAGACCTTATCAGGTGATATTTACATGCCCTTCATAAGTCACAGTTAGTTCATTATTTGTGATGACAATACATACTGAGCAAATTCTAAGATACACCATGCTTGTTAGGAACATTTTGTCCTTTTTGCTGATCATTATTAACCTCCAATTGTAACCAGATTGTTCAATTTGAATTTTTTTTCCGTGTCTTCTCTTTTTATCATCCATCTTCTGATGAATTTAAAACTAACAGGTCAGGAGGATATGGTTCTACTGCATATGTGACTTTCAAGGAACCCTATGCTTTGGAAACTGCAGTCTTGCTGAGTGTAAGAATTATTGGCAGCAATACTTTTCAAACTAGTGGCCCAGACCATTTTTTATCGTGTACCTGATTGAGTGCGGAATTAAGTTTCCTAAAGTAGGAGAAGTTCTTTGGTTCTTCTTTTGAGTTCCTGGTAGTCTGGTACATCTTACATCTTAATGTACACAAGTATTGGTAATTTGCTGTCCTAGTCCCCTACATCCCATTTTCTCAAGTACATAGTTTAGCTCTTTCTTTTCATGTCGTCGCCTAAACGTCGCCTAAACGCCGCCAAGGCGTCCAGTCGCGCTGGAGCCGACGACTGGGAGCGACGCCCAGCAATTTCTAGTTAGGCGCTCGCCCAGGTCAAATTGGCAGCAATTTTTGGGGGGAATCGGGGGGAAAGAAGGAAATTGACGCGCACCTGTGAGGGTTAAACCAAATTGAGCGGGAGAGGAAGGGAATCGACCGCCTGCAGAAGCGAATCGAGCGGAGAGAGAGGGAATCGAGCCCGCCACCACCAAGCTCCACCGGCGACGCCGCCAGCTTCACGGACGCCGCGCCGCCAAGCTTCTGCCTCTCGCGCCCTTCTCCCTCCATCCGAGTGGTCAGCACGAGCTAGGAGGCGCGGAGGGGAGGGCCGAGTGGCGGCGAGGCGAGAGGCGGGAGTCGCGCGTTCGCGTCAGAGGAGAGCGATGGGTGGTGCCTGCGCTCGCTGGGAGGATTAGGGTTTGCCTTTTGAGGATGGAGGCTGGCTAAGTTTGTGGGCCTCCGCTGTTTCGGCCCAGTTCACCCGGATGGCTACTGGGCTGCTCTCTCTCTCTTAAATCTCCAAATTTGCTGTCATTATTATGCATAATTTCATTTTCCTGTCATATTATTTATTTATTTATTATTATTACGCCCAACGCCCAGTTGTCGCCTAAGCGGCGACATGTCGACTCAACTCTTCGAGCTCGACTCGACTCGACTCGGCGACTTTTGAACAGAGGTTTAGCTCAGATTCCATACTGGTGAAGTCTTTGAAAAATGTAACTGTTATCACTTGTCAAATAGTGGTCCGATGTTCTTTTTCAATATTTTGTGTATCCACTACTTTAGGCCTAATCTTCAAATTAGATAAGTCCTATCTGTGTCAATTTGAGTAATTTTGAAGGTGCCATTATGCATTGCGAACACATATTCTATCCTTTTTTTGTCCTTGATAACACTTACTGCATCCTGACAGGGGGCTACTATTGTGGATCAGCCGGTTTGCATATCTCGCTGGGGGCAACCTGATGAGCCTTCTAATTTCTGGGACAGGCCAACTTGGCAACCTGATGAGCCTTGTAATTTCTGGGATAGACCAACTTGGCAGGTCGAGGAGGAAATGGAATATAGGGTATACATCATTCATGCCACTAAGTTTCACCTGTTTATGACCAATCTTTCTGTCAAGTGATGATAATTTGGACTGTGTTAGTCACACAGTAAATAGCAATACGTGGAAAAAACTAAATAAAACAAAACATTGTTAGCTGTTAAATGTGATACAGTTATTGTGAGATCCTGGCTCAGGGCTTAATAGAATTGATAGGATACTCATGTCAACAAGTTGCAACTTCTTTTCCGGAAGCTCATCTGGAAGGAACTCCGAGGTTAAGCGTGCTTGGCCCGGAGCACCCCAAGGATGGGTGACCGACCGGGAAGTACTTCCTGGGTGCGCACGGGTGACAGGCCCGACCCGGGGGTGGGCCGGGGTGTTACAGTTATCTCCTTCGATGAAAAGTAACAGTATAAATAAAGTCAGAAAAACACATCCTCTTTTTAAGTATGGCCAGTTTTAGATAAACTAATCTGAATATTACCTTGATTTCATTAGCTAACTTTTTTTTATTACTGCAACTTGAGCAGGAATACCAGTCATGCCAGTTCAACTCCACTCCACAGGAAGCTTTCACAGTGGCTCAAGACGTCGTTAAGACCATGCTGGAGAGGGGATTCATACTCAGCAAGGACGCGTTGTCCAAAGCTAGAGCTTTCGACGAGTCCTACAAGATAACAGGGTCTGCAGCAGCGAAGGCCGCAGAGCTGAGCAAGAGAATCGGCCTAACCGACAGAGTCAGCGCTGGTGTCGGTGCGATCAGATCAGTGGACGAGACGTACAATGTGTCTGGGACGACCAGAACCGTCGCGGGTGTGACCGGAAGAACGGCGGTGAAGGTCGTGAACACCATCGTGACCAGCAGCTACTTCTCCGCGGGAGCTATGATGGTGTCCGACGCCCTCCACCGGGCTGCCAAGGCCGCCGAAAATTTGGCTGCTCATGGTAGGCAGAATTAAGTGATATAAACACACAGTGCATATGGTCGGTTGTTTCAGTTAAACACAGGTCAGTTGCTCAGACAATAGGAGTGAACTCAAGGTATCATGTTTCCACATAATTCGATGGACGATACTTATATAATAACACTGCTGTACTAGCCACGTAACAACTGTCGGTTATTCAGATAACAAATGTTGGTTGAACAAGCTATTTGTGCAGAGTATGTTCAGGTCATCGTGCAGTCATGTTTATTCATTCAGTGATGACCTGCTGACCTTATTCCTGAACGTTCTGCCCACGTCGACTGTTGAAACATATATTTCATTTCTGACACAGCTGAGTATCTTCACTTTAAACCGACAAATCTATACTAAGCAGTAGTGGCGCATAAAGGGAGAGCCAAAAATATTATTCGGTGCCTAAGCAAACCTCTTGCCGCATGAAATTCTTCTGTAAATGCTCTTCACACTGTACAAAGTACAAACAGCTAAAAACATAGGAGGACTTTTAATCTACGGTACACTGTAACCAAAAAAAGAGAGGCATCAGCAGCTGCAGACGGGGCACCCGATGAGGCCGTTCTCGTTGCAGTCTGGGCACCGCCGGAACTCGCCGCCGTCATCGTCCTCCTCGTCCTCGACGAAGATCTTGCAGCTGCCGTAGCACGTCTCGCAGGGCACGAACCGGACGTCGCCGCAGGCCGCGCACGCCTCCATGCACCCGAGCTTGCGCACGGGCGCGGCGTCGCACCCCTCCAGCGCGCGCGCCAGCTCGCCGGCCTCGTGCTGCGCCTGCACGTCCTCGGCGCCACCGAGGTACCGCCCGTCCACGAACACGCGCGGGAGCGCAGCTCCGGCGGCGAGTAGCTGGGCGAGCTCGTTCTTGAAGGCGGCGTGCAAGGATACGTCGCGTTCGTCAACGCGCACGCCGTAGCTGCGCAAGATGCTGCGCACGGAGCAGCAGTCCACGAACGTCTTGCGCACGCCGCGGAGGCTGGTAAAGTACACCACCGCCTTCCGTTTCCCTCCCGGCGGCCCCACCTTCGCGTCGCGGCCGCCGTTGCTCGCCCTCCGCTCGATGATCTTTTCTTGGAACGCGTTGATGCGAGCCCGGACGATGCCGGAGAGCTCCGGCATGTCCCTGGTGGCCGGCAAAACCGGCGTGCACACACTGGCATCGTCGACTTCCTTCCGTGATGCTGGTTCCTCCTTGTCCATTGGCGAGTTAGCCGTGATCGGCTGCGACGGCGACGTGTCCTCGGCAAAAGCCTCACGGAAGCCGGACAGTATCTCCGGGTCAAACTCGAATGCCATTGGCACGTCCGTGTCGGCCAGCATCCACGGCGGCGTCGTGGGCTTGGGCGGCTGATTGTGCGCTGCACGCGGCGTCGGGCCCTCGTCGTCGTCGAGCCCAGCCATGAGCTCCCACGCGTTGATCACCTCCGGCTCGTTGGCGGCGTCCGCGTCGGCGTGCTGGCCCTGACGACGGTCTGCCGCCTCGGCGGCACCATCATCTCCTTGACAGGGGCGAGTACCACCACATCCCCCGCGCCGGCGGCGCGGTCACCCTCTAACTTCATCATGATCTCCTCGACCGTCAGGGTCGCGAACTTGCACGACGTCGCGCCGGAGCGCCGGTTGGGGGCGAGGCCGAGGTTGCCCAGCACCGACGCGGCCTTGGACCGCAGCCGCTGCCGGTCCACGGACGGCAGAGAGAAGCTCCGGCTAGCGCGTGGGCCGGTCACCGTCGAGGCCTCCACCCAGCGCATGTCGCGGCGCGCCTCTATGGAGGTGGTGCACCCCATGGCGGGCCGGCAGACACAAACCGGCGTCACAGCTCGGTGGTGCTAGCTCTCGTTCACGTGTGCACCCTCAGTCGACGGCGACGGCGTGGACACAACCGCAACCGACGATCTGGAGAATGGCATGGAGAGGATGGGAGGGTCTCTGTGGGATCTTGGGCGTGGTGAGCTCGAGGTAATGCGGCTTTGTAGGAAGAAACGGATCCAGCAGTTTTCTCCACAGCTTTGTTGGCTTAATTAGTCGTCAATGAAACGGCCGGAAGACAAGCGCGCGTGAAGGTGACAAAAATAGCACGAATAACGGATGATGGCACGCACGAATGGCTTCACTGTATTAAAATTGTTTGAAGAAATCAATGCAGCTGGCAAGGTTTTAGCTTGACGATCTTACAGAGACTTTTGTTGATTAAATTTAATTAAACATCTCTTTAATCCGCGGGAAACGTATTTCTAGGGGCTACTCGATTGTTCTTTCGCTATGGACTACTCACATGCTAAGCACTTCGGTCTGTACTCTACGCAATCAATCTCTACTCTCCTACTTTCTAAAAGAAAAATTGTAGGGTTGAAATTTGAGTGCTCTCAAGTTGAAAATGTTATAAACGATAGCAAAGAAACGACGAAGTGCGGAACGATCAAACCAATGGGGACACGAGATTTTAACGTGGAAAACCACTCCAACAATGGAGGAGAAAAAACCACGGGCGCCAGCCCGCAATACTTCACTATAATCGGGTGAGGTTACAAACGCCGGAGATTTACACAATGCGACTTATCCCAACCGGCGGCTTACAAGAGGAATATATGGTGGCATAAAACCCTAGGTCGGCTGCATTCCGACCCGGAAACGATCCGTACCGTACCGCGAGGGGCTATGAATAATTAGCAGGAGAATCTGACCATACCTCAATGGGAGTTTTCTTGTCGAGGGGAATAGATGGTGACCTGTTTATCAAGTAGCAGGCGGTGGCAGCCGCCTCAGCCCAGAAACGCTTACTCATGCGAGCGTTGGAGATCATGCAGCGAGCCTTGGAGATGATGGTCCTGTTCATCTCCTCCGCTACACCATTCTGCTGAGGCGTGTACGGGATGGTGAGGTGCCTGACAATGGCTTCTTTCCTGCAATAATCATTAAAGGCATTCGAACAAAATTCGCCACCATTGTCAGTACGAAGTAATTTCACCTTCCTTTCTGTTTGCCTTTCAATCATAGCTTTCCACTCTTTAAAAGCAGCAAACGTATCATCCTTATTTTTCATGAAATAAGGCCAAACTCTTCTAGAGTAATCATCAATAATGGTAAGCATATAACGAGCACCACCATAAGAGGGCTTACGAGATGGCCCCCAAACATCAGCATGTACATAATCAAGTGTACCTTTGGTGGTTTGGACAGAAGCATTAAACTTAACTCTTGTGTGCTTACCGAAAATGCAGTGTTCACATAACTGCATCTTACCCAAACTGCATCCTTGCAGCAAGTCTCTCTTGACTAATTCTGCCATACCAAGTTCACTCATATGTCCAAGACGCTTATGCCAAAGGTTAGTTTTATTAGCGTCATCATGAGAAACAGCAGCAACAGTACCAGATAACGTGCTACCTCTAAGAACATATAACTTAGTAGAATTCATATCACCAAACATAACAATGAGAGAACCTTTTGATACCTTTAGGAGTTTATTTCCTCCTTTGTACTTGTACCCGTCACAGTCAAGGGTACTGAGCGAGATCAAATTTCTTGCCATCGTTGGTATGTGTTTCACTCCCGTCAACGTGCGTGTCATACCGTCATGTGTCTTGACCTGAACGGAACCAACGCCAACAATGTTGCATTGCTGGTCGTTCCCCACACGCACGAAATCACCAGTCTGCACTAACTCATAAGAACTGAACCAATCTTTGTTACAGCAAATATGAAAAGAACATGCAGTATCTAGAATCCATTCATCCTGACGAGAAACACATGCAGCTAAAACAGCTAGGCATTCGCCATCAGAACTACCATCAACAACAGAAGCCTCACCGGTATCATTACCTTCATTATTTTTCGGTTGGTAAGTACCTTTTCTTTTCTCCTTGTTCTGCAACTTCCAACAGTCATCAATGACATGATTAGATTTCTTACAATATCTGCAGAACTTGTCTCGTCCTTTGGACTTTGAGCGACCTCTGTCACCCTTGCTCTTATCTCTGTTGTTGTTGTGGTAGTGGTTATCTCGCTGCTCAGGCCTCCCTCGGACCTGCAAAGCATCGCCCTTGGAGGACGACGTCTCCTCTTTCTGTACCATACCTTTCATCTTTTCCCTGGCAAGCAGGGCCTCATATACTTCCGCGGTGGTTAGTTCATCACGGCTTAACAGTATGGTATCACGAAAATTGGCAAAGGAATTTGGCAGCGAACATAGAAGTAAAAGTGCTAGATCTTCATCATCGTACTTTACCTCCATCGACACTAGGTCAGAAACGATCTCCTTAAAGATCGATAAGTGATTCATTACCGAACCACCTTCTGCAACTTGTGCGTGAACAACTTCATCTTCACATGCATCTTGCTGGTTAGATCTTTTGACATGCAGATGGACTCCAGCTTAGCCCACGGCTGCGCTGCGGTTTTCTCCTGCGGTACTTCTTGCAGAATATCATTAGACAGATGAAGTTGAATAAGCGATAAACCCTTACGGTCTTTCCGCTTCTCATCGGCGGTCCATGCCGCCGCATCCTTGTCGCTGAATTTCTCTAGCGCCTCGTCAAGATCATTGGACTGTGCGAGGATCGCACGCATCTTGACCTGCCACAGCGAAAATCTCGTCTTGTAGTCCAGCGCCGGTAGATCGAACTTCATCGATGCCATCCAAAACCCTAATCTGAAAACAGATCTGAAACAGGGCTCTGATACCACTTGTTATAAACGATAGCAAAGAAACGACGAAGTGCGGAACGATCAAACCAATGGGGACACGAGATTTTAACGTGGAAAACCCCTCCAACAATGGAGGAGAAAAAACCACGGGCGCCAGCCAGCAATACTTCACTATAATCGGGTGAGGTTACAAACGCCGGAGATTTACACAATGCGACTTATCCCAACCGGCGGTTTAGAAGAGGAATATATGGTGGCATAAAACCCTAGGTCGGCTGCAGTCCGACCCGGAAACGATCCGGGGCGCTCCGCTCTCCTTCGTCACAAGTTGGCCTTCATCAGTATAGAATTTGGATCATCATAAAACAACACTCCACCTTGAGACAAATTCCATCTTGTAGCATGAATGAGAACTTCACCCTGAAACAACAAAGAAAACACCTTCGGCGCCAAATAGCCTCTTGGGCTAGACAGTGATACCAACTAAGCCCGAGCAAAGCTCGAACTTAGTAACAGGAACTGGCTTTGTCATCATATCAGCAGGATTATCATGAGTACTTATCTTGCATACCTTCAGCTTACCTTTTGCAACAACATCACGCACATAATGGTATTTGACGTCAATGTGCTTTGTTCTCTCATGGAACATCTGATCCTTAGTAAGGTAAATAGCACTCTGACTATCACAAAACAGGTTAATGCAAGTATCATCTCCACAAAGCTCAGCAAACAAACCTTTCAGCCAAACCGATTCTTTACATGCTTCAGCAATAGCCATGTACTCTGCTTCAGTGGTAGACTGGGCAACAACAGATTGCAACGTTGCCCTCCAACTCACGGCACAACCACCAAGCGTGAACACATAACCTGTGAGGGATCTCCTCTTATCCAAATCGGCAGCAAAATCTGAATCCACATAGCCTACGAGTCCCTCATCAGTCTTGCCGAACTTGAGGCAAGCATTGGATGTGCCACGAAGGTACCTGAAAATCCACTGAACAGCCTTCCAATGTTCTTTACCAGGATTAGCCATATATCTACTAACCAAACTCATAGCATATGATAAATCTGGACGTGAGCAAACCATGGCATACATTAAAGAACCAACAGCACTAGAATATGGAACTCTAGACATGTACTCAAAATCCTCATCCGTACTAGGACATTGTTCAGCTGACAATTTAAAGTGAGGAGCAATAGGAGTACTAACAGACTTTGCATCATGCATGTTAAAACGATGAAGAACTTTCTTAATGTAATTTTGCTGACTAAGAAACAACAAACCAGAATTTCTGTCACGGGTAATCTCCATACCTAGAATTTTCTTAGCAGCACCAAGATCCTTCATCTCAAACTCGCTACTCAACTGTGACTTGAGAGCAGCGATATCTTTCTTGCTCTTGGCAGCAATCAACATATCATCAACATATAATAACAGGTATATAGGTGATCCATTAACAAACTTAATGTACACACAGCTATCAAATTCAGACCTCTTAAAGCCATGTGACAACATAAAAGAATCAAACCTTTTATACCACTGACGAGGAGATTGTTTCAAACCGTATAAGGACCTTTTCAACTTACACACAAGATCCTCCTTACCAGGCACTATGAACCCTTCTGGCTGGTCCATGTATATCTCCTCCTCCAACTCTCCATGCAGAAACGCAGTCTTTACATCTAACTGCTCAAGCTCAAGATCACGCATAGCAACAATACCAAAAATGTACGAATTGAACTATGCTTAACAACTGGAGAGAAAACATCATTATAATCAACACCTGGAATTTGACTGAAGCCTTTTGCAACTAACCTTGCCTTAAACCTCGGAGGCTCGCTAGGAGATAAACCCTCCTTTCTCTTGAAGATCCACTTACAGCGGACTGCCTTCTTTTTCTTAGGCAAGCGCACAACTTCCCATGTGCCATTCTTATCGAGTGACTGCATCTCTTCTTGCATAGCAGCAAGCCACTTCTCGCGGTCACCGGAACCAATAGCTTCAGTATAGTGGACGGCTCATGTCCGTGCTCCACCTGTTCTGCACAACTCAGAGCATAATCAACAATGTTACACTCTTCAATTAAACGTGGTCGAGGACCACAATTCCTCCTGTTCCTACGAGCAGCAATAGACTGTTGTGGCTGCAAAACAGGGGGTGAGTTCTGAACATTATTATTATCAGAATCAGAAGAATCAGAATCATCAGAACCAGCAGAATCAGGATCAGAATCATCTGAAGTAGCAGCACCATCATTGTCAACAGTGACATTTTCCTTTTCAACAGAGTGCTCCACCTCGACACGAACCTGCTCCTCAGAAAAATCTGGCAAAACATCTGAGGACAACTTATCAAAGTACATAACAGATTCATTGAAAACAACACTCCTGCTCATAAATGCCTTGCTAGTTTCGGGATTCCATAACTTGTATCCTTTTACACCCGAACCATAACCAATGAACACACACTTAATAGCTCTCGGCTCTAACTTTCCATTATCAACATGAGCATAAGCAGTGCACCGAAAACTTTAAGCTGTGAATAATCAGCAGGAGAATCTGACCATACCTCAATGGGAGTTTTCTTGTCGAGGGGAATAGATGGTGACCTGTTTATCAAGTAGCAGGCGGTGGCAGCCGCCTCAGCCCAAAAACGCTTACTCATGCGAGCGTTGGAGATCATGCAGCGAGCCTTGGAGATGATGGTCCTGTTCATCCGCTCCGCTACACCATTCTGCTGAGGCGTGTACGGGATGGTGAGGTGCCTGACAATGCCTTCTTTCCTGCAATAATCATTAAAGGCATTCGAACAAAATTCGCCACCATTGTCAGTACGAAGTAATTTCACCTTCCTTTCTGTTTGCCTTTCAATCATAGCTTTCCACTCTTTAAAAGCAGCAAACGTATCATCCTTATTTTTCATGAAATAAGGCCAAACTCTTCTAGAGTAATCATCAATAATGGTAAGCATATAACGAGCACCACCATAAGAGGGCTTACGAGATGGCCCCCAAACATCAGCATGTACATAATCAAGTGTACCTTTGGTGGTGTGGACAGAAGCATTAAACTTAACTCTTGTGTGCTTACCGAAAATGCAGTGTTCACAGAACTGCATCTTACCCAAACTGCATCCTTGCAGCAAGTCTCTCTTGATCAATTCTGCCATACCAAGTTCACTCATATGTCCAAGACGCTTATGCCAAAGGTTAGTTTTACTAGCGTCATCATGAGAAACAGCAGCAACAGTACCAGATAACGTGCTACCTCTAAGAACATATAACTTAGCAGAATTCATATCACCAACCATAACAATGAGAGAACCTTTTGATACCTTTAGGAGTTTATTTCCTCCTTTGTACTTGTACCCGTCACAGTCAAGGGTACTGAGCGAGATCAAATTTCTTGCCATGGTTGGTATGTGTTTCACTCCCGTCAACGTGCGTGTCATACCGTCATGTGTCTTGACCTGAACGGAACCAACGCCAACAATGTTGCATTGCTGGTCGTTCCCCACACGCACGAAATCTCCAGTCTGCACTAACTCATAAGAACTGAACCAATCTTTGTTACAGCAAATATGAAAAGAACATGCAGTATCTAGAATCCATTCATCCTGACGAGAAACACATGCAGCTAAAACAGCTAGGCATTCGCCATCAGAACTACCATCAACAACAGAAGCCTCACCGGTATCATTACCTTCATTATTTTTCGGTTGGTAAGTACCTTTTCTTTTCTCCTTGTTCTGCAACTTCCAACAATCATCAATGACATGATTAGATTTCTTACAATACCTGCAGAACTTGTCTCGTCCTTTGGACTTTGAGCGACCTCTGTCACCCTTGCTCTTGTCTCTGTTGTTGTTGTGGTAGTGGTTATCTCGCTGCTCAGGCCTCCCTCGGACCTGCAAAGCATCGCCCTTGGAGGACGACGTCTCCTCTTTCTGTACCATACCTTTCATCTTTTCCCTGGCAAGCAGGGCCTCATATACTTCCGCGGTGGTTAGTTCATCACGGCTTAACAGTATGGTATCACGAAAATTTGCAAAGGAATTTGGCAGCGACATAGAAGTAAAAGTGCTAGATCTTCATCATCGTACTTTACCTCCATCGACACTAGGTCAGAAACGATCTCCTTAAAGATCGATAAGTGATTCATTACCGAACCACCTTCTTGCAACTTGTGCGTGAACAACTTCATCTTCACATGCATCTTGCTGGTGAGATCTTTGGACATGCAGATCGACTCCAGCTTAGCCCACAGTGCCGCTGCGGTTTTCTCCTGGAGTACTTCTTGCAGAATATCATTAGATAGATGAAGTTGAATAAGCGATAAAGCCTTACGGTCTTTCCGCTTCTCATCGGCGGTCCATGCCGCCGCATCCTTGTCGCCGAATTTCTCCAGCGCCTCGTCAAGATCATTGGACTGTGCGAGGATCGCACGCATCTTGACCTGCCACAGCGAAAATCTCGTCTTGTAGTCCAGCGCCGGTAGATCGAACTTCATCGATGCCATCCAAAACCCTAATCTGAAAACAGATCTGAAACAGGGCTCTGATACCACTTGTTATAAACGATAGCAAAGAAACGACGAAGAGCGGAACGATCAAACCAAAGGGGACACGAGATTTTAACGTGGAAAACCTCCCAACAAAGGAGAGAAAAAACCACGGGCGCCAGCCAGCAATACTTCACTATATCGGGTGAGGTTACAAACGCCGGGATTTACACAATGCGACTTATCCCAACCGGCGGCTTACAAGAGGAATATATGGTGGCATAAAACCTTAGGTCGGCTGCAGTCCGACCCGGAAACGATCCGGGACGCTCCGCTCTCCTTCGTCACAAGTTGGCCTTCATCAGTATAGAATTTGGATCATCATAAAACAACACTCCACCTTGAGACAAATTCCATCTTGTAGCATGAATGAGAACTTCACCCTGAAACAACAAAGAAAACGCCTTTGGCGCCAAATAGCCACTTGGGCTAGACTGTGATACCAACTAAGCCCGAGCAAAGCTCGAACTTAGTAACAGGAACTGGCTTTGTCATCATATCAGCAGGATTATCATGAGTACTTATCTTGCATACCTTCAGCATACCTTTTGCAACAACATCACGCACATAATCGTATTTGACGTCAATGTGCTTTGTTCTCTCCGCTCCGCTCTCCTTTGTCACAAGTTGGCCTTCATCAGTATAGAATTTGGATCATCATAAAACAACAGAAAAAAACACACTCGAGTATTAGCCACTAATGCGACAACAATCATGCATCGCAATTTTTTACCCGAACTTATTGTTTGACTAGCTAGCATAAAACAACTTGGTAACCAGAGTTGAATACCTTGGTTGTTTGAGATAACATTGACCAAAATGGTAAGGTTAGATCCATCGATAGCACTGTCCGTCTTTGTTTACCTGTAAACATATGTAAATAGTGGAGAAATGTTAGTGTTGCTAACTCAACCGTTTTCTTCTTTTCTCTCAACAGGATTTAAATGGAGAGGGTTGGGTTCATTTGTCAATGAAGAATTAATATCCTGGTGTTTCTGGCTGTCACCAAAGAACCAAGTTTTGGGGTTTTATGTATATGCCTCTTCATGTAGTATATAGTTATGTATGGGAAACTTTGATCCTTAGCACCATGTGTGAATTGTTAAGTCGTTTGCTATCTTGGACCAAACTGTAATCGTGTTGCTACCTATGTGCTGACGTGGCGGAGCTACGTGAAAGTCAGGGGGGGCCGCTGCCCCCCCCCCCCCCCCCCCGATCTTGAAAAAACAAGCTTATGGTGACCTGGTAAGCATGCATTGTGTTCAAGCTCCGCCAGTGCTGACGTAGTATATGTATTTTCCACCTGCTAGTGTTACCCTAATTCCGAAGCGCTGGTTCATGGAGGAAGTTGTTCCTATGGTGTTCAATGCTTTCTTTCATGGTGTCCCTTTCATGTTCTTGCAAACTCTGTTTGATTTATAGTAAATTATGTGTGTAGAAGCAACAAAAGATGTACAAGATTGTAGGAAATTAGATGTTCAAACCTTGGGTTCCTCTAGATCAGTTTTTCCCTGTGATTTCCTTGATGAGATCCTGGATTCCATATTGGTTTTGCTTTTCATGGTCGCCCAGGCATAGCTCCGTGATCTTGGGGTCTGTCGTGGGGAAGAAGATGGTCTCTGTCTCAATCTAGGTTAGGTGTTGTTTTTCGTATTAGGTTTTTTGTCTTAAATTTTTGGCCCATCAACATTCCTTACACTAGTACAGAACGACACATCGGAAACGGGCCAAAAACCCCATCGGAACCGGAAAAATGGCCCGTGTCCCCGGCCCAGTGGCTGATGTGAAGGCCCTCATCGGTAACGGAGGCTAAAAACCGTTGCCGATGAGGTCTCCATTTGGCAACGGTTGCGCGCAGACCTCTGTTTCTTTAGTTTTCTTTCATCAGATACGGAGTTTGCCATCCACCCGTTTGCACTGAGCTTTTCTCATATTTCGGTTATATGCCACAATACATGCAAGGCTGATTGCACAATGCACTAAAACGTTATTCAATTCATAACATAGAACAAATGTCATCATTACATTGGTATACAATAATATCACCGTTTACAATTTGACTACAATCATATCTATCACACATTGGCATAATGTAATATCACCTATTACACTTTGACTACAATCATGAACTCTAAACCTATAAGCAACTAACCTAACAAGATGGAAGGCTGGCTTAATTAAGCCAGCCTTCCATCTTTGACTTGGAGCTCACCTACAATGAGCTCTCAGTCGTCGCTGTACCCGCTCCAAGACCAGCATCCCTGAAGTTTCCGTGCCTCAAGGTTTCTAGTTCTCGGAATGATACACTGGTACTTTTATCCAGTGTCGCCGAAATAAACTCCTGCGTGAAAGGAAAAAAAGATTAGCGAAATATATAGAATACATCGGGATATGAAAGAACATTGGTGGCTATTTTCCCGCAACTGCTCTGTTCGGTTGCCATTTTCAAGCAACTGCTAAGATCGGCGGCAAATATCCAGGAACTGCTCTGTTCGGTTGCCATTGTCTCTAATTTGTGGCAGACAGTTCACATTCCTTCTGTCTCTTCTTCCTCGTTCCACCCCAATCCCCCACCAGCCATGGGCGACCGCAACAGAACAACAGAGACAACTACCGTCCGTGCCCGCGGCACCACTGTTCTGGAGGTGGTGTACACGAACGAGGAGCATACAGTGGAGCAGATCCTCGACAAGTACGAGGAATGGCTAGCAGAGGAGAAGCATCAGTTCGTCGGTCTTGACATCGAGTACACCCGTAATCATCGGGACATGGCTGTCCTGCAACTCGCCTTGCGCCGGCATGTCCTTGTGTTCCACTGGTGTAGGTCCAAGAAGCAATGTCCAGCGTTGGGCAAATTCTTTGAACGCAAGAATATGACCTTCGCAAGCGTTGACATAACCAACGACCGCAGCATGCTTTCTCGTGTCGGCTTCCACATTCCACCGGAGTACTACGTGGACATCCAACTAGTATACAAAATCAAGGGTGGAGACGAGAAGGACGGAATGGGCGATCTAGCGGCGGACCTCATCGACAGATCATAATCCAACATGAAGAAGGAGTTCCTATCAGAGCAGCACAAGTTTTGGGAGTGCAAGCCTCTGCATAAAGTAAACCTCGACTATGCAGCAATAGATGGGTACGTGACCTACGAGTTGTATCATAAGATCCTAACCTTGAAGGACAGGCTACGTCCAACATGGCAGGAAATGCTCTGCCCTAGGTGCAAGAATTCCCTAGGTGAACTGCAGTAGGCCTTGGATGCCGGTGTTTAACTAGTTTGTACATTTGGTGCTTTAACAATAAGTGTTTGTAATTATCAGAACATGTGTGTGTGAATTTGCACTATGCATTGGATGTCTATGTTTATATACTTGTAATAATATGTACACATGTTTGTGAGTGAATTTGTTTATGTGATGAAATGCTCATACGTAGAACCTAGTTCATCGGCATCACAGCCGATCACAGAAAGATGTATACCTTTCACCCGACGGGAGAGGAGGTGCATGCCTCTGCCACATGCGCTGCGATGCTACCAGCGCGCTGCGACGCAACCACCTCCTCCTCCTTCTCCTTCGTCGACATTCACCTCCTCCTCCTTCTCCATATCAGACACCACCTACAGATCGACCACCTCCTCCAAATCGGCCACTTCCTCCTCCAGATCGGCCACTTCCTCCTCCAGATGGGTTTCTGCTGGTAAATCCGCCGGAGGTGCTGCAACACCACCTCATGAATGACCTCCTCCACATCGGACTGGCTTAGAAGACGCCGGGCATCACCGGAGGAGGAGGGCGCCAGATGGTGGTGCTTCCGCATCACTAGCGGACGCATGGCCGCCTCCAGATCGACCTTCCCTTCACGAAGGGCTGCCGCTAGATCGGTACTGCCGCTAGAGCCGCGGCCGGATCTAGAAGCGCCGGCAGAGGAAGCCATTAGAGAGAGTGAGGAGAGTTAAAAGCCACAGTGTGCGGCGGCTATGGTTGGAAGACAGGAAGAGAGACAGTGAGAGAGTGATGAGACTGATGACTTGCTAGGGCCGTCAGTACATTTATAAGCACCACATTGGCAACGAACATTATTTTTAACCGTTTCCATTGCTTTTATACCAGGGAGAGAGTAGACTTACTAACAGGCACTCTAAATTACATATGAACGCAGAGACCACTTAGGAAACGGTAATGAACCACATAGGATACATATATTAATAATAAAGATGACTAAACTACATACGGACTTGATATTAGTAATGAAGTAAACAATTACATATATGCTACTACTAGCTGCTACTGATGATGACTCAGACTCGTCGTTGCTGTACACCAGGGCCTCCCTCTAGCATAAAGTACCGTCGAAGATCTTGGTGAAGAATCCGTTGTCGCATCGAACTCGAAGCACAAAAAGTGGCCCTGCTCAAGCTTGTACGCTTGGGCGAAAGATTTCCATCCTTGGCCGAGGTACAAATTCCCCCCGGCACTCACAGCCGTCTTCACCGCCCAGCTGCCGTTCTCGCAGTCCTCCATCTTCAGATGCATGGTACTTGGCACCATGCCTTTGAGCTGCTCCGCGAACGCCCTCAGGAGCCTTAGGCGACTCTCGATGCCCTTGTACAGGATAAACAAGAACTCGAAGCCGCGCAGCTCCGGGGACATGTCTTCAGAGGACGGTGAGGGCGACACCGACGGCGTGGCATTGCCACTGCGCCCCCTACCACGGCCGTGCCCTCGTGCACGGCCGCGACCGCTGCTGGTACCTCTCGCCGGGGACATGTCTTCAGAGGGCGGTGAGGGCGACACCGATGGCATGGCATTGCCGCTGCGCCCCCTACCACGGCCGCGCCCTCGTCCACGACCGTGACCGCTGCTGGTACCTCTCGCCATGCATTTGGATGGAGGGGATCTGGCGAAGTTTGAAAAACAGGAGGCGATGGACTGGGGCTTCAAAGAGACCGCTGCTGGTACCTCTCGCCATTTATACTTGCGGGTCTGCTCCGCCCACCTCCCCATCTGCCCCTTCGCTAGCCTCCACGTTTCAACATTTTGAACGGTTGGAAAATTATATCCGTTACCATAGAGGCAAATAATGGAAACGGACAAATATTAACCGTTGCCAATATAATAAGTGACGGAGATTGGACAGGGTCCGTTGCCAATGTGGGCGGGCCAGCCGCGGCCCAAGTTAGGCTTGTACGCACCGGCCGCGCGGAAAGTGCGATTCTCTGTCGCCCAACTCGTGCCGTTTCCATAGAGGGGTATCCGATGTGTCGTTCTGTACTAGTGTTAAGTCATTCGGTCCAGGAACCAATATTGGCCTAGTAACGAGTCGAAGCTCGTGCTTGCGCTCGCTCGCTCGATGGTCATGTTTCGTTCACTGCCGCATGGAAGCTGAAGCTGCCTGGTGCGACGCCGCCGGGTAGTCCTTTCCTTGAATCATTTTATCTCCGCTCGTATGTTTTACATTGCCTGATCAGGATCATATTGGGTAACATTCAACCTCAAACATTATTTTGTTTGTCAATTACCTACTCTAGGACAAGCATGAATTAAGTTGGGATGTTGATACGTCCAAACGTATGTATGATTTTTGATTCTTTCATGATATTTTTTATATAATTTTATATCATTGCTACATGTTTCTGCTATGATTTAATATCATTTAATAGCATTTTCTCTGGACTAACCTCTTGAGTTTCGCTGCTTCGAAATCTCACCCAAACAAAGATAAACATAGAATAGGAGACATTCCTTGTGGACTTTGGCGGCCGAGATAGATGCCTCCCACTAATCCGCCTCTAAAACCTGCCCTAGCGGTATGACTGAACATACAAATTTGTAGTCAATCAAGGTCTAGCTACATCCCTGACACATCTGGATAAGTGAGATTCAGAGAGAATGTAAGCCACCGCACGTCTTAGAATCCCACCGATAGATAACAAAACGTGACTGATGTGGCTACCTGCACAATGCAAGTCTGCTGACATCCAATTTGGCATTGAATTGTGCTTTATAAGAATATAATAACATGCATAATAGGTCCATTTTAGCCTCAAGTTGATGTTGCCCTCAATAGCAGGGTGAAGCTAAATTTCATGAAGGTGGTGAGATTTTTTTGTAAACTGGTCCAACACGAACCAGTACGATAAAGTGATAGACTATGTCATGAAAAGTTTGCTCGGGCTGCCTATAATCCAGTTTACACTATCCAAGATGCCATCTTGGAGGGGTAGTGAGGTGCTGCATGAGACAATCTGAGGAAAATGCAGCGGGCGGCTCACCGTACGACAACATACCATCATCATTATTTTATTACTAGTATTGTTATTATTTGTGTATTACTCTGCCTACTTAAGAAAATATGGTGTTTGTAAACATCCAAATGTAATTTTTAGTGTTTGACACCCACAAATATAAATTCCTTAAGTCTCTGAGAACTAGTTTTAAAGCATCAATTGATAAACACAACAAGATGAAAGTATTGTCAAAGAAATTCTGAGCACAAGTTTATACATGCGCTTTTCAAGTATCCAATATACTCCATCTGGTCCAAAATAAATGTCGTGGAAAGTGAGCTACGACAGTGCAAATACGTACATGGCTGGTGACACTAAAGGTATGTTTGTGGACAACACTGTGACATATACTAGAATGGGGTGAGTAGTTGACTTTAGACAGAAAGTCAAATCAAAATACAGAGCTAGGATTTGCATATCACAAACGTGAGAAGAACAACTTTAGTTCATTAAAAATGTAAGTCTTACATGTTATAAGTAAACTATGCCAAGTCATTTCATTTCATCAATTATATAACAAAAACTTAAAAATTCCTTGGTACGAAATTTGAGGGGAGAGTTGACATTAGAAAAATAAATCAAGTCAAAATACAGAGTTATGAGATGGCAAACATGATAGGAACAGTTACGAGATGGTAAGTTGTGTTTTTTTAAGTAAATGAACTATTTAGATAATTGGATTTAGATCTTAAATTCATCGACCTTATGTCTTCAAGGAGCTGAACTTAGCTATGTTAAAAAAAAAGGAGTTGAACTTAGCTCTCTAATCACGGGCGGTACCATGTGGTTTTTTTAGTTGCAAGCACGAGGTGACAAAAATAGGATGAACTAGTATGCATGTCGAGTGGAAGACGGCCCGACCCTCAATGAGAACCTCTCACGATTCGTGACACATTTAGAAACTACTGTGACCCGTCAAAATCAGAGTCCCCGGCTTCGTCGCCATCTTCCCAAGTTCCCCTGAGGCAACACTCGCACGGAGACAGATCGATCTAGCAACCGGGGAAATTAAGCAGCCGGGTGATCACTGCGAAGGCTGCTCCGTGCCGTGCCATGCGCAAAGATGGCCTCCACCGTCGCGCCGCTGAACACCGACGTCGACGTGCCGACGAACTTGACGGCGCAGATCAGCAATGCGACGGCGGACAAGGCGTTCGTCCCGGTGGTGTGCTACTCCAACATGATGATGACCGCCAACGGCATGTGGACAGGCGACGGCGTGAACCCGCTCGAGTTCTCACTCCCGCTCTTCATCGTGCAGGTGGCCGTCATCGTGGCCACAACCCGCCTCCTCGTCATCCTCCTCAGGCCCTTCCGCCAGCCCCGCGTCATTGCTGAGATCCTCGCCGGCGTGCTGCTGGGGCCATCGATGCTGGGGCAGAACGAGGTGTGGGCCAGCATGGTGTTCCCGATGCGCAGCCTGCTCACGCTCGAAACCGTGGCGCACCTCGGCCTCCTCTACTTCCTCTTCCTCGTCGGCCTCGAGATGGACATCGAAGTAATCCGCCAATCGGGGAAGAAGTCGGTTTTCATCGCCGTGGCGGGCATGGCGCTGCCCTTCTGCATGGGCATTGCCACCTCCTTCATCTTCCGGCACCAGGTGTCCCGGAACGTGCACCAGACCTCCTTCCTGCTCTTCCTCGGTGTCGCCCTCTCCGTCACGGCGTTCCCCGTGCTCGCCCGCATCCTCGCCGAGATCAAGCTGCTCAACACGGACATCGGCCGCACCGCCATGTCTGCCGCCATCGTCAATGACATGTGCGCCTGGATCCTGCTCGCGCTCGCCATCTCCATATCCGAGGAGCACAGCACGCCGCTGTCGTCCCTGTGGGTGCTCCTCTCCGGGGTGGCCTTCGTGCTCTTCTGCATCTTTGCGGTGCGCCCGGGATGCAGTGGCTCGTCAGCCGCATCCCCGAGGGCGAGAGCCTGAGCGACGTCCAGGTCACCCTCATCCTCGCCGGCGTCATGGTCGCCGGCGCGTGCACGGACGCCATCGGCATCCACTCCGTCTTCGGCGCGTTCGTATACGGGCTGGTCATCCCGAGCGGGCCGCTCGGCGTGTCGCTGATCGAAAAGTTAGAGGACTTCGTCACCGGGCTCCTCCTCCCGCTCTTCTTCGCCATCAGTGGCCTGCGCACCAACGTCACCAAGGTGCGCGACCCCGTCACCGTCGGGCTGCTCGTGCTGGTCTTCGTCATGGCCAGCTTCGCCAAGGTCATGGGCACCATCATCATCGCGGCGCTCTACACTATGCCGTTTCGCGAGGGCATCGCGCTCGGGTTCCTCATGAACACCAGGGGCTCGTGGAGATGATCGTGCTCAACATCGGGAGAGACAAGGAGGTGCTGGACGACGAGTCGTTCGCGGTGATGGTGATGGTGTCGGTGCTGATGACGACGCTGGTGACGCCGGTGGTGCTCAGCGTGCGCCGGCCGTCGCGTCGGCTTGTCGGGTACAAGCGGCGGAACCTGCAGCGCATCAGGCACGACAGCGAGCTCCGCATGCTGGCCTGCGTGCACACTACCCGCAATGTGCCGTCGGTGCTGTCGCTGCTGGAGCTCTCCAACCCGAGCAAGCGTTCCCCCATCTTCATCTACGCGCTCCACCTCGTGGAGCTCACCGGCCGAGCCTCCAACATGCTCGCCGCCGCGGCTGCCTCCGCCTCCAGCCGGACAACCTCATCCTCAAGCTTGCCCGCCGCCACCGAGCACATCTTCAACGCCTTCGAGAACTACGAGAGGTGCACTGGTCAGTGCACGTCGTACATACATGCATATAAATCAATGTACTCCATCTTACTATTATTTCTGCAAGACAAGACATGATGACCAAGCTGACTTGTATGTGTAATGTGTACGTAGGAGGCGTGTCCATCCAGACGCTGGCGGCGGTATCGCCGTACCAGACCATGCATGACGACGTGTCCGTGCTGGGCGAGGACAAGCACGTCTCCCTCATCGTGATCCCATTCCACAAGCAGCAGACGGTGGACGGCGGCATGGAGCCAATCAACCCGTCCATAAAGGGCTTCAACGAGAGCCTCCTCTCCGCCTCCCCGTGCTCCGTCGTCATCCTCGTCGACCGCGGCCTCAGCGCCGCCGCGGCGCGCATGTCCGGCGAGCACCGCATCGCGCTCTTCTTCTTCGGCGGGCCCGACGACCGCGAGGCGCTCGCCTACGCGTGGAGGATGGTCGAGCACCCCGGCGTCACCCTCACCATCGTGCGTTTCCTCCCGCCGGAGTACCGCGCGGCGGCGCGCTCCTTCTCCGACTCCTCCTACCGCTCGGGCATGGGCACGGACCCGCGCGCCCCGGCCGCCATGAGCAGCAGCACGGAGGGAAAATCCGAGCTTCAGATGGACGAGGAATACCTGAGCGAATTCCGCGTGAAGAACCACGGCAACAGCGCCATCACGTACACGGACAGAATGGTGTCCAACAGCGAGGAGACGGTGGCCGCCATCCGGGGCATGGACAACAGCGCGCACGACCTGTACATCGTGGGCCACCGCCCAGGCGAGGCCGGGTCGCCGATGACGTCGGCGCTGGAGGACTGGATGGAGTCGCCGGAGCTGGGGCCCATCGGCGACATGCTCGTGTCGTCGGACTTCTCCATGGCGGTGTCGGTGCTGGTGGTGCAGCAGTACGTGGTGGCCGGGGCGCCCGTGGCCGGCGCGCCCGCACCCGGCGGCGGAGACCAGGCGCGCCAGTACGCGACCAACTCTAACCAGCGGCCTCCGGCAGGGTCGGCGGGGTCATCGGCGTACCGGGGGAGCCCGGCGTCGACGACGTCCGATAGCAGATGGTCCAGCGACGTAGGCTTCTGAGGCGCGTAGGGTCTTCCGTTGTTCTGATTTGGGGCATTTCGTGTTCCCTGTAGTCGTGTATGTTGTTCTTTTCTACGGTGCACCAGGTCGTTGTAGCTGATTTGTATTCCCATTATTCCGAATTAAGAAGTTTTAGGTTTGTTCTAAGTTAAATTACTTCAAATCCTGACTAAGTTTATAGAAAAATATGACAACACTTACAATAGTAATTGAGTTTCAGTACATAACCCCCTGCAGGTAGTACAAAATCATAGACTACAAGTAATTGAAAAAGGGAAAAAAATTATGTTATTATTTTTGAAAAGTGAAATGGCGATCGGTTGAAGAACTTTATATTGCATTCTTTTTTTGAAACTAGGTACAAGATTTGACTTTTCATTGCTATAGAAAAGGTGAATTAGCGAGCATATAAGAAAAACTAGCCAAAATCCGATACAACACAGAAAACAACACATCGGCCCCGAGGCCGCGTTCCAGTTGAGTGGACGGCCAAATCGCTCAAGCGACCAAAGCCAACATACAAACACCTCAACGCAACACGGCAGAGACGAGAAACCGAGCCGCCGCTCTGACATCTACACGGTTCCCATGGCTGCGCACCACCTAGACGATGAAGAAAAGCAAGACAAAGCCACCTACACGAACAAGGCAAACAAGACAAGGGTGGTGAAAGGGCCCGTGAACGATGCCTCCAAGGAGGGGACGGCTGCCGACAACGCCATCACTGGCAAACTCGGTGCAGGATTTTCACCCGGAGCTCACCGATCCCAAAACCGCGTCTATTTGTCCGAATCAGCTAAGATCCCATGCAGCTCGCCACCGCCTACCACCAACTCTCTCCATGGGGCCCTCCCTCCGGCGGAGCATCTAAGATGAGGTCCCAAGAGACAAACGACGCAGGAAAACGCCGCCCTCGCCCGATCCCACGTGGAATCAAGATTTCTCCCGGAAGCTTCCGGACGGAGGAGCGAGAACATCACCTCAACGACACCTTCAAGAAGAACGTGGCACCCCGGGGCATCGCCGTCGCCTGCCCTTGACGGCTAAGAGGGCAAGGCTTTCGCCCGGTAATGAGTCACAAAGCTTCAGTCCGCCTCATGAACCGGCATACGACTACCACAAACCCGCACGCATACCGCCAACCCCATGCGCCTGTCATCTGAGGCGGCCACCATAGGAACTAGGCACCAGGCTCAGAAACCGCCTCTCGTCAAGCCTCCTCTTTTCTCGCCGCGACGAAGATCGCCATCTGGGGATGGAGTGGCAGCGTGCCTCCACGAGCTTCTCTGCCACAACTGCTCTGCAGCTCCACCTCGCGCCGCCGTGACCGACATAGGGTGTCGCGCCGCCACCTGCCCACCTCCAGTCTCCGCCGCGTCGAGAGAAGACAGAGGATGCCCCTCGGCCATTTGGGGGACAAGGCCCGCCGCCAGCGTGGCCAATGGTGGCGGCGAGAGGAGAAGGGGGAAGACCTGCCACCGCCGCTAGGATCTGTCGCCCCCGTTTTGCCAGGGAGGCGACACGGGAGCCGCTTATTATTCCCGGTTATATTGAATTCGCAAATGTTTCTCAATCAACATTAGACTCTTTTTTTTTCAGATTTTTCATTCCCAGCCAACATTGGGAATAAAGGTTTATGATTTCATTTATGAAACCAACAAGCTAAAAAGTTTCCTTGCAATGCATATTCACTACCATAGTTACAACCACATCAGAGTTTTAGGAAGTTCGCAGAAAGCCAGACAACAAAAAAAACATGCTCAGCAACACATCTATAACTCTATATTCTCTCACGATTTGTGTTATCGCGCTCCCTAAATTTGTGTTAGTGACTCGTGAAGGAGAAATGCCCTAGAGGCAGAAAAAATGTTATTATTTATCTTCATGATCATTATTAATGTTTATTTCTTTATGTATTAACTGTTGTATTTTTGAATGAGAGATTCAAAGGAGAACTCACAAGCACATGAGAGTCGATGAACACCAGGTTGTTCCTAGTCCCCCTCTAGTATTAGCTCATGTGCTATGTGATGATCATGTTTTCATGGTCGTAGGTATTGTCAAAATGATAAGGATACCAATACAAATTAAAGTACATTGTTGGAAAAACAATGGTATTGAACCGATCAATTTATTGATATGCTACGACATAGTTTGTCATGGGTTTAAGTTACATCTTTATGTCGTTGTCATATGCATAAGTTACTTGACCATGAGAATATCAAGTAAACTCGTAATTGAAAGCTTGCCCCATAACTCATGTTTTGAGTTGAATATCTCTCTCTCTCTCTCTCCACATACGCCGAAAGGTTGTTCCTCTCTCGCCCTTAGTACAAGGTGGAACGCTGGCGATTGGACGACCGTACACATGGATACCGGTGGAGGGATCATACGTTTGAGCCAGTGAGCGGGAAGGAGATTTAACCCTCGTGACTGGGAGGGATACACCTAGCTGCAGGGATCTCAACTGGCTTCACCGACAATCTACTTCCGCTATCGGTTGTTGGTATGATCAAGATCTTATCTGTCAATTGCAACTTTATAGATAGATCTTGGGCATTTCTTGTAGAACGTTTTTTTTTTGTTTTACGTATACGAAACCCTACAATGGTATCAGAATTTGTCTATGCGTAGTGATTTTTATCTAGTTGTGAAAGTTTTGTATGGGCATAAACTGCAATACAAAAATAGGCAGAAAATAACAACGGACAATTGGCACTGGGTTAATAGGTTAATCCAATGAATACACTATAAAATGATATAAAATCATGTAATGAGTATGTAGCAATGATATAATAATAACATACATCAATCAAAAATTATGTATATGTTTTGAACGTATCATGCACTTCTCTGCCAACTGGAATAATATAATTTCATGGATTTTATCTTGAAATAAAAGATATGCAATTGACTTGTTATCGACTACCTTCCCGTCTCGGCTCTAGTTTTGTATATCAATCAAAAATAACATGTACAAACAAACTAAACGGGATGTGGTGCCGCTAGTCTAATCTTAGCCCCTTCTCTACTGATGCTACATGTCTTCATGTTTTATCTCACAACATTCTCTCTCATGTATCACGTTCCATTTTTCATATATTTCATTGTGGTTTCACATATGTTTCATCATTATTTCAAAATTCGATTTTGTAGATTGGGCAAATATATCCAATATTGTTCTTATTTTTCGAAGATGTGAAAAAACGAAACAAAACCATTCAAACAGTTCATAAATCCAACCCTTGGTTCAAAATCAAGAAGTCTTAAGTATCAAATTCAACTGCAGCGTTGAATGGGTTGCTAGAGATAGAACGATGGATGGGACAGGGGAGTGTGTGTGATCATCTCTATGGATCTCAAAGCACACATGAACGGTGGAATGGATTGGTGGAGATGATCGAAGTAGTGTCCTTCTTTTGCAAGCTTATTCTCTCTTTTAAAGAAAATTAGTACACAAAGATTTTATCTGAGTTAACCTTTCTAAATTTCAACCGAGTTCATACAAAATTATCTTAATCTTGCACTGCCTTTATTTTTATTATATTAGTCGACAATTTTCTATAAGCTTGATATTTTTTTGTTAATGTTTGACTCAAAAATGGTATACACTATAGTACCTCCATTTGTTAAAGTAAGGGATATATTTTTAGTCAAAATTCAGCATAGTGTAACTTTGACCAATCTTGTAGACAAAAAAAGAAGTTTATAATATTTAATTTACGTACAATTAAAATATTCAATGATGAGTCTATTCATATTGATTTGGTATTTGAAATTTTTATATTTTTAAAAAAGATCGTTCAAAATTACCCTATGTTGAATTTTGACTAAAGATATACGCCTTACCTTTTAAGGAACGGAGGGAGTATTCTGTATTGGAGAGAGTAGTACCATGCAAATTGCTAGGTAGATAAAACGCGCATTGCACGTGTATTGGCAACTAGTGAAAATAAGAGAAACATGATCCTAAGAATGAAACTAATATTTCCCCAATACTATATCTCATCAATTTCGTTAGACATTCTTAACAAACAAAAAACATATACAAGGTCATGTAGAAAGGTTCTAATCAATTAGTACATTACATCATAAACTTCGCAAACGTGAACTAATTTTGCTTTTTGTACTTCTGTACAAATGATACACACATTCATCTTGCTCTTTATGTCTCGCCAAGCATCCACCGTACGTTCGTGCTTCCACCGATCGATGCCTGACGAGCACAAGGCCGGAGTCGCAAGCTAGCTAGCTGGATCACTTGATGAAGCCCATGACGTTGGGCGTGCCGGTGTTCTGGAGCCAGGTCATGCCGTCGATGAACACGCCCGCCGTGAAATGCGTGGCCTCGGCCTGTCCGATCACGCGGTATCCGGGCCACGTGACCCTCTTGCTGGTGCCGGCGCCGGGCCCGGTGTTGGCGTACTCGGCGTAGTAGAGCGTCTTGAGGCCGAGGTCACCCATCCACTCCGACCACCCCTCCGGCTTGATCAGGTCCCCGATGGTGCTCTCCATGATCACCGTCCTGGCGTACTCCTTCCACGGACGGCCGAGGTAGCTGGGGATGGTCATCCGGACGGGGAACAGCGCCTGCTCCGGCACGATCTTGCAGCCCTGGAGCACGATGCCGGTGGGCATGTTGGGGTCCGTGCGGCCGTGCGCGGTCACCATGTTGCCCTGGTTGTCCATGGGCTTCCGCACCGAGTTAACACCAGCGGTCACACAACTCGTTGTCGATGTGCACTTAAGTCACACTTCTCCAGAATGTGATTATTTGGTCACACAACTCGACAAGTGCGTGCACGCAGGTCACTGGCCCCACTTGTCAGTCCGTTTTGGACGGTAAATTTTCAGAAAACCCCCTGGAGTAATATTAATTTTACAAAATGGTCCTTCTAATTTTACAAAATGGTCCTTCTAATTTTACAAAATGGTCCTCCTAATTTTACAAAATGGTCCTTCTAATTTTACAAAATGGTCGACCATTTTGTAAAATTAATATTACTCCAGCGGGTTTTCTGAAAATTTACCGTCCAAAACGGGCTGACAAGTGGGGCCAGTGACCTGCGTGCACGCACTTGTTGAGTTGTGTGACCAAATAATCACATTCTGCAGAAGTGTGACTTAAGTGCACATTGGCGTCGAGTTGTGTGACCGCGGGTGCCATTAACTCTTCCGCACCGTCATGAGGCAGTTCTGGAACACCGCCGCCGAGTTGCCGAAGATGAAGTCGATGGTGCCCAGCACCTCGCAGTTGCGGAAGAACTGCCGGCCGGCGTGCACGTACAGCGTGTCCTGGTACCCCTCGAATCTGCAGTTGAAGAACACCGAAAAGTCCCCCTGCGCGTGCATCGACACCGCCTGGTGCCCGTCCGGCCCCGCCGTGTTCACGAACGCCATTGACTTGCAGATGAACCCGTTCCCCTCCGCCGCTGCAAGAAATCCATATATGGCGATCAATGGATGTGGTAAACACAAGCATGGCCAAGATCAACCAATTCATGTGGAGAGAGCTTACAGAAGGTGCGGGTGGCGATGGTGGCGAAGCCCCCCTTGTTGCTCTTGTCGCCGATGACACGGGTCTTGGTGGGCCCGTCGCCGTACATGAAAATGTTGGTCGTCTCCTTTGGGATGGTCACATACTCCTTGTATTCGCCGGCCTTCACGTAGATGACGAAGCGGGCGGTGGACTTCTTGGGCGCCGCGTTGATGGCCTCCGTGATGGTCTTGAAGTTACCGCTACCGTCCGCGGCCACCAGCGCGTTGGGCTTTTGCAGCCCGGGAGCTGCAGCAGCCTCCGGGCGTGGGACAGCATCCACTCCGGGAACGCGCCGGCGGACAGAAGCGCCCGGTGCTGGTGGTTGGGCTTGTTGTGGTTGTCGAGGTCTTCGATCGTGCCGATCACCTCCGTCGACAGCACCCTCCGCTCATCCTCCTCGCCATGGCCGATCGCCTCGAGCTGGCAGTTGGCCTCGCTGGCGACGTCGTGGACCATTATGAGCGTGTTGGACAGGAGCTGGCGCTTGCCGGCGAGGTCCTCGGGGAGCTCCGTCGCGAGGAGGCGCCGGTTCATCTGGGCCGACATGTCGGCGATGCTCTCGATCTGTGCGGACAGAAGCCTTCGCCTGTTTCCTTCCTAGTCGTATTTATCCTCGGAGCCTGTCTCGGAGGACGCGCCGTTGAAGGACATGCTCAGCAGCCTGCGCTTGTTACCGTCCTGGTCGTATTTAACCTCGGCGCCGGTCTCGGACGACGCGTCGTTGAACGACATGCTCAACAGCCGGCGCCTGACGAAGTCGGTCTCCTTGGTCAGGTTGGAGAATCCCTTAAAGGCATCCATGCTCATCAGCAGCCGGCGGCGCCCAACGACGTCGAATTCGGGGCCGCTGTCTTCGCTGGCGTTGGACTCATCGTCGTCGGTCAACATAAAGCTATGGAGACGGCGGCTTCCGTCGTGGGACATCTCGGTGATCTCGTCCAGCGTCTCCGACAGCAGGCGCCTGCTCGCGTCTCTCACGTCGGCGATTTCGTCCAGCCTGCCATTGACGGCCAGAAGGCGGCGCCTGCTTTCCTCTGTTGTGGCGTCGCCGCCGATTGTCCAGCCGAGAAGTCGGCGGCTCCCCGCGCCGTTCTTCTTATTGTAGTCCTCCTGGCTCTGCAGGAACTCGCCGACCTTGGTGACGATGGCCAGCGCGTTGCTGCTGTGTTCAGTGGAGTTCTGGAGCACCTTGTCCATGGCCTCCTTGAGCTCGGGCTTGTCGAAGCCGTCGGCGCATGTGTAGACGTACGTCATGGCTCCGGAGAGCCAGACCCTCAGGTCATTGACGTGATGCACCACCTGGTCGGACCTAAGGCCTGCTATGTCCTTGAGGTCCCCGATGGCGTTGTCGAGGAGCTTCTTGCACTCACCGATGGCGCTCTTGGTGACGCTGTCAGCGGCGCCCTTACCGACGTCGGTGTAGCGGACGAACACGGCCCCGACCTCGTCCAGGGCCACCTGGAGCGCGGCCTTGAAGATATCCTCCGGGTTGGAGGATTCGTTCACCATGGGGGTGAGGCTCTTCTCGCACTTGTCCGGGTACAGAGTGGAGGCGCAGAGCTGGGAGAGTTTGACGCTGGTGGCCATTGGCGCCCCCTCGCCGTGGGCCTTCCGGGAAAATGAGCTCGGCTCGGGCTTTACAGAAGCTCGGTCTGGCTCGGGGTAGCTCGCGAGCCAGGCGCCCTTAGTCCCTGCCAGGTGGGCCCCAATATGGGGGAGCGGCACGGGCGACGAAGCTGGAGCTTACCGCGACGTCCTCGACGCCGGTGAGACCACAGAGGCCACGAAGCGAGCTCCTCCATGGCCACGAGCTGTTCTAGCTCCTTGCCGCCATGGCCATGGCTTGGACGACCTCGGGGACGTGCCTAACGTGGCGTCGCAGCAGGTGCTGGAGAAGGCCGGGTTCCGGCGGGAGGCCATGCTGCGGAGGTACTGTGGAGAGTGGAGAGGAATGGTAGGGGCGGCGGCGGCGTGACCTCGACGCCGGAGCAACGCGCCGGAGTAGGGAGGGCGCGGAGGAGGAGACGAACATCGCCCTCGACGCCATCCGCTCGGGATCCTGTGCTATGGAGGCGGCGGCGGCGCGTGACCTGTGCGTGCGTGCTAGAGAGGAAGAGGACGATTCCTCTGCTGGATGCTGCCCTAGTTCCTCGCTGGAATGGGCTAGGCCAGAAAAAGGCCGAGCCAACGGGCCGGACCGAGCCGAGCCTGGCGAGCCAAAAGCTCGCTGCGGTCCAGGAAATTGGGCTCGACTCGGTCAAACCCTTTCGCGGGCCGAGCTGGGCTCGGGGCGAGCCGCGTAAAGCTCGGGCCGAGCCAAAAGCTCGCCCCCGAACGTCCAGCCTGAACTCATGACGGCCGCGATCATGCCGATGACGACCACGACGCCCACGGCCGCGATGATGCTGGCGGTGGCGGCCTTGTTGGCCATTGTGCGCGACCAATGCACGGGAGCGCGAGGGTTTTTGGTGGTTTCGTTGCCGGAGCCGGCCGGGGCTACTCGCCGCACGGGTACGTAGTGAGAAAGAAGAATGGCGCGGCGAGGTCTCGTTTATGTAAGTGCATCCTGTGGACAAGAGCAATGGTTATTCTTGGAGTGCCCTGGTTTGGCCTTGGGCTCAGAATGTAGCGCTTTGAATGTTTCTTCCGATGATCTCGTCTGGGTGGGAACACTTTGCATTTCCATGGCTTGATCGATCTCTTCCATGAGTGGGGACGGGTGCTATCCATTTCTCTGCATGTCACTAGGTAATTGTGCTCTCGGAAAATATCATGTGAGGAAACCACGAAAAAATCATGTTATAAAGTTTAACAAAAATCCCCAAAAAAAACATTAAGTTGGGAATATTGAAATTTGCAATTTCAAACTCAAAATGGTTTAGAAGCTGACAAAATAAGCAATGAATAGTAACATTGCTACCATTCAATTGTTGAATCTACTATTCTGCAATCAATTCCAAATGGTCAACATAAAAGCAGAAACGCATATACGTATGCGTGCTTTCTTTTTTTAGCATTTCCATTAAGCCAACTACCAAACATATTGGTAATAATTATGGGATGAGAAATACTAAAAGTTAAATGAATTAACCTCCAAATGTTGCACACAAATAAACAATTCACAGAATCTTCTGTGTCGACAATAAATACACTTCTTACACCCTGTCCAGTGTCGCTTGCAAGATTATATTTTGTTAATATTGTCGGGGGGCTACCCCCGGGTAGGGTCAAGGCTTGGCATAAGATGAGTTTAAAGATATGCCGAGGTACGGAAAGGGCCGACCTGCTTGGGCCTGGGAGTGTCCGAGCTTCATCTTGACCTGGAGAATATAAAGGCCGACCAGTCTTGGCCCAGAGGGGTCCATCCCGTTGGCATGGGCCGAGGTTCAGAATCCGAGCTATGATCAGCCGACCTAACTACCTCGGTGCTATGATTTGTATGGTGAGTGCAGGAGAAGCTATTTGAAGGAAGTAATGTCCGACCTGGTCGGATCTTAAGTACAAGACCCGAGGTACGGAGCCCGTCACATCCGTGCCGAGCTAACCGAGGCAAGAATCCGTAGGTCGGGCAGGAGTCAATGCTCCTGTCACTTCCTGCCTGGTACAAGAGCTGACACGGGAGCGTCTGTCACGGAGCCTGGCAGAGGCGTGCCCCGGGTTCGGCGGGGCTGCACGTCTCTGACCGCTGACCACGCGAGATCTGGGAAAAGGCTACGAGGTAGCTCTGCCAGGCCACGTCCTGTCTCTGTCAGAGGAGACATGCTAGTTCTGCCGTTAGGCAGCAGGAGATGGGCAGGCCATGTCTTGTCCCTGACAGGGTACGATGATGACCGGTGCAGAGGCATGGCAACAGTGTTCAGCAAGGGGCACAACGGTAACTCGGCTGGCCTATATAATGGGCTTCAACCCCTCCTGCTTGAGGGATCGATCGACAAAGGAGAAAGGGAGATACATAGAGGAACCTCGGAGTCAAGGACAGGAAGCTCGGAGTTCCTTTTTCCCCCCTGTAGCTTCATCTTCTACCTCAAGTTCTCACCATTGTATCATCATACAGCTCGAGGAGCAGCTTGTACTTGTCACCTTGAGCTATACACCAAGTAGGATAGTGCTGCAGTAGGGGTGTTACCTCCACAAGAGGGCCCCGAAGCAGGGTACATCGTGGTGTGCTTTGTGTTCTTGGTTTCTTGTTTCTCGTTCGTGTTCTTGCGGTTTCTTGCGTGTTCTTGCTTGTGCACTTCTTGAGTGCATAAACCCTCCCCGGATTCCCCCAACGACCATTCGGCCCCATCTTAGCCATACCTATGGCATCTGCCGTGATCCCACCACGACAGTTGGCGCCCACCGTGGGGCAGATTGAGGCGTTGGAGGGAGTTTACATCCGGACGGGCTCAGGCGAGCGTGTTCTTTCCGGGCTTATCGCCAAGATCGGTGAGTTCACCTTCATCAGCGACAATGCGGGGTGTTTCGCCGGCAAGCCCTTCCCCGAGCATGGCTTCACCATGATGCTTGGCAGCTTCGTCACCTATGTTGCTGTCGAGGTTGTTCGCGGTACCCGGAGCAGGTGCTCGTGGACGACGAAACTCCTCTCCTCGCGGCTTTAGGTCGGCGTATCACTCGCCCCGAGAGCTGCGTGGAGGTGATGATGACCGGTCCGGTTGATGCCGCTGGCAAAGAGATGCCAGCAAATCCAAGCCGGCCGAGGTTGCTAAGGTGAGATCTGCAAAGCCCAGGCTAGAGAAAGAGTTGCCTGGTACCCCCGAGGTGCAGGGCCGAGGTGCGACCCTAGTAGAATAGTGGAGACACTGGCAGACCCAGTAAATCCAGGAGTGGATGTAGTAGTGACTGTGGCCGACTAGAGGCAAAGCGTGTCCTGTTGCAAAAGGAGGCTGTAGCAATGATGACAGCTAGAGATGAGTTCAATAGAGATCTGCGTGAGTACAATGCAGCGAATGGCTTCACCCCGGTAGCAGTTGATACAAATAGGGGAGCCGAGGTGCGGCAGAGAGGCAAGGGGCTCAATGATGAGATAAACAGGGAGGCTCGACCTACCACCTCGGCTAGGAGTGAGAGTCGCGTGTCGACTGGAAGGCCGGTATATAGTTCCCCTGCTAAGAACCTCAGAGCTGCCGAGGCAGGCAGGGCCGAGCTATCCGGGTTGACTGGAGATGCATGGCGTGCGCAGCAGAAGCGAGTCAATGAATTAGTGTATGTAGCTAACCAGCAGAATGAGGCTCTCCGCAGAGCATATGCCGGGGCTGGTGATTCAGATGGTTTATTCAGCTAGGCCAGTTAGTCAGGTGTCCAAGGGGCAAGCCTCGTCTCCACTCGTCGGAGGAGCCGATCGAGCCCGGAGTGTCACCTCGGGTCAGAACAAGCAGCTGCAGATGTATGATCCGGTGTTAGCAGCAAAGCAGAAGGTGGGCCAGGGCAATGCTAGCCGAGCTAAGGGAAACCCCGGCCAAGGTAATGCAAGCCGAGCTAAGGGTAACTCCGGTCAGGGAAATCAGAATGGCGGGCAAGCAGCGTCGGCTGGCCGAGGTAAACCACCTCCGCCCCCGAGGTATCAGCAACAACCCCGGCCGCAGGGGCAATATCAGCGAGAGCCGGAGTATGTTCAGCAACCTCAGAATGTCGGTCAAGGCGATGACCGATATGATGATGGAGACTCGGCCATGGCGCGAGCCGGATACCACAGAGTGGATGGGGCGTTGGGACCTCGGATAGGAGCTCGGATGTTAGCTCCGGCGATGTTCGTAACAAGCTGGATAGAATCTACTTGTCCGAGCAGTTGGAGGAGGAAGGCCCTCCTGGTCCGGCGTGTTTCGGACCTCGGATCATGAAGGAGCCACCACCGCCAGTATCTCAGTTCCAGTTAGGTCGGAACACCAAGCCATACAACGGGAGCACCAAGCCGCAAGATTGGCTGACAGATTATGTATCCTCGGTGCACATAGCGGGGGGCAATCGCCGATGGGCGGTCCGGTATCTCCCGCACATGTTGGAAGGTCCAGCTCGGATCTGGCTGAATAATTTGCCGGAGTATAGTATCAACTCCTGGATAGACTTGGAGCTGGCGTTTAACAGCAACTTTGCTAGTACATACAAGAGGCCAAACCGACCTCAGCTCCTGGCAGCATGTAAGCAAGATGATCATGAAACTGACCGAGAATTCTTAACTCGGTGGAGCAATGTTCGGAATTCCTGTGAAGGAGTTGTAGAGGCACAGGCCATTTCCTGGTTTGCAGATGGTTGTCGACATGGCAGCATGCTGTGGCAGAGGCTCCAAAGAGATATGCCGAAATCCCTAGCAGAGACAATCCGGATTGCAGATTCTTATGCTCTGGGTGATCCGATGCAGCCAGCAGCAGAGGCAGTGGCACGTAACAGAAGGAGGGAGCCAATAAACAACCGGCTCGGACCAAGGTGTAATGACCGCCAAGAGTTCGGACAAAAGAGGAGGGAGCCGGACTACCCATACACCTCGAACCAAGTTGCAGCGGTGAACCCGGATCAGCCCGGAGCTGGAGGTGTCCAGAGGCCGAAAATCAATGGTCCGGCATTTAGTCCGAACCCGGAGCCACCCTTGACTTATGAATCGATGTTAGATGGTCCTTGCCGTTACCATACGACCGACCCGCGCAAGCCAGCCAACCATTCAACCCGGCAGTGCAGCTGGAACCACAGAATCAGAGAAGAAGGGGCGAAGGCCGGAGGAAACAGAGGAGGACCACCTCAGAGATTTCAGCCGAGGCCCACCCGAATCTGTCCGGAGCAAATGTTACCCCGATAACCACTGCACCTCCTCCGAGGCCTGCAGCAGCAAGGCCCGTGAATGTTGTGAATGTCCGAGGTAATAACAACAACAATGGTGCCGGACCAAGTCAGCAGTATGAATACCCCGGAAATGACTATAGAGAGGCTCATGCGAGCTATGTGGTCTTTGTGACCGAGCCAACTGACAAGAAGAGTGTGCAGAGGCGTGCCATGGAGGTGAATGCAGTAATGCCGGTGGTGCCGACCTATATGAACTGGTCTGAGCAGGAGATCACTTGGAGCAGGAAAGATACACCTCGGATCATGCCGAGCCCTGGAAAGTATGCCCTGGTGGTAGATCCGACGTTGTGTGGGCCTACAACAATGTGAGGTTCCCGAGTTCTGGTGGACAATGGCAGTGCCATCAACATCATGTACCGAGACACAATGGTGAAATTGGGCATATCGCCAAATCAGTTGATGCCGAGCAGTTGTACTTTTCATGGGATTGTGCCTGGCGTTTCCTGTGCACCCATGGGCAAGATATGGGTGGATGTAGCATTTGGAACCAAGGATAACTGCCGAGTTGAGAGTATCGAGTTCGAGGTGGTGGACTTGGAGAGTGCATACCATGCATTGCTTGGAAGGCCGGCTCTGGCCAAGTTCATGATTTCCACCCATGTTGCATACCTGAAGATGAAAATGCCGGGGCCTAATGGGATCATATCCATCTCGGGTGACTACAAGCGAGCCATTCAGTGTGCCTCGGCGGGGTCTAATCTGGCCGAATCTTTGGTGATCGCAGCGAGAAGAAGAAGCTGCATCAAGTGGTGGCAATGGCGCAGTCAACACAGCTCGGCATGTCCGGACTGATGAGCCCGGACTCAACTGCAGCATTCGAGGTGCCCAAGGAGACCAAGAAGATCCCCATTGACCCGGAGCACCCGGAGCGCATGGCCATCATTGGGACCGGGCTGGGCGAGAAATAGGAAAGCGAGCTCTGTCACTTCCTCCGTGAGAATCGGGATATCTTTGCATGGTCGGCTAAGGACCTGCCTGGTGTTCCGAGGGAGTTGGCAGAGCACTCTTTATTTGTCAGGCCGGAGGTGAAACCGGTGAGGCAACCGACCCGTCGTCTCTCAGACGACCGAAGACAAGTGGTGCTGGACGAGCTGGCTAAGTTGCTTGCAGCCGGGTTCATTATGGAGGTGCTGCATCCGGACTGGATATCCAATCCGGTCTTGGTGGAAAAGAAGAAAGACGAGCCAGCCGTGGTCAAGGTGTGGCGCATGTGCATTGACTTCACTAACCTCAACAAGGCGTGCCCGAAAGATCCGTTTCCATTACCTCGGATTGATCAAGTGATTGATTCCACTGCTGGTTGTGAACTGTTGTCTTTTATCGATGCGTACTCTGGTTTTCACCAGATACCACTGAACCCGAAGGATCAAATAAAGACTGCTTTTATTACCCCGTATGGGGCGTATTGCTATCGTGTCATGTGTTTTGGTCTGAGGAATGCCGGGGCAACTTATCAGAGGTGTATGCAGAAATGCCTGCACTCTCAAATGGGCAAAAATGTGCAAGTGTATGTCGATGATATCGTCATCAAAACTAAGGAGAAACGTACTCTCCTCGAGGATCTCGAGGAGACATTTGTGAATTTGAGAAAATATCGGTTGAAGCTTAACCCGGACAAGTGCACCTTTGGTGTCCCGGCTGGAAAGTTGCTTGGATTCCTGGTGTCTAGCCGAGGTATCGAGGTTAACCCGGCCAAGATCCGAGCTATTGAGAACATGAAATTACCGAAGTGTTTGAAAGATGTGCAGAAATTCACAGGGTGCCTAGCCTCGTTGAGCCGATTTGTAGGTCGGCTGGGAGAAAAAGCCTTACCTTTGTACCAGCTCATGAAGAAAAGTACCGGGTTTACATGGACCCCGCAGGCCGACGTGGCGTTCAATGAGCTAAAAAGATGTTGTCCACCGCTCCGGTGTTGGCGTCACCATTGCACAATGAGCCGATGTTACTTTACATTGCGGCCACAAACCGAGTTGTAAGTGTGGCAGTGGTGGTGGAGCGCGAAGAAGGTGGCAGGTCGGTGCAGAGACCGGTGTATTACTTGAGCGAGGTGATCTCTACCTCGAAGCAGAATTACCCTCACTACCAGAAGATGACGTATGGTGTCTACCTGGCGGTCAAGAAGTTGAAGCATTATTTCCAGGAGCATCCCATGACGGTGGTGTGCGAAGCTCCAATCTCGGAGATCATCGGGTGCAAAGATGCAACTGGCCGAGTTGCCAAATGGGCGATTGAGGTGTCTCCATATGCACCACATTATGAGAGAAGAGATGCAATTAAATCCCAGGCGCTGCCGGACTTCTTTTGTGATTGGGCCGAGATGCAGTATGAGCCACCCAGGCCGGACTATAATTATTGGAAAATGCATTTTGATGGGTCCAAGACAAAGATCGGGCTGGGGGCTGGAATAGTCCTCACCTCGCCGAAGCGAGATCAGCTGAAATACGTGCTGCAGATTCATTTCTCAGCATCAAACAATGTGGCGGAGTATGAGGCCTTAATCCATGGACTCAATGTGGCGAAGGAGATCGGTATCCGGCGTATGGAATGCTTCGGCGATTCCGACCTGGTGGTGCAACAATCTTCTGGAACTTGGGATGCTCTGGATGCCAACATGGCGTTATATCGGTTCCATGTGCAAAAGATATCCGGGTTCTTTGAAGGGTGTGAATACAGGACAGAAAATAATGCTGCCGACGTGTTGTCAAAGCTCGGTTCATCTAAAGAGGCAGTACCACCTGGAGTAGCCCTGAATCACTTGAGAACTCCTTCAATCAAACCTTCTCCTGAATCCGAATCTATTTTCATCCCGGCGGAGCAAGAGTCCGGACCTGTTCCAATGGAGGTAGACGTCGGATGCGTTGGTCGGACCCGGGGACTGCGTGGCAGAGCTCGGGGACTGCGCACCGAACCTCGGGGACTGCTCGTCAAGACTCGGGGACTGGTCGCAGGATGGTGGAGGAAATAATGGAGGAGATTATGGTGGCCGAACCAATGGAGGTGGACGAGAAACTTTTTCCTTTGCACCCAGTGCCGGAGTGGGCGGAGCAATCATGAAGTTCATAACAGAGGGAAGCTTGCCAAGTGACACAACCGAGGCTAGGAGAATCCAAAGGAGGGCAAAGGCGTACACCATCATCAACAAGGAGCTCTATAAAAGAAGCGTAACCGAGGTGTTGCAACGGTGTGTCGAGCCAGCTGAAGGCAAGGAGATGCTTTTGGAGATCCACCAAGGAGAGTGTGGTCATCATTGCAGCACAAGAGCTCTGGTGGCCAAGGTGTTCGCATGGGTTCTATTGGCCCACTGCTCTTGCTGATGCAGAGGACATAGTCCGGAGATGTGAAGGATGCCAAAGGTTTGCCAAGCAAACGCATATGCCAGCCTCGGCGCTCAAAACAATTCCTATCACTTGGCCGTTTGCGGTATGGTGTTTGGATATGGTGGGAGAGTTCAAACCAGCCCGAGGTAACATGACGCACATACTGGTGATGGTGGACAAGTTCACCAAGTGGATCGAGGTGAAACCAATCCGGAAGTTGGATGGTCATTCAGCAGTGACTTTCTTGAAGGAGATCATTCTGCGATATGGGTACCCCCATAGCATTATCTCGGACAACGGCACAAACTTTGCTGTTGGAGAATTTGCTCGGTTTTGCATGAACAAGGGAATCCGGCTGGACATAGCCTCGGTGGCACATCCGGAGTCTAATGGACAAGTGGAAAGATCAAATGCTCTAGTGTTGGCCGGCATCAAGGCTCGGCTCATTGAACCACTGCTGAAAACGCCGGGGTGTTGGATAGATGAGATACCAGCAGTACTGTGGGGTCTAAGGACCACGCCAAATCGATCAACTGGCTATACGCCATTTTTTATGGTCTATGGGGCAGAAGCTATGCTACCCACTGACATCGAATATGATGCGCCCAGAGTGGCAATGTACACTGAAGCCGAGGCAAAAGAGGCTCGGGAGGATGCAGTAGATCTGCTTGAGGAAGCTAGAGAATTGGCCTCATCTCGGTCAGCAATATACCAACAAGGTCTCCGACGTTATCATAGCCGGAGTGTCAACCCTCGTGTGTTTCACGAGGGAGATTTGGTGCTGAGGCTGGTGCAGCGCAAGAAAGGTCGGCACAAGTTGTCACCTCCATGGGAGGGACCGTTCATTGTGAGCCGAGCTCTGCTCAATGATTCGTACTATCTTATAGATGCGCAGGAACCAAGGAAAGATGGGCTGGACAACCCCGGATCAGAGGTCAGGCGACCATGGAATATAGCTCTACTCCGACCTTTCTACTCATGAAGGGCGCAATGTATGTACCTCGGTTAATCCTTAATGAAATGTCGGCACTCCGAGGTTGAAGCTCGGGGACTGCCTCGCTCTTGTGCTTGTGTTTTATTTCTGTTTGTCAATTTCGTTCATATGCCGAACTATTTTGAACCTCGTCTCAAACTTCAAGTAATGTATGCTGTGTAACTAATCTTGTGACTCGACTGACGAACGCCGAAATGGTAGTCAAGAGCAAAGATGAAAAAACGTGGGAAACATGAAAATGGACTCGGGGACTCGGTCCAAAATATAGTTCGGCATGTGTCGTTTACTAACCCCTGTCTTTACCTTTCATTTATGTCGGATGATTTTGAAACACACCTCGACATTTGCTAAGTACTGTATGCTATAAACAACAATCTTGTGACTCGACTGTCGAACGCCAAAATGGTAGACAAGAGCAAAGAATGCCAAGTATAGTAAACACGAAAGTGAACTCGGGGACTCGTTCCAAAAGGGTTCGGCATAAATTTTAGAAAAGCATGGTTCGGATAGCAAGATAATAGTACTGGTAGCAAGGCAAACTACTTAAGTGTATATTACATCTGCACCCGGCATACCGGGGATTTAATGTTTTTCTTGAGACAAGTTCAGGCCTCGGAACCAGAGACCTCGGTCGCCGAAGTTGTGGTAGTGGGGACCTCGGAAGCAGGAGCCTCGGGCGCAGGAACAACCTCGGGCGCAGGAACAACCTCGGTCGCGGAAGCAACCTCGGTTGTTGGAGTGGATGCCGGGGTGTCCGTCACGTCGGGGGAGATCACCTCGGTGGCTACGGCTTTGCCGGACTTGCCCTTGGGGTTCGGAGGTTCGTCGAAGTTGAAGTCATCATCAGAATCTCAGCCACCTCGGTTGTTTTGCCGGCCTTGCCCTTGGAGCTCTCAGGCTCGTCGAAGTCAATTTCCTCGCCGTCAGAGCCTTCTTCACCGGACTCTTCTTCCTCGTCCGAGCTCTCTTCATCCTCAGAATAGAGGCGCCCTTCATCAAAGGTCCGGGTGTTTGCATAACTAGCAAAGAGGTCGGCTGCTGCTTGGCGTTTCTCAATGCCATCAGGAGTGGTGTTCCAAGGAGAGCCCTTGCGCAGGGAGGTAACCGTGTGGATCTCAACAGATTCATACCAAGACAGCACGAACACCAGGGCCTTGTCCGCTCCAGCCCGAGCTGATGAGCATCTCCACTCCCGAAGTCTAGCCTCGGCTCCTTTCAGCTTCGTGGCGAGCTCGTCGATGCAAGTGGGAGTCTTAACCTTGGGCCAGAGGGCACGATGGACCTCGATGGCAGCATCAACCAGTTTAGTTCCAATGGCCCTGAGCGGCCTGATCCGAGCATTAAGGGCGACAAGGTGGTCCTGGATATCCCAGCTTTCGCCGAGGGTTTCTGTCTCAGCCCTCTTTGCCCGAGCTGCTTGAACTTCTCGGATAGCTTTGTCCTTGGAGTGCTCAAAATTCTCTGAAGAAGACAAAAAGGCTGTCGCTGAAATAAGGCATACGGTGGCACGGGGTGTAGGTCGGCAGAAAATAAGGAAAAGGGGAAAAGAAACTTACTGTCCATTTGGTGATTAATCCGAGTGAGCTCGGACAACCAACTTTTCGATAGCCGGAGAGCGATAGTTCGGTTTCGGCCGAGGTGGCGCGGTTCTCCAGGGTCTTGGCAATTTCTTTCTGTGTTCGGCGGCCTGGTCTTTGACCTTCATAGCGTCCTCCACAGCAGCTTTGGCTTCATTAGCCCGGTTCAGCTCTTGTTGCAGCCGAGCTATTTCATCTTCGGCTGTCTTCAACTTGGAGGCATATCTTTGTCGCTCTGCTCCTTTGCGGATAGAAGAGTCCGGTGAGACTTCTTCAGTGTGTTGTGATCCAGCAGGAGGTTCTTGAAGATTTTGTCCGAGCATTGTTGCACTCCTGAAAAAATAGAGAGATCAGTTCGGCGGAAAGAGATTTGACACGAATATTGAAAAGTTACATTTCGAAGAATCCGAGGTCTTTTTAGCACCCGAGGCCCAATTGAGTCCCGGGGACTCGGCGTTGGCCTCGGGGACTCAGCATTGGGAAATGACAAGTTTTTGAGATTCAAGCCGAGCAATTTTAACTCGGTGGAGTGTCAATTGCTCAACCCGAATCTCGGGGACTGGGAATAGTGTATGTTTGTCATTTGGTTTCAAAGGAAGAAAGAGAGTTGCGTAAAGAAACTTACCGATGCCTTCTTGCTGCAATCAAGGACCGCAGTCTGCATGTTGTAAATGGACTGGAGCACGGCGCTAGGTCCAACTGGATGCTCAGAGGTCGGATTAGAGGAGACCTCGGCAGTGTCAGCCGAGTTCCAGTCCATGTCGTAGTGCTTCTCCGAGCCTAAGCTGTTCCCGCTCTTGGTCCGGAGTTGCCCGACCTCCCAGCTGCTGATGTTCGGCTGGATGGTAGCAGCGAAAAGAGCTCGGGAGGTGGCGACCTGAGAGCTCGAAGGCGCGGTCTTGGTCAAGGTGGACTTCGGCGCGGGAACATGCGGCACCAGTTGGGTGCTCGCAGCCTTGGGGCCCGGTGGCGGTGGCGGCATCGGAGTTTGCTGTGGCTGTGTGGGGGGCTCAACATTTGGAGCTGAGTCTTTCTGCTGCTGCTGAAGCTTTTGCTTCTGCAGTCGTTGTTGTTGTTGCTTCTTCTGCTGCTGTTGCTGCTGGTTGCGCGCAGCTTGAGACTTGGGGGAGAGCCGAGGCTCCAGCACGGTCTTAGCCGGAGTCTTGGCGCGATCTGTCTCCGCATCCTTCTGAGGACGCGGAGGAGTCGATCTCGGCGGGGAGCGGAGTGTCCCAGGCCGGAGTCAGAGCTCGGCGGTGGAAGTTCGGCGGAGGTGACACGCACCGGGGAGGAGATGGTCCTCTCCGGGCTGCGGATGTCAACGGACCGTTCTGGAGGAGAGGCTCTGGCGGGGCTGCCGAGGTTAACCTCGACCTCGGTTGTCTGAGATTCAACCACTGGAGGCAGTGGTGAATGTATCGAGCTGTGGCTCTGTTTGATCTGCCGAGCCGGGCTAGACGAAAAAGAAAAGATTAAGTTAGAGTAAAAAGCTTAACCTCGGAACAGCGTGAGAAGTAAAAAGGAGCAAGGTGACTTACGCATCTTCCTCCACGGGGCCTCGCTTCTTGTGCCTCGCCGAGGTCTTCTTGGCACGCTTGGCTTTGGGCGCTGCAGTCTCCGAGGTCTTGGAAGCCTCGGCATCCGAGGTACCGGGTCCTGAGCGCTTCCGGGAAGCTGCAGACGCTGGATGAAAGTTCTTATATGTTGGAGGAGCATACGAAATTGGAATAACATTGACAGGTTCCAGAATTTGGCAATCGTCATCATCGGGCCAATCCTGGATGGACGATCGAACTGGTGGGCGGTGCGATGGGCAACCGCGAGTCTTACCCGAGGTGGCCTTGGGAATAGGGAGGTGATCCTCATTGTCCGGATCTTCAGCCTCGGCGGCGGCCGGAATAGGCAGGTCGGGAGTCCACTCCTTAGAAGAAAGGGGGCCATCCTCGATTTCCTGTCGAGTGAACTTCTGCAGAGGTGGCAAGTAAAACCGAGTTAGCACAAGAATCAATACAAGGTCGGGGTGAAAATGAAACCGAGGAATATTATACGCCGGGTAAGGTACACTTACTTGGGCTGGAAGGTGATCTCGGTCATAGGGCTTGACACCCCATTTCCACTTATCGGGCATGGTGGTCTTGGCGATGGCCCGGATGCGCCTCTTCACTTCGGAGTCATCGAGTTCATGAGTGCTATTCCGGGTGGGGTCATAGCGACCACTCATGTGGCAGATCTTATGGGCCCGCGCTTGTAGAGGATTAACTCGGCGGGTGATCATGGTGCGCAAATGTCATCTGCCCCCAACTTTTCTCCTGGAGGGACATCATGGTTTGGTGGATCAGTAAACCTCGGGAGCGTCGGGTGCAGGCTCGTAATCCCAGTTGAGTTGGGCAGCGGGGGTTCCGATGGTGAACTCCGGCAAGTTGATGAGGTCTTCGGTGCCCGGGTTCTTCACATAGAAGAAGGAGCGTTGCCATTTGCGGCAGGAGTCCAGGCCCTGAATCCGAGGAAACTCAGAGAGGCGCCGAGGTGAAATCGAGGCCGCCCCGCAAGCGGTCATCTCCTTGTCCACGACCTTCTTGTTCGGGACACTTTGTTTCTTGAGCTGGAAGTACTTGGCCCAGGACTCGATGCTTGGCCATAATCCGAGGTAACCCTCGGAAAAGTTGCGTAGGCCGAAAGTTGGAGGATGGCATTGGCGGGCAGGTGGTGTGGTTGTAGCCCAAAGGTGTCCAAGAAATCCCGGAAGAATTTCCCGGCCGGGAGCCCGAAACCACGTTCGAAGTGATCCAGGAAGACGACCCGCTCCCCGGATTCCACCTCGGGTTCGATATCTTCTTTCTTCGGAACCCGGCAGATGAGTTTGGCCGGGATCCGCCGTGAATCTCGGAGCCACTTGATGTCGACCTCCGTGACATCAGATCCCTCCCAGCTACCTCGTTCTCCAGGTGCTCCTTCCTCGGCGGGATCCGAGGCAGAAGACATGTTGACGCTTTCCTGCAGAAGAGGGAGGTTCAACCGGGGTAAGTACCTCGGACAGTTCAGGATAGCCGGGGTAAATACCTCGGATCATGCGGACAGCCGGGCTAAAGGATTTAGGCGGGAAACACGTTTCTACCACTGCGAGATACTAGCAAAGATCTACCGATGAGCTAAAAAGGAAAATAAACTCAAGTTCGTCAAGGGGCAAAACTAAAGGACAGCGCGGGTGTATCTGAAACGAGTCTAGGTGAGATCTAAAAGTGCTAAAAGAATGCGAAAGTGGAGCATCGGGTTCATCAAGTTCATCGGATTCATCAAGTTTATCGGATTCATCAAGTTCATCGGATTCATCAAGATCCTCGAGTTCATCGAAGGATGAACATGTTCATGGCCATGGAGGGGAAACGAAGAACTCACCGGGGAAGAACGCGAAGGATCGGCGGCGAGTCGATGGCGCAAGGCACAGCGCGCGTACTCCGGTGCGGCGAGGCGCTCGACGGCGGTGCGGAACGGTGCTGCAGAACGGCGATGTGGCGGCGCAAGGTGCGGTGCGCGTCACCAGCGAGGGCTCGACGGCGGCGCTGGAAGCGGAGGGCACGGAGCAGCGGGCGAGTGGGGAAGAAGAAGAAACTCCCCCTGGGCCCCTATTTATAACCGCGTGCGGTAACTGCGCACTACCGCGCGGTTACCGGGAGACGCGGGATCGTGTGCGGGCGAGCGTGCAGTTGCGGCAGTTGTGGCCGCACGATCGGCCACATCGTGGGCCACAGGACGGCAACCGCCAGCGCCGGATTTTCTGTGCTGGTCAGCGCGAGAACCGAGGGGTCGTGGGCGGTCAAGTTGGTCAAGTACTTGAGTGCGCGTGTGCACTGTTTGGTGGGTCCGGCTGACGAAGGCGGCGTGTGGTCAGGACCTGTCTTTCAAAGGTCCGGATTTCGAGGTCCGGGCAGAGATTCTTCGCCACGTGCCTCGGAAAAACTTGAGGCAAGATTGTGCTGAGTCAAGCAGCTCGGAAAGTTCAGATTGCATATCAACCTCGGATTAGATTATGGTCTGTGGGAAGTACCTCGGCGGAGCTATTTGAGGTCGGTTTTAGAGGTGGTGCCTTGCTTATTTTTGAACCTGCTACGGCCCTCCATCCGAGGTCGTAGGACCGCACCAGCTTCGGGGACTAATGTCGGGGGGCTACCCCCGGGTAGGGTCAAGGCTTGGCATAAGTTGAGTTTAAAGGTGTGCCGAGGTACGGAAAGGGCCGACCTGCTTGGGCCTGGGAGTGTCCGAGCTTCATCTTGACCTGGAGAATATAAAGGCCGACCTATCTTGGCCCAGAGGGGTCCGAGGTATCCCGTTGGCATGGGCCGAGGTTCATAATCCGAGCTATGATCAGCCGACCTAACTACCTCGGTGCTATGATTTGTATGGTGAGTGCAGGAGAAGCTATTTGAAGGAAGTAATGTCCGACCTGGTCGGAGCTTAAGTACAAGACCCGAGGTACGGAGCCCGTCACATCCGTGCCGAGCTAACCGAGGCAAGAGCCGTAGGTCGGGCAGGAGTCAATGCTCCTGTCACTTCCTGCCTGGTACAAGAGCGACTGACACGGGAGCGTCTGTCACGGAGCCTGGCAGAGGCGTGCCCCGGGTTCGGCGGGGCTGCACGTCTCTGACCGCTGACCACGCGAGATCTGGGAAAAGGCTACGAGATAGCTCTGCCTGGCCACGTCCTGTCTCTGTCAGAGGAGACATGCTAGTTCTGCCGTTAGGCAGCAGGAGATGGGCAGGCCATGTCTTGTCCCTGACAGGGGTACGATGATGACCGGTGCAGAGGCATGGCAACAGTGTTCAGCAAGGGGCACAACAGTAACTCGGCTGGCCTATATAATGGGCTCCAACCCCTCCTGCTTGAGGGATCGATCGACCAAAGGAGAAAGGGAGATACATAGAGGAACCTCGGAGTCAAGGACAGGAAGCTCGGAGTTCCTTTTTCCCCCCCTCGTAGCTTCATCTTCTACCTCAAGTTCTCACGATTGTATCATCATACAGCTCGAGGAGCAGCTTGTACGTGTCACCAAGAGATATACACCAAGTAGGATAGTGCTGCAGTAGGGGTGTTACCTCCCCAAGAGGGCCCCGAAGCAGGGTACATCGTGGTGTGCTTTGTGTTCTTGGTTTCTTGTTTTCTCGTTCGTGTTCTTGCGGTTTCTTGCGTGTTCTTGCTTGTGCACTTCTTGAGTGCATAAACCCTCCCCAGATTCCCCTAACGACCATTCGGCCCCATCTTAGCCATACCTATGACATCTGCCGTGATCCCACTACGACAAATATGTTTCATGACAAACACGAAACCTACATTTATAACAACCCAATTATGGCTTAGCGTTTGCTAGTCCCAAAGTAGGTTGATCACATCTTAAATACATGGGAAAAATCTCAGGTCTAAAGATAAAATCCTACACATCGTAAAGAGAAATAACTAGGATCGGTATTGCTATGTCTCAAGGTGTCAATCCAACCCCATGTGTCCACATTATTTTTAATATCTACGCATAGTATCATATTCACGTGTCTCGTCACATGAATTCTGACTAGGGACAGAATAGCCACACAAGTAATGGGTTTCACAAACAAGTTACAAACTTGCAAATCAATACATAGACATTATTCAAAAACATATAATAAATCATGGATATAACAAAATACATCATCTCTATGAACTATGATTCCCTCTTAGGAATATTTCTAACTGTTAGTTACCGTCGTAGGCGCATAATTGATCTACCGAGAACCAAGCAATCACAGCACGATGACGACACCGAGATTTGTTAACGCAGTTTGGCGAACTCGCCTACATCTGCGGGCCATGAGTACGAGCGCTCCTCCCCATAGATACCGCAACACCTGGCCGCCCTAGGCACCGGCACAAGCCGCCGGCTCCCCCTGCGTGCCTGTTGCTATAATCATACACTCCATATAAACATTAGTCCTATAATCATCTATCATTAATCATCAGAAACCATTAGGGGCATTAGATGCGCTTTAGTGTGTTTGTTACTTTGTACAGTGTCGCCAAAGTTGACTCATGTACTAAATCACATATATAACGAACAAAAATATTTTAGTTATTCATCTACACACACAACTAATGCTAGGCACACATCTAACATTAACCACATTAGTCGGTAACTATAATAAAGATAAAAGAATAATAAAAATAGAACAATCACCAGAAGCTTATCAGTTAAACATGCATATATAATACATTAGTATCAAATAAACAAATAACAACAGCATATGAATTGTGGAGCTAATATTAATAACTATGCAAAAACCCACGGTACCACTGATTAAAATAGCAAGTATGGAGAAAGATCAATGATGGAGCCTACAGGGGTGAAAAGGCTACTACATTTTTTTCTCAAAATTCATTGCTTCTAGGGAATTGTGGATGGATAAAATTTTCCGAAGATGCAAAACTATTTAATCAAACCTACAGGGAGAAGATTACTCCGGCAAGCAACATATGACAAGATGAACAAGTAGGTAAAGGAGAGAACTGAAATAATAAAGTGAGAGGGAAGAAGCTAGATGACTTGGTGACGTATCAAGTTCAAGTCTTATAGAGGGGCTATAATCTCCACTGCAAATATCATGGCAAACAAATGCCGCACAATCCATTGTTGTCAGGAACAGAGAGGTCTTATCACTTGCCGACTCTTCTAACCCCTAAAGGTGGAAGATACGTCAGCTAGGGAAATACTGAGGAGTTATTCCTTCGTCGGTGGTGACCGACATTGGTCGAGATGCTGCCTTGAGTCTCTCGCTGGGCAAGCTGACGCCTTCTTGTTTTAGGTGTATCTAGGGTAGTGGTGTTCGTTCTGAGTAGCCGCTTGGCATCTTCTTCTATGTGTTTGATATGTCCGCCAAGACATATCTTTGAAAAATATATTATCCCATTTGAACTCATAATTTTTTTATCAATATATAAAATATATGCGTGTGTCTGCGATTTTTAAGCTAGGAATCTATACCTAATAATAAAAGCATTAAGGTTTCTTGTGGTACGTCATTTTTTTTTGCCGATTTTACCCTCCTAACAAACCACATATTTACCCACCACTACCACGCATAAGTTAAAAAACGGTTCGTGTTTTTTTCGTCTCGTTTTTTTTCCTCGGTCAAACCTCAGCCATATATGGTCGTCGTCTTCGGCCGCCCAGTCACGGTCGAGTACGGGCCAGCTCCGCCGCCGCCACCTCTCATGTACGCCGCAGAACATGGCTCCCCACACTGCCGCGAGATACCCTCCGCTCCACCGGGCGCGGCTCCCTACGCGGTGGTGCCAAGCGGCTCAGCGCATGTACACCACTGGCCCAGGCCCCGCACCGCCCCTGGAGTAGGCACAGCAGTAGCACCGCCGCTGGCTACAACCTAGCACCTGCGGCTGCGGGTAGTCGCGCATGTGGACTGCTGCCAGCTCGTTCCGGGAAGTGTCCTCCGCGAATCCCGGCACAAGGGGCTAACCGGGGGCGATGGCGGTGGGGTGGTGGAAGTGTGCGATGGCATGGTGGTGGAGGATACTGACGCCATTGCTGGGCGCTGGGGAAAACTGCCGTGTTGCACGAGGGAGAGCGACCAAATACTGAGATAGAGTTGTGCTCCTGTCGCTTGGGCCAATGGCGAGGCGGCCTTCGTCCATGTTGTGGCGAGAATGTGAGTCCTGAGCTTATGCTGCTTCTTCCTCTTGCATTCCGAGCTAGCAGGGCCGCCGCCGCGTGCCGCCGGAGTAGGCATGGGAGCCTCCGCTTGATGTGCGCGTCTCCGTCGTTCTGGAGAAGCAATCTGCGCCAGTATTGTTTACTGTCTGTGTTCGTTTATTCCAACATAATATCAAAAGGATTAGGTAGATGGTGTGCACTGTGTCAGTTTAGTCGATGAAGATTGTTCACTGGAATCAGTCAATCGGAACTGGGAAAATTGAAGAAGTTTTAGAGTTGCAGCATGGCTCGAGATGAAACACTTTGTTCGAATCAGATGCTACAGATTCTCATTGTAAATACCACCGGCTGCTTAGCTAAATAGAAATTATACAAATTTAGATGCATTGTGCCGCTGAACTCGTTGCAATGGCAACACAAGTGAATTGACTGATCACCAGGCAGTGTGCCCAATAGTATTACATAGAAGAGAATAAAATTTATTTCATGCATAGAGCCGTGTTTACCTGTAATATGCTCTGCTCTATCCCCTTTTAGAATGAAGTTTTCAGTTCATTGAGATTACAGTTTCTCACACATACGTTCTTTTGTGCTAACCAATAATAGAACTGGTTATGCCCAACCAAAGTATTCAGATTTAAACATGCCCATTGAAAGTAGGTGTGCTTATTCTTTGAACATCAACTGAGATTGGGCGAATTATGCCTTTCATCACTGTACTTGCGGTTCTACCATCACACAGGATGCACACTTTTGGGAATTTTCTTTGTGCGCCTCTGCAACACGGATTTTTTCTTCCCGTTGCAACGCACGGGCATGTTTCCTAGTCTCTACAACATATAATCCCAAAAGAATTCCTGGCTTGTGGTGAATCCACATCTTCTTCGTGCTGTGGCCCGTCTGGCAGGGTCAGTTAGCTGGGGTTTCGTGTGGGTCCATGTCTGATAGTTAGGGTCCGTCTGTCGGGTCGGTTCGCTGTTTTGAGGCGGTCGCAGGTTGGACGCATACGCAGCAGCGAGGCGAAGGTCGGTTCGCTGCAAAAGTTGCCCTCATCTTGACGTAGATTGCCGCCGCCACGCTTGACTCGGTCTCCCCTGCATCTTCTCCGAGTTCCGTCATCGACTGGGTCGCCGCCTTCCCCTCCTCTATCCCATCGCCGCCGGCCTTTGAATCCTCCCTGATAACGGTAATGAGCTCCACCGTTCTACTCCCTCGCCCCTGTCCCATCAAAGCCATGCCCAATCCTATCCAATGAACCGCTGCAGTTACAACCCTGGTCTAGGGTTCGCGCAGATGCGAATTTGGGCGATTTGGGGGCATTTTGGTTTGTGTATGAGGTCTTTGTTTTATTCGGTTCTTTCTGGGCTGTCGTGCTCGGCTGCTGGCAGTTTTTTTCTCGGTAGATTTAGTCCCCAACGAGCTGGAGCCCAATGATGATGCAGATGATTCTCTCTATGCACCTCCTGGTCGCATAACAAATTCTTTGACCTACTCTATGCGCCTGCTTGCTGAAGTGGCCGGTGAGGAGAAACAAAGCAGTGGCGTGGTAATGAGCCTCTTCACGCCTGGGTGCTGAAGTCGTCAGAGAGCAGAAACAGAGATGCTTTTGCCGGTGTTTCATAAGAAAGCAATTTAACCTGGAACAAGCCCTACAGAAACTTGGTCTTGCGATGCATATTGCATAGCACCAAAGATAAAAGGCTGAACCAAGGAATATACTTCAACGATTAAGCTCTTTTTATGATTTTGATAACGACACTTCAAGAGGTGAAGGGTACAGCTTCAGGATCGGTCTCCAATTAGCCTTTGTTCTGCTTCACTTGCGTTTGTTCAGCTACTACAGTACCTTTTCTCTTCAATTTCTAGGTGGACATGACTGATTTTGGTCGCATTAGCATTTGCTAACTAGATATGGCAAGCTTTAATGGTTGTGGTAACAGAAATTCTAATCTATGGAATCAGATAGTTTGGATTAAGCACTAAATCTACGTAAAGTGGAATTTGGCCCTTTCCAGAAATGTACATTCAGACATTCTTATACATTTTTTGATAAAAGACATCCTTATACATTATATCTTCCTTTTCAGTAGTGCTCATAATTCAGTGCTAGGTACTGGAACAGAAAATATGCTTACAGTTTCTATAATTTCTAAACTATAGCATATCCTATTGTATGTGTGTTTGACATTCTCTATGTTATCATCAACTAAGATGTGTAAGTTCTACTTACAAATCAACGATCAGTGCAACAAGGATCATGGATCAGATACTTGTTGTATGTTGTGTCACACCAAGGCAATTTGCCTTTCACTCTGAAACTAATTTAGATGTTTTTGTCATCGTCAGGTCTATGATTCTGGTCACATGGTACGATGGATCAACTGAAGGCTACTTCTCGCCTTGTCTGTTATTGCCTTCTGCCAATGAGAGGCACATAGATGCTCTCTTATGAAGCAGAAAAGAAACAAACATACATTCAGGTGCATCTAGTGGAAGATTAGTAGTAACAACACATACTCTCCTTCCTCGTCTGCCGTTGCTGCTGACTTCTTCCTTGTGTTATAGCTTCTTGCATTAGGTCAGTTTACCGTTCCAAAAAATCATGAATAGGTACCAATGGATATAAGGCTGTAGTGCCTGGCATGTAAATATTTCACAAGACCTTGTTTGGACAGATTAGTTTGGTTGTGAGGGGAGGCAAGGGCGGTGTCAGGGCGGTAAGGATATATGGAGTTGATAAGGTAAATAAATACAGGATGATCCTATGATCTTTCAAACACGCATCTACTTTAAGTAAGCAATGATAAACTAAGAGCACAATGAGAAATGTTTCTATGCTGCAATTTTTTTCATTCACTTCGACAAGTTGTTTTGTATGTTTACGTGGTTCCTTCTGTGCTAATGCGTCAACACTTTCAGTTCACTCCAAACTGAATTTGGTGAGAAGCCATTTTATTTCAAGGAATTTACAGGAGTACTGCATATCACTGCTATAGAAAATAAATTTTCTTCTGTAGTTAGCCAAAGCTGTTAACTCATGTGTCTCCTCTAGCTTTAATATATGAATGAGTGTAGGAGTACCTCCCTGGATATGGAGCTATGTGGTGCGTCTAGCTGTTCTGTGTTACCTCGACCAGCCTGTCAGTGTTGGTTTAGGCGGTACGCCTCGGTGGGACCTTTCGTCGGTTGAACAGGCGATGTATTCTTCTGACGCCGCTCCTCACTACCAGGTCGCCTCCCGCCACCTCGGTTCCTGCCGGTCAATGTGCACCCGGGGAGTGTAGGAGTTAATATTTAAGCTCCCCTCGAGTTCCACATCGCTAGATGAAACATCATTACTGGGTGCACCGTCCGTGCTTCTTGTCAAAATTTTCCGAAAGAGAGTATTTTGGCATTACCTGCAACTTTAGGGTTGTGAATGGTATATAAATCTTCAAATATCAGTGACATTGTAGTTGTGTTCTCCTTCAGGAAAAAAGCTTAGTTGGTTCCGTTACGGTCATATTTGTTAGCCCTTAGCACTTGAGATTCTGAAAGTTATTTCTGCATTTCGTATTACCTACAAACATCACAAGCTGTTTAAATAAATTATATTACCATCTGGTTTAGCTATTTCGAGTGTGTAGTTTGGCAAAGCGTGCTGTTGTACATTAATTTTAGTGAAACAGTATATGAATTATTCTTCATAAGTTTAGTTGCCTTCTCCCGAAAAGCTTAGTTGGTATCAGAACTATCAATGTCTATATGTACTTTTCATCTTGTGACATCATATTCGTATGGCTGTCACTTTAAGGGCTTGTGTGAACAAGCTATAAGTGATCTTCAGTTGAACTGAGCCGAATCATGTTGTGCTGGAGTTGTCAATTAATGCTTATAGTACTGCTGGAAGGTATTCTGAAGCACCAGCTGTTTTGCAACACATCAAGGAGGATGTATGTACTTTCTCCTGTATGAAAATGTTGCTATTTTTATGGATTCCTATTCCGGTTCCATGATTTAGCTTTTGTTGCAGTTTTGTTCTTTCTCAGAGTATGGGCCTAGATATTGTGACTTATACTAAACTTGTGAAGACTTTCATGAGAGTAAAAATATTTGAAAGGTTCTCCGGCTGTATTTTACTCTGTATTAGGTCACTAGCTAAATATCCATGCTTCATGGCATAAGAAAACCTTGTTCGTAAAAATTATGTTTTTTTCCCGCGCTTAACTGTAACTGTTAAAAGTGACACGCACCTCTCCTTACAGAATAAAGATTTTATAATCCTGATAAGATGGAGCTAATTAAGATTATCTAAACACCAAATAATTCAAATCTGCGGCCGTCTACAAAGCGTGGCGGTGGCGTCTTCCCGGCGGTTCGAGGTACGGCATCTCCGGCGACGGCTAGGAGGGTTGGGAGCGGATGAAGGATCAGTTCGTGCTTTCTTCGACTGCAGGAGGTGGTTCTTGCACTTTTTCAGGGGCCTCGTTGTATTTTCTGTGTCTTTGTGGTCCTTGTTTGTAAGTGTGGGTGCTGTCTTGTATTTGATACGGATCCTTCCCTCAAAAAAAAAAAAATTCAAATCTGGGTTCCTATATAAGTTGTCGGATTCCACTAGAGTTATCTGTAAAGAATATATTTGGGATTTTGAAACATTAGAAATATATATGTGCCTGGATAGTTTGATGATTTTGATATGATTTTTCTCATTTTATTGAATAGGTTTTTTAGTACATGACGAAATAGGGTGTGCTGGATGTACCCTGGATTGAAAAGCTAGAGAAATATTGCATGCTGCCTCTTTTATAGTGGAACAAATGGGATGCAAGTGTTCAATTTACAGCTATCTTCTTGCTATCCGAGGATGTATTGGTTGATGCATGCTTTCATGCTTTGGCAGGATACTGAAATTGGAACACCGAAAACTCTGGAGTGTCTGATATATCAATGTCTGGTTGCACATGATTGATCTTTCAAGAGTTAATGTGAGTGTGCTGATTTTATTTACTCTCAAATTTGCATGTAAGTAGTTCACCTAATCTTTTACCACTGCATGATGGCCTTTTGCACTAAGTTGCTCAACTATAGTTATTGATTTACTTATAGTTCACGACTAAACTTGATAAAATTAACTTAAATAGTACCTTCTTTAGCATAAGGAAGTTTAGGCTTCAATTTCTATGAAGCATAATAAGAATCTGAAGACGTGTTTTTCTCAACAGTAATAGTTGATACTCTGGTTCTCTTTTGGATGGCAAAATATCGGATTCATGGCATATTACATATACTTGCCATATTAATATAATATGACAGATTCATGGCATCTGGAGAATGCTCCTCTAGCATTTCCTTCGTTGGAGATTCTCTGTTGTACAATAATATGGGCCGGCAATGACTGCCAGCTATTGCTCCTTAGTTACTATACTCTGGAGTTTTGAGGTCGGGCAGAAGGGTGTCTTTCATTTACCTCTTCGTGATGCCCATTGCACCATTTGACGTTAAAGACACTATTATCCATACTTATATATCGCTTATTTCACCTAAGTATAGGATAGCATCTTTCAAAGTCGACAAGACAATTTTTCGTTACCATTTCCTAAAGCTATTTTCTTGTCTTTACATTCCTTCTGCTTTGCGACAGGCTGTAAACTTGAAAATTGGATCAATCAATTAGATCTGGAGTCATTGTCATATGTTTGCAGGGGCATACCCATGTTATGGTAACAGGGGTCACAGGACACCCGGACCGGTAAAACCTGATTTCTTTGTTATATTTCACTTATTTATAGTTTGTGACACCTGCAACTCTAGCTGAAAAAAACGTGTGACTTCAAGAGTGACACCGGGTCATTTTTGTTCTAGGTCCGCCCCTGTATGTTTGTTAATGTACTACAATCTTTTCAATTGTCAAATCTTGTTGATGTTGTTTTAATCTGTTGGATTATCAAGTCTTATTGCCATTGTTCTTCCGATTACCAAATTATTTGGGGACCGAGTTGTCCCCATTATAAATTATTCTCTCTTTTTCGTGGTTGTAGCGTTGCCTGTGTCGGTTCTAATTTCTCTCTGATGTATTTTGATTTTGAAACTGTAAGTTGGATCTGATTATGTTTGTAAATTATTTTAAAGTGGGCATGCCCACAGTCGAGACATGTATCCTTGGTGACTTCTCCCGATGATGTACTGCCTGCAACACATTGAATAGTTTTGCAGAGAGACAAAACCAGACTGCGCCAGCTGAGCACTCGGATGCAGCCTGCGCCAAGCATACCGCATAGCAAAAGACATAAAGTAAATGCAAAGAGCAAAAAACGGGCGCAGCGAAGCGCGCCATCTCCTTCTAGTTTTTTTAACATCAACGAGTATTTCGTATGCGTCTGATCCATGAACAAACAAATGAAATTGTGATGGATGTACTGCATTTTGATCGTTAATATTATGATTTTGCTGATTCTTAGTCTAATGAGAGTTAGTTAGATTGCTAGGTCACCTAGATGATCCGGAAAATGTACGTAGGTAGCTAGGTTTTGTTTTTCAAGATGGACGTAGATCGCTATGTATTTTCTTTTTAAATGTTTATGTCAAGATATGTTGTGGAAAACTGGACAGTGGAGGACAGGAGTACAGGATGCACGCACATAACGTTTTCTTCGTCGGGCTGAACAAAAGAGAAGTCCAAGAAACTGTGAGATATGGAACAAAAGACGGCCCATTCTTGGCTCATCGCAACACACAAGGTTGCATGGACTCTCCCGCTAAAAAAAGGTTGCATGGACTCTCCAGGTCAAAACTTTCAGCCCAACGCTGCTTCAAAGGTACGTAGGGAATGCATAGTTTAAGGACACACGTCGATTTTCTGCTGCAACCCTAGATTAGCTACTCACTCCATTCCAGAATATAAGACTTTCTATTCTACGTAGTATTCCGCTTTATCCTAATTCGTAGGTATGTAGAATGTTTTAGTGTGTAGATTCAAACGAACGAGAGGACAAATCAGAAGATTTACAAAGTCTATATTTAGAAACGAAGTGTATCTTCAAATGTGGTCCGGTTTCAGAACCCACAATTGAGCATCAGGATCGGGTACTATCGGCGTACATATCCTCTAATTAGTTGCACGGTTGTAGTCATCGGCGTACGCAACCGGTGTCTTTGATTTCATGCCTCCCTCCCGTATGCAGCCCAACTAAGATGTTGATTTTTTTTTTTGATTTTCTGGTGTATATTACTCAAACAATAAAGTGTTACAAAGGGGATTACAATCTTTCTGAATCGTTCCAACAGCACATTCCGGAACCGCATTCATCAGTACACCATGGTTCCACTCGCGCAAACCTAAGCCAGCAAGAGAGTGGGCAGCAAAATTACCCAGTCTATTGACTTTGCTAATTTTGAAATCCGGAAGCGACGAGATTCTTGCTTTGACATCAGAGATAATCATCGAGATGGCTGATTTACTCCTCTGTCTGCTCTGCAACTCATTGACGACAGCCACATTGTCACATTCCAGAATTACTGGGTTATGCGAGATGTGGAGAATTGCGTTTACTCCTTCCCTGCAGGCGATGGCTTCTCCGGCTTCAGCAGACTGGCAATGGGGGATGCAACCCCAGGCAGATAGAAGCACATTGCCATTGTGATCACGCAGGACTGCTCCCCAGGCACCTTTGTTCTGGTCACTAAGGAAGCTCGCGTCAACATTTAGCTTGTTCCAGTTCTCTGGAGGTTTTTCCCAGGTTATTGCTCTGTCCGTCTTCTCCTTTGGTTGTCCATCACCCAAGGGATGAATAGCCTGTTTACCTTTCACATCAAACGATTGATTGGAGCCCTTGTGCATCTGGAAGGAGGACATGTACGACTGAATGAAGAGGGCAGACTGCTCGATGGTGCACTTGCCGTCTCCAAACAGGATGTTATTCCTAATGTGCCAAGTTCTCCACCACAGGAATAGCAGTTTTGCTCGCATGTCAGCAGTGCATTGGTTTAGCAAAACAAGTACCCAGTCATCGCCAGTTTGCCTAAAGAAGTTGTTTTTGGGCAGCATCCAATCTTTCCTCAGTCTCTTCCTCAGTCCATCAGCTTTTGTGCAGTTTATCATAGCATGGTGTGCAGTTTCAGGTTCTACACCACATATTTTGCACATTGGAGTAATATCCATGTTCCTTTTGTGACGGTGTGCTTGGACTCCAAGGGAGTTTGTGGCAAGTTTCCACCCAAAGACTTTAACTTTTGGTGGGACATTTGCGCACCAGATCATCTTCCATAGATCCCTGTCACCATCAGGTTTTGCGCTGCTTGCAGTCTGACTTTCCTGCTCTTTCAGTTGCATACCCAGTCTGTATGCACTTCTGACAGAAAATTTACCATTCTTCTCCAGCGACCATGCAATAAAGTCATCTTCTGCTCTTGAGTTCAAAGGGATTTGCAGTATCTCTTCCGCATCAGGGGGGTGAAATATCGATCTGACCCGAGCTTCATCCCACGAACGATTGATAGGGTTAATTAGATCAGATACCCATTTATGTCTAGAACCATCTGCTTTTCCAATGGCTTTATGATTTCCCCTTGGCAGCCAGTTGTCTCTCCATATTCTGATTTTGCTGCCACTGTTTATCCTCCAGACAATACCTTTCTTGAGCAGTTCTAAACCGTAGGCAATTCCTTGCCAGCAGGGAGACACATTCTGGCTGAAGACAGTGTCAGTCAAGTCACCCGAGTGGTAGTATTTAGCTTTGAGTAATCTAGCACACAGACTGGCCGGGAACTCCAGAAGTCTCCACGCTTGTCTGGCTAGGAGAGCCTGGTTGAAAACTCTCAGATCTCTAAAACCAATCCCGCCAAGGTTTTTTGGTTTTGTCATCTTGTCCCAAGATAACCAGTGTACCTTCTTGCGATCTTCCTCATCTCCCCACCAGAAGTTCCTGATGATTTGCGAGAGTTCATCACATAAGGTTGCAGAGAACTTGAAGACACTCATTGCATAGTTTGGTATTGCTTGTGCTACAGATTTTATCAGTGTCTCTTTAGCAGAACCTGACATGTACTTTTCATTCCAGTCTGAGCATTTTTTGGAAAGTCTTTCTTTCGTGGTTTTTAGCTTTCCATCTTTTACCCGGCCTTCCGGAATAGGGAGGCCCAAGTATTTGTCATCAGTGTTCATTTGCCCAGCACCTAATATGGCTACCACAGATTGGCTATCCTCTTCACAGCATTTCTGTCCAAACATGATCGAGCATTTCTCAGGGCTTAGGAGTTGACCAGTACCTTTCTCATAGTCACGCAGGGATTTGTTGATAGCAGTAGCTTGGTCAATGGAAGCCTTGAAGAACAAGAGGCTGTCATCTGCAAATAACAGGTGGGAGATACCAGGAGCAGACCTACAGATTTTAAGCTCCTGTATGTTCCCAGCATTAATTTGATTTTGAAGGATAGCAGATAGACCATCAGCGACAAAAAGGAATAAATAGGGAGACAGGGGGTCTCCTTGTCGCAGGCCTCTAGACGGGGAGAATTTCTCCAATAACTTTCCATTGAACCTGACAGAGAATCGAACTGTTTTGACACATGTCATTATCCAGTTGATCCATTTCTCATCAAAGCCAATTTTTCTCATAGACTCCTCGAGGAAAGGCCAGTCCACACGATCGTACGCTTTCATCAAGTCCAGTTTGTAGGCACAGAATTTGCCTGAGTTTATAGAACCATTTTGCAAGGCATGGAAGCATTCGAATGCTATAACTGCATTGTCAGTGATCATTCTTCCCGGGATAAAAGCACTCGAGTTTCAGAGATGATATCCTGCAGAATAGGCCTTAATCTGTTCACCATACATTTAGCAACAATTTTATATATCACATTGCAGAGGCTAATGGGCCGGAAGTCTTTCATAGACAAGGGGTTTTTTATCTTTGGGATTAACACAATGGCTGTGTCGTTGACTCCTTCAGGCATAATGCCATCTTCAAAAAAATTTCCGCACCCCTCTAATAATGTCCTCTTTCAGGGTACCCCAATTTCTTTGAAAAAAGGCAGCAGGGAAGCCGTCAGGACTGGTGCTTTCGACGGCCCAATTTGAAATAGCGCAAAGCTTATTTCTTCATCCGAAAAAGGGCTGCAAAGAGTATCATTAGTGTCTGCATTGATTTTGCTTCTCAGGAGGTCTGTGATAATTGAAGGTTGGACTCCCAGATCAGCAGAGTACAGATTCTTGAAGAATGATGTTGCTTGGTCTTCCATAGTACTTGATCCGAAGAAATGTTTCCATTATCCAGTAGCAACTTTTCAATATTGTTCTTCTTTCGCCTCCAAGTCGCTCTACGATGGAAGAACTTGGTGTTTCTATCACCATCTTTTAGCCAGGCAACTCTAGATCGCTGCCTCCATTTTATTTCTTCCTTCTCAAGCAATTCATTGATTTCTTGACTGACCTTTTGTGCTTCTTTTCTGCTTCGATCATCCCTTTTCCTCATCAGATTTTCCAATTTCCTTCTCTTCTTTTTCAACTGACCCGTGATGGATCCAATGGTTCTTTTGCTCCAATCATGCAGAGAGTCCATTACTCCTGACAGATTGCCGGCCACCTCGCCCAGGTCCATGGGTTTTTTATGCATGGCCCAGGCTGTGTCAATTTCATCCTTCAGAGTTTCTTCACGTTCCCAATAACACTCATACCTGCGAGTTGGGGTCACGTTTCTAGTGGCAGCAGGCTGATCTAAGGTTACAAGCACAGGGCAGTGATCAGATTTCGTGGAGATTAAATGAGTGACATTAAAATTTGGGAACATGGACGACCAAGCTGGGTCAGCAACAGCACGATCCAGCCTCACTCTAACATTTCTGTTTCCCTGTTGTTTATTGTCAAAAGTCCAGGGTGTTCCTTTGTATCCCAGGTCCTGAAGATCGCAGTGCGATAGAGTTTCTCTGAAGTCAAGCATCTGTTTCTCATTTCTACGTCTAGCAGAAAAGTGCTCTTCTTGCCACATACACTCGTTAAAATCCCCCATCATAAACCAGGGGCCAGGAAGGAGTGGTTTTATTCTTTTCAGTAAATTCCACATGTTATATCTATCATTTGTGCGAGGTTCTCCGTAAACAAAAGTGCATCTCCATTTATTTCCCATAGGTTGGTTAACAACGGTTACATCAATGTGACGATTGCTAATCTTAAACAGATCAACTGTGATGCTTTCATCCCAGAAAAGAGCTAAACCCCCTCCTTTCCCTTTTTCACTAAAGGTAACGACATGCTTAAGCCCTAATCTCCAACGCAGACTCTCAACATATGCTTTTTTCTGTCTAGTTTCCGAGAGGAACAGGAGCTTAGGTTTGTGAGTATGCACTAGCCTCTCAAGTTCTTGAACTGTCGCGGGGTGGCCAAGCCCATGACAGTTCCATCCGAGGATCGTCATGGCTCCTGACAGGTGCGCTCCTTCGCACCTGTCAGGGTACCAGCGGCCCCAAGGCTGGTTGCCTCCAATTCAGCATCCTTCTCACCACTCTTCTCAGTGTCCTTGTCCTCTTCTTCCTCCCTTGCCTTCTTCTTGCTCGTTTCCCCAAGGAACTCCTCCATTGCTTGGTCTCCTTCCATCATCAACAGATCAATGCTTCCTGGCCCTTTCCTTGCAGTTTTGTCCTTCATCTTCATGGAGGCTGAGGCTGTCCTAATTGCGTCAGCACGCAGTTCTTGCATCAGGCTCCCATCAGGTTGCAGGCACTCTTCAATTGACGGCACCTTGAATGGCGAGGTCTTTTTGTTCACCAGTTCCCCATCAGTTTGGCTTCCATCCTTTGCCTTGCTCTTCTTCAGGTACACTCTCGACCATTTCTTCTGTTTCAGCAGGTTACTTGCAACTTCTGTCACATCCTCCGCCGTGATGATCAGGTTGGTTTCTGTCCCAGTCTTCTCCGTGACCTCCAGGTTTTCAACAGCAGCCACCACCTTTAGCACCTCCGTGGTGTTTGCCATGTTTGTGATGGCTTCCTCTCCTTCTTCCATGGTCTTCTTTTCACCCCTGTCTCGCTCGTACTCCTGAGATGCAGCTCCTCCAACTATCTTCCAATCTGCACTGGAATTGGCAAACTCTTACACTGTACGTATAGAGTCCACCATTGTTCTTCTCCCCATCAGGACCACCACACACCGTTGCCAATGGATCATTATGGACACTTTTATCATAACCTTGTGTATGAGGTAGTGCTACTCCTGGGTCTGGAGGCTCGTCATCAACACGTATCAACAAAACAATACAGAGCATATCAACAGCAAGCAGAGCCCTCCATGATTTTCCGTATCAGAACCAACACCAGTTTTGGCAGAGATGAACCCCGTATCTGTGAGGCCTACACTCTTTGTTACCAAGGTCTGTGTATCACTCACGGTAAAGAACAAACCACTGGGCGCAGACCAAAGAATTGATTCCACTGAGCCTAATATGCACTCATCTTTACTAATTGCTTCGAATTCAAACTGAGGCACCTCGAGCATAACCTTCTCTGAATCATTGCCGGGATCACCATTGTCTGTACTCCTAATTTCCATTCCAACGGCCTCAGGCAGAAGGGGAGTGTTGGTAAAGAAAATCATACCCGTGATAGTAGGGATCGCAGTAGTCATGATCTTCTCCATTGATTCCTCTTTCAGGAGCTCAGCCTTGCGTTCCCCTTGATGCTCTTGTTCCTGGGTGGGGTCTTCCTCCTTCATTGAGGCTGATTTTCCACCGGATCCCTCACTGGTGTGACAGCAAGAGGCCCGCTGACTGTGGGATTCCATATCCGGAGTGGGGCGAAGACTCTGCATAATCTTGGAACGGAAGATCTCCAAGCTTCTGCGTGGATCGCGGGATTTCAGGATCAGCTCTCGCATTTTCTCTCTGGTTTCCAGGGGGATGAAGTCGTGTGTGTGGCTACGGGATCGCATGGGAGGGATTGTGTGGTGGATCGATAGGGGTTCTTTTCTCTCGCATCTCTCGCTCACTCTCGTTCCTCGGGGTTCATCGATCTCGATCAATCCGTCGCCATCGCCGCCGCGGGGGGCAGGGAGGCGAGCGGACATGTTCCTCAATAATATCTTAACTGCGGCTTTTTTCATAAGAAAGCTTTTAAGATGTTGATTTTTTTGATTTTCTACAATGTCCGACTTCTTAATTTACTGCAAGACAAATGTCAACAGTTTGTACAATTTGTCGCATTTTTTGCCCTCTTGCCCCCTCCTTCAAATCTCAGTTTCCTGGCTTCGCTATTTCGGACTATATTATAATATATCACCATGTACCAGTAAAGAAAGTGTGTGCGGACGGATTTTTGTTCTAGCTTCCGCTGGTTTTTTTATTCCAGAATGAATCATACTTTTTGCATTGTTTTATTGTATATCGATAATATAAATAAGAACCGAGTGCATGAATCTCCAGCACAATGAACGGTGAATCAATTCACGCTAGCATTGCTCGTAATCTAGCATTTATTAGTGGGATACCATATGATAATACCGGGACAAACATTCATAGGCTTCACAATGAATTAAGGGAGGCTCACAAATCATTGCCTTTCAATTTAATTGTACTCTTTCAATTTTTTATTACTCCGCGTTTTAGGTTAAGGCAAAGTGAAACTTTAAAATTTTGACCAAATATGTTGAAAAATATCGACATCAATATTAGTATATTACCAAATACATCTAATACTAAAAAATTTATATGATATTATTTATATTATAAATGCTCGTATTTTTCCTTTTTTTTTTGAGGACAAAGTGGTCGTATCCACCGCCCGAATAGATAGAAAGAGTTGACCCAGTTTATAAGGGAAACCTGGTCCAAAAACCATACAATCTGTACAAAAGAATGACACAAACGAAGCGACCCGCCGCCCACACGACCCAAGTCGACAAACGTCACAAACACACACCACCTGCTCCGGGGCCGCCGCCCCGGCGAAACAACCAGATCGACCTTCGCATTGCCTGAAAGTGATCCAGTCATGGTCGGCGAACCTTCTGCCCACGCAGTCTTCATCCAGGTTGCCACCAAAACCACCTGTTCCGGGGCCGCCGCCCCGGAGTAGCAACCAGATCGAACTTCGCATTGCCCGAAGATGATCCAGTCAGGTCGACGAACCCTCTGCCCGTGCAGTCTCCATCCAGGTCGCCACCCAGACCCCCGCTAGACAGCGGCTCTGCCTCATAGAACCGTCGTAGCGTGGGAGACCGAGGCCACCGCCTCGACGTCCACCACCCTCCGGGGCCGCCGCCCCGACCTCCACTACCCACGACCACACGCACCGTTCTGCACATCCGCCGCGAAACCGTCGCACCACGCAGGCCAGGAGCTCCAAAGCGGCGCCTCCAACAAGATAGTGACGAAATCGTCACCGCCGCCCGCTCCCGAGGAGCTAGATTTTCACCCGGAGCTCTTGGATCCACACGCGTTAGTCGAGGTCGAAAAGCTCCACAACAACGCCAACAGGAAGGAGTACGACGCCCGAGGGCGCCGCCGTCGTCGGCACCGACCGAAGTCCGTGCGAGCTTTCGCCCGGAGTTCAACCCGACCGCAAAGATTCGGGAGCCGCAGGACGGCGTCCTGGTCGTGTCGTCAACCGCCGAGCTCCACCGCATGCCGCTGCCGCCGCGGCACCTCCCTCCACGGCAGCCGGCATGCCCGCATCGATCCGGGGCCGCCGCCCCGGCCTTCACGTCGCCCAGGTGCCGGAGCACGGTAGCCGGAGGCCACCTATCGCGCCGGAACCTCCACCCTGCACCATGCCCTCCTCCCTCGCCGCCCCCGTGGCTGGCCCACGCCAGGCGAACCACCTCCAACCTCCTCGACGGGGCCGCCGACACCTCCCGCACGAACGGCAGCCCACACCCGCGCGTGCCCAGCAGAGGGGCGCCCTCGCTGCCCCGCACGCCTCGCAGCCGTGAGCCCGCACCGCGCAACTCCTGCTCGCCCTCCTACCACTGCGAGCCGAGGGCCAGCAACACGCGCAACGGCCGGCCCAAGCCCGCGCTGGCGCTGCATCCGCACCCATGCCATCGCCACCGTGCCTCGCCCGAGCAGCGCCCCACAAGCTCGCCATCGAGCCTGGCCCGGCGGGCCCAGATCGGGCCCGCCAGGCCCATCTGAATCGCCACCATCTCCAGCGCAGGCGACGGCAGCCTCGTGTCGCACCGCCGCCCGCAGCCTGCGCAGACTCCCCCCCGCACCTCCGTCGCCTCCGCCCGGGCCCGCCGGCCCGGCGTCCTCCTCCCTGGCCGCCGTCGCCCCCACGGGGCGGCCACCTCCGAACTGAGCAGAAGAACCTCCCCTCCGACCGCCCTTTTGGCCGCGGAGGGGTGCCGCCACCGCCGCGGCCGAGGCCGACGACGGCAGCGGCAGGGCTGGCGGTGTGAGTAGGGACTGGCGGCGGTGGGAAGGTCGCCCCTGGCGCCGCCTGGGGGGCGACGCGAGGGGATGTGTTCTGAGGTGAAATGATCTGTTTCTCTCCCCTTTCCTATTTATTTGGCTAAACTTGACAAAACTTTACCTTCAACAAACCTGTAAGGCAGGGTAATTATGAACGGAGTGAGTATAATCCAGATTATCTCAGGCAAAGCGTACATATGACGAAAGACTATACACAAGTAGCTGCAATCATCAAGAGCGTGGTCCGTCAAAAAAAAAAACGATGATCCATATTAATGGAGAGAGTCAAGCAGTACCAAAAACAAATAAAGCACCCGCTCGTGCATACTCCCTCCGTTCCAATATATAAGACATTTTAGCTCTTCAACATATTATATAGATGCATACTAAAATGAGTGTACGTACACACTAAAATATGTCTACATACATCTACATATATGTGCATATAGACAAATGATAAAACATTTTATATTTAGGAACGGAGGGAGTACTAAACAACACGCATTAGCCTTTCAGCGTACAGCGCCGACTAGTTAGGAGTAGATACTAGAGCAGTGTACCGCACAGTGCCAGTATCTCGAGTGATTATGGTTGTCCAAAAAACCAAAACCTCTCGCAATCCAAGCTCGGGTCCATCAAACTAATCAACAAAACAATGAAAAAATCTTAAAGAAATGCTCGCTCGCATGAACACTAGCTATGCCGGCCAGGCGTGCTAGCTTGGAGTATGATCCAGCGCCCGCCACGGACGGCGTACTCATATGCGCCGGCCGAGCGAGCTTGGGGTCGATCGATGGATGGTCACATGAGGAGGAGGCTCCTGATGAGCGCGGCCTGGTCGGCGGTGACGGCGTCGGAGCCGAGCAGCGCGGCCAGCGTCTCGCTGAGGTCGTCCACCTCCCGGTGCAGGCTCCGGATGTAGCTGCACGTCTCCTGAAGCACCCTCGACGCCGACCCCTGCATTAGTGCACTATATATCAACACACAAGCATGGAAGCTCAGCCGAGTAACCATGGCTTCACTAGCTAGCTATATATTCATGGAAACGTAAGAAAGCTAGCTTGATTGCTTAGTGCGCGCTCTATCCGATTAGTTACTTACCCTGTGAGCGCCACTACGAGCTGCCTGCGACGAGTCGGGGAGCAGCGCCTGCAGCTTGGACAGGAGGTCGGAGATCTGCTCCTCCGAGATGGACATTGACGACGACGACGACAGCGAGCCCCCAGCGCGCCGCGAACGTGACCTCCTACTGCTCGACGACATGGTTTCGCTGATGATCGAGCAATCTAGCTAGCCGAGTGTGTAAGTGGCAGTGTGAGCTGATTGCTCGCTTTTCCGCGAGGCGAGCTATATATAACGGGCGCCGTGTAAGGATAGAGGGGACGAAAGGGTAGCTGAGGAGAAGGTAACCGGCCGCGCGCAAGGTTGATGAGACGGGGGAAGAAGAGAATGCTGGCTATACGATGGAGAGGGGAGCTACCGCGCTAGGGGGAGGAGGGGGCGAAAGCGAGAGTTGTAAATGCGTGACAAGGAGACGTGGGTGCTAGTAGACTCGTAGTGGAGGACGCCATTGCAGGGTTTGGGCCATGGGACATACTCGATCGATCGATCTATTAAATCTTTGTTTACTTACTTCGTTCTTTAATCTCTGGATTTGTCTGCGTCTACACACGGCTGAGGAATGGTTTCGCTAGATCTGCATGCTGTGCACACATGCATGCATGCACGGGCGCCCTTGTGTAGTGTACTTGTGTAGATTAATCAATCTTCGGCATCATGTGTGGGATCATAGATTAATCAGCCATCCGTGGAGAAGAATAGCTTGATTGGTGAAAGTAAATTGGCTTCACTTGTTTGTTAGATATACTTAGGGTCATATATATAGGATTGTTGAACTGTGTGTGTTGCATTCATTTATTTCAATTAGAGATAAGTGCATCTTAGGTCACTCATCTTATCGTGATGTGTAGATTTTCTACTTGAACTGATTTTGGTATAGTTTTAAACCTAAAATTTCAATACCGGGTAGACTAGCTTGGTCCCTGTAAGTGGCATTCCTTGGTCAAAATCAGTTTAGATGGATGACATGACCTAGTTTTTGCCATGTCATCCGTAAAAGGTGCCAATACTTCCACCTATCACTAAAGTCCACTCCACCACCGCCACCCGAATACATCTCCTCCATAACCCCTCCCCTCATATGTGTTTGCGCAAGATGGGACGAAGCACTGACGGCGAGCCTAGAGAGAACAAAGACAAGCAATTCCTATTAGTACGAACAAATTATTACAACGCCACAATCTATATCATAAGAAATCTGAAACTTTTGCACGAAAAATATATGAATGACAACTACTTCCTCCGTATCAAAATATAAGACTCTCTACTCAATCTTGCACTAAACATGTCTAGATACATGTGTGCAGAAAGTAGTAGAGAGTCTTATATTTTGATACGGGGGAGTATGTATCTGTAAATTTTCCCGAAATGTATGCAATTGTTCGGGGCTGCGCGGAAACAAAAATATGTGGTCTATAATGAATTTATTATTCACTACCTATTATAGATCTACACTTTTAATGTGGCACGGAAATGATCATGTTTATCAACAAAAAAAATTAGGTTCGTATATTTATGTTGGACTTTCAGCTTTTTCTGAAACTTCAACTGTCATGCACATTTTTTTATTGAATTATAGTATAGTATGTTATACACGATATGCAATAAAACGATGAATAAGATCGACACACTGGGACACAATATTTTAACGTCCAAAAAACCCTTTAAAGAGAAGGGTAAAAGACCACGGGCGCCAGCCAGCAAAATTTCGCTATATTGGGAGAAGTTACAAACGCTAGAGATTAACAACTTGCGACTTACCCAACTGGCGGCTTACAAGATGTATTTATAGTGCTAATGAACTAAGTCCGGGCCGGTGACGATCTTCATATGCTTTCCAAGTTTTCAACCTAAGTATTATTGTTTAAGATACCCATGTTAAATTTTCCAAAGTTTAACTTAATTAATACATCTCTAAAACTAAAAAAGTTTGTGAACTGGAAGGAGTAGCCAACAGTCAGCGCCTTCGTTTTTTAGTGGAACACATCGAGGCCCTACTTGGAAAATGTGTGTGCTGCTTCAGTTTAGTGGGCTTCATGGCAGCAGGAGTTTCAAGACTGTTTACACATGATTTGCCTGGTTAGCAAAGCAAGGCTAGTCGTGCAGGGAACATCTAGGGACGCTGGAAGATTCGTCTAGGGTTGTCCCAAGCTGTGTGGCAAAGAGGCGAGTCTGAATAGAAAAAGGTCTTTCGCCAGGCACTGTGTGAAGAGCAGAAATGCCAATTGCTGGCGCCGGAGATGCCGATTGGTCCTTGTCCGGCGCCATGAACTCACTCCACGTAGGCCATATTGTCTTGCTCAATTAACAAAGATCTCCAACACTTGGTACTAACTTAGGCCATGGCCATTGGCTGGCCTGCCTCGCTAGGACCATTGATAATGGTCTCCATAAAACTATAATCATTTGAACAGTACGGGCAAACAGTGCCATTACAGAAATCTACCAACTACTATCATTGGATCCGTCTTCTTGATAGTATATCCAATCATGCATACTGGTCTGACCGGATTTCTACATGTAATGGGTTCGCTACTTGAGTATCCAAGAGTGTAGATATGTTTTGTCTTGCAAAAAAGCACCTGAAACACTTGCAAAAGGAAGAAAAGCAAATGTGCATGTAAGGGTGACTGCTTGAGTTGAAGATTCATGTACTTGTACATTTCAAAATAATTAAAGATCTTCCATCTTTTTATCTAGGGTATATTTATCGTGTTTTCACGGAATTTTTTGCAGAATCACATGTTCAACGTTCATGACTTTTTAGCAATTTTAGAAGTGTACAAAGATCTAAATCAAATCAAGTAGACACTCTTATATGCACAAGGTTCATTCTATTATAATGAACTACTCCCTCCGATCCGTATAAAGCGTCAAAATATTTCAACATAGGAGGCACAAAATCTTACCTGTACCGGCGACATTTTTTTCGATCAGAGGGAGTATATCAATAAATCACATATATTTAGGAACAAGGAGTTTATTGCTCCTTATATTTCCTTTTTACTAATACACACTCTTATATGCACGAGATTAATTCTCTTATAATGAACTATGTCAATAAATTAATGATACATATTTGAGAACAAGGAGTTTTATTGCTCCCTGTACTTAGTTTTCTACAAAAATTCACGCTAACAAAGGTAGAATCGTTGGTATTTCAAAGTGCAACTCTTAAAAAAACAAGAGTAGGGAACTCCACTTTTGAATGGGTACTATAGACCAATGGAAGGTTACACTGACTGTTCTTGGTTTTTCCTAGAACGGTGACCTAAAGCCAAAAGCAACAAGAAACAGTGACGACACGGGCGCAGCAATTTCGCTCCACATAACCCCTGAATGAATGCCAACGTATATACTAGTATGTGCGAACTGTATCAGTCGTCACAGCGTCTACGAGTTGTAATGGCAAGTTGCGAGCAAGCAGGCTCTGTTCCTACCTGCCATTAGACGACGACGCAGGCTCGCCAATCATGGCGGGCGCTTGTCTGCCGGGACTGCATGCCGTATCCACACCTCCTGTACTAACGACGAAACCAAGCAAAGCGAGTCCGGGAGAGCTCTCGATCGGGGAGAGCGCCCTGTAACATGGCGCAAGAGACGTTTTGTCCCCGGCCGGCCGCCGGCCCGATCCGTGAAGACGAAGACTGACAAATCAAAACCAGGGAGAGAGATGCCGGGATGGCATCCGGCGACCATGCGCAGACATGATCTCCGTTGTCTCGACGCAGGCACGCACGTGACCAGGTGCTTATCATAACCATCTCGCAGCCAACGGCCACGGCGCAGCGTACGCGCGCACGCCCGACGGCGCGGCAGGATACGTTATCTCCGGCCGCTAGTACCGGCACCGCATCGGGTGGAGGAGCCGAGCGGAGGCACTAGTGGAAAACAGGGCACTGGTACCGGTTTCAGAGAGCCTCTAGTTCTGGTTGGGCAACCGGGATTAGCCAATCGGGACTAGAGGGGTCCACAAAACGGGACAAGAGGCCCTCCCACGTGGCCACGGAGGTGCCCGTTGGGCTAGAGACCTTTAGTCCTAAAGGTAGGCCCTTTTTTTTCTTTTCGATTATTTTTCAGGGTTTAGGATTTAGGAGGGGTTTAGGGGTTTCGGATGGTTTCCATCGAACGGGGATCACAACGTACGGGAATCAAGTTGATGCATATATACATAACACATATATATAATTACATGAAGATCACGTTGATGCATATATATAACACATAAAAATTAAGTAGTACATGAAGATCACGTTTCGGATAAAGTACTTAATTACATGGAGATCACTATTACATGGAGGCATACTATTTTACATCATAGTGGTACTCTCCGAATTTAGGTACGACATCCTCAAGGAAAAATCCCGCCAATTTCACCACAATTGCTTTGAAGCGGTCCTGCATTGGGAACGCGTTCCGCTTTCTTGCCAACTTTAAAAGAATGAGATCAAAATGAATACATGAGTTGTGTGTATATATATATCAAATCATAATAAAACAATTATGAATGAAACTCAGCACAGCTGATGGTAACAAAATAAAGTTGTGAATTATGTTTGCGTACATCTTGGTTTCTTCGGTTGTTGAATCTCTCGTTGGTCCTCATGCGAATGTACCCGCAAACGTAGAATCCACATAAATCAGTCCCCTGTGGTTGTTTATGGCAAGTCTGTACAAGAATAGAATTCAATCAAATAATAATCAAGTATGATAATGCATGGTGCGCGGACCTAGATAGTACTACTTACGTCGTTCAAACGCCATGTCAGCTTCAGTTTCCATTCACCGGGTTCTTCCTTGATGAACGTCTTCCAAACGCTGCTCGACAAAGAAAATGAACAAAGGAGTTATTAATTACTTGATATCAGGAAATGAACGAAAGAGGCGATAAGAATTGAAATTACTCTGTGAGCATATCAAAACAGGTCTTGAATTCTTTAGGATCTCTCCTTAATGAGTCTAGGACTTCAACTTCTCCAGCGTGAATGTTAATGACGAGAAGAATAAAGTGGAACCTGCGCACGTTTATATTCGCAGTCATGGATAACTCATCAGTTAGAACTTAACATCTGGTGAGCAAAATAGAATGTGTACAAGACAGTAACACTCACTTGAAGTTGTAAGGAAAAAGTATTTCTTTTTTTTCACGTTGACGCTTCAAAAACCTTAGCAAAATCCCCGGTGTGTCCTTGTTATAATAGGGATTTTCTATGGTGACTTCATGAATTTTATCCGGGTCAATGAACCCAATGTCTGTGATTTCATCCCTTTTGCATTCGAGAATCTTCAATCTGCATAATATAGCGCACAAAAGATTATAGTGAGGATAATTACAGACAATGAACGAGCTGAGCTAATTAAAGACTTAAATTACAGAAATAAATCACTTACAGACAATAGCAACTGATGATAGATTTTTCGAGGGCCCGGAGTTTGTATAACTGAAAAAGTTCGCTAAACTCAACGGACACAGCGTATTCTTGGAAGTAGTGCTCTTCCTTAACTGCCACCATGATACTGATTATCCCTTTCTTTGCGGCTTTCTTGTACTAGGTATGCAAATGACGCATTTTTGTTGTTAGGCACTTCACCTGCTCGACCAAATTTTCCTCAGCAACATATTTATATGCTAGCTCGGAGATGGGGTAATCCGTTGTCGAACCTATGTGTTGTTGAGAACCTTGAGCGGCCTTGTCGTCAAACACCATGAGCGGGGGGGCCGATTGTGTGTCTTGTTCTCCGAGCTGGGGAACTTGTTTCCCTTTTTTTGGCTCCGCCGACTTATTGCTATATGACTTGTCAATAGAATGCTCATAGTCTGAATGCGGCTTTGGTGGAGGGTTCCATAAGGCAGCGACGGTGCGCTCAACGACCTCCGCCGGTAATTTCTCCCTTGGTGGCTCGGGCTTTTTCGGTGCAAAAAAGGCTATATTGTAGGCCTTAACGACGGTGTTGTTTTCCTCGGTACTCATTTCCCAAGGTCGCTTCTCAAGAGGCGGCGGTGTTTTCTCCTTTCTAGCTTTCTTCTTAACCGGCGTCCCATTGTGGCGCTTCGTCGGGAGCCACTTAACGGGCGCTTCCTCACGCGGCGGAGGTGGACTTTGCTGCTGAGGTGGAGATCGAGATGGACTCGCGCTAGGGTCCCTCTCGGGTAGGGTTGGACTTTGCTGCTGAGGTGGACTGCTACAAGGAGGAGTCGGTGGCCTTGGCAAGGAGCCTGGAAAGACGATGTATTTCTTGTTCCATAGGACGAAACCACGCTTGACATCTCCCAGTGTCTTCTCCTCGTCACCTCCAGGAATCTCAAGATCCATTGTTTCAAATCCCGGCACAATTTCATCCACCCCGACACGAGCATAGCCAGCTGGAATGTCACCAAGATGGTAGCTTGCTCCAGGTTGATTTGGTAAAGCATAGCCGACCGCCACCTTCAAGGATATGTTCCTCATTGACATATGTAGCTCACAATCTGTCTTCTCCGTGACATCACCCACGGGGTAGCGAGCCGCCGGCGGTTCTCATGCAGATGCTTCTAGCTGCGTGGAACCCACACGCAGCTTTTTTGCTGAGATGGGACGACATCGGCTTGAGGATCTTCTAGCTGCAGCTGCTGAGATGCCCTTTGCTAACTAATTGAGTCTATTTGCTGCTGCTGCCGCTGCACCTGACGTTCCAATTCCGATAACCGGTCTAACTCCTTCTTCTTCTTTCTCCCACGGCTTCTATAACTGTCAGCGCACTCCGGATACCCTTCCTTCAAGGTGACACCGCCGGCCCATCTGTGGACCGCGCCAGGCTACGTCCTCCTCTCCGACGACGACTAGGCCTCCGGCGCCGCCGCCGTGTCCTCCTACCGCCCCCTAAAATGTAATGGCCTTAAGGCATTTTTTTTCTCTTTATTGTGGCCCGCCCCCTAAAATGTAATGGCCTTTAGGCCTTTTATTATATATAAATATTATTAAGGAAATGTCCCCGCCCCCTTTATGTAATGTCCCCGCCGTCGGCGCCGGCGCCAGCGCCCACCGTTGTTCGATTTGAGCGAGAGAGGTGGACGGGGAGAGAGATGAACCCCGTATCTGTGAGGCCTACACTCTTTGTTACCAAGGTCTGTGTATCACTCACGGTAAAGAACAAACCACTGGGCGCAGACCAAAGAATTGATTCCACTGAGCCTAATATGCACTCATCTTTACTAATTGCTTCGAATTCAAACTGAGGCACCTCGAGCATAACCTTCTCTGAATCATTGCCGGGATCACCATTGTCTGTACTCCTAATTTCCATTCCAACGGCCTCAGGCAGAAGGGGAGTGTTGGTAAAGAAAATCATACCCGTGATAGTAGGGATCGCAGTAGTCATGATCTTCTCCATTGATTCCTCTTTCAGGAGCTCAGCCTTGCGTTCCCCTTGATGCTCTTGTTCCTGGGTGGGGTCTTCCTCCTTCATTGAGGCTGATTTTCCACCGGATCCCTCACTGGTGTGACAGCAAGAGGCCCGCTGACTGTGGGATTCCATATCCGGAGTGGGGCGAAGACTCTGCATAATCTTGGAACGGAAGATCTCCAAGCTTCTGCGTGGATCGCGGGATTTCAGGATCAGCTCTCGCATTTTCTCTCTGGTTTCCAGGGGGATGAAGTCGTGTGTGTGGCTACGGGATCGCATGGGAGGGATTGTGTGGTGGATCGATAGGGGTTCTTTTCTCTCGCATCTCTCGCTCACTCTCGTTCCTCGGGGTTCATCGATCTCGATCAATCCGTCGCCATCGCCGCCGCGGGGGGCAGGGAGGCGAGCGGACATGTTCCTCAATAATATCTTAACTGCGGCTTTTTTCATAAGAAAGCTTTTAAGATGTTGATTTTTTTGATTTTCTACAATGTCCGACTTCTTAATTTACTGCAAGACAAATGTCAACAGTTTGTACAATTTGTCGCATTTTTTGCCCTCTTGCCCCCTCCTTCAAATCTCAGTTTCCTGGCTTCGCTATTTCGGACTATATTATAATATATCACCATGTACCAGTAAAGAAAGTGTGTGCGGACGGATTTTTGTTCTAGCTTCCGCTGGTTTTTTTATTCCAGAATGAATCATACTTTTTGCATTGTTTTATTGTATATCGATAATATAAATAAGAACCGAGTGCATGAATCTCCAGCACAATGAACGGTGAATCAATTCACGCTAGCATTGCTCGTAATCTAGCATTTATTAGTGGGATACCATATGATAATACCGGGACAAACATTCATAGGCTTCACAATGAATTAAGGGAGGCTCACAAATCATTGCCTTTCAATTTAATTGTACTCTTTCAATTTTTTATTACTCCGCGTTTTAGGTTAAGGCAAAGTGAAACTTTAAAATTTTGACCAAATATGTTGAAAAATATCGACATCAATATTAGTATATTACCAAATACATCTAATACTAAAAAATTTATATGATATTATTTATATTATAAATGCTCGTATTTTTCCTTTTTTTTTTGAGGACAAAGTGGTCGTATCCACCGCCCGAATAGATAGAAAGAGTTGACCCAGTTTATAAGGGAAACCTGGTCCAAAAACCATACAATCTGTACAAAAGAATGACACAAACGAAGCGACCCGCCGCCCACACGACCCAAGTCGACAAACGTCACAAACACACACCACCTGCTCCGGGGCCGCCGCCCCGGCGAAACAACCAGATCGACCTTCGCATTGCCTGAAAGTGATCCAGTCATGGTCGGCGAACCTTCTGCCCACGCAGTCTTCATCCAGGTTGCCACCAAAACCACCTGTTCCGGGGCCGCCGCCCCGGAGTAGCAACCAGATCGAACTTCGCATTGCCCGAAGATGATCCAGTCAGGTCGACGAACCCTCTGCCCGTGCAGTCTCCATCCAGGTCGCCACCCAGACCCCCGCTAGACAGCGGCTCTGCCTCATAGAACCGTCGTAGCGTGGGAGACCGAGGCCACCGCCTCGACGTCCACCACCCTCCGGGGCCGCCGCCCCGACCTCCACTACCCACGACCACACGCACCGTTCTGCACATCCGCCGCGAAACCGTCGCACCACGCAGGCCAGGAGCTCCAAAGCGGCGCCTCCAACAAGATAGTGACGAAATCGTCACCGCCGCCCGCTCCCGAGGAGCTAGATTTTCACCCGGAGCTCTTGGATCCACACGCGTTAGTCGAGGTCGAAAAGCTCCACAACAACGCCAACAGGAAGGAGTACGACGCCCGAGGGCGCCGCCGTCGTCGGCACCGACCGAAGTCCGTGCGAGCTTTCGCCCGGAGTTCAACCCGACCGCAAAGATTCGGGAGCCGCAGGACGGCGTCCTGGTCGTGTCGTCAACCGCCGAGCTCCACCGCATGCCGCTGCCGCCGCGGCACCTCCCTCCACGGCAGCCGGCATGCCCGCATCGATCCAGGGCCGCCGCCCCGGCCTTCACGTCGCCCAGGTGCCGGAGCACGGTAGCCGGAGGCCACCTACCGCGCCGGAACCTCCACCCTGCACCATGCCCTCCTCCCTCGCCGCCCCCGTGGCTGGCCCACGCCAGGCGAACCACCTCCAACCTCCTCGACGGGGCCGCCGACACCTCCCGCACGAACGGCAGCCCACACCCGCGCGTGCCCAGCAGAGGGGCGCCCTCGCTGCCCCGCACGCCTCGCAGCCGTGAGCCCGCACCGCGCAACTCCTGCTCGCCCTCCTACCACTGCGAGCCGAGGGCCAGCAACACGCGCAACGGCCGGCCCAAGCCCGCGCTGGCGCTGCATCCGCACCCATGCCATCGCCACCGTGCCTCGCCCGAGCAGCGCCCCACAAGCTCGCCATCGAGCCTGGCCCGGCGGGCCCAGATCGGGCCCGCCAGGCCCATCTGAATCGCCACCATCTCCAGCGCAGGCGACGGCAGCCTCGTGTCGCACCGCCGCCCGCAGCCTGCGCAGACTCCCCCCGCACCTCCGTCGCCTCCGCCCGGGCCCGCCGGCCCGGCGTCCTCCTCCCTGGCCGCCGTCGCCCCCACGGGGCGGCCACCTCCGAACTGAGCAGAAGAACCTCCCCTCCGACCGCCCTTTTGGCCGCGGAGGGGTGCCGCCACCGCCGCGGCCGAGGCCGACGACGGCAGCGGCAGGGCTGGCGGTGTGAGTAGGGACTGGCGGCGGTGGGAAGGTCGCCCCTGGCGCCGCCTGGGGGGCGACGCGAGGGGATGTGTTCTGAGGTGAAATGATCTGTTTCTCTCCCCTTTCCTATTTATTTGGCTAAACTTGACAAAACTTTACCTTCAACAAACCTGTAAGGCAGGGTAATTATGAACGGAGTGAGTATAATCCAGATTATCTCAGGCAAAGCGTACATATGACGAAAGACTATACACAAGTAGCTGCAATCATCAAGAGCGTGGTCCGTCAAAAAAAAAAACGATGATCCATATTAATGGAGAGAGTCAAGCAGTACCAAAAACAAATAAAGCACCCGCTCGTGCATACTCCCTCCGTTCCAATATATAAGACATTTTAGCTCTTCAACATATTATATAGATGCATACTAAAATGAGTGTACGTACACACTAAAATATGTCTACATACATCTACATATATGTGCATATAGACAAATGATAAAACATTTTATATTTAGGAACGGAGGGAGTACTAAACAACACGCATTAGCCTTTCAGCGTACAGCGCCGACTAGTTAGGAGTAGATACTAGAGCAGTGTACCGCACAGTGCCAGTATCTCGAGTGATTATGGTTGTCCAAAAAACCAAAACCTCTCGCAATCCAAGCTCGGGTCCATCAAACTAATCAACAAAACAATGAAAAAATCTTAAAGAAATGCTCGCTCGCATGAACACTAGCTATGCCGGCCAGGCGTGCTAGCTTGGAGTATGATCCAGCGCCCGCCACGGACGGCGTACTCATATGCGCCGGCCGAGCGAGCTTGGGGTCGATCGATGGATGGTCACATGAGGAGGAGGCTCCTGATGAGCGCGGCCTGGTCGGCGGTGACGGCGTCGGAGCCGAGCAGCGCGGCCAGCGTCTCGCTGAGGTCGTCCACCTCCCGGTGCAGGCTCCGGATGTAGCTGCACGTCTCCTGAAGCACCCTCGACGCCGACCCCTGCATTAGTGCACTATATATCAACACACAAGCATGGAAGCTCAGCCGAGTAACCATGGCTTCACTAGCTAGCTATATATTCATGGAAACGTAAGAAAGCTAGCTTGATTGCTTAGTGCGCGCTCTATCCGATTAGTTACTTACCCTGTGAGCGCCACTACGAGCTGCCTGCGACGAGTCGGGGAGCAGCGCCTGCAGCTTGGACAGGAGGTCGGAGATCTGCTCCTCCGAGATGGACATTGACGACGACGACGACAGCGAGCCCCCAGCGCGCCGCGAACGTGACCTCCTACTGCTCGACGACATGGTTTCGCTGATGGATCGAGCAATCTAGCTAGCCGAGTGTGTAAGTGGCAGTGTGAGCTGATTGCTCGCTTTTCCGCCGAGGCGAGCTATATATAACGGGCGCCGTGTAAGGATAGAGGGGGACGAAAGGGTAGCTGAGGAGAAGGTAACCGGCCGCGCGCAAGGTTGATGAGACGGGGGAAGAAGAGAATGCTGGCTATACGATGGAGAGGGGAGCTACCGCGCTAGGGGGAGGAGGGGGCGAAAGCGAGAGTTGTAAATGCGTGACAAGGAGACGTGGGTGCTAGTAGACTCGTAGTGGAGGACGCCATTGCAGGGTTTGGGCCATGGGACATACTCGATCGATCGATCTATTAAATCTTTGTTTACTTACTTCGTTCTTTAATCTCTGGATTTGTCTGCGTCTACACACGGCTGAGGAATGGTTTCGCTAGATCTGCATGCTGTGCACACATGCATGCATGCACGGGCGCCCTTGTGTAGTGTACTTGTGTAGATTAATCAATCTTCGGCATCATGTGTGGGATCATAGATTAATCAGCCATCCGTGGAGAAGAATAGCTTGATTGGTGAAAGTAAATTGGCTTCACTTGTTTGTTAGATATACTTAGGGTCATATATATAGGATTGTTGAACTGTGTGTGTTGCATTCATTTATTTCAATTAGAGATAAGTGCATCTTAGGTCACTCATCTTATCGTGATGTGTAGATTTTCTACTTGAACTGATTTTGGTATAGTTTTAAACCTAAAATTTCAATACCGGGCCGGTAGACTAGCTTGGTCCCTGTAAGTGGCATTCCTTGGTCAAAATCAGTTTAGATGGATGACATGACCTAGTTTTTGCCATGTCATCCGTAAAAGGTGCCAATACTTCCACCTATCACTAAAGTCCACTCCACCACCGCCACCCGAATACATCTCCTCCATAACCCCTCCCCTCATATGTGTTTGCGCAAGATGGGACGAAGCACTGACGGCGAGCCTAGAGAGAACAAAGACAAGCAATTCCTATTAGTACGAACAAATTATTACAACGCCACAATCTATATCATAAGAAATCTGAAACTTTTGCACGAAAAATATATGAATGACAACTACTTCCTCCGTATCAAAATATAAGACTCTCTACTTACTTTCTACACACATGTATCTAGACATGTTTTAGTGCAAGGTTCAAACCTTGCACTAAAACATGTCTAGATACATGTGTGCAGAAAGTAGGTAGAGAGTCTTATATTTTGATACGGGGGGAGTATGTATCTGTAAATTTTCCCGAAATGTATGCAATTGTTCGGGGCTGCGCGGAAACAAAAATATGTGGTCTATAATGAATTTATTATTCACTACCTATTATAGATCTACACTTTTAATGTGGCACGGAAATGATCATGTTTATCAACAAAAAAAATTAGGTTCGTATATTTATGTTGGACTTTCAGCTTTTTCTGAAACTTCAACTGTCATGCACATTTTTTTATTGAATTATAGTATAGTATGTTATACACGATATGCAATAAAACGATGAATAAGATCGACACACTGGGACACAATATTTTAACGTCCAAAAAACCCTTTAAAGAGAAGGGTAAAAGACCACGGGCGCCAGCCAGCAAAATTTCGCTATATTGGGAGAAGTTACAAACGCTAGAGATTAACAACTTGCGACTTACCCAACTGGCGGCTTACAAGATGTATTTATAGTGCTAATGAACTAAGTCCGGGCCGGTGACGATCTTCATATGCTTTCCAAGTTTTCAACCTAAGTATTATTGTTTAAGATACCCATGTTAAATTTTCCAAAGTTTAACTTAATTAATACATCTCTAAAACTAAAAAAGTTTGTGAACTGGAAGGAGTAGCCAACAGTCAGCGCCTTCGTTTTTTAGTGGAACACATCGAGGCCCTACTTGGAAAATGTGTGTGCTGCTTCAGTTTAGTGGGCTTCATGGCAGCAGGAGTTTCAAGACTGTTTACACATGATTTGCCTGGTTAGCAAAGCAAGGCTAGTCGTGCAGGGAACATCTAGGGACGCTGGAAGATTCGTCTAGGGTTGTCCCAAGCTGTGTGGCAAAGAGGCGAGTCTGAATAGAAAAAGGTCTTTCGCCAGGCACTGTGTGAAGAGCAGAAATGCCAATTGCTGGCGCCGGAGATGCCGATTGGTCCTTGTCCGGCGCCATGAACTCACTCCACGTAGGCCATATTGTCTTGCTCAATTAACAAAGATCTCCAACACTTGGTACTAACTTAGGCCATGGCCATTGGCTGGCCTGCCTCGCTAGGACCATTGATAATGGTCTCCATAAAACTATAATCATTTGAACAGTACGGGCAAACAGTGCCATTACAGAAATCTACCAACTACTATCATTGGATCCGTCTTCTTGATAGTATATCCAATCATGCATACTGGTCTGACCGGATTTCTACATGTAATGGGTTCGCTACTTGAGTATCCAAGAGTGTAGATATGTTTTGTCTTGCAAAAAAGCACCTGAAACACTTGCAAAAGGAAGAAAAGCAAATGTGCATGTAAGGGTGACTGCTTGAGTTGAAGATTCATGTACTTGTACATTTCAAAATAATTAAAGATCTTCCATCTTTTTATCTAGGGTATATTTATCGTGTTTTCACGGAATTTTTTGCAGAATCACATGTTCAACGTTCATGACTTTTTAGCAATTTTAGAAGTGTACAAAGATCTAAATCAAATCAAGTAGACACTCTTATATGCACAAGGTTCATTCTATTATAATGAACTACTCCCTCCGATCCGTATAAAGCGTCGAAATATTTCAACATAGGAGGCACAAAATCTTACCTGTACCGGCGACATTTTTTTCGATCAGAGGGAGTATATCAATAAATCACATATATTTAGGAACAAGGAGTTTATTGCTCCTTATATTTCCTTTTTACTAATACACACTCTTATATGCACGAGATTAATTCTCTTATAATGAACTATGTCAATAAATTAATGATACATATTTGAGAACAAGGAGTTTTATTGCTCCCTGTACTTAGTTTTCTACAAAAATTCACGCTAACAAAGGTAGAATCGTTGGTATTTCAAAGTGCAACTCTTAAAAAAACAAGAGTAGGGAACTCCACTTTTGAATGGGTACTATAGACCAATGGAAGGTTACACTGACTGTTCTTGGTTTTTCCTAGAACGGTGACCTAAAGCCAAAAGCAACAAGAAACAGTGACGACACGGGCGCAGCAATTTCGCTCCACATAACCCCTGAATGAATGCCAACGTATATACTAGTATGTGCGAACTGTATCAGTCGTCACAGCGTCTACGAGTTGTAATGGCAAGTTGCGAGCAAGCAGGCTCTGTTCCTACCTGCCATTAGACGACGACGCAGGCTCGCCAATCATGGCGGGCGCTTGTCTGCCGGGACTGCATGCCGTATCCACACCTCCTGTACTAACGACGAAACCAAGCAAAGCGAGTCCGGGAGAGCTCTCGATCGGGGAGAGCGCCCTGTAACATGGCGCAAGAGACGTTTTGTCCCCGGCCGGCCGCCGGCCCGATCCGTGAAGACGAAGACTGACAAATCAAAACCAGGGAGAGAGATGCCGGGATGGCATCCGGCGACCATGCGCAGACATGATCTCCGTTGTCTCGACGCAGGCACGCACGTGACCAGGTGCTTATCATAACCATCTCGCAGCCAACGGCCACGGCGCAGCGTACGCGCGCACGCCCGACGGCGCGGCAGGATACGTTATCTCCGGCCGCTAGTACCGGCACCGCATCGGGTGGAGGAGCCGAGCGGAGGCACTAGTGGAAAACAGGGCACTAGTACCGGTTTCAGAGAGCCTCTAGTTCTGGTTGGGCAACCGGGATTAGCCAATCGGGACTAGAGGGGTCCACAAAACGGGACAAGAGGCCCTCCCACGTGGCCACGGAGGTGCCCGTTGGGCTAGAGACCTTTAGTCCTAAAGGTAGGCCCTTTTTTTTCTTTTCGATTATTTTTCAGGGTTTAGGATTTAGGAGGGGTTTAGGGTTTTCGGATGGTTTCCATCGAACGGGGATCACAACGTACGGGAATCAAGTTGATGCATATATACATAACACATATATATAATTACATGAAGATCACGTTGATGCATATATATAACACATAAAAATTAAGTAGTACATGAAGATCACGTTTCGGATAAAGTACTTAATTACATGGAGATCACTATTACATGGAGGCATACTATTTTACATCATAGTGGTACTCTCCGAATTTAGGTACGACATCCTCAAGGAAAAATCCCGCCAATTTCACCACAATTGCTTTGAAGCGGTCCTGCATTGGGAACGCGTTCCGCTTTCTTGCCAACTTTAAAAGAATGAGATCAAAATGAATACATGAGTTGTGTGTATATATATATCAAATCATAATAAAACAATTATGAATGAAACTCAGCACAGCTGATGGTAACAAAATAAAGTTGTGAATTATGTTTGCGTACATCTTGGTTTCTTCGGCTGTTGAATCTCTCGTTGGTCCTCATGCGAATGTACCCGCAAACGTAGAATCCACATAAATCAGTCCCCTGTGGTTGTTTATGGCAAGTCTGTACAAGAATAGAATTCAATCAAATAATAATCAAGTATGATAATGCATGGTGCGCGGACCTAGATAGTACTACTTACGTCGTTCAAACGCCATGTCAGCTTCAGTTTCCATTCACCGGGTTCTTCCTTGATGAACGTCTTCCAAACGCTGCTCGACAAAGAAAATGAACAAATGAGTTATTAATTACTTGATATCAGGAAATGAACGAAAGAGGCGATAAGAATTGAAATTACTCTGTGAGCATATCAAAACAGGTCTTGAATTCTTTAGGATCTCTCCTTAATGAGTCTAGGACTTCAACTTCTCCAGCGTGAATGTTAATGACGAGAAGAATAAAGTGGAACCTGCGCACGTTTATATTCGCAGTCATGGATAACTCATCAGTTAGAACTTAACATCTGGTGAGCAAAATAGAATGTGTACAAGACAGTAACACTCACTTGAAGTTGTAAGGAAAAAGTATTTCTTTTTTTTCACGTTGACGCTTCAAAAACCTTAGCAAAATCCCCGGTGTGTCCTTGTTATAATAGGGATTTTCTATGGTGACTTCATGAATTTTATCCGGGTCAATGAACCCAATGTCTGTGATTTCATCCCTTTTGCATTCGAGAATCTTCAATCTGCATAATATAGCGCACAAAAGATTATAGTGAGGATAATTACAGACAATGAACGAGCTGAGCTAATTAAAGACTTAAATTACAGAAATAAATCACTTACAGACAATAGCAACTGATGATAGATTTTTCGAGGGCCCGGAGTTTGTATAACTGAAAAAGTTCGCTAAACTCAACGGACACAGCGTATTCTTGGAAGTAGTGCTCTTCCTTAACTGCCACCATGATACTGATTATCCCTTTCTTTGCGGCTTTCTTGTACTAGGTATGCAAATGACGCATTTTTGTTGTTAGGCACTTCACCTGCTCGACCAAATTTTCCTCAGCAACATATTTATATGCTAGCTCGGAGATGGGGTAATCCGTTGTCGAACCTATGTGTTGTTGAGAACCTTGAGCGGCCTTGTCGTCAAACACCATGAGCGGGGGGCCGATTGTGTGTCTTGTTCTCCGAGCTGGGGAACTTGTTTCCCTTTTTTTGGCTCCGCCGACTTATTGCTATATGACTTGTCAATAGAATGCTCATAGTCTGAATGCGGCTTTGGTGGAGGGTTCCATAAGGCAGCGACGGTGCGCTCAACGACCTCCGCCGGTAATTTCTCCCTTGGTGGCTCGGGCTTTTTCGGTGCAAAAAAGGCTATATTGTAGGCCTTAACGACGGTGTTGTTTTCCTCGGTACTCATTTCCCAAGGTCGCTTCTCAAGAGGCGGCGGTGTTTTCTCCTTTCTAGCTTTCTTCTTAACCGGCGTCCCATTGTGGCGCTTCGTCGGGAGCCACTTAACGGGCGCTTCCTCACGCGGCGGAGGTGGACTTTGCTGCTGAGGTGGAGATCGAGATGGACTCGCGCTAGGGTCCCTCTCGGGTAGGGTTGGACTTTGCTGCTGAGGTGGACTGCTACAAGGAGGAGTCGGTGGCCTTGGCAAGGAGCCTGGAAAGACGATGTATTTCTTGTTCCATAGGACGAAACCACGCTTGAGATCTCCCAGTGTCTTCTCCTCGTCACCTCCAGGAATCTCAAGATCCATTGTTTCAAATCCCGGCACAATTTCATCCACCCCGACACGAGCATAGCCAGCTGGAATGTCACCAAGATGGTAGCTTGCTCCAGGTTGATTTGGTAAAGCATAGCCGACCGCCACCTTCAAGGATATGTTCCTCATTGACATATGTAGCTCACAATCTGTCTTCTCCGTGACATCACCCACGGGGTAGCGAGCCGCCGGCGGTTCTCATGCAGATGCTTCTAGCTGCGTGGAACCCACACGCAGCTTTTTTGCTGAGATGGGACGACATCGGCTTGAGGATCTTCTAGCTGCAGCTGCTGAGATGCCCTTTGCTAACTAATTGAGTCTATTTGCTGCTGCTGCCGCTGCACCTGACGTTCCAATTCCGATAACCGGTCTAACTCCTTCTTCTTCTTTCTCCCACGGCTTCTATAACTGTCAGCGCACTCCGGATACCCTTCCTTCAAGGTGACACCGCCGGCCCATCTGTGGACCGCGCCAGGCTACGTCCTCCTCTCCGACGACGACTAGGCCTCCGGCGCCGCCGCCGTGTCCTCCTACCGCCCCCTAAAATGTAATGGCCTTAAGGCATTTTTTTTTCTCTTTATTGTGGCCCGCCCCCTAAAATGTAATGGCCTTTAGGCCTTTTATTATATATAAATATTATTAAGGAAATGTCCCCGCCCCCTTTATGTAATGTCCCCGCCGTCGGCGCCGGCGCCAGCGCCCACCGTTGTTCGATTTGAGCGAGAGAGGTGGACGGGGAGAGAGAGGAGATAAAGACCGTACCTTGCGCGTGGGGGACGGCGGCGTGGGCGTGGGTGCTCGGGGACTCGACGGCGAGGAAGAGGGTGGCCGCGGTGACCGGAGCAGGAGAAGGCGGCGGTGGCGGCGGTGGCACGGGAGCAGGGGAGCACAGCACGGCAGCCTGGCGGCGTCTTCCTCTTCTCGCGCCTGGCGGCAAAATGCGGGGACGAGAGGAAGGGGAGGGATCTAAAAGGCACTAATGGGGCTTTAGTCCCGGTTCCAGCCACGAACCGGGACTAAAGGTCCATTTTTGGGCCGCTGCCAAATTAGCGCGCCAAAGCCCACCTTTAGTCCCGGTTCCAGCCACGAACCGGGACTAAAGGATCTTTTGTAATTTTTTTCTATTTTCTTTATCCTGGTTTATTTTATTCTATTGATTTAATTGTTCAAACTTGACAAACTTTATATCAAACGTAAGCCCTGGACATGTAGAATCTTTTGGTACTTGTTATTTTCAAATTTGACTATGTTGAATGTATTCAAATTTCAAATGGATGAGTTGAGTAAATTTGATTATCCAAAACTATCGACGGATCTGTGATATAACCACTACTTGTGTACCTTAAAAACATTTTTGTAAAATTTTCAGAGCAAACTATCACACACTTGTAGTTCAAATTTGAATTACTTTTAGAAAATAGGCATAAAGTCGTTTAAATAGGCGAAATTAGGTAGAAACCGAGAAAATTACTAATATTTGTGGATTATCCATACAATATGGTCTACTTTGTGAGAAATTTGGATGGGTGTCATTTTGTACCATATTTGTTATACTCAGTTCTGCAACATTGTTTGTCATACCAAGATACAGTTATGTGTCCTCTGTCTCATAGAACCAGGATCAAAAAGGTTTCATACATTATTACACATGACCATCAACATCCTTTTCTAGTGTTGTGGTATAAACTTCTTCTTCGTGTGTGTCCCTTTCTTCTGATTGCGCCATAATCATGGCCAATCTTCATTATTCAACACGAAGCTTGGGTCAGTTTTTACTGTGAAGGGCGGAATTTCATGAAACTTATTGTAATCTTCTGACATATCTGTCTTGTCCTCCACTCGCACGATGTTTCTTTTACCTGAAAGAACTATGTGGCGTTTTGGCTCATCGTATGATGTATTCGCTTGCTTATCTTTTCTTTTTTTCGGTTTGGTAGACATGTCCTTCACATAGAAAATCTGAGCCACTTCACTGGCTAGGACGAATGGTTCGGTGTTGATGACGTGGATCACACGTTCGTTGGGAGACCCCAAGAGGAAGGTATGAATCAGTGTAGCAGCAGTTTCCCTCAGTATGAAACCAAGGTTTAATCGAACCAGTAGGAGCAAGAAATCACTTCTGAAGGTTGTCAGTGGCGCGCTGACGTGGAACCTGCACACAACACAATCAAACTACTTTGCCCCAACGAAACAGTGAGGTTGTCAATCTCACCGGCTTGCTGAAAACAAAGGATTAAACGTATGGTGTGGAAAACAGTAGTAAATTGCAGAGAATGAAAAGGAACAATGTTTGCAGTTGGTTGTATTATCAGTGTAAAAGAATGGACCGGGGTCCACAGTTCACTAGTGGTGTCTCTCCATAAAAGATAACTAACATGCTGGGTGAACAAATTACAGCTGGGCAATTGACAAAATATTGAGCGCATGACAATGCATATATATGACATGATGATTACTATGATATTCATGTGGGCATTACGACAAAATACATAGACCGTTATCCAACAGCGTCTATGACTAATAATCCACCGCCAGGTTGTCATACCGAGTTCCCCGTTGGTATTAAGTTGCAAGCAACGGATAATTGCATTAAGTAATGTGCGTAATGTAAACAAATGCATTAGACCTAACGGCGCACCCTTAAGCTAAGCATCGGTTATTTTATCCCTAGTGGCAACAGCACATCCACAATCTTAGAAGTTATTGTCACTCTCCCAGATTACCGGAGGCATGAACCCACTATCTAGCATAAATACTCACTCTTGGAGTTACAAGCATCTACTTGGCCAAAGCATCTACTAGTAACGGAAAGCATGCAAGATCATAAATAACATATAAGATAGATTGATAATCAACTTGACATAGTATTCAATATTCATCGGATCCCAGCAAACACAACATGTAGCATTACAATAAGATGATCTTGATCATGATAGGCAGCTCACAAGATCTAAACATGATAGCATAAAGTGGAGAGACAACCATCTAGCTACTGCCATGGACCCGTAGTCCAAGGATGAACTACTCACGCATCACTCCGGAGGCAGGCATGGTGATGTAGAGCCCTCCGGTGATGATTCCCCTCTCCGGCAGGGTGCCGGGAAGAGCTTCTGAACCCTCCCGAGCTAGGGTTGACGGCGGCGGCGTCTCTGGAACTTTTCGTGGATAATGGCTCGGGTATTTAGGGTTTTCGCGTCGGGAAGAATAAATAGGCGAAAGGGCGGCGGCTGGAGACGCCGTGGGCCCACACCACCCCACGGCGCGGGGGGGGCCCGCGCCCCATGGTGTGGCTGCTCGTGGCTCCCCTCCGTCTCTCTTTGGACTCCGTGTACGTGTTGGAAAAATAGGAGGTTCTGTCCAAGTTTCGTCCAATTCCGAGAATATTTCCAGACTAGCTTTTCTGGAATACAAAAACAGCAGAAAACAGGAACTGGCACTGTGGCATCTTGTTAATAGGTTAGTCCCAGAAAATGCATAAAAATGCTATGAAGTGTATATAAAACATGTAACAATTGGTATAATATCAACATGGAACATCAGAAATTATAGATACGTTTGAGACGTATCAAGCATCCCCAAGCTTAGTTCTACTCGTCCTCGAGTAGGTAAAACGATAAAAACAAAATAATTTCTGAGGTGACATGCTACAATCATAATCTTGATCAAATAGTATTGTAAAGCACATGTTATGAATGAAGTGATCCAGGTCAATGGTCTATAGTTTGCTAGCAAGTAGATAATGAGCAAACAACTGAATCATATAAGCAAAAACTTTTCATGAATAGTACTTTCGAGACAAGCATCAAAGAGTTTTGCATAAGAGTTAACTCATAAAGCAATAGATTCTAAGTAAAAGGTATTTAACCAACACAAAGGAAGATTTAAGCTTCAGCAATTGCTTTCAACTTTCAACATATATATCTCATGGATATTTGTCAACACAAAGCAATATAATAAGTGCAATATACAAGCATATAAAAATTGTTGCACCAAAGTTGACACTAGTGTTTGCTTCTAAGATAGAAAGAAGTAGGAAAACTGACTCAACATAAAAGTAAAAGAAAGGCCCTTCGCAGAGGGAAGCAGGGATTAAATCATGTGCTAGAGCTTTTTAAGTTTTTGAAATCATATAGAGAGTAAAAATAAGTTTTGGAGGTGTTTGTTAATTGTCAACGAATCAGAAAATGGAAAGTACAATATGACCCCTGCCAACCAGACTTTTAAGAGCGGCTCCCATGAAGGACGTTATTTCTACCAGCAAGGCAGATCATCCCTCTTTCTCTTTTGTTTACACATGCAGATATTTCACTGTTTGTCATTGCTTGACTGATAAATCAGGGCAAAAATGTGAAGAGAATTAAGCGGTTAAAGTTGTAATTAATTGGGACTGGGCACCCCATTTGCCAGCTCTTTTTGCAAAATTAATGGATAAGCGGATGTATATGCCGCTAGTCCGGTGGTAAAGTCTGTTTGACAGTTGACATAAAGACATCCACCCCGTCCTCATGAGCTTGGTAAACATTGACACAAAATAGGAGTAATAATTTTGAATAGTTTAAAGGTAGCACATGAAAAATTTACTTGGAATGGCAAGGAAATACCACATATAGGTAGTTATGGTGGACACAGATGGCATGGATTTTGGCTCAAGGTTTTGGATGCACGAGAAGCATTCCCTCTCAGTACAGAGTTTAGGCTAGCAAGGTTATTTGAAGCAAACACAGGATATCAACCGACACAGCAAGACTTATATGAAAACATATTGCAAGCATTATAAGACTCTACACTGTCTTCCTTGTTAACCAAACCCTTTTACTAGAAAATATCTAGACCTTAGAGATACCAATCATGCAAACCAAATTTCAACGAGCTTTACGGTAGTTCTTCATTAATAGGTTTTAACTACATGATACAAAAGCTTAAACATGAACTACTTGATAACTCAAAACAATTGACAAGTATCAAATTATCCAATACAGTGATCTACAAGAATATGTAAGCTTTTTCCATTATACCATCTACCACATGCAACATTTTCTGTTCCAACCAAACACCAATCAATTTATTTCAACATAAACTCTCCAAACAATTATAAGTGAAGCAAGAGAGTACTTTCTTTAAAAGAACTAACAGCTCTGAATAAGAGATGCATGCAAAACAGGAGCTAAAAGCATAGCAATAGCTAGATAAGAATACTCAACAAGTATAAGTGAAGAATAGGAGTATTCATATGAAAAAGCGGAGCGTGTCTCTCTCCCAATCAAGAATGCTAGGGTCCAATCAAGTTGACCATAAGAAAAATAAAATACTGAAAATAAAAGCACACAGACGCTCCAAGTAAAGCACATATGATGTGAAAGAATTAAAATATAGTTTCACTAGAGATGACCTGATAAGTTGCTGATGAAGAAGGGGATGCCTTGGGCATCCCCAAGCTTAGACGCTTGAGTCTTCTTGAAATATGCTGGGGTGATCCATGGGAGCATCCCCAAGCTTAAGCTCTTCACTCTTCTTGATCACATTATATCATCCTTCTCTCTTGACCCTTGAAAACTTCCGCCACACCAAACTCAAGTAATTCTCATTAGAGGGTTAGTGCACAATCAAAAACTCACATGTTCTATAAGGACACAAACATGACCGTTACTTTTAACATTAACTACTGCCACTGATGTTATGTGAAGCTCTTCACCCTAAAAAAGAATTCCACTCAACACTAGTAAAAGAGAGAATGCGAAAAATAAAAGACAGAATCTGTCTAAACAGAACAGTCCGTAAAGACGAATTTTTTCGAGGCACTTACGTTGCTCAGATCGAAAAACTTTAAACTAACGAAAGATGCGTACATATCTGAGGATCACGCACAAAAATTTGCAGATTTAAATAATTTTTCTGTGATTTTACAGAAGTAAAACGGTGAACAGCAGAAATCTGTTCCTGCGCAGAAATCCAAATCTAGCATCATCTTCCTATTAGAGGCAATACTTGGCACAACAATGCGATAAAATAAAGATACAAAGGAATTGTTACAGAAGTAAACAACTCCTTGACTCAAAAAGAAAAGAAAAATTGCAGAAATAAAATAATGGGTTGTCTCCCATAAGCGCTTTTCTTTAACGCCTTTCAGCTAGGCATAGTGATTTTTATGATGCTCACATAAAGAGCATCAAGAAGCATATATAAAACATGTTTAAATCTAACACTCTTCCTATGCATAGGAGTCTTGTAAGAAAACAAGTTAATGAAGCACAAAGTGACAAGCATGGAAGATAAAACAAGAACAATTCAACTTTAAACTTATAGAGAGGTGTTTTAGTACATGAAAATTTCTACAATCATATTTTCTCTCTCATAATAATTTTCAGTAGCATCATGAACAAACTCAACAACATAACTATCACATAAAGCATGCTTTTCATGATCTACAAACACATAATTTTTATCAAGCTCAAAAATAGTGGAATCAAAATTTTCAAACCCACTTTTAACAATTTTATAACAAGATGATTGATCACTCAAAAGGTATGGGACTCCATTTAGCTAAAGTCAATACCTCTCTAATCCCATTTTCAATAGTAGTACAATAATATTATCAAGCAACATAGGACCATCATCTAGAGCTTTATCATAAACATTATCTAAACAAACTTTCTCATTACCATGCATTTCGAAATTAGGACAAATAAGGATTATCATAAGACTTATCAAAATAGCATGGATTATCATAAATAACAGTAGCATAATATTTCACAAGTTTCATTCATAGGGAATATTTCAAGAGAATCCATAGGAACATAACATTCATCCTCCTTTGGTAAGCATGGAGGGCAATCAAATAGTGTAAGAGATAAAGAGTTACTCTCATTAGAAGGTAGGCATGGGTTAATCCACTCTTCCTCCTTTTGTTCATCCAATGAGCTTTCAGCTTCACCAGTTTCTTCTTCCACAGGTTCCTGAAAGGTAACAAGTTGTTCTCGAGAATAAGTTTTTTCAAGAAATTCAGTAATATAAGATTATTATTATAATACTCAAGACAATAACCAAGTATAGCAAAATTTTCAGATTATAAGGAGAATCATCATCGTGAATATAACCAGCAATTTCATAGGCACCTTTAAAAACAAAAAATTCTTCATTTGTTCAAGATTAGCAAAGTCATAGTTTCCTTTAGCATAAGCAGCCAAGGTTTCATTATCATTATAATCACATTGGAAAGGGAGGTGTTTATGCCTTCTACAGCATAATGATTCATTAAAGCAGTAGGATTCATCATAAGTAGAGCACAAGTTCTTAGCAAAATAATTCAATGTACTTATTTGTTTCCATAAATGTATCCCTTTTTTAGAAAAGCGGTATTCCTTATAATAATTTTGTTGATCATCAGTGAACCCACTTAGCCAACACGATTTTGTTTCAAAGAGAGAAACCATTGATATCAAGTAAAAAACTAGACATAATAACAAACCGAAATAAACTAGATGCAGAAAACTAATTTTTTTGTGTTTTTGATAATTAAAAGCAAACAAGATAAAATAAAAATAAACTAAGCAAGACAATAACAAAGTAAAGAGATTGGAAGCGTGAAACTCCCCTTGCAGAAATCCTCTTGCTCCCCAACAACGGCGCCAGAAAAGCTTGCTTGATGACGTGGATCACACGTTCGTTGGGAGACCCCAAGAGGAAGGTATGAAGCAGTGTAGCATCAGTTTCCCTCAGTATGAAACCAAGGTTTAATCGAACCAGTAGGAGCAAGAAATCACTTCTGAAGGTTGTCAGTGGCGCGCTGACGTGGAACCTGCACACAACACAATCAAACTACTTTGTCCCAACGAAACAGTGAGCTTGTCAATCTCACCGGCCTGCTGAAAACAAAGGATTAAACGTATGGTGTGGAAAACAGTAGTAATTGCAGAGAATGAAAAGGAACAATGTTTGCAGTTGGTTGTATTATCAGTGTAAAAGAATGGACCGGGGTCCATAGTTCACTAGTGGTGTCTCTCCATAAAAGATAACTAACATGCTGGGTGAACAAATTACAGCTGGGCAATTGACAAAATATTGAGCGCATGACAATGCATATATACACTACAAGAAATATGCTATGCTGTGACCCTCAATATTGGTCATAGAAATGGTCATGTTCTGTAGTTTGTGACCTTTTTGTGACCAAAAACAGATGGTCAGGTTACGAGCGTCACTAATGAACGGCAGTGACCTTTTTTGTGAATTGGTCATAGAAGTCTATTACCAAATTAAAAGGTCACAAATTTCATGACCAATTTTTTGGTCACTGGCAATCTGGCCAGACCACGTCAGATCCAACGTGTCAAGTCTGACGTGGCAAAATTGTGACCAAATGAAATGGTCATATACCAGAATCAGCCCGGTCCAGTTCAACCATTTAGATGGGCCGAGCCCAATATTTTAGCCCATTTTAAGGTTTTTCTTCTCAATTTCGGATGGCTACATGGGCAAGGCCCAATAATTCGGCCCTTTTATTTTCTTGGATGTGGCCTTTTACAGTTTATTGATTTTTCAATTTCGCCTTCATTTTCGGGTGATGGTCCCACTTGTCAGAATGGCCCACTTGTCATGCTGGTCTCATATTGGGTCCCACAAGTAAAAAAATGAAATTTTGTAGATTATTTTCATCAGTGGGTTTAACTTGTCAGGTTTCCAATCACACGATCTAATATTTCAAATCCCATACAAAATGCACATTTCAAACAGCAGAGAAATTCATCAAAATAACAATAAATTAATCTATTACATGCTTAACGACCTGTTACAATTTACAACCCAGATATGCCTACAATTTACTAGCTACTCTTTGCTTCGTCAGGCTTCTTTAAATTTCTTCAACCTGTAGCTCCTGTAAAAGAGAGGTACGAGATAGTTTTAGAGCGTAACAATAAAAACTTGCGTCACTTACGAAGGCACAAATGTTCATTGGGTTGGACATGAAAATCATGCTGCAACGAGCAGATAGAAGCATAATTATAAGCACAAATACAGCAACCATCTTACACTAGTACAGAACGACACATCGGAAACGGGCCAAAAACCCCATCGGCAACGGAGAAAGGGTACGTGTCCCCGACCCTGTCACTGATGTGAAGATCTCAATGGCAACGGAGGAGATAAACCGTTTCTGATGTATTTAACATTAGACACGGAGTTTTGCTAATAACCGTTTCTAATAAGGGTTACAGGAAAACAAAAAAAAACACGGTGACGGGCTGTGCCGTCGATGGAGCCCCGCTCCATGCGACTAGACGGCCGCCCGGTCGTCACCGTATTCCTGTACGCCCTGCTTTACAAAAGTTCATCAGTGCGCGTGGCTGGAGCACCCTGCTCCTATGTCTTCACGGCCGCCAGATGAACATCTACTGTCTTTCCTGCTGCGTAAAATGTACTGCTCCTGGTGACGGCACCGTGTATGGAGCCCCGCTCCTAGGTCTTCACGGCAGCAGCATCGTCACCAAGCATCCACCAAGCCCTTGAAACAACGAATATTCTTTGTTAAAAACAGCAAACAAAGCTAATAAACAGAGCCAATAAGCAGTAAACAAAGCAAACCGAGCTAAATACATAGCTGAAGAGCTAACTAACAGAGCAAACCAAGCTAAATAAGTAGCTAACATAGCAAATACATAGCTGAACAGAGCTAACTAACAGAGCAACCCGAGCTAAATAAGTAGCTAACATAGCAAATACATAGCTGAACAGAGCAAACCGAGCTAAATAAGTAGCTAACATAGCAAATACATAGCTGAACAGAGCTAACTAACAGAGCAAACCGAGCTAAATAAGTAGCTAACATAGCAAATACATAGCTAAACAAAGCAAACCGAGCTAAATAAGTAGCTAACATAGCAAATACATAGCTGAACAGAGCTAGCTAACAGAGCAAACCGAGCTAAATAAGTAGCTAACATAGCAAATACATAGCTAAACAAAGCAAACCGAGCTAAATAAGTAGCTAACATAGCAAATACATAGCTGAACAGAGCTAACTAACAGAGCAAACCGAGCTAAATAAGTAGCTAACAGAGCGGTCATTTACCTTAGGCGAGGCGGGGTCGCTTTCCGTCGCGGATTGCGTCCCAGGCGTCGGCGCCGGAGCCACTGCCAGAGGAGACGTCAGAGGAGACCTCATCCTGCTCGAACACCGGAGCGTCCTCCTCCTCCTCCTCATCCTCCTCCTCCGCCGCCACCACCGCTGCCGCCGCCGCATCTGGCCCAGGGCCCTGGCCAGGGAGAAGAGAGCGGTCTATGGCCGCCCGGAGCCGCGTCTGGAACAACGCCTCCTCGGCGGCTTCTATCGCGTGCTCGGCGGCGGAGATGCGGATAGCTCTCTGCATCGCAGACGCCCGAATGACACCCTCGGCGCGCTCGCGCTCAAAGGAGGCGCGAGAGAGGAGACCGACCTCCAGATCCTCGTCCTCATCGTCCGAGGAGGACGATGAGGACGAGATCCGGGCGTCGGTGGCCGCCGCCGCCGTGGATCCGGATGGGATTTGACGGCTCAGAATGAACTCGCGACCGCAGTCGCCGGGGATCTCGCCCCAGTTGTAGGGGAGATCCGGGCTGCGCCTCGGAGGGTGGGAGGCGGAAGATGCTCCATCCTGACTTCCGTCGGCGCCGGAGGGGTTCGCCATCGATGGGTGAAGTAGGAGGAGAGCATGTGTGGCTAGGGTTAGGAACTGGGGAGAGTGAGACTGAGAGTGAGAGTGAGATACAGTACTAGAGTGGGAGATATTAATACCGGCACCGCTTAATGTGCCTTCACATGGGAAACGGAGATAGACCGATCTCCGTTTTTGATGTGGCAATATCAGCAACGGAGATATTCTTTCCTCCGTTGCCTATATATGAGCAACGGAGATCTTTTCAGCCTCCGTTACCATTGTGTCAGGCCCATCGACCGACTAGCGCGCGCGCGCACTCGCGGAAGCGCGCGGAGCTCATTTTTCCGTCGCCTAATTCTTGCCCTTGCCATAGAGGGGTATCCGATGTGTCGTTCTGTACTAGTGTTAGTTCAAGCAAAGGATCTGGGCAGGGCATGAAAAGGGAAGCAGCACATTGTAGGAAGCCAGGAATGTTGACAACAACGTGTGTACATGCACTACAAGGATAGTACAAGAATATGAGAAACTACCACAATATATAAATGTTATCACTGAATTATATAGGAAACTAACTCACAGATTCCAGCTTATTACTCAACACATGAAACTCTAAAACTTTTCTGGTTAGTAGATATGCATGCTAAGTTGCTAACGGAGTTATCTTATCTATCACACACTGCAACAGGTTTATCTTATCATGATAGATGGCTAAACAAAAGTTGAACATATTAGGTTGACGTGTGCTTAAGGGAACAACTGACCACCACAATGATTTAGATGATAGATAACCCCATAGCTTCAAGGTCTTCCTCTTCCAACTTCCAAAAACCAAATCACCTAGCATAGAAAGGATCACGCATCAGAAGCATATATAACATCAAACTAAGAAATGAATGGCATGCAGTATGAAAAAACTTGCCATTCTACGAGACCATTACATTGCATGAATGATTCAATCAAAGGAAGGGAAGGGAAAAAACATGCTACAATCAACACGCATATAACAAGGAAAAATCTGTTGCGAGAGAGTAAACAGTTATTAAGCATGCATACAACAACTTTATGGGTTTATATTTACCAAAAATGACAGGTCAGGTTACAAGTTATAAACCAGAAATGGAGCACCAAACAAATTATCTCATATCAACTAACTAGTCCAGATAAATCTTGGGCGGTTCAATATGGATTGCATTATGTAATTCCAACGAGAAGAAAATTTTATTGAGGTATTGACAGAACAATCTGGTTATTAGTATCAAGGACACATGTACAGCTAGGCAGATATCCATGCGAGTTCACAGCAGCAAGGGGAATATTTTAAATTCAAATCCTCAAAGCAGCTACCAAGAGCATTCTTGGCGAGGATGGCCTCCTGCAGATACAAACACACCCTTGGTGTTATCACATTATGAATAAAGAGCATTCTTTCCAATCTGTCCATTTTATTTCTACTACCACATTATGAATAAAGATCATCAAATCCTTATTGTTATCTACAGAAACAATGACACGTTACATAGGCCAAACAAAGGTACAAACAGATAGAAAGCATTTTACTTCTATAGCATCCATGTAATTATTTTCAATTTCAGTTATTGCTTATTGACACCGAATGGACTTATGTTTCAAGTGATAGCATCATCATCATATCTCAGGTGCATCAAATTAAGATACAAATCACGAGATAATCTTTCCAAAGAACAACTACACTAAGTAAAGCAAATGAGGCATGTTGAAACGCTGACATGGCTCGCCTCAGAAAGTTGTACCACACATAACAACAGATACAAATTTACAGGCAACATATGGAGGAATCAAGGGCCTTACCTAGATCCCGTCAGTTCAAACTTCAATCCACGCTCCGGGATGGAGAGGCCGGGACAAGATCTGGTCCGAGCCATGCAAGGAGGTCGCCGTCGTCGAGTTCCTACGGCGGCTCTGCAAGGGAGGTCGACAGAAACGACGCGTTAGAGGAGGTTGAGCAGGAGGTGATGCGGCCTGAAGGAAGAGTTAGAGATGGAGCTAGACGTCCTCGGGGTAGCCGGTGGTGAGCGAGGCCACGCTAGTCTTGGTGTCGAGCTCGAACTAATAGTCGATGAAGGCCTCCGTCTCCACGTTCAACAGATCCAACACGGCGGCGGGCATGGCTAGTTGCGTCTGCGGCGAGGTGGGGAAGAGGTGGTGAGAGCGCGTTGATGGTGAGATGGGGATTCGGCTGGGCGGCGGTGCCTCTCTCTCCGGCGAGGCTAAGGCGGGCGGAGGAGAGGATGGGCCTGTAGAAGGGAGAACGGGGCGGCGGCGAAAGGAGGAGGCGAGGGTTAGGGTTTGACGCGAGGGCGGCGGCGAGGCGCTGGTTTTATACCGGACGCGCGCGCTCTGGACCGTCGGATCGGCATCCGACGGCTCGGGCTGCATCCGCAGATGTTTAACAGGCCTAATAGAGCTGGGCGGGCCAGTTTCGGCCCATTTCCGCAGAATTGTTATGCTGGCAAAAAAATCTTGAACTGACACTTTTGTGTGAAGAAGGTACCAAAATTTTGTTACAATCACCAAAAACATGCATTTCCGAGCTTAAATGTACCCCAATTTGGCACATGTGTTCATTATGGATGGCAAACAATGTTGCCGAATAAAGTTTTCGACATGTTTCACAAAAAAATCCACTTTTCATTTTTCAAGTGCTTAAAATAGCGTATTTTGTGAAGCGGCTACCGATAGTGTCGTCCAAAATGGCACCGATACATGTTTGTCACAAAGTAGACATCATTCTATGTACATTCACCCAAAGGCATGCATTTCCGAGCTATTTGCCTATTTATGCCCATTTAAACGATACCCTGCCGATTCAGCTAGAAACCGCTAGATTTTGAACTGTAGCCGCACATAGCTTGCACGTTATTTTTTCGAAATTTCATTTTTAGGCTCACAAGTATCCATTTCATCAGAGATACGCCAAAATATCCACATGATTCAACCACTATACACAAACGGTCAAGGTCATGAATTCGACTAGATTTTCAAATGAGCACACAAAATTTAAAAAAAAATCAAACTAATGGAAAACCTTCGCGTAGCGTCATCATATGTGACCTAGTTACGAGAAAAAAATATACACTTGCAATAAGAAAGTTTTATAGAAAAAGTGTTCTCAGAAACTTGCTATCACGAACGAACATTCATAAATTTCAGGACAAAGGAGCAATGTTTTGGCCACTTTCATGACATAGTTTGTCCAAATGTGCCCCAATTTGGCACATGTGTTCATTATGGGATGGCAAACAATGTTGCCGAATAAAGTTTTCGACATGTTTCACAAAAAATCCACTTTTCATTTTTCAAGTGCTTAAAATAGCGTATTTTGTGAAGCGGCTACCGATAGTGTCATCCAAAATGGCACCGATACATGTTTGTCACAAAGTAGACATCATTCTATGTACATTCACCCAAAGGCATGCATTTCCGAGCTATTTGCCTATTTATGTCCATTTAAACGGTACCCTGCCGATTCAGCTGGAAACCGCTAGATTTTGAACTGTAGCCGCCACATAGCTTGCCCGTTATTTTTTTGAAATTTCATTTTTAGACTCACAAGTATCCATTTCATCAGAGATACGCCAAAATATCCACATGATTCAACCACTATACACAAACGGTCAAGGCCACGAATTCGACTAGATTTTCAAATGAGCACACAAAATTCAAAAAAAATCAAAATAATGGAAAACCTTCGCATAGCGTCATCATATGTGACCTAGTTACGAGAAAAAAATATACACTTGCAATAAGAAAGTTTTATAGAAAAAGTGTTCTCAGAAACTTGCTATCACGAACGAACATTCATTGCTTTCAGGACAAAGGAGCAATGTTTTGGCCACTTTCATGACATAGTTTGTCCAAATGTGCCCCAATTTGGCACATGTGTTCATTATGGGATGGCAAACAATGTTGCCGAATAAAGTTTTCGACATGTTTCACAAAAAAATCCACTCTTCGTTTTTCAAGTGCTTAAAATAGCGTTTTTTGTGAAGCGGCTACCTATAATGTCGTCCAAAATGGCACCGATACATGTTTTCACAAAGTAGACATCATTCTATGTACATTCACCCAAAAGCATGCATTTCCGAGCTATTTACCTATTTATGCCCATTTAAACGGTACCTGCCAATTCAGTTGGAAACCGCTAGATTTTGAACTGTAGCCGCCACATAGCTTGCCCGTTATTTTTTCGAAATTTTATTTTTAGGCTCACAAGTATCCATTTCATCAGAGATACGCCAAAATATCCACATGATTCAACCACTATACACAAACGGTCAAGGCCACGAATTCGACTAGATTTTCAAATGAGCACACAAAATTCAAAAAAAATCAAAATAATGGAAAACCTTCGCGTGGCGTCATCATATGTGACCTAGTTACGAGAAAAAAATATACACTTGCAGTAAGAAAGTTTTATAGAAAAAGTGTTCTCAGGAACTTGCTATCACGAACGAACATTCATAGCTTTCAGGACAAAGGAGCAATGTTTTGGCCACTTTCATGACATAGTTTGTCCAAATGTGCCCCAATTTGGCACATGTGTTCATTATGGGATGGCAAACAATGTTGCCGAATAAAGTTTTCGACATGTTTCACAAAAAAATCCACTTTTCATTTTTCAAGTGCTTAAAATAGCGTTTTTTGTGAAGCGGCTACCGATAGTGTTGTACAAAATGGCACCGATACATGTTTGTCACAAAGTAGACATCATTCTATGTACATTCACCCAAAGGCATGCATTTCCGAGCTATTTACCTATTTATGCCCATTTAAACCGTACTCTGCCGATTCAGCTGGAAACCGCTAGATTTTGAACTGTAGCCGCCACATAGCTTGCCCGTTATTTTTTCGAAATTTCATTTTTAGGCTCACAAGTATCCATTTCATCAGAGATACGCCAAAATATCCACATGATTCAACCACTATACACAAACGGTCAAGGCCACGAATTCGACTAGATTTTCAAATGAGCACACAAAATTCAAAAAAAAATCAAAATAATGGAAAACCTCCGCGTAGCGTCATCATATGTGACCTAGTTACGAGAAAAAATATATGTGACCTAGTTTTGAAAAAAAAATCAAAAAGATGGAAATCCTCCACAATGTGTCATTATATGTGACCTAGTTTTGAACAAAAATAAGAAACTTGCAATACGGGAAATATATTTAAAACGTGTTCCCAGAAATGACCTATCATGTATGAAGATTCATAGTTTGAGGCCAAATGACCAATGTTATGGCGACATTCATGGTATAGTTTGTTGAAATGTGCCCATATTGTGCATAAGTGTTCATCTTGGAATGGAGAACAATGTTGCCGAATAAAGTTTTCAATTTCTGTGCACAAAAAACTATTTTTCATTTTCTATGTGCCGAAAAAGGGTTTTTTTTGTGAATGAACTACCAAATATTTGTTTCAATTTTGTAACATGGCATTTTCTAAAATATTTATACCATATTTATGTACAAGAAAACAAATGGTCTCCTATCAAAAGGTTTCGATTCTCCTCTCGTAAAAAAGACAAAATCAGGACGATTCGGTTGGAAGTGGGTCAAATTTGAACTACAGGTGCTTTGTAGTTTGCTCATGATTTTTTGAAAATATCATTTCTAGATACACAAGTATCTATTTCTTCAAAGTTACACCAAAAGTGTCGCAAGATTCAACCCCTACCTAGGAACGGTCATGTCCGTCGTTTTGACCGTATTTTGAAATCGACGTAAAGAATTGAAAAAAAATCAAAAAGATGGAAATCCTCCACAATGTGTCATTATATGTGACCTAGTTTTGAACAAAAATAATAAACTTGCAATACGGGAAATATATTTAAAAAATGTTCTCAGAAATGACCTATCATGTATGAAGATTCATAGCTTTGAGGCCAAATGACCAATGTTATGGCGACATTCATGGCATAGTTTGTTGAAATGTGCCCATATTGTGCACAACCGTGCATCAAATAATGTAGAACAATGTTGCCGAAGAAAGTTTTCAATTTCTTTGAACAAAAAGATCATTTTTTTATTTTTTGAGTGCGAAATAAGGTTTTTGTGAACAATCTACCAATTTTGACCGCATTTTGAAAGTAATATATTATCTTAGCAATACTTTATATTTTATTTTCACTAAAAACAGTCCTTAATAGTCTATAATGATAGAGTTCATATTCACAGAATTTTAAAATTTTATTTCGGTTAAATTGGATTTCAAAATCAGAACTTCTAAGTGAAAATAGAAAAGAAAAAAAAGAAAAGAGTAAAAAAAAAAGAGAACAACCGCTATGGGCCGGTCCAGCCCAGCACGCTGCCGAACCATTAGACGCCTACACATTTTTTGAAATAGGCTTTGGCCCAGAACGAGTTATAAGTACAAAAATGTTTCCTGTTGATTCGAAGCAGTAACGAAGCCTGGGCTGGTGGCAAGTGCATGCGACGAGGGAAGGAAGGGCGTGTGTTCGATCCCCCACCGGCGCGTATTTTCTTTTCTCGTCAGTGTTTGCTGGCTCTGCTGGATCCTGCGTGGCAAGTGGGTCCCACTCGACAGGTTGTGCGGTCCGCTTGTCATGTGTGTATGGCAAGTGGGTCCCCCTCATCAGGTTGTGCGGTTCGCATGTTAGTTCTAAGATGGGTCCCACTTGTCAAGTCGGAGGTTGTTCCCACATGTCAGTCTTGGTGGGTCCCACCTATGTCAGTTCGGTGATGGGTCCCACCTATCAGTCCGGTGGGTCCTGCATGTCGGTTTGGTTGCATGTGTGTGATGATGGTCAACAAGTCTGTGTGTGCCTGTGTAGGTCCCACCTGTCAGTGGTTGGTTTAAATTTACACATGGACACGACACATAAGCGAAAATTGACACAGGGACATGACACATAGGCCAAAGTGCTGAGGTGGCCGTCCCGTCATGTAACAGCCCACTTTTGGTAATGCAAATTATGGACCAAATTTTCACTTTTGCATTCTATACATGCATCATGGCATCTATTTAAAATTGCTAAACAACACAATAGTTGGTTTGGCAACATTGAAAAGTGAAATGCCCAACTTGCTTCAACCAAAACTTCTACACAATGATAGCACTCAAAGTTGCAAAACAAAATTTCTTGACATCGTATATTTGTCATGGAAGTTCCAAGAGCCTAAAAGGTAATGTTTTGCAATTGCTAAATTTTTTAAAGGAGCAACCTTTTTGAATTTAGCAAAATGCCCTATTTTGAACCTATGATCAAATGTGGTCCAAAACAATTTATTTGGCAATGCCAATTTTTGTGGTGCTTCTACTTGTTGGTAGGAGGCTACTGGATTTTTCTCAGAGTTTAATAAAATGTTTTGGTGCCCTATTAAAATCTCCCAAAGCTGCTGGAATTTCAAAAAGGAAGCAGAAGGACCAATCTGTGATGATTTTAGAAGTTTCAGGGGCTTCTAGGTGAAAACTGCATCTTCCTCACTGTTGCGACCGAGCACCTCGTGCTCGCGCCGCACCACCGTCGTGCGCGCCCGGGCCCCCTCTCCTCTGCCTCTTGCATGGGAGCAAGCTCCACGAGGCCACCCTCTGCTCCCTACCTGCTCCCTCACTGTCCCCACGCTCTTTTCTCCCTCCCCACGATGCGCGCCATGGCCACCGTGGCCACCGAGCTCCTCGCCGCCTGTCGCCGCTGATTGAGGAGCTCCCGAGCTAATCCAGCACCACCACGACGTCCCCCTCTTCGTCCTCTCCATCTCCGCCGAACGAATCGATCCGGGGCGCCGCCGTTTCGCCGCTCCCTCGCCGTCTTTCCGCCGGCCGTACGCAGCTCCGCCGCGGGAATCCGCCGCCGTCGCTGCACCTCCGACGTCCCCGACCACCCCAACGAGCGCGTGGTGAGCTTCCCGTGCCAATGCCCCTCTTCCCTCTCCCTCTCTCTCACTGGTTCGCGCTCCACCTCGCCGTAGCCGCGCGCCGGCGTCGTCGCCGTTCTTTTCGTCGCGCGCTGCCCGGCCGTGCGACCGGCCTAGGCCGGGTGGAGGGCCGATGCTCTCTGGCCCATGGCCGGCCTGTCAGCCGGCCCAAACTGGCCGGGAGGCTGGAGGCCTCTGTAACCTGGCCGGCCTGCCAGCCGGCCCAGACCGGGCTGGAGGCCGGGCTGCCTGTCTTTTTTTTTGGAGTTTCTTTTTCCTTTTCCCCTCTAGCGCAATGAGTCCAGCTACTCCCCCGCGCAATATAGGGACATCGACTCCGATGTTGTCGTGCTTCATATCCCTCTCTCGAATTCGTGTAACTAAAATTTTGTCGTTGTTAAAAATAACTTAATTAAAATAATAAATTTAAAAGAAGAATTTATAAAAGTACTAACTTCTTATCGGGACCTCAGAAAATTGTGTTCCTTATATCAAAATGTTCAGAAAAACAAGAATCCCCCAGAATCATCATCATCATGCATAATTGATCACAACTACAATAATGTACTTTTAGTAGCACTATAATCATTAAGTTTAACTATGGGGTTATTCCAAATAATGGGGACCCCATTTAACTTGTTGGTCTTGTTCAATGCTTTTATGGTGCATTTAAATTGTCATGCCATCATGTGATTGCGCATTCCATATGTTAGCATGTGTGGTGATTGATTGTTCTTCCGGTGTTGTTTGTGCATCGGTAGATCAAGGAGGTGAAGTGCCACCCCCGTCTCGTGACGATCCGTACTACCAGCCGTATCAACAAGGCAAGCGTAATCCCCCCTCTGAGCATATCTTATCCTATGTTTCCGCAAGTATTTTCTCCACTATAATATTGCATGCGGTTCCAAATGTCAATTTTGTTGGATTAGAGTATCCCATAGTTGCATTAAGATTCCGATGCCATTACCTGTTTCCCCTCCTATTATCCATAGGTTTGTATTGTTGGCCGGAGATACCTAACTATGCAATGTTGATGCTTAGCCATGCTTAGTTACATGTTTATCCGTCCGATGGATGTGTTATGTTGGAAACAGGTGTTGAATGTCCAGATGATGGTGGAGAATTGTGGTAACAGGTAATAAGATGCTAAAAGGTGGGGATGAGAGGCCACTGTGGTTGTGGTGCTTTGTCTCATTCACGCCGCCTAGGTGTGAGTTCTTTACCTCCCGAACCAAGACTGAGCGTGCAACCATGCGTGAGGCCTATGCAATTGCAGGAACCCTCATAGACTAAATAACTCGGGCGGGGCTAGCCAGGGTCCTCTAGTTCGGGCTTCCATTTGCGCGTGCGTGATGATGGTGGTATGAACTGGGATGAGGATGGTGGTGTTAGGAAAATGAGTGGCCGTGGGGCAGGGTGTGGTGATCTCGTGTCCTGCCGCCACTGATGATCCTGGAAAGTCCTTAACGAGGGAGAAGTCGACACCGCTCCCACCCAGCCGGCTTTCCAAGGAAGAGAGCTAATGCGCAGGTAATGGGCCGGACGGTACGCGGGGTAAACATTGTACACCCCTGCAGGGTAAATCTTTTCGAAAAGCCGTGTCCACGGTTAAGGACAACTTGGGAAAGGACGATAAGACCATAGAATAACTTAAACGGAATGATTAAAACCTAGGTACTAAAGGTACCACTTCAAGATTGCAAGGTGAGCTTCCTCGAGGGTGATTCGGGGAGGTGCCTCTGATGAACAGGTACAGTGGTTGATGATGGTAGATGTTGAGGAAGTGATCAAATAAAAGAGTCACTTCTTACCTCTTTTAAAAAATGCTCTGAATAGTCGATGCCATTGAGATATGTTTTTCATAAATAAAATCAGCTTTATGCAAAACAGCCATATAACTTTGAAAGCCTCATCGAGCTAAAGCTCTATATATAATCTTGCGAGTTCGTCGAACTCAACGTCGTTTGTTTTGTTTCAGAGGAGGACTTCATCGACCTCGAAGGTGGGTTCTTTGTGGACGTCGACGAGTAGTCTAGGGTTCCCAGGTGGCAGCTTGGGACATTCCGGAACAGCTGGCGCTGGATGTTTATTTGTAGGCCTCTTAGGCCATACTTTGGTTCTTGTTGTTTAGAACAACCTAATTCGCTTCCGCATGTTGTAATGTTGGGTCGGTGACCTCTGGTTGTCATTTGCTATCTTTCTCTATTATAAGAGTTGAACTATGATGATTTGTGTCGTAGAGTCTGTGATGTGCCAGTTGTTCCACAAGTCTTGATCTCTCTATTATACATTGAGGGTTGTGCCTGTGTTAAGGCATCAATCGGGGTGTTGCGTTGCCGATGATCCATTCCGAGCAACGCCTGCCAAAGGTTTTGGCCGGGGATTGGTAAACCCGTAACCTCCGGTTGTATCGCTTAACCGGTGACACACAGCATCACTGTATAACAGTCGGGTCGGGGCGCCACACGTCATTTCAACGCATCATAAGTTAGCGAGCATGACCATCTATATTGGTCATAATCGACCAAAAATAAAGTTGTAGACCACAGTTATCTGCATTATGACCATTTCATGCAAGGAAATAATGACCTTTCTGAACAAAATGGTCGTTATATTTTTGAGTTTGGACCCTCTAAAACACCTCATGACCAAGCGGTTCGAAATGGTCTTAGATCTATGACCAATATTTTCAGGGTCACTAGAAAAAGGTCATAGGATAACATATTTCTTGTAGTGATATGACATGATGATTACTATGATATTCATGTGGGCATTACGACAAAATATATAGACCGTTATCCAACAGCGTCTATGACTAATAATCCACCTCCAGGTTGTCATACCGAGTTCCCCGTTGGTATTAAGTTGCAAGCAACGGATAATCGCATTAAGTAATGTGCGTAATGTAAACAAATGCATTAAACCTAACGGCGCACCCTTAAGCTAAGCATCGGTTATTTTATCCCTAGTGGCAACAGCACATCCACAATCTTAGAAGTTGTTGTCACTCTCCCAGATTACCGGAGGCATGAACCCACTATCTAGCATAAATACTCACTCTTGGAGTTACAAGCATCTACTTGGCCAAAGCATCTACTAGTAACGGAAAGCATGCAAGATCATAAATAACATATAAGATAGATTGATAATCAACTTGACATAGTATTCAATATTCATCGGATCCCAGCAAACACAACATGTAGCATTACAATAAGATGATCTTGATCATGATAGGCAGCTCACAAGATCTAAACATGATAGCATAAAGTGGAGAGACAACCATCTAGCTACTGCTATGGACCCGTAGTCCAAGGATGAACTACTCACGCATCACTCCGGAGGCAGGCATGGTGATGTAGAGCCCTCCAGTGATGATTCCCCTCTCCGGCAGAGTGTCGGGAAGAGCTTCTGAACCCTCCCGAGCTATGGTTGACGGCGGCGGCGTCTCTGGAACTTTTCGTGGATAATGGCTCGGGTATTTAGGGTTTTCGCGTCGGGAAGATTAGGCGAAAGGGCGGCGGCTGGAGACGCCCGTGGGGCCCACACCACCCCACGGCGCGGTTGGGGGGCCCACGCCGCCCCATGGTGTGGCTGGCTCGTGGCACCCCTCCGTCTCTCCTTTGGACTCCGTGTACGTGTTGGAAAAATAGGAGGTCCTGTCTAAGTTTCGTCCAATTCCGAGAATATTTCCAGACTAGCTTTTCTGGAATACAAAAACAGCAGAAAATAGGAATTGGCACTGTGGCATCTTGTTAATAGGTTAGTCCCAGAAAATGCATAAAAATGTTATGAAGTGTATATAAAACATGTAACAATTGGTATAATATCAACATGGAACATCAGAAATTATAAATACGTTTGAGACGTATCAGGTGTCGTACCCAAGATTCTTGAGATCCACAGTAGTCATTCCGTACTGCGGGTCTACCTGTACCCCGCCTTTCAGGTTGAACCATTTGCACCAGAACAAAGGGACCTTAAAAGAAGGTCCATAGTCAAGTTCCCATATCTGCTCTATGTAACCATAATATGTGTCATTTTGCCCATTGTTGTTTGTTGCATCAAAGCGGACACCACTGTTTTGGTTGGTGCTCTTTTTATCTTGGCCGGCCGTGTAAAATGTATTCCCATTTATCTCGTACCCTTGAAAAGTCAATATAGTCGAAGATGGTGCCTTGGCCAACAAGTATAGCTGTTCTCCAACCGTGATTTCATTAATGAGACGTGTTTGCAACCAACCACCGAAATTCTTCACGTGTTCTTCATCAATCCAATCTTTAGGTTGCTCCGGGTATTTCAAGCGTAAAATATTCTTGTGTTCCTCGATATACGGAGCCACCAAGCTGGAATTATATAGAACTGTGTAGTGTGCTTGAGTGAAAGAATGTCCGTCCATACATATTGTTACTTTCTTTCCTAGCGTGCCTTTTCCACGCAGTCTCCCCTCATGGCGCGATTGAGGAACACCGATCGGCTTAAGGTTAGGAATAAAGTCAACACAAAACTCAATGACCTCCCTTGGAGATGCTTCCATCTGGCCTAACACGGTTATGAACGTATTTCTTTAAGACTCTCATGAACCTCTCAAAGGGGAACATGTTGTGTAGAAATACATGACCGGGAATGGAAATCTCTTCGACTAGGTGAACTATGTGGTGCGTCATAATATTGAAGAAGGATGGTGGGAACACCAACACGAAGCTGACAAGACATTGGACCACATCCTTCTGTAAACTTGGTAGAGTTTCTGGATTGATCACCTTCTGAGAAATTGCATTGAGAAATGCACATAGCTTCACAATGGGTACTCGAACATTTTCCGGCAGAAGCCCCCTCAATGCAACCGGAAGTAATCGTGTCATAATCACGTGGCAGTCATGAGACTTTAGGTTTTGGAACTTTTACTCTGCCATGTTTATTATTCCCTTTATATTCGACGAGAAGCCAGACGTGACCTTGATACTGTTCAGGACTTCAAAAGATCTTCTTCTCTTCTTTGGTAAGAGCGTAGCTGGCAGGACCTTGATACTTCTCTGGATTCAGGTGGTTGTCTCGTTCGTGCATACGTTGCTGGTCCTGCCGTGATTCCGGTGTATCTTTCGTCTTTCCATACACGCCCAAGAATTTTAGCAGGTTCACGCAAAGATTTTTCGTCACATGCATCGCGTCGATTGTAGAGTGAACCTCTAAGATTTTCCAATAGGTTAGCTCCCAAAATATAGATTTCTTCTTCCACATGGGTACGTGTCCGTCAGCGTCATTTGGAACAGATTGTCCGCCAAGACCCTTTCCAAAGATTACTTTTAAATCCTTGACCATATCATATATAACATCCCCAGTAGGGCGGGTAGGCTTCGTCCGGTGATCTGCCTCACCTTTGAAATGTTTGCCTTTTTTTCTTACGGGATGCTGTTTAGGAAGAAATCGACGATGCCCCGGGTACACATTCTTGTTTCCCAAATATATACTTTCAGTCTCACCTAAACAGTGTGTGCATGCATTGTATCCCTTGTTTGTCTGTCCTGAAATATTACTAAGAGCAGGTCAATCATTGATGGTTACAAACAACAACGCTCGTAAGTCAAATTCCTTTTGTTCGTGCTCATCCCACACAGGTACACCTTCGTCACGCCACAACTGTAAAAGTTCTTCAACCAATGGCCTCAGGTACACATCAATGTCGTTGCCGGGTTGTTTCGGGTCTTGGATGAGCACTGGCATCATAATGAACTTCCGCTTCATGCACAACCAAGGAGGAAGCTTATAGATACATAGAGTCACAGGCCAGGTGCTATGACTGGAGCTCTGCTCTCCGAAATGATTAAAACCATCTGTACTTAGACCAAATCTTAAGTTCCTTGCGTCATCTGAAAATGTCGGGAACTCTCTGTCGATTTTTCTCCACTGCGACCCATCAGCGGGGTGTCTCAGCATCAGGTCTTTCTTACGGTCTTCTTTGTGTCATCGCAACAACTTGGCATGCTCTTTATTTTGGAACAAACGTTTCAATCGTGGTATTATAGGAGCATACCACATCACCTTGGCAGGAACCCTCTTCCTGGAGCGCGGCTCGCCCTCAACATCACCAGGGTCATCTCGCCTGATCTTATACCGCAATGCACCGCATACTGGGCATGCATTCAAATTCTCGTACTCCTCACCGCGGTAGAGGATGCAGTCATTGATGTATGAATGTATCTTCTGCACATCTAATCCTAGAGGGCAGACAACCTTCTTTGCTTCGTACGTACTAGAGGGCAATACATTATCCCCTGGAAGCATCTTCTTTATTATTTTCAGCAACTTTTCAAATCCCTTGTCAGAAGTACCATTCTCTGCCTTCCATTGCAGTAATTCCAATGTGGTACCTAGCTTTTTCTGGCCATCTTCGTAATTTGGGTACAACAATTTGTTGTGATCCTCTAACATTCTCTCCAACTTCAACCTCTCGTTTTCACTTCCGCAGTTTATCTCGCGTCAAGAATGGCCCGACGAAGATCATCATCGGGCTCATCAACAATGGGCTCTTCTTCAGCTTCGTCTTCCCCCATTGTACTACCACCGTGTTAAGTGAACATAGGATAATTGTCATTATCATCTTCTTCTTCATTGTCTTCCATTATAACCCCTATTTCTCCGTGCTTGGTCCAATAATTATAGCCGGGCATGAAACCGGACTGAATCAGGTGGATTTGAAGGGTTTTTGAGGAAGAATAATCCATCGTATTCTTACATGCACTACATGGACAACAAATAAAACCATTCGCCCGCTTGTTTGACTCAGCCACATGGAGAAAATGATGCATGCCACTAATGAACTCGGGACTGCATCGGTCACCGTACATCCATTGCCAGTTCATCTGCATTATATAAGTATATCAAAAACCATTACACTACATCATGAATAGATAAGTGACCAAAATAATTAATACATGTTCATCATATTAAAAGCAAAGTAGAGTAGTGACCAAATGTAATACATAGTTCTCATAAAACATACACTGAAACTAACATTCAACTATCTAAAAAATTTAAATCCAACAACAAATGCGATCAAAATCGCAACTAAGTTAATTACTGAACCAACAGCATAATGATACCAAGCCTCTTGATTAATGGCATATTTTCTAATCTTTTTAATCTTCAAGCGCATTGTATCCATCTTGATCTGGTGATCATCGACGATGTTGGCAAGTTTGAAGTCCAATTTCATCTTCTCTTCTAGGCATTGGAGACGAAGATCTTCACTTCTTTTCAATTTTGCTTTCAAATCATTATTTTCTTTTTCAAATAAATTTAGCATCTTGACTAGAGGGTCGGTTGGAATTTCCGGTTCAACTACCTCTTAAATAAAAATATCTATGTCAAGTTGGTCGGCATAATTAGTCATAAACCGAAATGAAAGTAATAGTTATAAAAAGTATACCACATCCGAATCATAGACCGGACGAGGGCCGACGGGGACGGATATCAAAACCATGGCACTATACATATAAAAAAACAATTTAAGAAAATTATACAACTAATAACTATGCATCTAAATCATAAAACTATGTTTTTTTTTAAATAAAATATAAAAACAAGAGGCTCACCGAGGTGGTGCCGGTGACGGGGCGGTGCGGGCGATCGACGGCGGTGAGGACGGGGACAACACTAAAACCCACAAATCATACTTTAATTTGAGCTCAAGCTGCATATAAAATAAATGAAATCCCTAACTTAGCCATTTCATCAAACACCTAGCTAGCACTAGAAAAATGAAATGAGCTAAACTAGCAACGAAATTAGCTAAAGTAGCAACGCCGGAAGTGCTAACCTTTGGATAGATGGGGCGCCGTTAATCTTGACAAATGGTGGCAAAAAATGGGGACAAACTCGAGCTCGGGAGAGGAAATAGATGAGAAAATGTTAATGAACTCGAGCTCAAAAATGGCCATGGCCAGCTCGGGGGGTGGAAGATGATATAGGAAAACTTTAGTCCCGGTTCGTATCACGAACCGGTACTAAAGGTCCATCTTGATACGAACCGGTACTAAAGGGTGCTCGCGCAGGCCCCACCTCTGCGGCCGCCTGCCACGACCCTTTAGTACTGGTCCGTATCACGAACCGGGACAAAAGGTCCCCTACGAACCGGGACTGGACCTGGCCGGCGCCCTGGGCATTCGAACTGGGACTAGTGCCCCCATTGGTACCGGTTCGTAAGGGAACCAGGATGAAAGGGCCAAATCGATGGCCCTGTTTCCACTAGTGACGGGGCCGGCCGGGCGTCGGAGCGCTCGCCGGGCGGCCAATGCGGACGCCGTCCACGGCAATGCAGCAGCTTACGCGCACGCGTCGATCTAGCCACCGACCGCGTCATGTCGTCCTATGTGCCGCGTCGATAAAGGTACTAGGGTATCAGCTGATTCAGCTGCAGGATGACGAGAATCACTACAGGAATGGTGAGCTATGCCGACGGCCGGACTCTATGCCGACGGCTTTTTGTCGGGGCCGTCGGCATAGGCTCTGACGAGGAATGTCCATCGACGCGGCCGTCGGCACAGGGTCTATGCCGACGGCAAAGCCGTAGGCATAGGTTCAAAAGGCTATGCCGACGGCAAAGCCGTAGGCATAGCTATGTTTTTTTTTTCTGTTTTCGTTTAATATGAAATAATTCATATCTTTAAATCTATAAATCGAAATTTAACAAATAAAATGTCTAAATTGATTAGAAAAATGAGAGGAATCCAAATATGACATCCATATCATCTTTTTCATCATGCATATGACTTTTTGCAACAAATTATGCCACGGGTCTATTTTGACCATTTTTTCAAAAAAATAAAAGAATGTGAAAAATACCCAAAAAAAATAAATCCTTTGGCATGGAATCCTTATATGTGTACTAGTTGTTAGGGAAAATGATAAACTTGAGTTTTGAAAAAAAATCCACAAAACTTCTTCACAAAAATATCAATCATCTATAAACATGTATAAGTTTCGAGTCAAATGACCTAGATATGATCATCTATGTACCATAGTTTGTGATAATGTGCCCATATTTGACACATAGGTTTGTCTTGTTATGACAAACAATGTTGCAGAACTAAGTTTTTTCAAATTATGTTTATAAATATCATTTTTCATTTCTTAATTGTAAAAAATGACATTTTTTGTGAAGTAAGTACAACAAATATGGTGCAAACTGGCACCCATCCAATTTCCACACAAAGTAGATCATATTTGATGGACAATCCAGAAATATTATGAATTTTCTCGGTTTCTAACTAATTTCGCCTACTTAAATGACTTTATGTCTATTTTCCGAAAGTAATTCAATTTTGAACTACAAGTGTGTGATAGTTTACTCTGAAAATTTTACAAAAATAATTTTAAGATACAACAATAGTGGTTATATCACAGAACCATCGATGGTTTTAAAAAATGCGACCCCTTTGAATGAATACACACGACGGCCATTTTGATCGTTTTTTCGAAAAATTAAAAGAAAGTGAAAAAATACTCAAAAAACAAATCCTTTGGCATGGACTCCTTATATGTGTACTAGTTGCTAGGAAAAATGATAAACTTGAGTTTTGACAAAATTTCCATAAAACTTCTTCACAAAAAGGTCAATCATCTATAAACATGTATAAGTTTCGAGTCAAATGACCTAGATATGATCATCTATGTACCATATTTTGAGATAATGTGACCATATTTGACACATAGGTTTGTCTTGTTATGACAAACAATGTTGCAGAACTAAGTTTTTTCAAATTATGTTTATAAATATCATTTTTCATTTCTTAATTGTAAAAAATGACATTTTTTTTAAGCAAGTACAACAAATATGGTGCAAACTGGCACCCATCCAATTTCCACACAAAGTAGATCATATTTGATGGACAATCCAGAAATATTATGAATTTTCTCGGTTTCTAACTAATTTTGCCTACTTAAATGACTTTATGTCTATTTTCCGAAAGTAATTCAATTTTGAACTACAAGTGTGTGATAGTTTACTCTGAAAATTTTACAAAAATCATTTTAGAATACAACAATAGTGGTTATATCACAGAACCATCGATAGTTTTAGAAAATGCGACCCCTTTGAATGAATACACACGACGGCCATTTTGATCGTTTTTTTCGAAAAATTAAAAGAAAGTGAAAAAAAATACTCAACAAAACAAATCCTTTGGCATGGACTCCTTATATGTGTACTAGTTGCTAGGAAAAATGATAAACTTGAGTTTTGACAAAATTTTCATAAAACTTCTTCACAAAAAGGTCAATCATCTATAAACATGTATATGGATGTCATATTTGTGATCCATAGTTTGTGATAATGTGCCCATATTTGACACATAGGTGTGTCTTGGTATGACAAACATTGTTGCCAAAAATAATTTTATAAACATCATTTTTCATTTTTTAGGTGTAAAAATAACTTTTTTTATTAAGAAAACACCAAATATATGTTACAAAAAGTCATATGCATGATGAAAAAGATGTTATGGATGTCATATTTGGATTCCTCTCATTTTTCTGATCGATTTAGACATTTTATTTATTAAATTTTGATTTACGGATTTGAAGATATGAAATATTGCATATTAAATGTAAAAAGGAGAAAATAAAGTAAAATAAATTTTATTGTTATTTATTCAAATATTATTATTACATAATCATTGTTATCTATTCAAATAAATTTTCAAAATTTAGATAATAAAAGTGTAACATCATGACCCAGGGGTTAATATGTTCGATAGAATAATAACATCAGTAAGTTCTAACATCTCATTTGGAAGCTAATTTAGAAGGAACTCAAAAGTTAAGCGTGCTTGGGCTGGAGCAATCTGAGTATGGGTGACCGAACGGGAAGTTTGACCGAGATAAGTACTTTGACCTGAGATTAAGTGTCTAATATGTAATTAGAAATTGTGTGTGGCTAAGTTGGAAATTTCAAAATTAAAAAAACATAAATTAGAAATTTAAAAAAAAAAAAAAATTATTTTAAAAAAAATGAAAAAATGAAAAAAATAATTTTGAAAATATATGCCGACGGCTCTGTGCCGTCGGTATAGTCTATGCCCACGGGTTTCTAGGCTATGCCTACGGGCACCTATGCCGACGGTAAAAAGACCTGTGCCGACGGCAAAAGGCCGTCGGCATAGGTGGCCATTCCTGTAGTGAATTGGAGCAGGTGGAGAAGATAATCCACCACCATCCATGTCGATCGACGAGCGGAATCTCCGGCGGTGATCGATGCAATGCAAGTGGCCGTACGTTTCTCAATCGAGAAAATGAAGCAGATCGGTGCAAGTGTAGTGCTCGCCCATCCGGCCGGTGGACGGACGCCTACCAGCTGGATGAATGGGAGGGGAGTAGGATTCAACACTGTTAACGAAAGCGCATCCGGTGAAGCAGACCTACAATAATTAACTACAACATTGTCATCGGCCGGACGACAGGCGCTGGCTGTCTGGAAACAAGAAACGCCCATCTCGATCTATCCGCAATCCTCTGCCATCGATCGGGTACCTATGCGTCCAGATGTTGCCGCATGTGTTCTGTGCATACCTCAGTTCTTGCCACTGCTGGCCTGCCCGTGCGGTCGATGTACTGCGTAATAATAGCCAGTTACAGTAACACAGTTATATATGGACGTGCGATGATGCTACGTGCAAAAACATCCGAATTGGCCAAATGAAATACCATATCCGTAGCTATGTTTGAATAATTCAGACTGAATGGGACAAAAAGATACGGTTCTCAACTGTACGCTTTTCTTTTTTGCAGCAAGAAAGTCTCTGCCCCCTACTGTACACCAATTATAGTGCTCCTTGTCTCGAATACTCGTATGCCACAGTAACGGGCATGCTAAACAGCATCACAATGCACTACTGTTACGCGCGCGAATATATTCATGTATGCTCCTCCAAAAATGTTTTTATGATACAAGACATCAACCTCCTACTACGTGCACTGATACTGCACGCAGAATATATGTACGTACCAAATGCTGGTGACGCTTCACTGTTCAGTCGACGTGTCAGTAAGACAAAAAAAAAACTGCGTATCTATGCACCATCCCTTCAATCACGAGAGATACGTAGTACACATAGCGTGTGACGGGCAGAAACGGTCATGTCTATTGTACTGACGAAGGAGGCAAGTCCACTTTGTCATTAGCCAATCTGTACCTCGATAGTCCACACCGTGGACGCGTTAAGGCAGTCACTACTACAGAATAATATAACACCGATAAGATATTATGGTGTACTCCCTCCGTTTTTTAATATAAGATGTTTTAGGGGTTGCACTTGTTGTCTAGATACATATTAAAATAAGTGGACACACATATTAAAACATGTCTACATACATTCGTACATATGTGAATGTGGACAAATGCTAAAATATCTTATATTAAAAATCGGAGGGAGTAGGAGGCTAAGACATAGATCTGGCGGCAGAGGGGGCTCCGATACGACGACATTTAGCGGTGCAGGTGCCCCGACTGCGACTTGAACTTGTGGCACCATGGGTTGAACCTTCGGGGCACCTCGATGGCGACGATGCGTGTGGAGGCTGATGACCCGTTGAAACATGAACATGCGCCGTGAAGCCGTCAAGAGTTCTACCAGTGCCGTCATGTAGCGGCACCGATGCTTCGACGATGATGGAGTTGGCGTCAAGAAGAGAGCAACGTCGGTGGTCCTCACATACCTCTTGCCCAAACAAACTTCGGTTTGGGGATAGAACTACCTGTTTTGAAATCCATCTATTGATATACCTAGTTATTCTTGTCTGAACTTATGCGAAGTAAAAAAAATCTCGAGTTTATGAGTATTTGACGGAGCCAGGGTGACCCGCCGGACCATCCATAAGTTGAAGTTACTTATACGCATTTAGGGTCTCTTTGGATTGTGGGATTTTGGAAACGTAGGAACTGGAAAAAAAGACAAGATTGATTAAGATGTCACGTATGAAGAATTCCTATAGGAATTGTCTGATCATATGTGTGCTTGAATGGTGCGTGAGAATCAAACACGGAATTTCACAAGATTGAGGAGAGATAGATAAAGTGTAACTGCTTAGACTTGTCAAAGAAAAAAATGAAATAAGATTTGACCTCATGTTGAGATTCCAATTAAATGGATGACATAGGAATATATTTTACAGGAATTTGGTAACTTCAATCATATAATTTTAAGGGTTTTCATAGGAACGATTCCTATTAATTATAGTCCTCCAAAATTCCTATGAAATTCCTGCAAGCCAAAGAGTCCCTTATGTACAATTTTACTCCATTTGTTGCTATTTGGCCCCGTCATTTAATAGATTAGATTGCACAACTTAATTGGCCCCCTCTTTGTGTTACGTCCCATAGTATTATAAGCTTTTGTATTGTTTTTTTTTTTTTTTAGGAAGGTATTGTTTTATTGATAGGACGGCATCTATATTTGAATTGTGTTGAAAGATTTGCGGTCCCTTGCCTAATCCATTTGGCCAATAAAAACCTTTCTTTAATGGGGAATATAATTTCACTTAGTTTTTTCCACAGTTTCTTAAATCTAGTCATGTCTTATTATCCGATTTTGATTATTATTCTTGTTATATACTCCCTCTGTCACAAAACAGATGACAGCCAATGTTCTAGTATAAGTTTGATCCAGTATACGATCCACATAACCAAACCAATAGTAGATCCATCATAAGATATATGTTTTGAGAATGTATATGTTCACATGGATTTAGGAGTTTCATCAAGAGATTCACATCGGACGGAGGCGTGTAACAGAGTACACGTACCCAATCAGCAGCCAGGTGCTTACCACCATGCAGGCGCGCGAGAACACTCGAGGAAACGGTGCACTGTAGCCGTATGGGCACGGTGCACCGCGCACGCCCGAACACGGGATACACGAGAGCGGTCGACGTACGCATCCCCGTCGCTGCGGGTACGCCTCCGTGTACAGGGAAACGAGATCGTGGAGGCGACCCCGGTGAGAGCGTCCTTTTCCGCCCGCCCGGCCGCGAGAGAGAGAGGTGGGTGCCCGGCCGGCCCCCGCGCACAGTTCGCCGGACTGCACGCCCGCCACCAACCAGCAGCTGCACACGGACGTGCGCGTGAGAATCTGTCGTATGCGAGCCCGCCGGAGGGAGGAGCCTGACGGGCCAGCAGCAGCAGGAAGCTCTATCGATCGCCGGCCACACTGCGGTACTGTCAAGTCATCAACACGATCGATTAAGTTTAGCAGTTTACCACCACTGTGTAGCCCGTACCCTCTCTCGCTAGCTTCACATGAGTTAGTTAGCTGGAAACGAGCTCTGCCAGGGAAACCCAATTTAAAATCATAATGAAATGTGTGTCCACTGTTGGATTCTCGGTTAAGGTGAATGGCATGTGTGTCCACTGTTAGATTCTCGGTTAAGGTGAATGGCAATTTGTTGCAACCGTTTCATCCTACCCGAGGTATTAGACAGGGGGACCCAATTTCTCCGTACCTATTCCTGTTTTGCGGTGAAGGTTTAACAGCTCTCCTACACCATTACAATACAGGGTTTGTGGATAGAGGAATAAGGGTGTGTAACAGGTCACCATGGGTGTCTCACCTGCTTTTTGCTGATGGTAGTCTTATTTTCATCAATGCAAATGGAGCTAGTGCAAGAAGGTTGGATGAAATTCTCCAAATTTATGATGCAGCAACAGGACAGAGGGTTAATAAGGAGAAAAGTGCAATCTTCTTCAGTCCATGTACTTCGGATGTGGACAGAAATTCAGTTAAAGCAAATCTGAATATTCAGGTGGAAGCTTTTAGTGAGAAATATTTGGGTCTACCTACAGCTGTTGGTAGGATCACGGATGAAGCCTTTGAATATATTGATGATAGTTCAAGAAGTAAAGTTAACAGAGAAAAATTCTTGTCATATCCGGGGAAGGAGACACTTATTAAATCAGTCATTCAGGCAAAATCCACTTTCAGTATGAGTTGCTTCCAGCTATCAAAAGGATCTTGTAAGAAGTTAACTTCTGTAATGGGGCAATTCTGGTGGAGTGGAAATTTGGATAAGAGGTCCATGCATTGGATTGCTTGGGACAAGTTAGCTATCCCAAAATCTCAGGGCGGGATGGGATTTAGAGATATGTTTGTTTTCAACATTGCGTTGCTGGGGAAACAGGCTTGGAGGATCTTAATGAACCCAAATTCACTGTGTTCTCAGGTGCTTCTGACTAGATATTGTCATAACACGAGCTTTATGGAAGCTACAGCGCCAAGGGCTGTTCGAGAACTTGGAGGGCAATTCTGGCGGGAAGAGAAGCTTTGTATTGTGGGCTGATCAAGAGGGTGGGCTCGGGGTGAGAGTATCTCTATATGGAGAGACAAATGGATCCCGGAGGCTCAATCTATGAGGCCAATGGCCGTTTGAAGGAAACTGATTTAACAAAAGTCAGTGAACTTATTGCACCAGAATTTTAGTGGAATATCCCATTGATTCGAAGTGTGTTTTTAGCTCCAGATGCGAAGGACATATTAAAAATTCCATTAAGAGCTACTGCTGGAGAAGATTGGCTGGCATGGGCAAAAGAAAAATCAGGTGTGTATTCGGTAAGGTCGGCGTATCGTACGCTGGTCTCGAAGAGAATGGCCATTGCTGGAGGAGGGAGTGATGCTATGGCATCATCTTCAGATAACGATACAGAGATTTGGAAGAAAGTTTGGAAGCTTTGTGTGGTGCCAAAAGTACGGGTATTTTGGTGACGAGTTCTTCGTGGTATTTTACCAGATTATAGGACTCTGTCACGGCGGCATGTCATGGATAATAGTACTTGTGGTATTTGCAAAGCTGAGTCTGAATCGTTGATGCATGCACTTATTGAGTGTAGCCATGCATCTATGTTCTGGGAGGCAGCAAAAGATATTCTGCTGAAACTACCCAGACTGCATCCCTCTACTTGGACGAAGGACATCCTTTGTGATGAGAGGTTCACACAGAAAGAGAGGGAAACGATCATTACGATCATGTACTCGATATTGACATCGAGGAATAATCTAACCCATGGTAATGATGGGTTTGATCAAAGGAAAACAATGGAGATTGTTCGGGAGACTCTGCAAACTTTGGAATTTCCGAGGGAGCAGAAAGTTCAGAAACAGGTTCATCCACGCTGCAGATGGCAGAAATCCAGCGTTGGTTTCATCAAATTGAACTCAGATGGTGCTCTGCAGATGGATGGCAATGTTGCAGCCACAGGGGTGGTGGCGAGAGATGTTGCAGCGTTCAGAGGTGCAACATGTAAAGTGTATGAGGGGATTTATGAGCCTCTCATTATCGAGACACTTGCTCTCCGAGATGCTTTTGCTTTTGCAGTTGATCAAGGTTACTCGCAAGTCGTCTTTGAAGTGGATTGTGCTGTTCTTCTTCAGCATTGGAATAATAGGGTTGTTGATCGTTCTGTGATCAAGCATGTTCTTGATGAGATTAGGGAGTTAGGTTCTTTGCTTAATTTCAGTATTGTGTTTTCCCGTCGCGAAGCCAACTAGGCGGCCCACTGTTGCGCAAAGTTTGCGTCAATACAGTTGGTGTCAAATTCCTGGCTTGCGGAGCCACCGGCATTCTTAGTTCACAGCCTAGGTGCTGATTGTACTCCTATGTTGATTGATTAATAAAGCTCGCGTTTAATTCAAAAAAAAGGAAATGAGCTATGCGTTTCACCATCCAATTCCAACCGCTTCGTACGTGACCATCTTCTGCTGTCGACGGGGAGGGAGACGAGATTAAGACCGGGTTTGGTTATTAGTCGATGGGCTACAGAATTTAGGCCTACCTCCAGTTACCTGATACGTCTCAAACGTATCTATAATTTTTGATGTTCCATGCTGATATTATATCAATTGCTACATGTTTTGGTTACACTTTATATCATTTTTATGCATTTTCTGGGACTAACCTATTAACAAGATGCCACAGTGCCAGTTCCCTGTTTTCTGCTGTTTTTGGTTTCAGAAAATCTATTAAGGAAATATTCTCGGAATTGGACGAAACAAAAGACATCGTCAATAATATCACGAGGAGATCACGGAGTCCAAAGGGGAGTCGGAGCAGACCCACCAGGGGGCCACGCCACACTAGGGCGCGGCCCAGGGTGGGCCCGCGCCCCCCTATGGCGTGGTGGCCCCCCTCGGCCACCGACGCCGCCTCTTCGCCTATATATTCTCCGCGACGCGAAAACCCTATTACGGTCGATCATATTCCACGAAAAGTTCCGTCGCGGCCGTCATCGTCAATCTCAGATCGGAGGAGTTCTGAAGCTCTTCCCGGCACCCTGCCGGAGGGGAGATCATCACCGGAGGGCTCTACATCACCATGCCTGCCTCCGGAGTGATGCGTGAGTAGTCCACCCCTGGACTACGGGTCCATAGCAGTAGCTAGATGGTTGTCTCTCTACCTTGTGCCTCCATGTTTAGATCTTGTGAGCTGCCTAACATGATCAAGATCATCTTATTGTAATGCTAGATGTTGTGTTTGCTGGGATCCGATGAATATTGATACCATGTTTATTCAAGTTGTTTATCTATGTGCTCTTGATCTTGCATGCTCTCCGTTGCTAGTAGATGCTTTGGCCAAGTAGATGCTTGTGACTCCAAGAGGGGGTATTTATGCTCGATAGTGGGTTCAGTCTCTAGATATCTGGATCAGTGACAGAAAGGTCTAAGATGGTAGATGTGCTGTTGCTACTAGGGATAAAACATTGGTGCAGTGTCCAAGGGCACTTGTATTGATTACATTACACACTTTACTTCATGCAATAATCTGTTGTTAGCAACTTAATACTGAACAGGATGCGGATGCTGCCTTGAAGGTGGATTATTTAGGCATAGATGCGGTTGGAATAACGGTCTATGTACTTTGTTGTAATGCCCAACTAGATTTCATAGTAGACATCTTGGCATGTATTGCATTGTTATGCCCTCTCTATTTGTCAATTGCCCAGCTGTAATTTGTTTACCCAACATGCTAGTTATCTGTTCTGAGAGAGACACCACTAGTGAACTGTGGACCCTGGTCCAATTTCCTCATACTGTTTACACAACCTGCTGCAATCATCTGTTTCCTGTTACTTGCTGTTTTTCCTGCTGTTTTCCACACCATACGTTTAACTCTTTGTTTCTGCAAGACCGGAGAGATTGACAACCTCTCTGTTTCGTGTTGGGCAAAGTTCTGGTTTGTGTCTGTGCAGATTCCACGTTGGTGCAAGCTCCCTAGCGCCAGGGGGAGTCAACATCAACAACCTTCCGATAGATCGTCAAGTCCTACTGGATTGATAACCTTGGGTAGATTTCTCAAGGGAAAACTTCTGCTGTCTACATCATAACCTTCCTCTTGGGGTTCACCAACACGTAGCCATCAAGCTGTTTTCTGGCGCCGTTGCCGGGGACTTGGAGGCTATTGGAAAGGGGAGTCTCTCAGTTCCAATCTCTTTACTTTGTTTTTGTCTTGTTTTATTTTGTTTTGCTTGCTGTTAAAAATCAAAAACCCAAAAAAATTAAATTCCTGCATCTAGTTTTTAATTTCGAGTTGCCCTGTTGCTTGTTTTAGGCTTGCTAAAATGAGTAATCCTGAAAATACTAAGTTGTGTGACTTTACTAGCACAAACAACAATGATTTTATCTGTACACCCATTGCTCCACCTGCTTCTAAAGCAGAATTTTATGAGATTAAGCCTGCACTGTTAAATCTGGTTATGAAAGAGCAATTTTCTGGTGTTAGTACTGATGATGCTGCTGCCCACTTAAACAACTTTGTTGAACTTTGTGATATGCAAAAGTATAAGGAGGTAGAGAGTGATATTATTAAGCTGAAATTGTTTCCTTTCTCTTAAGAGGAAGAGCTAAAGATTGGTTGCTATCTTTGCCTAGAAATAGTATTGATTCCTGGACTAAATGCAAAGATGCTTTCATTGGAAAATATTATCCTCCTGCTAAAATTATCTCTTTAGAAGTGGTATTATGAACTTTAGGCAACTTGATAATGAGCATGTTGCCCAAGCTTGGGAAAGAATGAAGTCTTTGGTTAAAAATTGCCCACTCATGGACTGACTACTTGGATGATCATCCAAACCTTTTATGCAGGACTAAATTTTTCTCAAGGAATTATTGGACTCGGCTGCTGGAGGGACCTTTATGTCCATCACTTTGGGTGCTGCTACAAAGCTTCTTGATGATATGATGGTAAATTATTCTGAATGGCACACTGAAAGGGCTCCAACTGGTAAGAAGGTAAATTCTGTTGAGGAAATTTCCTCCTTGAGTGATAAAGTTGATGCTATTATGACTATGCTTTCGAATGGACATGGTGTTGTGGATCCAAATAATATTCCTCTTGCTTCTTTGGTTGCTCATGATGAGAAAAATGTTGATGTAAACTTCATTAAAAATAACAACTTCAACAACAATGCTATAGGAATAATTTTGGTAGCAACAATTATAGGCCATATCCTGCTAATGGTAGCAACTCTTATGGTAATTCTTATGGCAATTCCTACAGTAACAATAGAAGTGTGCCCTCTGATCTTGAAGTCATGCTTAAGGATTTTATTAGCACACAAACTACTTTTAATAAAACTGTTGAGGAAAAGCTAGGAAAAATTGATACTCTTGCTGCTAAAGTTGATAGTCTTGCTCATGATGTTGAAATGCTGAAAATAAAAGCTATTCCTAGTGATATTAGAGAGAGTAAAACACTCAATGCTATCCAAATTAAAATTGATAATAACATTAGGATGCTTGCTGAACTTCATGAAAGATGGGAGAGAGAAGAAAGAGAAGCTGAAATTGCTGAACAAAATAGTGTTGTTAGAGTTTGCACTATTTTTACTAATGAAACAAATGATGCCTCACATGCTAATGCGCCCCCTACTGTTAGTGAAAAGATAATAAGTGTTGGAAATGTCTCTACTACCTCTACAAAAAGTTTTAAATTGCCTGATAGCACTACTTTTGTTCCTAGTAAAAGTGCTGAAATTTTTAGAGGTGTTGGTGATAATTGCTCCATTGTTTTTTATGACAACAACTTCAATTTCGAAAATTGTAACATAACTGAAGTCATCATGTTCTTGCAAAAGCTAGCTAAGAGTCCTAATGCTAGTAAAATAAATATGGCTTTTACTGAACATATTATCAAAGCTCTCATGCATGCTAGGGAAGAAAAATTAAAACTTGAAGCTTCTATCCCTAGGAAGTTAGATGATAATTGGGAACCTGTTATTAAAATGAAACTGAGTGAGTTTGAATGCAATGCTTTGTGTGACCTTGGTTCTTGTATTTCGGTTATGCCTAAAAATTTATATGATATTCTCAAGCTTGCACCTTTGGAAAAATGTCATTTGGATGTTCACTTTGCTGATTCTTCTATGAAGAAACCTTTAGGAAAAGTTGATGATGTTTTGATAATGGTTAATAACAATCTTGTCCCTGTTGATTTTGTGGTTTTGGATATTGAATGCAATCCTTCTTGTCCTATTGTTTTGGGAAGACCTTTTCTGAGAACTGTTGGTGCTGTTATTGATATGAGAGAGGGGAATATAAAATTTCAATTCCCACTCAAGAAAGGTATGGAACACTTCCCTAGGAAGAAGATGAAATACTCACATGATACTAGTGTCAAGACAAATTATGGTTTTGGATTTTCTGGTCTTGACAATACTTGATGCATCTCTTCATGCCTAGCTCAAAGGCATTAAAGAAAAGCACTTCTGGGAGATAACCCATGTTTTTATTTGCTGTTTTATTTTTGTTTTCTTGAGTCAAGGATGCTTGTTTACCTCTGTAGCAACTCCTTTGTATCTTTTATTTGCTGTTTTGTTGTGCCAAGGAGAGTTACTAATGCAAAGTTGGTTTTATTTTCGGGACTGCATTGGGACAGATTGCTGTTCGTCACCGTTTAATTCAGTAGAAAATCAGAAAAAATCGAAAAATGCTGAAACTTTTTGTGCATGTTCCTGATGATGTTACGCAACTTTCATTATTTCAAAAGTTTTCATCTGAGCATCGTAAGTGCCTCGAAAAAATTCGTCATTACAGACTGTTCTGGTTTGACAGATTCTGTCTTTTATTTTGCATTCTCTCTTTTACAAGTTTTTAAGTGGTTTCTTTTCGTGTAAAAGTGCCCACTTGAGCCTAGTAACAGTGGCTAATGTTTAAAATAGTTGGCTTGTGAGTTTTGTCTTTGCTAGAACTTTGAAGTATTATCTTTTAGTGCACTAACCTGCTAATGAGAAAAGCTGTTAAGTTTTGGTGTGAAGGAAGTTTTCAAGTGTTGATAGAGGAGAATGATATTACATGATCAAGAAGAGTGAAGAGCTTAAGCTTGGGGAGGCTTACCTCCCCAGCATATTTCAAGAAGACTCAAGCATCTAAGCTTGGGGATGCCCAAGGCATCCCCTTCTTCATCTACAAATTATCAGGTCATCTCTAATGGTGCTATATTTTTATTGCTTCATACTAGTGTACTCTTCCTTGGAGCGTCAGTGTGTTTTTGTTTTCAGTTTGTTTTGTTTTGTTTGCTGTGCTATACTTGTTGGATCCTAGTATTCATGTTTGGGAGAGAGACACGCTCCACTTTTTCATTAGAATACTCTTGTGCTTCACTTATACTTGTTGAGTATTCCTGTCTAGTTGCTGTTATTGCTGTTAGCTCTCAGTTTTTCATATCTCTTGTTAGAGCTTTCAGTTTCTTTTGAAGAAAGTACTCTCTTGCTTCACTTATATCTGTTTGGAGAGTTGTCAAATAAGTTGATTGGTGTTTGGTTGGACCAGAAAAATGCTATGCATGTGGTAGTGGTATAAAATGCTTACATGAATCTTTTTAGATCGTTGTCTTGAGTAATTTGATGCTTGCCAATTGTTTTGAGCTGTCAAGTAATTAATGTTTAAGCTTGTGCATCATGTAAGTAATGGCTATTAATGAAGAACTACTATAAGGATTTTCTGCTATAATAATCTGTTGCATAATTGGAAGTCCATAGTAGTCTAGATAATTTTTGGATGAAGGCTATGTGTTAACAAGGAAGACAGTGGGAGTCTATGGTTCGTCAAACCTTGTGTTTTATGTACACTCTTGCTATTCCAGTTGATAATGATGTTTGCTTATAATAACTTGCTAGCCTAAACTCTGTACTAAGAGGGAATGCTTCTTGTACATCCAAAACCTTGAGCCAAATCCATGCCACCTGTGTCCACCATACCTACCTATTATGTGGTGTTTTCACCATTCCAAGTAAATTTCTTCATGTGCTATCTACTAACTACTCAAAACTGTTACATTTCCTTTTTGTGTCACTACTTGAAAAGCTCATAAGGACGTAGTAGTGAGATTTGTCATCTTCCATGCTAATTAATTTACAAGGATTGGCAGCTTCATCTGCTTCTCCACCTTTTATTTTGCATTAAAGAGCTGGTTAGTCCACCCTATAAATAAATAAATAAATAGACACTCCTCCATGGTGAATGTTGGTGGGCACCCGAGGATTCGGTTAGCCATGGTTTGTGGAAAGTAAATGGTTGGGAGGAGTGTCACCAATAAGTGCTTGTTACAAGTGCAGTCCTAAAAACTCTCGGAACCGCTCTAAAAGTTAGTTAGCCATGGAAGATGACAAGTACCTGCTATTTGATTTGTTGACACCTGTATACACCATTACCTTACAAAACAATATTTTATGCTCTCTATATGCCTTCGGGAACTACAGCTCTAGCACATGATGTTAATCCCTGCTTCCCTCTGCGAAGGGCCATTCTTTTACTTTTATGTTGAGTCAGTTTTCCCACTTCTTTCTGTCTACTTAAGCAAACATCATTGTCAACTCCAGTATAACAGTTTTTACATAACTTTGTGTTTGGTTGATCATATTCTTTGCATTGACATTATCTATATGATATACATGTTGAAAGTTGAAGCAAAAGCTGAAGCTATTATCTTCCTTTGTGTTGATACAAACACTTTCATGTTGAGAATTATTGCTGCTGTGAACTAACTATTATGTTAGACTATTATATCTCTAAATGTTTTATAGTATTATTCATGAAAGTTTGCACTTGTGTGATCACTTATGTTTACTCTTTATTTACTTGCTTGCAAACTATAGACCATTGGCTTGGATCACTTCATTCAGATCATGTGCATTACATTGTTATTTGATCAAAGATTGTGTTGGTAGCATGTCACTTCAAAAATTATCTGTTTTTATCGTTTACCTACTCGAGGACGAGCAGGAACTAAGCTTGGGGATGCTTGATACGTCTCAAACGTATCTATAATTTTTGATGTTCCATGCTGTTATTATATCAATTGCTACATGTTTTGGTTACACTTTATATCATTTTTATGCATTTTCTGGGACTAACCTATTAACAAGATGCCACAGTGCCAGTTCCCTGTTTTCTGCTGTTTTTGGTTTCAGAAAATCTATTAAGGAAATATTCTCGGAATTGGACGAAACAAAAGACATCGTCAATAATATCACGAGGAGATCACGGAGTCCAAAGGGGAGTCGGAGCAGACCCACCAGGGGGCCACGCCACACTAGGGCGCGGCCCAGGGTGGGCCCGCGCCCCCTATGGCGTGGTGGCCCCCCTCGGCCACCGACGCCGCCTCTTCGCCTATATATTCTCCGCGACGCGAAAACCCTATTACGGTCGATCATATTCCACGAAAAGTTCCGTCGCGGCCGTCATCGTCAATCTCAGATCGGAGGAGTTCTGAAGCTCTTCCCGGCACCCTGCCGGAGGGGAGATCATCACCGGAGGGCTCTACATCACCATGCCTGCCTCCGGAGTGATGCGTGAGTAGTCCACCCCTGGACTACGGGTCCATAGCAGTAGCTAGATGGTTGTCTCTCTACCTTGTGCCTCCATGTTTAGATCTTGTGAGCTGCCTAACATGATCAAGATCATCTTATTGTAATGCTAGATGTTGTGTTTGCTGGGATCCGATGAATATTGATACCATGTTTATTCAAGTTGTTTATCTATGTGCTCTTGATCTTGCATGCTCTCCGTTGCTAGTAGATGCTTTGGCCAAGTAGATGCTTGTGACTCCAAGAGGGGGTATTTATGCTCGATAGTGGGTTCAGTCTCTAGATATCTGGATCAGTGACAGAAAGGTCTAAGATGGTAGATGTGCTGTTGCTACTAGGGATAAAACATTGGTGCAGTGTCCAAGGGCACTTGTATTGATTACATTACACACTTTACTTCATGCAATAATCTGTTGTTAGCAACTTAATACTGAACAGGATGCGGATGCTGCCTTGAAGGTGGATTATTTAGGCATAGATGCGGTTGGAATAACGGTCTATGTACTTTGTTGTAATGCCCAACTAGATTTCATAGTAGACATCTTGGCATGTATTGCATTGTTATGCCCTCTCTATTTGTCAATTGCCCAGCTGTAATTTGTTTACCCAACATGCTAGTTATCTGTTCTGAGAGAGACACCACTAGTGAACTGTGGACCCTGGTCCAATTTCCTCATACTGTTTACACAACCTGCTGCAATCATCTGTTTCCTGTTACTTGCTGTTTTTCCTGCTGTTTTCCACACCATACGTTTAACTCTTTGTTTCTGCAAGACCGGAGAGATTGACAACCTCTCTGTTTCGTGTTGGGCAAAGTTCTGGTTTGTGTCTGTGCAGATTCCACGTTGGTGCAAGCTCCCTAGCGCCAGGGGGAGTCAACATCAACAACCTTCCGATAGATCGTCAAGTCCTACTGGATTGATAACCTTGGGTAGATTTCTCAAGGGAAAACTTCTGCTGTCTACATCATAACCTTCCTCTTGGAGTTCACCAACACGTAGCCATCATTACCATGGGCCCAAAGCCCAGGAAATTAGATAAATAAAGTGGCCTACAAAAGAAATGGCGCCTGCTTTATCCCACAATGCCCTAAACAGGAGACACGGATCACTCTCTCAAAAAAAAAAAAACGATAGCCACGGGATAAGAATCTGAGCTTTCATCCGACGGAGCAAGGATTGGAGCAAGATCCGGGCCAATATTTAGCTTAAAAACCTTCCAAGATAAAAAGTCTTGTATTGGCACATAAATTTTGTACGATTGCAAATATGATCATATATTTTCAGCTCCAAATGTTAATGGTTCGAGAAAGTACACAAGAGATGACAAAAAACTAGAAATAGTAGTAGGGAGATACAAAGATAGTAGTGCCAACTCAATTGTTGAGTTCATCCAACCTTCCATGACCTCGTCAACAGTAGGAGAAGAACCAATACCTTGAAGAAAACAAAAAAAATGATGTCATAAGAAAAAGCATAAACATCAACTAAAATAGTCGATTGTTGCTACAATTATAAGAATTTTCCAAAACGACAAGGTAAAATTCCTTTGTGTGACTTATATGCTTCAAAATGATGTAAACTATCATCATCATTGATAGCATGAAATACATTTCGCTCAATTTAGCACACCATGTAATAATTCATCCAATCATCGCCCATTTTATTCCTTCATAGGTCTTGATAATGTTCATAATTGCCCACATTACAACCGGTAAAATCAATGCTAAGTCAATGAGGCGATACACCAAAAGAAAAACCGTGTGTCCATCAGTCGAAACCATCTTCATGGCAATATTATCAAGCTCATGACCACTCATGAAAAACTGAATTACCTCTCACATTAGCAATGAATGTATCAAATTGGTCACTAAATGAAAGGATCGGTATGGTTGTTTAGAAAATGGGTAAATAGTCGATTGATAATTTTTAGTCTTGTTTTCAATTTTAGAGATACAATAAAATATAAATTGTCTAGATATGCAACTAGGCGGACATCTTATATGACAAGCACAAGATACAACTTGTAAGAGAAGATACACAAGTAAATAAACTAAAAATAAGTAAGGAAAGTATAAAAATAACTGAAAGGTGGAGACGATGATGTAGTTTCCTTCCTTTAGGGGGATGTATGTCTCTGTTGGAAAGGTGTGGCGGCACAAATCTTACCAACTCCACAAAGGCTCACCTTGTTTTCATCGTGTGCCCTCGCACAATATATGGTGCCACGATCCACTAACCAGTGCACTTGAAGGCGGCAACTGAATCTTTACACAGCAGGTTGGGAAAATCTCTACAGTTCAATTGGAACCTCCCAAAACCACCATGAAACTTTTCACCACAATGATTGAGCTCCACGGTGACCTCGTTCCTCTAGAGTACCCAAAAACACAAAAGTAAAAGGTTTCACAACGGAATTCAATGTGGATCGAATTTCCTTTGGTGCGATGGTAGATCTAGTTTTTCTCACTAAATTTAATGTATCAAGTTTGGTTGGATAGAGTGAGAGGTCTAACACATTTAAGCTTTGCATTAAAGGTGGAGAGAGAGTAGAAGGGCTATTGAGGAAGAACAAGAATTTATATAGGTGTCTCCCAATTTCTAGCCATTGGGTTGTTCGGGGCACGGGAAGTTTTGATTTTAAATGGTTAGAAATTCTAGCCCACTAGAAGTTGCGGGAACTTTGGGACAAACTTCCGGTCCAACTTTTGGCCCGATTCTAGAGAGTTGCACCATTTGGCGCAACTTTAGGAATTAGATAGGAAGTGTAGGTTGATGTTGGGAGGAGTTCCGGCCAACGGAAGTTCTGATATTTACGCACAAAAGTTTAGTCCAGAAAAACGAGCTCCACGACAAGAAATGAAGGCTCTCTCCTCTCACTCCAAAGTACGAAGCCAAATTTGTGTGCAAATATAGTCCTGTTTACGTAATTTGATTCCACCTGGTCTATCCCACAATGCCCTAATCGTAAAGCCGGAGAAGAATCTTAGTTTACATCTGTACTTCTGTTGGTTCCTCTTGTCTCCGGCCGCGTGTCCGGCACCCAAAAGCAAGGGAAACCTCATCTCAGCGTTGAATGGTGTTTAAGTTTCTACCACTTCAGGTCTTTCTATTCTTGACGATAACATCTTGACTGCGAATCGGTGTTACAAGAATAATAGTTCGATAACTCTTTTCATGTCATGATAGAGTCGTTTCCTGCAAGGCCGATATTTGAAGAATCTGTGGTGTTTTGATCCGCGGATCAACAACTTTCGATCATGAGGTATGACGTTGTTGGGTGAATCTGCCTGTTTTGGCAATGGTGGTGGCGATCAGCTGCCAACTTTTCAAACTTGTAAGGTTAGTCGTGGTTGTGCAAGTTTGGAATTCTACACAGAACTATAGTAGAAAGTGGAGATGCAAAAGGGGAAGCTCGAGACCATGACATCAAAGAACCATAATGTAGCTTGTCATGAATCAATCTTGTTCATTTTTTGCTAAGTTGTTCGATCTTATGTATGTTGCTTACTTAATCTGTACAGTCAAATCATTTGCTCACTCAGCAAACTTCTCCCTTGGAGAGATAACACAGGTATGCTACGCCACACATAGTATGCACATGACAAAGAAAGAGGGATACTGAGAAGTTGCATATCATGCATTTCAGGGAGAAGATACACAACACAAAGTTGCAGATTAAGCTTAAGATAGGATAGTAGCACAAAGACCATACACGGTTGCCCTAGTATCTACACCCACTAGACCACCAGCCGCCAAAAAAAAAAGAACCGCAACAAAATCCACCGTTCCAATCCCAGCCACCAAAGCAAAGCTGTCAATGATTAATCAGGGCTCCAGCACCCCGTCCGTCAGTTGCGGTGTTGCTGCAACTGCAGCAGCCGCGAGTAGGCCCCCTCCGGCCGCGCCACCAGCTCCGAGTGGCCGCCGTGCTCCACGATGCGCCCGTCCTGGACGACGGCGATGCGGTCCACGCCCCGGATCGTCGAGAGACGGTGCGCGACCAGCACGGTGGTCCGCCCCTTCATCAGCCGCTCCAGCGCCTCCTGCAGCACGCACTCGGACTCGGCGTCCAGCGCGCTCGTCGCCTCGTCGAGGAGCAGGATGGCGGGGTCCTTGAGCACCGCCCTGGCGATGGCGATCCGCTGCTTCTGCCCGCCTGACAGCTGCACGCCACGCTCGCCGACGGCGGTCCTGTACCCGTCGGGGAGCTGGCTGACGAAGCCGTGCACGTTTGCGGTCTTGGCCGCCTCGATCACCTCCTCCTCGGTCGCGCCTTCCTTGCCGTACGCGATGTTCTCGAGGATGCTCGACGCGAAGAGGACGGGCTCCTGCTGCACGAGGCCGATCTTGCGCCGCAGGGACTTCAGGTTCAGCCTTCTGATGTCCTTGCCGTCGATCATGACCTTGCCACCGGTTGGGTCGTAGAACCGCTCGATGAGGGCAATGACGGTGCTCTTCCCGGAACCGCTGGCTCCAACTAGAGCCTGGCTGCGCCCGGCCTGGATTTTCAGGTTGAAGTCCTTGAAGATCTCAATGTCAGGACGGGCTGGATAGGCAAAGTCAACATGCCGCAGCTCAATGTCTCCACGAACAGTGGTGACACGCTCTGACTCTGGATCATCAGGCTCGATCCTTGTTGCCCGGTTGAGGATGCCAAAGATGGACCGGATCGATTCGCCTCCACGGATGATCTCCGGCGCAAGGCTGACCGTCTCGGCCACGGAGTTCGCAGTCACAACTAGGACAACGAAAACCTTGATGACCTTGGAGAAGGTTGACCCGTGTGACTGGACCAGGTGAGAGCCATACCACAGAATGAGCGCTTCCGAGCAGTAAAGGCAGAGCTGCGAGAGGCCATACAGAAGACCTGCGGTCTGGCTGCGGCGTAGGATCTGCTCCTCTGGTATGCGCAGCTCATGGCTGAAGAGAGACATGATCTTGCTTTGAGCGTTGAAGGCCGCCACGGTGCGGATGTTGCTCACGCCTTCACCAGCAACCATGCTGCTCTTGGCATGTGCCTTTGCTGTGTCACCAGCAAAGCCCTTCATCGAAAGTTGCTGAAAGCATAAAAAACACAAAGTTTAGACCATGCAGTTACATTCGGTATACGTTCCATAGAACAAACTCAAACTACTTAAAAAGCATAGTGTTGTTCTGATATTGATTAAGACAAGTGCATTAAATTGGCAGAAAAAGGTCTATGTTACCATTTACATTATCTTAGAGTAAAGAACTGTTTAGCACTAAGAGAACTGGTTGACAGAAAAAAGGTAGGCCAAGAAATTACCTGAGCAAAGTTGGCAAGCACTAGAAGAGGGAAAGTTGCCAGAATAAGGAGTGCCACTCTCCACTCGATGATAAAACCAACGATGAAAGATGTCATAAGGGAGGTAATGTTCTGCAGTATCACTGATATCCTCTCAGCTATCGCCGATTTCACATCAGCCGCATCAACTGCTACACGAGCAGCCACAAGACTTGAGTTGTTTTCTTCTTCGTCAAACCAACCAACTTCATTCCTTAGTATTGCTGCAGCAAAAGGGATAGAGATATACGTAAGTTCAAAAAACTGAGACTGCAATATAGATTGGTTACTGGCTTATGGCGAAACAAGAAATGCATACCTGACAGCATCATCCTCCTAACCCTGGTTGTAAGATTTTCTCCCATTATGCTGAAGAAGTAATGCTGCACAAGATAGGCAACTACAGCATATATGCCGGTGCCAATGTAGATGAACACATAAAGCTTAGTTTTTCTCTCCATTTCGATGGGATCCTTGTAGTAGAACACATCAAGCATTTCACCCATAACAATGGCAAATGTTGGACCGATGAATCCAGACATAACAGAACCAATGGCACCCAACACCGCATAAGGCCATTCTGGAGCATTCAGTTTCAGGAGCTTGAAAAAGTAACCACGAGGAGCTGGGTATTTGAGGCTATTATCTGCAACCGAGATCATCTCAATGCGCCCATCTGCTCCAGTACTGTACTGATAGCTCAGGTTCCGTAGACTTCCCGACCTCAGGCTCAAAGATTTTGTGGAAAGAGAGCTTGTCAAGTGCATTGAGCGAGACCTGCGGGTAGATGCGCAAACGAGATCTCTGTTACGTGCCGATTCCTGAAAACGAATCAGGGATGCATATGCTCCAGAGGTTCCTTTCACTAGAAGTTCATCATGTGTCCCAGTCTCAACAACTTGGCCTTGTTGTATTACTGCGATCATGTTTACGTTTCTAATAGTAGACAAGCGGTGAGCAACAACTACTGTAGTCCGCCCAACCATCAGGCGATCTAGAGCTTCTTGTACAATGTTTTCTGAGTCTGCATCTAAAGCACTGGTAGCTTCATCAAGGAGCAGTATCTTGGGGTCCTTCAGCATAGCACGAGCTATTGCAATACGCTGTTTCTGACCACCAGAGAGCTGAATTCCTCTCTCCCCAACCTATGAAAGAAACAGAAAAAATAAGTACTTGATTAATTACCAGTTTTATAAAAAGAAAAACACTTGATTGACTAAACCCTGACCACACGTTATCAAACAAAAAGACTCACCATTGTGTTGTAACCATTCGGGAGGAGAGAGATAAAACTATGAGCATTAGATGCAGTTGCTGCAGCTTCAACTTCTGCAATCGAGGCATCAGGCTTCCCATACAGTATATTCTCAAGGATAGTAGTTGCAAAAAGGGCAGGTTCTTGGTTTACTAGTCCAATCTGATCTCTCAGCCACCTCAATTGCAGAGACTTGATGTCAACATTGTCCAGCAAAACCTGGCCTGCAATTCAAGGGACGGTAAGGGTAATCCAATAGGAGCTACATATATAAAGAAACAGTAAATCATGAGCTCTCCGTCACAGAGTATTTATTACCTTCATTAGGGTCATAGAATCGTTCTATCAAAGCCACAACGGTGCTCTTTCCAGATCCACTGCCTCCAACAACTGCGACAGTTTTCCCAGAAGGAAAGAACATAGAGAAATCCCGAAAGATCATAACATCAGGCCTTGATGGATAACTGAAAGTAACATCCTTGAACTCTATATTTCCATGGACCTCTGCTAAGCACTTGCAATCCTTCTGATCATTCACTATTGAAGGTTTCTGACGAATGACCTCCAACAGTTTGTAACCAGCAATCTTCCCTTTGCTGAAAGCTCCAAGGTTTGAGAATGCCTGGCCAAGACTCCTGTAGCAACAAAGTTCAAGCAATTAGACAAAGATGTTACAGAAAAAAAAACAGGAAGCAAGGGAAAATAGATGAAACAGAACGATATATGTTCACTTACATGCCACCAACGATTGCAGAAAAGATCGCAGTAAACGCCTTGCCACCATCACTCTGCCCATTCCTTATGAAGACACCAGCATACCAGAATACTAATGCCCATGACATGCATGCTATCCCATATGTGCACCCAATTCCAAGACCTTTTGCCATCCCAGCTTTGTAACCAAGCTTTAGTGTGTTCTGGATTGCTTCAGAGTAAGAATTGAGTGCTTTGCTCTCTCCAACAAATGAGTAGACTGTTCTAACTTGTGCAATTGCCTGTGAGAGAGTGTGTACCCAAACACAGTCAGCATAAGAGGTTCCAAGCAACTTGCTTCCATATGTAAATTAACGATGACATTAGTACAAAAAATACAGCGCATTCAGTTAAAAATAGTAGAGTAAATACATTATTAACTCCGGTAAATACTAGCAGTGGCGGAGCATAAGGATAACTGGTTAAGAAAGTACTTTAAGACTTCGAAGTGAAAGTTGCACACGTTTTAAAGCATTAAAGCGCTTTATGTGACATGTATTAATAAACACATTTGTTAGAATATGTGTGGTTTTCTTTTCGAGGTGTAGAAAAGCATCTGCACCAACTTCATGCTATCTGTTGACTGTCTACATACTATGCCCAAAAATGGTTATAGCCAACCTCCCATATTGCATTCTCATCACACATCATCTTTATTTTTCCTTTTTGAACCTCACACTTCTTATTCTTAACTTATTATCCTGTAGGTTCGCTACAAAAATAGATTTTATCCAAGAAAAATTACAGAACAAACTTGAATTCATATAGGGTGTCATTGTTGGCATCATATATAGGACATACCATTATTCTGCTCCTAAGTTAAGCAAAGAAGCTACATGCATAATTTTGGTACTCCATGTATAGACAAAACACCGGCAAACTTATTATGTGCTTGTCCACGCATCAACTTAGAAGGACTCTCTTGAGGTAAAATTTGTTGAACCTGATTGTTTAAGAAAAGAACAAACGATCCTTGTAGGTACCCTTAACCAAATCGAAATATAGACTCAATGTGCCACTACAGCATAAAGTTCACGCATAAGTCAGCTTGAAGCACAAAACCCACAACGATTCCGGGACAATGCGCTGCCCCACCTAGTTATGGAATTGCTCATAGGATACCCATGAATAAAAATCGAAAAGCACAAACAGACATTCGGGCTAGTCGTCGTGATGCATAAGAATACTACAAGATTTTTTCATTGTTGGTTCCTGATCAGCAGACACCATTGGAAATTACTACCAACCCGCTACCCTAGTCCAAGCAGAAGTCCAAGCCCGCACTACGCAGATGCATAGATTAGTCCGACACAAATCCTAAACGAATCCAGTATGGCGGGGAATAAACATTAATCTTTTACCTGTTCTGCGACGACGCCAGCATTGGCATAGGACTCTCGGCTCTTGGAGGTGAGGCCGGTGAGCGTGTAGGCGTAGAGGCCGCCGGCAAAGGCGATGGCTGGGATGACAGCGACGCTGAGCAGCGCGAGCCGCCAGGCGGAGACGAAGCCGACGACGAGGCCGGCGAAGAAGGTGGCCAGGTAGTGGATGAAGTTGCCGACCTTCTCGCCGATGGCGTCCTGCACGAGCAGCGTGTCGGTGGAGACGCCGAAGACGATGTCCCCCGTGCGCGCGTCCGTGTCGAAGAACCCGACGTCCTGCCGCAGCACCGCGTCGAGGTACGCCTTCCTGAGCGCGATCACCTGCCGCTCCCCGGTGTACATCCAGCACGCGATCTCTGCATCATAGCAAATTAATCCCAATAAATCGCAGCTTCAATCGCCTTGCAGAATAGCATGGCCGCCTCGGCAGGGGCCCGAACTGGCGACGAACCGTCGCCGCCGGCGTGGACTCCGGCGAGGGAGCGACAGGCGCTTGTGGTGTGACGGCGACGGGACTTGTGTTACTACTCAGTGGTGTGGTCTCCCAGATGCCCCACCGGCCATGACCAGATCCGACTTCGCGGATAGACCCCTAAAGTCCCAGTTCTGCTCGAATAGAGCCTCGGTTCGCCGGACGAAATGAGACCGAGGGATGTTATCGATATTTGCCGGAAATGTAGGGAGTGTGACGGAGGATGAGAAGCTCACCTGCGTAGGAGGCGACGCAGACCACCAGTCCGAGGTAGACGAAGTAGAGCGCATACTGCAAAATAGAGGAGTGAAGAAGAAATCAGTGAGTGGTGAACACTAGTGATCTCGGCCAAAGAAAAAAAATCGACGAACCAACAAAACTGAAGACAGCAGTCACAGAGCAATAGTGGCGAGAGTGAGGAACAGTGAAGGAGTAGCACGCACCTTGGCGACCTCGTCGGTCATGGTGCGGAGGTCGGTCTGGTTCTTGCCGAAGCCGTTGATGAGGTCCCCGAAGAGGAGGAAGAAGCAGGGCATGGCGGCGCCGTGCGCGAGCGCGCCGAGGCTGCCCAGGGACATGAGCGCCAGGTCCCAGCGGTCGGCGAAGGAGAAGAGCTCGTGGAACGCCACCGCCTGGTCCGCCCGCTTCTTGCCCTGCCCGGCCGCCGGCGCCGCATCGCACCCGCCGCCCGCAATTGATCCGTTCGCCGCCGCCTTCTCCGCCTTCACGTCCCCCGCCGCCGAGTCCGCCATCGCAATGCGCCCGTCCTCCCCACTGGCTCGCGCTCTCAGGCCGCCATTGAATGAGGCGTCTCTCTCCGGCCTTGGCTTTGCTCTCTTGAATTTGGGCTTGGGTGGTTCGCCTCGGAGTTCGTGACGTGCGGCAGAGGGTTGTGGGGTGGTGGTGCTTTTGTGCTCCGCGCCGCGGTGGTCAGAAGTAGGCTCGGCGTTGGGGCGAGAGATAAAGAGGAGGAGGAGGAACGCCGAGGCGCGGCGGGAACGAGATCCTCTAACGTGATGTTGCCTGACTTTCTCTGACTTTGGGTCCCTGCGATGTGGAACCCACCATATGTGGGACCCACCTGTCGGTGACCCAACGTCAGAGGACGTCAGGGTGCATAAAGTCAGAGGACTCAGTGAAAATGGAAACAAGTGGTAGCCTCACTCGCGGTAATCTGTACCGCTCTAGCGTCTTTGGGTTCAAAATTTAGGGGTCGTTTGGAACACGGGATTTTTGCTGGAATTGTACAGGAAAGGAATTTTGCAGGAAACTTCCTACACAGGCGATTTCACAGGAAAACCACGGGAAAAAATACATCCAGTCCGACCTCTTTTATTATTTTCTTTGCGTCTAGTGAGGCAAACCAATCATCGAGACTACTATTAGCATCACCATCAGGCAAGGACGCTGCTGCTCCACTGATCAGTTGGATGCCTGTGTTTTGAGAAGAACGATGGAGGGAAGAGATACTCGGAGGAGATCAAGTTGACATACAGGTGACGGTGTAGACAAATCTTGAGACCATGACCTCACGTGTCAGTTTGTGCAAATTGTGTTTTCGCTAATTAAGTAGATGCAATGTAGTTTTTTCAAAGCTCATGTCAAAATATTTCTGTGTTTTTCCTGAGCTCATCCAAACGCTCACATAGGAATTTTTCTGTAGTTTTCAATCCATAGGTTTCCACCTGCATTCCTATCATATTCATGTAATTTTCCTGTTCCTGAATTTTTCCTATCCTACGTTCCAAACAGGCCCTTAATTTTTAGAATCTACTAAATTCTGAAAATACGTACTACTCACTCCGTTCACAAAAATATGTCTCAACTAACCTCAAATTTGGATATATCTACACACTAAATTATGTCTAGATACATCCAAATTTGGAGTTGTTTGAGACATCCTTTTGTGAACGGGGAGAGTACAAAGTAAGCAGCATTTAATTGTCTGTTAGTAGTACTAAAAAAGTTCAATTAGAAAGTGACACGGTAGAGCATACAATTCCGATTAGCTAGGAAAATACTTCACGTCTGACTTTGATTAATAGTACATTTATTTTGGAAAAAACAGCCGTACATATGATTGACCACAAGATATTTGTACAGATATTCTATTGTTTTTTTTATAAATAGAAATCCTTAATAAATGTTCCAAATTTAAAATACTTTGTCCATTTCTTATTCAACAGGATACTACTATTATTTTCTCTTATTAATAGAGATCCTTTATTAAGTTTCCAAATTTAACATATTTTGTCCAAATCGTATTTAACGGGTGTATCATGTACATTTTTTGTTGTACATCTCTTGTATCATACTCACTCCAATCCAAAATATAAGGCGCACTTATATTTTGCTGGTCAACGTAACACAATTTAGAGCATAATTTATGATATAATTATAATATGTTCACAAAATATATATGACATGAAAGATTTTTGCAAGATGAATCCAGTGGTACCATTTATGTATTCTCAATCCATATAATTCAGTATATATTAGTGATTAGAGTAGACCAAAAACAGTGTGCCTTATAATTTGGGACGGAGTGAGTACAAAAATATCGTCGATTATATCGGTGTTTGCCTAGTTCATATGTTCCTCGAGTTGCGAGAAAAAAGAAGGGCGCCGAGTGAGGATCTTTGCATGCGGTTAGAAACTACAATTGAGATTGACATGAAACCGCTTCGGCGAGAAACTGGATGCGAACTTTCACCACTACAGAGCTAAAATTTTGTACTAGCTTGGATTTGGTGCGCATATAATTTTCTGGATATATATATGCAGTATTACATCGTAGAGGTTTGAATCTTCGTAGTTAGCCCAAAAATATTCCCATCTTTTATTTGTTTGGTGCTAAGAAGGGACATATACTCTCTCCGATTAGAAAAGATTGACATAAATTTGTTTGCACATGGATGTATTTAGATATATTTCTAGTGCGCAGATAGATCCGTATTTTGACAAATCTACGCCAAACATTTCCGGTCAGAGGGAGTATTATTTCAGGCTTGCATCGTAGAGTTATCTTTACGGGAGAATTATACGTGTCTTGTCTATACAAAAAGTTCTACAAAACATGGATATAAATCAACCATCACGTAGATAGCTGCCGCAAGTGCAAACAGTGGCAAGGAACAATCAGCCACGCCCATTGATATCCGCTCACCGGGTTGACCAGCGTCACTCTCTCTGGCGGCTCAGCTCACCCACCGGCGAATCTGGCGGTGACGGCACCCAACAGTGGTGCGTCGGGGAGCAGAGCAGTAAAGTAAATGAAGGAGCAGAGGTAGAGGCACAGTCTGCTTATACAGAGGAAACGTGGTCCCACACGCGGGGAGAGTAGGAGTCGTATGGCAGGCAGCGACCTGTGTCCCCTTTGCTTGTGAGTTGTGACGGACGGATTCCTCCCTCGTCTGGCTCGCGGGCCCGTGCTCATGTGCCGGCTGCCCCTGCCACGTCTCCCGTCGCCTTTCGCTCATCGGTGCTGCCAACGCCTGCTCCGTTCCTCGTGGCCATGCCCCGCCTGATCGCCCTGGATGGATGGATGCTCTGCGCCGCTACGACGGCACTAGGCTTTGACCATCCCACCACCGGCGGGCGGAGAAAGTTATTGTGAGCGCCGTTCAATGCTCTGGACGACTGTGGTCCATGTCCGGGTCGGCGGTACATGCAAGTACAAGCACCGCACCCACGTTTCAAATCAAATCATGCGGTTACCAGACCAATCCCCTTTCTCTCTCCTCCCCAACGCTCGACCATGGCCGGCTCCGTCAACGGATTTGGGTTGTCCAATGCCGACCTCTACTTGGATGCGCTAGTGGTGGATGAGGTTTCTAGCGTGACGCCGCTGAACGACGATGAGCTCGCTAGCTGGAGGACATAATAGTCGCATCACCGGCTTGCTAGGGTCAATGCAGCGGCGGGTTGGAAAACTCTGTCACCGGAGCCGGACCAATTTACAGTCATCCACAGGTATGTCCCATCGTGTATCCCTTACCGTTGTAGGATATAATTTTAGGACGGTAGTTAATTGGTGATACTTGTTTGTTAAATGTCGGACCCGAAGCGAACAAGAAGGAATCACTAATGTGTTCATGATAATGAGTTGTTGTGCAAGACTTGGTTGGACTTAAGCAATTCCGGTGATGAATCAAACACGTCGGAATTTTGTGGAAAAAATCATCAAATCAATGAAGATTCGGATGCAAGCCACACCAATGAATCTCTCCACCATATATGGCCACTTAGGCATAGCACATCTTGAAAGGGGTAGCCGCTCCGAAAAATAAACAGACAACAAGCTGGCTCCGATGGTACAACATGCCAGGCAGAGGCAAAACGCGAAAACAGCGGCCGTCGCATATGCCACGGTGGAGGATGACTTGATCCCCCTTAGTGATGAAGCTCCGGTTTGACCACCACGGCAAAATCCATTCATGACGATTTTCCCTCTCTATCTACTGATTTAGTTGAACTTTACCCATTAGTTTCTATGTTGGCGTGAACTTTGTCCGTCTAAAATTGTATTTGTCGAACTATGGTGTCTATTCGTATGTGATCTGTGTTGCATGTGTAGTATGATTTTGAGGGATGAGATTGAGGGGAGAGATGGAGATGCACAGAATTGGGGGGTTGTCCGTGACACATCCGTGGAAATGTCCGGACGTGTCCGATGTACATAGGGGACCAAATTTGGCCTATCGAACTTGAAAATGCTCTTACGACACACGGCTGTTTTCACATGCAGTTTCATACTCCTACAAGGGCATTTTGCTGGTGTAGAAAGGTCACAACAATAACAAAAATCTTCAAAATTATTTTCACATGGATAATCAGTAAGAGTTCCATTTCGAATATATTGTACAATATCTTCAAAACGATTTTGCCATCCCATGGGAGGGGCCTAGGTGCCAAAAACTTTCGCCGCAAAGTCGTAGAATCAATTTGATGCGGAACTAATGATGCTCTTAGCGATGCAATTAAGTGTCAGAAGTGAAAATGTGAACCTAAACTTTGGCGGCCCCTGAAAGGTAGAAACCGAGACTGTATGTTGTAGAAAATATGGGAAAGTCTCCATATAGTGCTGCCTAGATATCATGCATCCACTCTCTAGTGACCAAGATGAGCACTTAACATTCTATCTACCGCTGCCCGGGCAAAATAAGCGGCCGCTTTCGCGAAAATGGGGATCCTTGAAACATCCGTGAAAGTGAACTTGGACACAACGTTAGGCCGACTGATTGATAACGATCTTCTTTGACCACCCATGCATGCATCCATGATGATGCGTATCCTCATGGATCGACGTCCATGGAGCTAGTCACGCATATGATTTGGCAGGCTGTGGATCCGGATGTTGACGTGCATTTTCATTCTGCGGCCCTTCAAATAATAGCGTACTGGGCCAACTCCCAGGTACCGGTATGTCTGGGCAAAATATCGTGCAGAAAAAATACATCTTGTCAGAACAATCTAATTAAGGCGAATTTGTACTTGTGGAAATTTCTATAAGTGTAACCTGTTACTGTCGTCCCGAAAGATTCAGAAGGCTAGCTCTCAATGAATTCAGGGTTCACCTCTTTCATTCTTGACCTGTAATTTCGATCGCCGGAGCCGCCAACATCAGACCAATGATTCAATTTCCACTTTCACGGAATTTTTCCAGCTCACCAGGCTAATGCAATGGAAGGACCATACTGTGATACGGGTTAGTATAATCGTCTGCCATCAGTGCCTCGCATGTTTACGAGAGCTACGGTAGCTTTACAGGAGGGAAGAACATGTGCCCGCCTGGATAAAGCCGGCGAGTTTTTCAGTTTTCAGCTCATCAAAGTATGGAGCTGGATTAAAGAAAGGCTGCGTCACTGGCGCCGGTCGTGTTTCTGTGTCCTGGACGGCACACGATCGATGCCCTGTCTCCTGCCGTCAGATGCAGCCGAAGCCATCGCTGCCGTGCTGCATGCGTTTGGTGAAGGAATCGAACGTGTTCGTGCGCGCGCGGGTTAGTTCAAGTTGGGATTGTGTCGCGGTTGGGATTACGGCGAAAAGGATCTGTGTTTCTGGAGGTGTCCAGCACGAAATGGTGTGCCCTGATGGAGCTGTTGGGCACATGCACACGCTCGGGTGATTCCTGCATGCGGATGCAAGTTGAGGAATGTGGAGAAACATTTTTATTCACGCGAATTGAACAGCTACGTCGTCCGTGTACGATTTCCTCTAATTAAGCCAAAAGGGTTGCACTAAATGGCAGGCGAGTCTGCCGGCCGTGCATCTCTTCCATGATTAGGGTTCGTGGGAGGCATGATCCATCACAAGACAGACAGAGAACAACCTAAAATCTTAGAATACGTTCGTAGGATCAGAGCTGGTCCCTGTGATCATGTAGGACGCCCATGATTAATTAAGGTTAGTACTTAGCTAGCTAGGCGATGCTGCTTACGAAGCTGCCGTGCGATAATGTAGGCTCTAACTATCGCCTGGCATATGCTTAGCGAGCAGAAAAGGTTAGGGGAAAGCAAACAAAGCTCCGAGCTTTGTGACGCCGCTGAGCGCGCGCCCCACCACTAGCTAATGATAATCCTAGCGTCGCCATTAACTAATCCCGAAAGACACAAGTGCAAAATCCTAGCGTCGCCATTAACTAATCCGAAGAAAGCATGGTGTGCTGCTTTTCCTTCCCCGGCCGGCAGCGCGCGCGTCAGCCGTGGTGCACGTACGTGGCGGCACTGTGCGCGGGGACTGCTGAGGCCACGCACCGCGCGTGCGTCCAATTTGCTGGGGGCTCGGCGCAGCCACCAGCCATGGCCCATGGGCCATCAGCCATGATTGTACCTTTCGTCTGGCCCGGAAGGACAGGGCGACGAGACCGAGAGGATGGTAGAGTAGAGAGTGTAGAGTGAACCATGAGCGAATGATTGATTCGTTGGACGCGACGTGTCGCGCAGCCGGCCCTGTTTGCCCCGTCGGCCCGCCTGTCCATCCTCGGATTCAGGCACGACAGATCCGGCGACAGCCGCTCCAGTCTTTCCTCTGTTCCGTTCCTGCACCGGGCAGGTCGCAACCAAATGAACTGCTCGTGGATGCTTGCAACCACGCGTACAGCTGAAAGCGTGCGATTATTCTGCGTGATGGATGGGTGCTGTGTGTAGTGTAGCAGCGCTGTATGCCTAGCGGATATATTTAGCACTGCATCCCTGAATCTCTCTGAATGTTGGTGTACATAGCGCTCTGTACTCTGTAGGTTTTTTACGATACAATTTGCTAGTCCGTAGGACTACTAGTATTGAGTAATATCAACCGTTGATTTTAGGGGTATTTTAGAGAAAATTTGATTTGATTTGTTACTACGATAAGTGCAATGTGCCACATCACGATTTGATATTCCAATGATACTTACCATGCATATGGGTCAATTTGTTCTCACTAATTAACATATCGTGTGAGAAAATAGAAGGAAATAAATTGCTTATCATGCGCACGAACTCATGAAGGGATGAAGTACGTACATAATTTGTTTGCATGGTCCAGCTATGGTACACTTTTGGCCACTTCCTGCATATATATATACCTCTTCCCTGAAATCTTAATCCTACAAACATTTTTGCAAGCATTATCCAGTCGCGCTCCTCCCTATTTTAAATTTGGTTTTGCTATTCCTCAATCGACGGAGAATTTTTCTAATTTTAGTTAACGATGAGAATGATCGATCCTACATTATGACCCGTTCAAAAAATTACATTATTTTAACTCTGGAAGAAGTAGTACATATTTTTGCACTATGTGATAAAAGGATTACATTGCTAGAGACTCCCTTTAAAAGTTCTTTCATGACTCCCTTTAAAAATAATTCATTCTCCTGTGAAAAAGCTAGTATTGCCACCTCATATATAACTTTCGTGAAGTGTTGATCCAAGTTTATGAACCACACAGATTCTTGTACTACCATGAAACTCGTCTAAGGAATAAAATAAATAAGCCATTATAAGGAATGTTAAGTAAGGAAACTAGTAGTTTCCTATATTAGATGTGTGTGTTTTCTTGCATCTACCGAATCTGCCCTTTGGTGAAAAAATACTACTCATTTCTTAACAAGTATTGATTAATCAGAACCATTGGATCTCCCAGTTGGACGGTTAATATTTGTTAGTCCCTACAATAAAAAGCGCCTCTACATGGGGTGGCTTGTTATTTCTCATCTTTAGGCGCATGATGTACATTTTTTAGTGTGACAGTTGTTGTGGCAGTGGTTTATTAGTGAATTGGAGTGTTGGAGTGTTAACTCAGTTGTGCGACATGTGTAGCTCATGTGTAGTGTTGGTTACTTGGTTATATCGTCCTGCCGGACCCTCCCCCTCCCTTGGACTTGGAGTCCTCCGATGAACATGACATGGACCATAAGCGAGCAAACCGGCGCCACTGGTCGGTGATCTTCCCGTAGGTCTCGACGTGCTACCGCCTCGTTGAACTTGGCCCACGTCTTGTTGGTGATCCAGCAGCACTGAAAAGGGTAGGACCAGCACTCGCGTCGACGGCGACGGTGACATGGTGCTGCTCCATCGGCGACGACGACAGGATCTCGTAGGATATTTTTTTTCAGGAAAATCTCACTCCTATCCTGATTTGACTCGGTCGTTGCGGTGTCGCTATTTCTAAACTGACTCGGAAAACACGGCGCGACCAGACCCGGCCCAGGAGTCCATGCACACTTCATTGTGGGCCCCGAATCTAACGCTTCAAAACCCGGCCCACAGCCATAAAATGCAAGCATCAGGGCGGTTGACCCATTAATCTCAAAAAAAAAAAAAATCAGGGCGGTTGACCCGAATTTACGCCCACAGAAATCTACGTCCCACCAGCCAGTCTCACGAAGGCCATGGATGCGGGTCCCCGTGCGTGTAGACCCACCTGTCGGCAGGGAGAGACGCGTCGGCTTGCAGGCCAGTAAAGGCAGCCGGGCCCACGACGCCATTCCGAAACCTGTTTTCCTGGTCGCATCACCGGTCACCTCATCGCTCCAACCCGTTTCAAAATAATCGCCCTACGCACGCGAAAAACATGCTCGGGGTAACCCCACGGGCGGTGACCGCACCGCGGAGAAAAATCCAGAGGCACAAACGCCTAGGCCTAGGCGTAAGCTGGGGGCGTGTGCGTGCCGTTTCGCTTTGCTCGCCGTTCGTTTCGCGTGCAGGCGTTTTCGAAAAGTTGTTTCATCCCCACACAGCCCTCTCTCTCCGAAGTCCGAACACGAGCGAGGCGAGCGAGCGATCGAGATGGCGGTGGCGAGCATCGGGCTGATGGACAGCGCCTACTTCGTCGGGAGGGGCGAGCTCCTCGCCTGGATCAACGCCACGCTCCAGCTCAACCTCGCCAAGGTCGAGGAGGTCCGTCAGACCCCCACCCCTGTGCTCCTCTAATCGAATCCCCATTCCCCTCGCCCCGCGCGCTCCTGTCTCCGCGTCTCTCGGTAGTAGATTGGTTTTCGTCCAAGGAAATTAACTCGTAGACGGCGGCGGCGCGGTGCGGCTTGGTTGTGTTTGATTTTGATCTGAGGCTGTATTTCCCGTTTCGCTGCTGCAGGCGGCGTCGGGGGCGGTGCAGTGCCAGCTGCTGGATATGGTGCACCCCGGAGTGGTGCCCATGCACAAGGTTATTCTGACGCCTTCCCGTTCCTTGTAGGGCGCTGTGTTAAGTCGCGGCTTTGGTTAGATGGCCCCCGCGATGCTGATTTTTCGGGCGTGTTTCGCAGGTGAATTTCGATGCCAAGACGGAGTACGACATGATCCAGAACTACAAGGTCCTCCAGGACGTCTTCAACAAGCTCAAGATCGGCAAGGTACCTACCGGCTCTTGGCCCTTGATCCGTGGATGTGCTCACGGTTTCGTCTTCCCGGGTGTCATGTCTGAATAACCTGAAACAGATGTCTGTTCCTGATGTTACCATACGGCTATGGCCGAATAGTCATTTGAAGCTGGACTAGGTCTGCTACGCACTACTGAAGTTATACTCCTTGTTGAGGACTGGGGAGGGAATGGAAATAAGAGGTGTGTGTTTTGGGTCGTTGAAGGCTACAACCCATAATTTAGGGTAGGACGAACCAGGGGTGCAAAGTAGGTTCACTGAGTAGGGCTGGAAATGAACTTAAGAGATGTGTTTTTGTGTCTTGAAGTATATAGTGCACAGTTTGGTTGGGTGAAGGAGACGTGCAAAGTGTGTTAATGCTACTGCTATTTGCTTGCATATGGGGACACATCACAAGACAGAGTTTAGTGTTCTGTGACTGTCTATGTTCACTTGTTCAGAGCTTAGTGTTCTGTGACTGTCTATGTTCACTTGTTCAGGACTTGACATTTGATCAGGAAAGGCTAGATAGAGTGGCGGGTCTTGTTTGCACGGTTAATATTCGCATCTCGCAAGAATGTATTCTCAACACGTACTGTTATGTTTATGATTGTCTTCCTCCACACAAAACTACTTCTCGAATTTTGCTATATATGCATGTTCGCCAATTTTTTGGTCTGTGTTTTATCTAACAGAGCTAAGGGCCTTTCATCTCTGCCCTTCAGCTTCCACTTTTTGTTGATACAGATAATTTGTAGCATAAGAAGTTATTTGTTGTGCTAATTCATGAATGAATGCTCATTGCAGAATATTGAGGTCAACAAACTTGTGAAAGGACGTCCATTGGACAACTTGGAGTTTCTTCAATGGTTGAAAAGATATTGTGATGCCGTGAATGGTGGAATCATGAATGAGTATGTGCTAAATCCGAAGAAAACTGTTGTTCTGCACTAGCTGTTGATTTGACAACACTGTTTCTTGTTTTAGGAACTACAATCCTGCAGAAAGAAGGTCTAAGGGTGGCAAAGAGCGTAACCACAAGGGTTTCAACAAGTCATCCAAATCACTTCAAGCTAACAGACTGTCTAGTGCTAATTCAGCAGATGGAGGTACCCTGAATTCTAAGAGTTGTGCTGGTACTTGCGTCTAAATCTAAATAACATGACTGCACCTGTCCTTCTCTTAGTATAAACAGTATAAGATTAATCCTGTACTATTACAAATAAATTGGCTTTGTTCCTTTATAAAAAAAATCAACATTGGGTCTCAGTTTAAGTTGGTTTCATCACTTCTTAGTATATGCTCATTTTTGTTTAGCAATATTTGTTTCGTGTGACGTCGTTGAATAACCCTATGCTGACCCGTTTACGCAGCTCCCACAATTGAAAAAGTCCGTAACACTGTTACCGAAGAGCATTACATGGAGCAGATTCAGCAATTATCTGAGAAGGTAGATAATGTGAACTGAAATTTTTGTTTCATTTTTCTAGCGTTGTTTACTGAAAAAACAGGTATCTGCTATTGACCGTTACATGAGTATGTGACCTTAGGTTTACTCTTGAATACATTGTTTTGTAGCTGTTTGTAGGATAGTCCTAACCTTCAGTCTAGATTCTGATCATTTGAACAGTAAACCATGATAAGCTTATGTTTCGCAGATATGAATCTGTACAGGTTGCATTTTTGAGAGCTTTATGATACATTTATCTAACTGTTGATGTTACTATCTCTAATTGATTGCAGAATGCGGATCTTAAGGTTTTCGTGGACAGCACTGAGAAAGAAAGAGACTTTTACTTCTCAAAGTTGCATGACATTGAGCTACTATGTCAAAGGCCTGAGTTGGAGCATCTACCGGTAAAACGAATATCTTTTGGACACCTTATATTTCTGCATTTATTTGTTCATATTGTACTCATCTGCACTGATGGGCAACATTATGTCCCTATGCACAAAAAATGTTCCCTTCTATCATACTACCATCCATTGGCACTTCAGTTACTGTGCCAAAGATTAGTCTTCTATTATGTCGATCTATTATTTCTCACAACTTCATCAACAACCTAATGAATTAGTACAACATTGACATGTCATTGTGTGACTCCTGTCAGAACTCATATGTGCATGACTATGATTTGCTTTTCACATCTAATATCGGAACTGAACCTCTGGGCATGAACAAATTGGTTTACTTAAGTTGCAGTGGCTGTAATACTGGAAGTTTGTCTACTGCTATTACGGTTCATGCTTTTCTTCATTTTGGTTTTACTTGACAGATGACCAAAGGGATAAGGAAGATACTTTATGCTGCTGATGCAAAGGATTCACCATTACCTGAGGCTAATGAAATAATCAGCAGGTCACCGGGCATGTTCCCTGAGGCTAATGACATGATCACCAGGTCACCGGGCATGTTCTCAGAAGATGAGCAGTGATAAGTGCCACTGAATGCATCATACACCTAAAAAGCCACAGGGGAGAATTTTGTGGTTCTCCTTCTGTCAACCTGAGTAGCTGGAGATGTGTAAATTTAGTACTAGTAAATAACGTTTGACATGGGTGATTGCCCGTGGTCACCAGGCCTGCAACTGTACCTGTTGAAGCGCTGCGTGTCACACGACTTGTGATGTAATCATGGATAACTTCTCATTCTGTCCCAAACGCCAAAGAGTGCAACTAAATTGGGATTTGAGACTTCTTTTATGTGCTTTGTGTGCTCACGAGAACGATCTATTTTTTGGGTGTTGGTACGTCATAGTTTGCTGAAGTGTTGTGGGTTGTGGGCAAATGGCTTACTGGAACTGTCATGTCAACGAGTTAGAGATGTGCTCAGTTCTCGTTCGTCAAATGAAATTCTGCGATTATTGAAGCTTGTATGGGGCATTGTGGTCATCAAGCAGGTGCACATCCTGACATCGAGAGAATGACTTTCATTCACTAAAAAAAATTCGGGCAACATCACTTTGCGCACCCAAACCCACCAAGTTCAGCTCAGGAGGGATCAGTGCATCTGCCCCGGCCTGAGTGTCGGAGGTTGCGAGAACTTGCTTGCAGGTGCACATCCGGACATCGAGAGAATGACTTCCATTCACTAAAAAAAAATTCGGGCAACATCACTTTGCGCACCCAAACGCACCAAGTTCAGCTCTGGAGGGATCAGTGCATCTGCCCCGGCCTGAGTGTCGGAGGTTGTGAAAACTTGCCTGTAACAAGATGGTTAGGAGGGTGGTTGTTTTCCCAGCCCACCAGAGTTCAAACCCCAGGTTTGACTCTGGTGTTTCTCGTTTAGACGGAATATTCTTCAGTGGGAGACGACGTTCCTGTCGACAGCGAGGCGCCCGTGGTGACTTCGTCAATCTCAAGACCCAATCGCCGGCTCAGTCTCTCGAAGATGTTATGTGCGTGTGTGCGTTCATAGGGGTGAGTGTATGCGCGCTTATGTGAGTGTCTGCGTTGTACTGTGTTTTGCAAAAAAAAAAAAAGACTGCTGAGTGACAACGAAGATTAATCAGATCCTTCAGACTTTCCAAGCATTGCCAGGATTTTCGCTTCTTCTGCGCTCGTACACCACAGAATAAAATTCCGCTCAGAAACATGACACTGCCAAGATGATTTCTGACTATAACAACAATCCCTGCTTTATTGATACTAGGGAACTTAGCGCGGCAATGCCGCGCCTGTGTAGTAAATCAAATTTAATTTGGTATTGTTCACATTTAAAAATTGTGTAAGTTTGGAAGTTAGTTAAATTGAAAGAAGATTGTGTTTAAAAATTGTTTAGATTTCAAAACTGTTCAAGTTGGAGTGTTTTTCAGATTCGATTTGTACAATGAGTAGATTCCGAAGATATTTAAAATTTTGCAATATGTAAATTTGATCATATGGCACAAAAAGTCATATTTTTTGTTTTTTTTTGTGAGGGTATTTATAGAAATAATTTCATTTTGTCCGTAAGGGTCAATTAAGTTAATCAAGTTTGTCGAAAGTTTGTAAAAAAACTTATATTTTTAAATTTATAGATGGAAAATCGTCCTTTCTCTCCTTCTTGAAGTATGTAGGCACAAATTCTTAATAACTACATATGCAATATTCTTATTATTTTAATGCAACATATTAGTTGTTCACAACATATTTTGTTGGGAAATAAAATTCCTTAGCTAAAAACATGCGCATAAGTAATTAGTTTTTTTCCTGAGCATCTTGGAATATTTGGTCGTATTTGCAAATATTTAGCAAATTGAAAAGTGAGAATGCCGATATATTTTGGATTTTTTCAAGAAAAATTGAAAGCAATTTGGAATGTTTAAAATTTGTTACACTTGTCTTCTGGGTATTTTGATGTGTTTCACCGTTTTTCAAAATATTTTTCTTTAGCAAGGTGAGTTGTTCAAATGATTTTGTATTTAAAGAATATATACAATTTTTTGGCAAATTGAATGTTCAAGTGTGTTTTTTTTTAGTATTTTGTCGCAGTTACGAATACTTAGCAAATTGAAGTTTGAGTATGTAGTTATATTTTTATGGGTTTTTGGGGGAATTTTTTTGAGCGAATTGGGAAGTTCCGATTTGGTACCCTTTTTTCCCGAGCAGGTCGATGTATTTCAGCGTTTTTCGAAATATCTAGCAATTTAAATTGTTTAAATGAGTCAGCCTCCTTCTGCAGTCCAGACGCCACAAGAAGAACCAAGGAAAGCACAACGACTTTCTCTGATGAACCGAATACCAACAAACGCTTACTCCTGAGCAAGCTCGAGTGGTCGTACGTACGGCACCACTGGCCGGCAGAAACAGAGCACATGATGCTGCTGCTTTTTTTTTTTTTTTTTTTGAGTTTTTCACCGGGGTGGGGGGGGGGGGGGGAATTAATCCCCACCTAAATATATTTCAAAAGTTGCCTTGAGCCTTTGCAGCCTCTACAAGATAGGTTCAAATGAACCAGAATTTACAGGGGGATACATGAGAGGAGAAATAAAAGCAAAAGAACGCACACCGACAAAACACAAGAGAGGGTCACTCCGAGAGAAAAACTCGAAGACAGCTGATTGATGAGAAGCTCATCACGACCCAAGCACTACGATCCCAAAGAGGATCCACAGGACATGACAGCGGTGACCCAGCCACGGCACTGCACCATCGACGTAATCGAACACCAACACGCATCCGAGGCCACACAGCGCGCCGACACCACCTGTGTCGGGGGCATGGCCGAAAGGTCGCGTGCGGCAAGACGACGCCACGACGCCTGTGTGCCGCCGGCCGAATTGAAGGGTATCAGAGATGCCCTCACCGCACATGGGGGTCGCCGCCGTAGTCGCAGGGCGTAGCACCACTGAGTGCAACCCCAACCCCACCTGGGTTCGATTACCCGAAGGGTGGGCTAGCCTAGAGCACGCACGAAGACCACCCATGCCTTACACGCCACAGGACTCGACAAGGATCCGACGCGAGGGCCTAACAACCGACAAGGAGAAGCAACCACCACGACTGTCACGGCTCACCTCGCATCGGAGAGAAGACCGCATCCATGGCCGCCATCTGCAGAACCATGGAGCACACCAGCAAGACCACTGATGGCAAGACAGAGGTGGCTCTACACTCAGCCACGACGGCCCCCCACGTAGGGAGCACATCACCACCATGACAGCCATCTGCGAAGCCACGGCACCGGCCTTCCCCAACGGCGCCCGCTGCAGGAAGATGACCGAGAGTAGGGGTTGCGACCCTTGCAACCACCGGGGAGCAGGACCTAGCGCCGTCAAAAGCCGACGGCGCCCCCGGGGCCGGATCGACGCCGGGGCACAGAGCTCCGAGGACACAAAACCAACGGGAGCAGTAGCCTCCCGGGCGGCGGCGGCGAGAGGAGCACGTCATCTCACCGAGTCCATCGGGGCCAGGAGGTCCTAGATGCACGCCGCCACCGCAGCTGCGCCAGGGGACACGGAGGCCAGCACCGCGCCGTCCAGCAGCAGTCGCACCACGGCCGCGCGGTGGGGCAGCCCGCCAGGCCCATCAGCTGATGTACTCGGGCAATAAAGCCAACCCAAACAACACGCACAGATGCCTGTGTTTGCAGGGCCTCGAGCCATCCAACAGTACACCAAAATCACGAACAAATTACGAACATGATCCTAGTCTGAAAACCCGTGGAAACAAGAACAGGACGTGCAAGCGACAGTGACTGCATTCATCCATTGTAGAACTGAAGAATTCCTTCGCCGTCTCCAGTTACAAACCACGACAGATCAACACCAGTACACAACCATCCACCACAAAAACTCGAGAAGAATTTCCCAGCAGCAACCCCAAAAAAGTCACGGCAATGAACCAGCGATTTCAAGCCAAAACACGCTAAATCACTGCATCTGTCTCTCTGTACCGATCCCCAAATGCCAATCTCGTACTGTAGTATCTATCTCTGTCTGTCAGTCTTGTACTCACTCCGACGATCCGATCGATCACATGACGGCGCACACGTTGGGGTTCTCGTCGGAGAGCATGAACTGCGCGGCCTGCATCGCCTGCTGGTCGAAGAAGGCCGCCTTCCACAGCTCCACCTCCGCCGCCTCCTTGCTCTGCTTCCCGTCCTTGCCGCATCCCTGCTGCTGCTGCTTACCGTCGTCCGTGTTTCCGCCATCCCCCTGCTTGTCCTTGTCCTTGTCCTTGTTTTTGCCGGGCGGCACGACGTCCACGGGGCGGCAGAGCTTCTTGCGCAGCTTCTCCGACAGGGTCTTGGCGTCCATGGTGCCCATCACCGTCACCTGGTTCTTGGCGAACTCCATGCGCACCTGCTCCACACCTGATGCATTCCACACTACATTAGCATCGGGATTGCCGGAATTCAACATTTGCTCGCTCTGTACTATGAATGCAAGAATATGGATACATGGGGAATTCGGTCGAACATCTGGTGTGCAAGCGGGGGAGGTGATGTACCTTTGATCTTGAAGAGCTTGCAGCGGCTGCGGCGCATGCAGCCGTCGCAGTGCAGGCCGACGGAGACGATCCTGAGCACCACCGTCACGATCACCGGCTGCGACGCGACGTCAAATCCAACAACCGAGCAGAGCAATCTCGTCAGCGAGCGCGTTAACAGAGCGGCAAATTGCTGCTGGAATCAATCAAACAACGGATGGATGAGATAGGATCGAGAACGCACCACGGCAGAGGAGGTGGAGGGAGCAGAAAGGCCGTCGCGCCGGACCATTTGGTCGCCGGACTCGCCGGCGGCGAGCAAAACGGTGGCGGCGGACGGCGAAGACGGCGAGGAAGATTCCGCTGGACGCGCGGCGTACTGGCAGGCGATCTTCGGCGAGGAGGTGGAAGAGTCGACGGCGCACCTCTCTGTGGCCGCAGATGTGAGAGGGGAGGAGCGTAGCGGCGCGGCGGCGCCGCGCTCGCCCGTGGCGTGGGAGAGAAGAGGGAAGGGGATGGATTTGTGGAGTTTTTGCACGGAGGCCCTTAGGGTTTCTGGAACTTGCAGATCGGTCCTTTGCGGGGGTTTCTTGCAAGAATGCTTCGCCAAAGTCCGTGCGGGGCGATGTGGCGTCACCGGATTGGCAGAAACTCCCGTGCTACAGTAATACTGTAGCAAGAACAGTGTTCCGCGGGTTTTGGAGCGATCTTGGCCGGCCGTCGCCTCGATCGGACGGCCGACGTTTTACAGGCGACGTGGACGCGGGAGGGGGCGCGAATTCATCCTATTTTTATATAGGAACAGTGTTTCGCGGGTTTTGGAGCGATCTTGGCCGGCCGTCGCCTCGATCGGACGGCCGACGTTTTACAGGCGACGTGGACGTGGGAGGGGGCGAATTCATCCTACTTTTATATATTAAGGCATATGCGTCCCATCCCGTGTCCACATTCACTTTCAAAATAGCTTCTACAGGGCTTCCCAACAAGAGATAGGTCTGTCGCCGTCTGGGGAGGAGTTTGACTGGCCTTGGCTTAAGGCGTCCAGCAGGTGTTTTATTTTAGATGACTTTCATTTGTGTAAACATGGATGTATCTAAACATGCACACATCTAAATATATTTATATTTTCACAAATGGAATTCATCTAAATTGGGACGGAGGGAGTGCCTAGTTAACTTGATACTGAAGTTTCAAAAGCTAGAACGGATTGGAAAATTTAAATGCAAAACATGTCCTTCTCATCCGCTGCCGGGAGTGTTAATGTAACTGCATGTTCATCGTGCTTGGACCCCGTGGGGGTCTAGGATTTTAAGGTGGGTTGCTCAACTTAACACTCATAAAATTAATTCAATGTACAAGGTATACGAAAAAAAAATCTGCACATAGGCATTCTTTTCAAGATTACAATTGATGTATGCTGATTTTACAAAAATGTTTAAAGTTCTATCTTCCGGTGGCTCCCTTTATCACGAGGAAAAATTGCCGAGGCTATATTCTAGAGATTTTTGGTCAAAATGTAGGCGGCAACAGTACCTCCTGGTCTGACAGATAACTGTCTGTGGTATGTCTAGTGTTGTACCTCTTCGCATTTGGAAAATAGGAACACCCAAGTTCACCCGATTTGTTTCGCGTACCGAGGGTCCTTGAAACCCAAAAATACACAGAAGGGCTTTCTTCTTTCTATGGTTAAATGGAAAAATAAAAAGAATTAGTACAAATATCTAATATAAAGTGGTAAATATCAATGGAAGTAATATACTGACCTTCACAAGTACCAGATACGTTTGGACATATCATTGATTAATATTGTAGTCAATTTCTTTTCGCGTATCTTTTAATGATATATACTCAACGTAATAACACGTAGGTTGTTCCTATCATCTATTGTTTCAATTACTGAGTGATAAAGTGTTCTTAGTTACTATCATGCACCATTTCATTCAACACAATGATTCATTCAAAAAATTGTTAATAACAATAAATGGCTCACACGGGAAATAGTTCATAATAGTAAATTCTTCATACAACAAATAGTTCACAAGACAAATATTGTGTTGCTGCTTATCACCCTTGCGCCACTGCATGGCACTAGGTCTTGGTGACATATCGATGTTAAGATGCCCCGTACTAGATAGGGTCGCCACCGTGCTCAGATTTTCTTCTCTCCGAGGCCCTGAAAAATAAATCATTGTTTATTACTAGTACGAGCTAAATGTCAGTGCGTTGCTACGAGATAATACGAGATATTAAAAAGGCACTTGAACGCACATGTTAATAGTGGATTCCATGGAATTTAACTTATATCGTATATGTCATAGTAAGTAGTTCGTACTTCCTGTAAGTTTTCTCCATTGGTCAATGTCAACTTCTCCCTTGCCATAACTTTTCAAAAATAACCATAAAGAAAACCTATGTTTTTCTCAACTCCAACATCACATTCTTGTCTGCACAAAGAACTTCCTATGTCAAAGAGACAATGTTTAACTTCAGACTCTCTAGCGCACTTGAATAGATCTCAAGAATTGCATGCCAACATCCGGCACACACAAAATGTCCATCTCACTCTATCAGGAAACAATATTTCGTCCGACATGATGATCAAATTTAGAAGAAAAAAAATGATCATGTCCAATTCAATGTCAAATTCAGATAGTGCAATGCATATGCTCTAACCGTCTAACGGTTACCTTTTTGAATTGGATCTTGCCGGGTCAAGGTTGGTCTGTGAGAGGTCGGGAGACGTTATGATGCAGGGGAGGCCCTCGGCCCTGCTCGCCAGCACCATGTTCTTGCTGCCTTCATCGACGGCAGCTCACTTCGCCTACGTGCCGCCACCATGTCTCACGATGGCCTTGTGCTGCCACCTACACCCGCACCCTGTTGAACTGATCTGTCTAGAATTTAATGCTTTTACATATCAAGACTATGTTCCTGTAGTGATTTTAGCATAGCAAGTAATCTACTTCTAATTGATGACTTGTGAGGCTTGGACCTCTCATCCATGTTAGAATTGTATTCAGACTAGCATACGTGTAGTTGTATCGAGTCCTGTTTGTAATCTGTACTCTGATCACTATATATACATGTGAAAGTGGAGGCAAAGCATGGATTATATGTTGTGTACTATTGGATGATAGCATGGTTTCTCGACAATCAACATGGAACTAGAACTGAAACAACAGTGCGGCAACAAATCTCATTATAATTCTGAAAAGCAACTCAAATCTTGCCTGGAATACATACAGTGCCACAACAAAACAACTATCAGCCTATGTTTGTATCATACTACTATTAATTAAGTGTTGATGCATGAGCATGACTTTGATAGGTATATATAATGAATCCTCGAATATGTATATAGATGAACTTAAAATTTCTTTGTTATTGTAGTTTTTTATAATTTATATGTAGTGTCTAATTGGTGGACAATCAACATGGAACTAGAACTGAATTCAAGTGCAACCTATATTCAAGAATCGGTTAAATTATGGGGGGGGGGGGGGGGGGCCCACTGCTACATAGCTTCGGCCCTGCTGTTGGTTACAATGTGATAGACCAACAATAGTGTGATTTGGATGTCATTTGCAAGCTTGGTCTACCACATCATACTCGTTCAATTGTCACATACTCCACCGGATCATAGGTGCAGTAGTGTAGGCTTGTAATAAATTCATCTAATAAATTTAGCAGCATGCAGTAAATTTTAGACACCATAGCTCTTTGGTTGAGATATCAATTGTGCTGGCTCTTTCAACCATCACTACCCCTGTTCAAAACTAGACGTCATTTAAATGCACGCTTCAACTGATGTGACTCTGACCGCTAAAATTTTCAGGACCTCGAGCATGGCGCTGAACCCATAAAGGCAGATACATGTTGAAGTTTCACCGGCCAGCATGCAACGGCGTACTTCTACGCGCTGCACTGCCTTCCTGGAGTGGGGAGGGAGTGCAGCGGGGGCCTTATCGTTTCTGTGGTCTACAGCTGCAATGCTTGAAGGGTTCTGCACCCTTTTGAAACCGGCCGATTTCTGGTCAATTACGACCATCATCTTCATAGAAGCACTCAGGTGAATTAAGAAGACAAAATGATTGTGGATTAAATTAACGCTTATCATAAATTAACCGAGCTCCATAAACTGCCATTCCTTCCTCAAGTTATTTGCACAAGATCATCGTCTTGGGAGCCGGTCCTTGTTTGGAGCAAACGAGTCTATCAAATTCATATGGTGGCCCCATTTCCCCGCTGGTTAATCCAGCAGCTGGAAGTGTTTTACACCACCTTGGTGTTCACCGGGTTGGCTGAAGAAGTTGTTTACCGAGTATGTCTCTGTTTATCTAGTACGTGCCGAGTCGATCAAGTGAGTCATTTTATGCTATGTCGAACCTGCAGTTCGCTTTGTTATGTGTGTGCTTGTAAAATCCATGGGGACACTCTAACAACGGCCAGCTATGCATAATGCCTTACATACTAATGAACTTAGATTCTGTTTATCCAACAAGGCACCATCTGGGTTTTGCAAGCTGCTGACTGCGAGAACAAATGCGGCTAGTGATTTGGATAGGGGGGGGGGGGGGGGGGGGGGGGGGGGGGGGGGGGGGGGGGGGGGGGCGGGATGCCCCTCCTACTAGAAAGTACATCTAGGGCAGAAAATGTAAGCACCCCGTCCTGCTTCCATGACAGTACATACATGGCTTGCCGAGATAGTAAGTAGAGCACAAGAAGTAGGAAGCAAAGTAGCGGTCACTGATTGAGATGTATATACCGAGCGACAAGATGTTATAAACGCCAGCAAGGAATACTTACACAAGGACAATTATCAGAAATCCTCTGAGTAAAAGCGTACGATAGAAGATAATTCTCCCATTTGTACCGCAGTAGGTACAAAGACAACATAAAACTCCCTCCACTGCTGGACTAGGTAGCCAATGCCCAATTAGAGTTAAGAACACACACATGAATAATTATACATTCTAGTACATATAATGCACAGATCGTGAGATATAACTAGTATGTAAAAAAGACAAACTATTATATGTTTACCTATAAACATGTGTCTGTGTGTGTGTCGTGAGATATAACTGTTGACAGGAGGAAAAACCGATGCCCTGTTGGGGGCTCGGGCTGCTTGTTATATAATCATAGGAAGAGCCCCTATGATGGCGAATACAAAGAGATAGGTGCAAGTGGTGTACTACACCATAATGCTCCTATAGTGGAGAATACAAAGAGATACGGTGTAAGTGGAGCACTACACCACAATGACCGTATTAAACTCTAACACCCCCCCCCCCCCCCTAATCTAAGCCAGAGGAGAGGTTTAGATTACGTTTAAATTCAGCTAACTTTTTTACAGGCAAAGTTTTTGTAAAACCATCTGCAATTTGATCGCACTAGAGATGAATTTGATGTCTAACATTTTGCTGGCAACACGTTCTCGAACAAAGTGGAAATCAATCTCGATATGCTTTGTGCGAGCATGAAATACTGGATTTGCAGAAAGAAAAGTAGCTCCAGATTGTCACACCAAAGACAAGGTTTCGTGTTGAGAGAGACCCCAAGTTCTCGGAGTAAAGCCTCAACCCAAATAATTTCAGCCGTAGCATTTGCTAATGCTTTATATTCTGCCTCAGTGCTTGAACGAGAGACAGTGGCTTGTTTGCGAGCATTCCAAGAGATCAAATTAGGACCAAAAAGAGTGGATGAAGATTTTTGGAACGTGATTCCATGATTGATTGTACCTTTGACATATCGTAAAATTCTCTTTGCAGCTGTCCAATGTGTAGTTGTGGGTGCATGAAGAAATTGACACACTTTGTTCACTGAAAAAGACAAGTCCGGACGAGTTAATGTGAGGTATTGAAGTGCTCCAATGATGTTGCGATATTGAGTACTATCCTCAGGACCAAGAGGTGTTCCATCATGTAAAGACAAATTCTCATTAGTAGATAGTGGCGTTGGACATGATGTACATGTACTCATACCGACCCTTGCAAGAAGATCTGTAGCATACTTTTGTTGGGTTAAAACCAAACCATTGTGTGTTTTCTTGACTTCAATACCGAGAAAGTAATGTAAGTCACCAAGATCTTTGAGAGCAAAGTTGTCACGTAAATCACGAAGTAGAGCAGAAATAGCTTGTTCGGATGAGCTTGTCACGATAATGTCATAAACATATATGAGGAGGTAAATAGTTACTCTGACTTGCTGTATAGAAATAGTGATGTATCAGCTTTAGAGGGAACAAAACCAAGCATATGCAATTTGGTACTTAGACGAGAGTACCAAGCTCGAGGGGCTTGTTTCAAGCCATATAAAGCCTTGTCAAGTTTGCAAATGTGATGTGGAGCGGAAGGATCCTCAAACCCAGGTGGTTGTTTCATATAAACATCCTCTTCCAGAACGCCATGCAAAAACGCGTTCTTCACATCAAGCTGCCGTAAACTCCAGCCCCTGGAAACTGATATTGCTAACACAAGTCTGATAGTGGCTGCCTTAACAACGGGACTGAAGGTATCTTCATAATCAATACCATATCTTTGTTTAAATCCTTTTGCAACAAGTCGAGCTTTGTATCTGTCAATAGTACCATCAGCATTTTTCTCTACGCGGTATACCCACTTGCAATCAATTAAGTTGCGTGTAGAGCTCGAAGGAACAAGATGCCATGTCTTGTTCTGTATTAATGCGTTATATTCGTCTTCCATTGCCTTCTTCCAATTTTGATTATCAAGTGCCTCACGAGTACTACGGGGTTCTCCTGTAGAAGATAGCATGCCATAGCGAATTGTACCATCTGTATAAATTTTCGGTTGTCGAATACCTTTTGTAGACGAGTACGTGGTTCAGGTAAAGGCGGAGGCTGAACCGGAGACTGCACAGGGGACTGCAATGGGCTATTCTCACTAGATTCTGAAGTTACAGATGTTGGTGAACTTAGCACAGAAGTTCCAGAATGAGTGCGGCCTGTAGCGTCAATAGCACTGTCCTCAATACTAGAGCTGGCAGCCATGTTGCGATTGGCTTCAGGAGACCAGGAAGGGCAACGATGTATCCATAAAGATTGTTGGGAGCCCATTCTCAGCAGCGCTTCCTCGACGGCCGACTGCCGTCCTGCTGCTGAATCTTATGGCTGTAGGGCAGCCACTCCCTCCCTCATCGTCAGCAATAAGCCGGCGAAAGGATCTGCTCAACCTCCAGGCCTTTGTGCCTTTCTGGAGGCCCTCTAGCTCCGATGCGATGTGCTCCCGCCGCTGCACCCCAAGTGGCTGCGTCCCGGTGGTGTTGCGGTGATCGTCGTCGGAAGCGTCGTCAACAATTCGGTGGAGAAGGAGCTGGAAGAGGATCTGGACTGGATTGCTCTTTTCATTTCTATTCCAGGGTCATTGTTGCAAAAGGCGAGGGCCAAGTTTTATTTTCCTTTTCCTGTAAGGTCTTCCATGTAAATTGTACTCCACCGATGGTATAATGGTAGCTTTCGGGGTCCTTCGAGACCCCTCTTCCCGTTCAAAAAAAAAGGAAGGGCACCCATTGGTGGACCTGTCACCATCAGCGCATGGTGCCAGGAGCAGACCAGACGACAAGGGCCGGCCATGTCGAGGATGTAACCCCGGATACCCCAAAGTTATTGGTTCGGTTGAGTTGATAGAAGAGATAACAATAAATAAGTGGATAAAAGATAAAGAAAAGAGCAGGAAACATAGCCTGGGCGAGATATCAGCTCCCTGGGCCGAGATTGGCATGATCCAGGCCGAGATACCACTTATTGGACGACATTACTTCTAACTCGGTAAAAACCGAGTTATCCCAGCCTCGGTGGGCCAACTTCTCCTCGCAGCGCCCCGGATGGGCCGCTTCCTCTCTTCAGTCTCGGAGCAGGCCACCGCCCCGAGCCTCGGTGTGCCGAGTTTCTGCCAGGCCTCGGTGGGCCGAAGCTCCCCAGTCCCGGAGCAGGCCGGGGCAACTTCCCAGCCCCGGGCGGGCCGACTCCTCGTCCTCAGCTCGGCGGGCCGTTTTCTCCTCAGCTTCGGCAGGCCGACTTCGCCTCCAGTCTCGGATGAAGCAGGCCGAGACACCCAGTCTGGGGCAGGCCAAATTACCCGAGCATCGGAGCAGGCCGAGGTAGCTTACCTCGGGGCGGGCCAGGATATCCTGCCTCGGCTGGGCTGGCATAGATCCAAGCGGAGTAGGCACCAGATCATTCGATCGACGACCAGGGCATCCCGCGCAGGCTGTGCTGGGTTCAGCCTCTGCGTACCTCGGTTGGGCATCGCTCCGGCTGGAAGACTCCGGACGGGCCAAGCTGCAGCATTCTTCGGTTCGGCCGACACTACGTCGCCTCGGGCCTCTTTATCTCGGACGGAACCGAGACCACCCGGTGCATATTCGACCGAGACCAATGTCTCGTTCCAGGATTACTGCATCGAGCCGACAGACATCTCCACCTCTCCGACATATCCAGCATTACGAGCGGTACCTCGTCAAGTACAAGATCCCTCTGCCACCTACCAAATATCCCGGAGACAGGCGCTAGAGGACAAGGCCAAGGACAGACAGGACACCCAAGCCCATCCCTATGACGCATGCACAGTGTTGATTAGACCCCAATAGTCACATCAGCAACATTGTACCATGAACAGTGTTTCTTGTCTGCTTGTCCCCTCACCTTGTCCCCTGGGCACCTATATAAAAGGCACCAGGGGGAAGAGGCGGGCAGACACGCGCGGGCGCGTAGAGGCCCCTTGGGCTCATTTTCCCCGTAGACTTCTTATTCTTCTTCCTTGAGCACATCTCCATAGCTAGCTCCAAACAACTCAAGGAGCACTTGTACAAAGCATATACAGAGAGGAGAATACACCAAAATAGGATAGATGCTGCAGTAGGGGTTTTACCTCCTCACGAGGGCCCAGAAGCAGGGTAGATCTATGTGTTTGCAGTGTTCTTCGTGTGCAACTCCATCGCGCAATCCCCCCCCCCCCCCCCCCCCCCCCCCCCCCCGAATCCTCAAGCGTCCGTTCGGCCCCAGACTAAGCCATACCCATGGCATCTGCGTGATTCCCACCACGACAGTTGGCGCCCACCATGGGGCAGATAGTGGCGCTTGCTGGATCAATTCGGACGGGACCTTCGTCATCAACGCGGGGACTCGACATCGCCATTGTTCCCCGCGCTCTAGCTTGCCGCTATGAGCAGAGGCTAGCGCTACCTCCAACAGCGGACGTCATCGGCAGATTCAGGATGAGAAAAGTGACTCGGGGACTCAACTTCGGCATCGTCCCCGTGTGTTAACTCGTTTTCGAGTTGACTGCAATTCGTCACTGAGGTATCCTGGAATTCCGAGGTATCCTAGAAATCCGAGGTAACCTGAAATCCGAGGTATCCTGGAAATCCGAGGTATCCTGGAAATCCCAGGTATCCTGGAAATCCGAGGTATCTTGGAAATCCGAGGTATCCTGAAATCCGAGGTATGCTGTAAATCCGAGGTATCCTGAAATCCGAGGTATGTTGGAAATCCGAGATATGCTGGTATGCTGGTAAATCGAGTTAAGGCTTGGAAATCCGAGTTAAGGTTGGAAAATCCGAGTTAAGCTTGGAAATCCGAGATAAGGTGGGGAAATCCAAGTTAAGCTTGGGAAATCCGAGTTGAGCTTGGGAAATCCAACATATATTGGTCAAATCGACATGCAGGTGGATCAAACCAAGACATGGGTGGCCTACGTCGATATGCCGGTGTCCAGGCCGGCATAAGCATCTTCGTCAACTGCTCCAACAACATTGTCTCGTGAGTATTAATTAAATGTCTGCATCACGCTTTTAGATAGTCTCAAACAGTGCTCGGGGACTGCCCCTCTTTTCTACCTCGCCTTACTTAGTTGTTCTCCCCGGGGTTGAGATGTCTTGACCGGGGACTGGCCGGCCAGTCAGTTCTGCTTGTACTCCTAGATCTGTAAGTTGACTCGGGGACTCGGTTGTGACCGAGTCTGCTTCCTCATGCATAGTTTTGCTACTAGAAGTAATCTCTGTCATATGCTATAGTTAGATTTACCTTGGTTTGTTTAGTGTAGTTGTTGCCCCGTTTATTATTCTTTATATATATACGCTTGAACTAACATTGAAAAGTGGTATCGGTTTTACCAATGGAATATTCATCACCAAGATCATGGTTATATTGGTTATCTCAAATCATCCAAGGTATCATGGCACTAACGGTATTCTCCGATCGCCGTTTATTTCGGTTTGCCAGAGTATCATGGCATCGTTCCTTATCTCAGATCGCCGTTTATTTCGGTTTGCCAAGGTATCATGGCATCATTTCATATCTCAAATCACTGTTTATATCGGTTGGCCAAAGTATCGCGGCATCGTACCATATCTCACATCACCCTTTATGTTGGTTTGCCAAAGAGGTATATGAGATATGTCGTGTAGGTTGTATGTCGGTCCAGCTAAGGCTGGCGACATCCAATGTCGGTAAATGTCCAGAGTGGCAAAAACCGACATATGAGATATGTCCGTGCAGGTTGTATGTCGGTCCAACTAAGGCTGGCGACATCTATGTCGGTAAATGCCCAGAGTGGCTAAAACCGGCATTCGAGGTATGCTTATGTCAAACCAGCAGTGGCTGGAGACATTTATGTCGGTAAAAGCCCAGAGTGGCTAAAAACCGACACGTGTGATATGCCCAGAGTGGCCGAGGTACCGAGACACGTGTGATATGCCCAGAGTGGCCGAGGTACCGAGACATGTGTGATATGCCCAGAGTGGCCGAGGTACCGAGACATATGAGATATGGCCAGAGAGGCCGAGGTGCCGAGACATATGAGATATGCCTATAGAGAGGCCGAGGTACCGAGACATATGAGATATGCCCAGAGAGGCCGAGGTACCGAGACATTTGAGATATGCCTATAGAGAGGCCGAGGTACCGAGACATATGAGATATGCCTATAGAGAGGGCGAGGTACGGAGACATATGAGATATGCTTATGTCAGCTCAGCTCAGGCTGATGACATCTGATGTTGGTAAATGCCCAGAGTGGCTAAAAACCGACATATGAGATATGTCCGTGCAGGTTATATGTCGGTCCAGCTAATGCTGGCGACATGCGCTTTCGGTAATGCCCAAAGTGGCTAAAAACCGGCATATGAGATATGTCTGTGCAAGTTATATGTCGGTCCAGCTAAATACTGACGGCATCCGACTTTGGTAATGCCCAGAGTGGCTAAAAACCGACATATAATGGTGCCCATGCAGGCAGGGTGTTGTGCATATGGAGGTCTTTTGATATGGTTATTTGTTTTTTAAGTCTGCGCGCGACTCTGCGAGTCCCCCACAGCCTCGGGGACTAATGTCGGGGATGTAACCCGGATACCCCAAAGTTATTGGTTCGGTTGAGTTGATAGAAGAGATAAACAGTAAATAAGTGGATAAAAGATAAAGAAAAGAGCAGGAAAACATAGCCTGGGCCGAGATATCAGCTCCCTGGGCCGAGATTGGCATGATCCAGGCCGAGATACCACTTATTGGGCCGACATTACTTCTAACTCGGTAAAAACCGAGTTATCCCAGCCTCGGTAGGCCAACTTCTCCTCCCAGCGCCCCGGATGGGCCGCTTCCTCTCTTCAGTCTCGGAGCAGGCCACCGCCCGAGCCTCGGTGGGCCGAGTTTCCGCCAGGCCTCGGTGGGCCGAAGCTCCCCAGTCCCGGAGCAGGCCGAGGCAACTTCCCAGCCCCGGGCGGGCCGACTCCTCGTCCTCAGCTCGGCGGGCCATTTTCTCCTCAGCTTCGACATACCGACTTCGCCTCCAGTCTCGGATGAAGCAGGCCGAGACACCCAGTCTGTGGCAGGCCAAATTACCCGAGCATCGGAGCAGGCCGAGGTAGCTTACCTCGGGGCGGGCCAGGATATCCTGCCTCGGCTGGGATGGCATCGCTCCAAGCGGAGCAGGCACCAGATCATTCGATCGATGACCAGGGCATCCCGCGCAGGCTGTGCTGGGTCTGGCCTCTGCGTACCTCGGTTGGGCATCGCTCCGGCTGGAAGACTCCGGGACGGGCCAAGCTGCAGCATTCTTCGGTTCGGATGACACTACGTCGCCTCGGGCCTCTTTATCTCGGACGGAACCGAGACCACCCGGTGCATATTCGACCGAGACCAGTGTCTCGTTCCAGGATTACTGCATCGAGCTGACAGACATCTCCACCTCTCCGACATATCCAGCATTACGAGCGGTACCTCGTCAAGTAAAAGATCCCTCTGCCACCTACCAAAGATCCGGAGACAGGCGTTAGAGGACAAGGCCAAGGACAGACAGGACACCCAAGCCCATCCCTATGACGCATGCACAGTGTTGATTAGACCCAAGTAGTCACATCAGCAACATTGTACCGTGAACAGTGTTTCTTGTCTGCTTGTCCCCTCACCTTGTCCCCTGGGCACGTATATAAAGGGCACCAGGGGGAAGAGGCGGGCAGACATGCGCGGGCGCGTAGAGCCCCCTTGGGCTCATTTTCCCCCGTAGACTTCTTCTTCTTCCTTGAGCACATCTCCATAGTTAGCTCCAAACAGCTCAAGGAGCACTTGTACAAAGCATATATAGAGAGGAGAATATACCAAAATAGGATAGATGCTGCAGTAGGGGTTTTACTCCTTACGAGGGCCCCGAAGCAGGGTAGATCTATGTGTTTGCAGTGTTCTTCGTGTGCGACTCCATCGCGCAATCCCCCCCCCCCCCCCCCCCCGAATCCTCAAGCGTCTGTTCGGCCCCAGACTAAGCCATACCCATGGCATATGCGTGATTCCCACCACGACAGGCCAGGCGACCGATGGTGATGGGCGCCGTCCGTCGTGGCCGCATCCTGCTGGGCAGATGCACGTCTTCTGGACGTGTTGTTCAATGCAGACTGGCGACCAGGTGAGGTTGTTGGTGCAGACTTTTGTGGAGAATCAGCTTCATAATTAGTGTCATGATGATTACCAATTGATTCCTCATCCGTACTTGACATTTCATGTGTATTCGAATTGATATTTGTACTGTTCATTGTAGCATTTTCTTGAGGGACCTGCGGGCATTCAACAACAGGCACAATAGGGACAATATGCATATGGTCATTAGCATGCAACCCCTCACTATTGGATGATATATGAGACAAATTTGGTGGTAACAAGAGAATTTCTTTTCGAAGTTGAGCACCTGCATTAGGATGAAGAGAATCAAATGGGAAAATGTTCTCATCAAACACAACATCGCGCGAGATATAAACACGCCCTGTGGAAACATCTAGACATTTTACTCCTTTATGAAGTGGACTATAACCCAAAAATACACACCGTTTGGAACGAAAGGAGAGTTTGCGTGTGTTATAGTGACGAAGATTGGGCCAACATGCACAACCAAACACTCGAAGAGAGTCATAGTTTGGAGTGACATTAAGAAGTTTTGATGTAGGAGTCTCAAAGTTGAGAACTTTAGTGGGCAACAAATTGATAAGAAACGTGGCGGTAAGAAATGCTTCATCCCAAAAATTTAACGGCATGGATGCATTAGCAAGTAAAGCAAGTCCAACTTCAACAATATGGCGATGTTTTCTCTCGGCAGAACCATTTTGTTGGTGAGCGTGAGGGCAAGAAACATGATGTGTGATGCCCACTTTTTGGAAGAAGGAATTTAGTTTTTCATACTCACCACCCCAATCGGTTTGCATATCGATTATTTTGCGACCAAATTTTCGTTCAACAAGTTGCTGAAAGTTAAGGAAAACTTGATAAACATCAGAACGACGTTTGAGAAAATAGATCCAAGTGAATTTACTATAATCATCAATAAAACTCACATAATATGAATGTTTCCCAACTAAAATAGGAGCAGGTCCCACACATCATAAAATATTTAGTCCAATGGACCACTAGATACACTAGTAGAAATGTGATATGCAATTGATGGTTTTTGGCTTGTTGACAAGGATCACAAACATAAGGATTTATTTCATGTGAGTAGGGAAGATTATTTTTTCTAAGCACTTGTTGAACAATAAAAGATGAGGGATGCCCTAGACGACGATGCCATGTGGATGAAGAAGGCTTGATGGCAATGAAGGCATGCTTGTGATACCTCGTTGACATAGGCACAAGAGGATACATGCCACCATGACAAGGGCCTTTAAAGATGATTTTCTTCGTGGCCTGGTCCTTAATCAAAAAGAAAGATGGGTGAATTTCAACAAAAGCATTGTTGTCTAGAGCAATTTTATGTGCAGACAATAATGTTTTTTGATGCACTAGGAACATGCAAGATATTTCGAAGTTTGATGGAACTATGAGGGGTGTGCAATGTTGAATGACCAATATGCTGAATTGTCATACCTTTACCACTTGCGGTGTGAACTTGATCACGCCCTTTATAATTGTCATGAGTGGAGAGCTTGCTTAATTCGCTAGTGATGTGGTTTGTGGCACCACTATCCACATACCAATTAGTGTCAACGCCATATGAAGCGACATTGGCACCTTTGTTATCATTGAAGGAATCATCATCATCATTTATGTCCTCATAACGCCACCAACACTCGCTCGCCGGGTGACCGTGCTTCTTGCAAATTTGACATGTGACATCTTGGTAGGGGGATGGTGTGCGACCACAACCACGACCACGCCTAGTGTTGGAAGAATGTCGACGACCTTGATTACGACCACCGAAGCGCTGGTTTGAGCGCCCACGCTGATTAGCCTGACCACCACCAGGACCTTGGCGGTGATAGTTACTACCTTGACCTTGGGTTGCTGCATTGGCCGAAGATGAGAACGAACCAGTACCTTGACCGGTTTCAGAGAGCATTTTCTGACGGTAGTCATACGCTGTGAGCTGTGAACACAAGTCGTTGAGAGTAGTGCTTGGGACAACATTCACCGAGGCAACAAGGGCGTTATATTCGCCATCCAGGTCGTTGAGGATATACTCCTTGAGTTCCTCATCATCAATCATACGACCTGCCGCAATTAGTTCCGAGGCGAAGCCTTTCATCGTGGAGATATACGTGGCTGCAGGAAGATCATGTTTCTTTGTGTTTGAGAGAGCGCCACGGAGCATGGAGATCCTGGACTTGGATCATGCAGAAAACTGTTGTTCCACAACAGCCCATACATCAGCAGCATGTTCAAGCCTAGCCACGTGCGCAAGAACCTCCAGGGACAGAGATTTCACTAGCCATCCAAGGACAAACTGATCCGAGAAATCCATGTAGCATAGGCTGGATTTGGCACCGAGTGCGGACGTTGTTCTCAGCCTCAACCTCCAGGGTCTTGGGCAGACACGCGTCGGAACCGTCGAGCAGTTCCATGACCATCGCGCCGCAGAGGGCAGGAAGAACCTGCGCCTGCCAGTACAGATGATTTTCGCCCGTCAGCTTCTCCGTAGGCGAGGCGCCTAGGGCGGCCGCGAGCGACGCCACAGATGGGGCTGAGGAGCTCGCCATGGGGAGAGCAGGGAGAGGAGGGAGGGATCGATGTGTTTTCTGGTTTATGGTTTTGGCCGATCGCTCAAGATCAGCGATTTGATTTTTTGATCGGTAGTGCTAGGAGAGGAAGAGACTAGCTCGATACCATGTTGACATGAGGAAAACCGATGCCCTGTTTGGGGCTCGGGCTGCTTGTTATATAATCATAGGAAGAGCCCCTATGGTGGCGAATACAAAGAGATATGTGCAAGTGGTGTACTACACCATAATGCTCCTATAGTGGAGAATACAAAGAAATACGGTGTAAGTGGAGCACTGCACCACAATGACCGTATTAAACTCTAACAATAACTAGTATGTAAAAAAGACAAACTATTATATGTTTACCTATAAACATGTGGATTGGGTGGTTCTTGAGATAAAATGCCCCCAAATATGATTTGGTGATTCCCTAAGAGAAAATTTACTTGACATGGTCGACATTTTTCATTTATCTTTGTCCAAGATTCCACAGTAGCTCTGGCTTCAAGCAATATTAATTAGGTGACACTTCCTCTTCTATATCATTTGAGATGAGCATTTAATACGACATATTTCAGTCATATAGACTTAAGGAGGGTATATGGAATCCTCCGAACATCGCTCTAGTTGGCCACAAAAAGGACATCGTGTTCGTGTCATTGCATGACCACTCCAGGAAAACGGTGCAAAGGGGAAGACCTTGCATGTGCTTATCTCCCTTGCGTCGCTGACGCACCACCCTCGTCCTCTACGGTTGTTCTTTGAAATATGAAGATTTTACATGTGCATCAGACTTTGTGAGTTTGATGAGCTCAGCCTTAATGACTCTAGATAAATTTTCGAAGTACTTAAATGATCCTTGGTGGATTATTTTTCTTCAAGAGATTCTAGAGATACACAATCTTGTTCTCTATATATATAGAGAAAAGATATCCTCAAAATATTCCTTGGTGGATTGTTTTTCCAAAAAAATAGATTCCCAGAGATGCACATCCTTGTCCGTATAATTTATGCTCGAGGTTAAAACATTCAATTGCCGGCTCAATTGCCGATTAGAGATACTCTGAGGATGAATAGCGGCGGATTGCAGATAATCTCAATTGCCGGCTCTCATCCTTCCCTATTACCTACTTGGGAATGCCGATTAGAGATACGAGGATCCTAGCTAGAGACCTGGACCCGCTAGTAGAGCGGGTCAAGGTGAGGGCTGATCCTTGGCAAGGCAGGTTTACTTCAAAGGGAAGCAAATCTGTCTTGATCGACGCATGTATGTCGAGCCTCCCCATGTTTATGATGGGGATGTATATCCTACCGGAGGGAACGCATGGGAACTTTGATAAGGCCCTGTCTCGTTTCTTCTGGATGGTGCAGAACGGGCGCCAAAAGTACCATATGGTGAAATGGGCTGATATTTGCACCCCAAGGAGTTGGGGGGCATAGGTATCATAGCATCGAGGCGTATGAATGAGGCATTGATGTTGAAATGGGCCTGGCGTATCCTTAGAGGCGAAGGGGGCTTATGGCTTCAGCTTATTCGAGCCAAATAATTGCGGGGGTGCCCCCTGATGGCCTGCGATCGCAAAGATGGATCCCAATTCTGGTGGTCCATCCAGGCCATCAAACATGAGATCCGGCTAGGGGTGTCCTTTTCTGTAGGCGACGGAAGAGGTACCCTATTCTGGCAGGACCCATGGCTTGATGGTCGTGCGATCCGGCATGAGTTCCCCCAACTCTTTGCCATATGCGCCAACCCTGGGCTTCTAGTGTCTGACGCCTCCTCCCAGGGTAGATGGGAGGTGGGCTTCCGGCGGACCTTCGGTCCGGCCGAGGTGGCATCATGGGGGCTGCTCCTGGAAAGGCTCCCAAGATCCCGCTCGACGTCCCCGGACAGTGTGTCATGGTCGTTGACCCCATCGCGGGGTTTCACGGTGGGATCCGCGTACAGGGCCCTATTTAGAGGGCCCGTACTCCCCTGGGCCTCCCCGTTGTGGAAGGCCCCGTTGCCATTGAAGATTAAGATCTTCGTCTGGCAACTTCTTAGAGACCGCCTCCCATCAGGGGTGGAGGTGGTCAAGCGGCTGGGGCCAGGTGATGGCACCTGTCCCCTTTGTGCGGTTCCGGAGACGGGAATCCACATCCTTTTCTCCTGTCCCGCGGCGCGCTTCCTATGGAGCTTTGTGTCAGAGTCGCTTGGGCCTGCCTGGCAGGCCCGAGACTTTGGCGAGTTCCTGGAAGTTCAGGCGAACCATACTAGCAAGAGGAGGCGCCTCTTCTGGCTTGTGTTTGCCGCGATGACCTGGACCCTTTGGACTATACGCAATAAGATGGTTATCGAGCGTGTCTTCCTATGACGGGCCTCTGACTCTGTGTTTAAATTCTTGGCATTCTTGCAGCAGTGGCACCCGTTGTGTAGGCGGCGGGACAGGACGCGGCTAGATGGGATGTTCGAGAAGCTCCTTATGGCGGCTCGCCAGCTTCATGCACCGTCTAGTCGTTGAGCTTTACTCCTTCGGGAGGTGTATCGATGATGTTTCATGTTTGGGCTTGTTTGTGCTGAGGCCCCAGCTGGTTGTGTTGCACGTTTTGGATTTGTGTGGATCTCGTTGTAAAACTTGTGGGTGGTTGTTTTATTTATAAAGCTGGGCGAAAGCCTTTTTCGGCAGGTTATAACATTCATCGATGCAAGTTTCCAAATCTTCGAAGGTAAGCTTGCACTCAACAAATGTATTCATTATTTATAAAAAGATAACACAACACCTTTTTCTTATGAAGAGCAAGATGAACCATCTCACACTTCTCAATTAATAAGCATCATTGGCATCCTCATTAAGTTACATGTTCGGTTTGAAAGCAGGATTACCTTTGACTCCCTAGCCAAAAGGCACATGTGGGGGAATTCAGAGATGATGAAATATTCGTTCAAACTCTATTTACTTCCGCATCTTGCCCGGTAGTGAATGATTTTCTCTACATTATTGGCACAACAGCTAGAGGAAACATTACCTTCCAACTCTATTAAAGACAAACTAGAAATCTCGCGGCTCCAGCTCCCGACCCGACCCCCCAACCCTAGCCGACCCTTCCCTGAGCCCGCGCCGCCGGCCGGCCGCCGCCGCCCTTCCGCTCCTCCTTCCCCTCCCCTCCCCGCGCCTCTCGCGGCTAGCCGCCCCCGCGCGGGCGTCCGGCCGCGCCGCCGCCTCCCGGTCCAGCACCTCTCCCATCCTCTCCTCCTCCGCCGTCGTCGGCGTGCGGCGCCGGGCTTGCCTCAGGCGGCGCCGGCGACGGCGGTTCCCCTGCTTCTCCCCCCTCGGCGTCCTCCCCGCGCGGGGCGGCGCGGCGCTGGCCGGTGCTCTTCTGCGGCGGCGGTCCGGATTCGGCGTCGGCGGTCCAGCTCCTGCGGCAGGACCTCCAGTGCTGCGGGTGGTGAGCGTGGCGGCGGCGTCACCGTTGGTGGCGTGGGTGGCGGCGGCCAGGGCCCATCAGGCCCAGATCTGGGCCCTTTTGTCCCGAGCTGGGTCAGGGCGGGCTCAGCCTGCTGCCCGGTTTGACTGATGTACAGGCCTGCGACGGGAGGGGCAGCGACGACGCCGCGTCTGCTGCAGCGTGGTGATAGGAGCTTCACGGACCCATCCGGGTCTGGCTAGGCCTTTGGTGCTCATGGGGCAGCGGCGGTGTCAGCCTACGTGTAGCAGCGTGGCGGCGAAGACTTCACGGGCCTATCTAGGGCCCGGCCGGGCCTGTCCGGCCTGGTGTGCCTCTGCTGCCGCGTCCGGTCGGCACCCGCCGATGGCGGTGGAGGATGTCCTCCAGGTGGTTGTGCTGCTGCCGCCCTCCGGCTCCATGGTGGCCTGGTGTGCTCTTGTCGGTTGCGTCCGGTCGGCTACTGCCTAGGGCGGTGGAGGATGTTCCCTCCCACGCGGTTGTAGTTCTACCGCTCCTTGTCTATGGCGTGTGCTTCTCAGTTTGGCCAGTCGCGCGGTGCTTACCTTGGTGATACGACGAGGGGGCTTCAATTTCGTGGTGGCGTCTGTTGGTGGGTGGCGAGATGGGTGGAGCACTACGGATTGTCCGGGGATGTGGTTTTTTTGGGGTCGGGAGAAATCCTTGTCATCTTGACATCGACGCGGTGACGCTGGTGGGTGTCGCTTCTCCTTCCTGAAGGGCGTCGGACGTACCTCTTCCCCACTACCTGTAGCGTGCCGGGGGAAACCCTAGGATCAGTCTGGGCAGCAGCGTCGTCGTCGTCGCTTTCCTTCTTGGAGGTGCTGCTTGGTACGTGGCGATTCAGAGTGCTAGGATCGTGGTGGGAATTCTCCGGAGAGGACGCAGCGGTTGCGAGTCTTTTCGTTTTCGTTGATCCGCCGGTGTCGGCATTGTTTTCTTTTTCTTTTCTTTTGGGCTTTGAATGTGTTGTTTGCCCCAGCAGTGAACTCTTTGTATGCTGTGGTTGCTATATTTATATAGCGGGGCGAAAGCCTATTTCTTCAAGCATATAACTAAATTTCTTGAATCGGATACAGTTATAAGCCTTTAGATAGAGGACATCGAATCATGCCCCCATTTAAGGCATTCCATACATACTTTCATACTAAAAAATAGTACTACTAAACTAATTTCACTCAGTTTTCCTACACGGCAAAAATTGCAATTCTCGTGGACCAACCTACTTGGCGCCGGAGCCGGTGCACTCGGGCGGGGCGCCATGCGGGAACCGCTTACTGTCGGCGCAGTAGTTGTAGATCATGTGGTTCTTCTGCACCCACCGGAGGCGGGCCTGCGCCGCGGCGCTCAGCCCCTGGTGCATCCACGCGCCGTCGGACCTAGCGCAAACCGCCGCGTCCTGAGGCAACGCACACCCGGTCGCCGCGAACCCCTTGTACGACGCCGTGAACGGCGCCTGCGACCAGTCCGTCTTCACGAGCCCGCCTCGGGTCGCCCAGTCCTCCGCGTCCCAGAGGCTGGCGTACATCCGCATCGGCTGCTGCGTCGGGAACGGCACCCCCGCCGTTGTCCGGTGCTCCCGTATCGGCGTCCCGTCCACGTAGAACCTGCATGCAGAGGATGAGATTCTACGTTGAGATCATGAACGATGAACACATGAGGATAGAGGAGCTAGACTCTGGTGCCTGCGTGTGTACGTACAGGATATGGGTGGGGTTCCAGACGATGGAGTATGTGTGGAAGTCCATGGTGGGGTCGAACCACATGAGGAACTGCTGCTCTCGGTTGCCCTTGCCCTGGCTGAACACGTTGGTCTGCACCGTGTAGAGCTGCCCGCTCGCGTTCCCCAGGAACTCGAAGTCGATCTCGTCGTGCTGCAACCCCTGCGACGTAAGCTGCATGCACAAATATATATGCATCACTCGGTACGTTCATGCATGATCCATGAATAGGCCATCGTGCTTACATAGAAACTGGCGAGCGTGCCGGCGGAGTTGCCCGGGACGAGCTTGATCTGCATGTCGAAGCGGCCGAATAGGTACTCGTCCTTGGAATGGAACCCGGAGCCGGAGGCCCTGTCCAGGGACAGAGTCAGGAGGCTGCCGCCGTCGAGGATCTTCGCGCGCCAATCGCCAAACGTGATGTCCACGTCCTGGTAGAAGTTGCCGCCTCGGGCTACGCCGGCAGCCAGCACCACAGTGCACAGAATCAGCAGAAATGTTCTCCTTGGTTTCGACGCCATCACTGATCAGTAGTACTATACTATACGACCTGGTGTGTTGTGTTGTGTTGTGTTCGTATGAAGCCAAGGGGTGCAAGATGTGGTTTTTATAGTCCGCTTGAAGGATCAGGATGACATCCTCCGATTCCTTTACTGCTTATCTCATAAGGAATGGGACTGCTTAATTTTTCATCTAAAGAAAGAGTGCTTGATTGTTCAACCAAAAATAAAGAGTGCTTAAATTAGGAGTGATTAACCGCCAATCATATATCACCGCATATTTTTCAGTACTCATTACTCTCTATTTTTTATAATTATTTAGACTCAATTTAAAGAATAGCGACAAATGAATGCAGTCTTCTTTATGCATTATTTGGTTCCACACTGAGAATTAAAATTAGTATGAAATAAATGTGGTCGTATTTAACGTCAATGTTTGCTTGTTGTCAAAGAAACAAGCCTTACAGAATAAAGTTTGAGACGGGTCAAATAAACTGGAGTGTGAATGCACATGTTACATATGACTGTAATTGTATGGGGATATAAAGTATAATGACTTATGCATCATAGATTATTTTCCATTGGATGTTGTTGTTATCTAGTTGAGATATTCCCTCCTTCGCCCACAAAGTCATGATATCCGAAATGTGCATGGATCCTTTGTACAACTTTATATCGGACGCCTATGCATGATCATGTTGATGCTCGTGCACAGTTGCACTGTACGGGTTTGTTGGGTGAAAAACTTATAACCGCAATGCCATCGAAAACCCCACCCCTAGTTTGTGGTTGGCATATGTACATCTTGAAAACAAAACAATGTTGCAGTATCCTCGTTCATCTTGACCTAGCTAGTCGTGGCGGGCCAACGACCGGCGAGGCTTCAGGAAGGCGGCACCAAACTCTTATATGTAGAGGGCATGGCAGTAGGCCCGACAGCACAGCAGGTTAATGTCTTCAGCGCTTCATCTTTCTAGCTGATAGCTCCTTGTATCCTTCTCTCTTTGTACTTGTGATTTATGAATAACCACTTGCATCACAAATTGAGATATTTATTATATTCTTAGATACAACATATTCCTATTTGAACATAATAATTGAATTTATTTTGCTTGCTAGAACTAAGAAGCAATTTCTATTGTCATGTTAGTAGATTTTCTACATGTACATTCTTAAGCTATAGGTGTGTGGTATATATTACAAAAGATTAAGTCCAACTACCCCACCCTAGCGTGAAATCCTAGATCCGCCACTGGTTATCAAGATTGTTTCTCACTAGGATTGCCAACTTTGACAAGATAACCAAGAGAAGAGCTAGCATGCTCTGGGATGAAAGTCCCGGCAATGTTGGTTTTAAATCCTACGTACTAACGAGGTTGCTTTGTTGTATGAGCATGGTTAAGTCTCCAAAATCATGGCTTCTAGTAAGTTGCAGTCGATAAGAACAGATGAATGGTACCGTGAGTAAGCAACAAAGCTATGAAGAAAGTCTAAGAAGAATCTGGCGAACTACATTTGTTGTTAGGTTGTCCATTATTGTTAATATTATGTCCTTGAGTCAATATGGTAATGGTACGAAGGCCATATGCTATAATTTCATTGTCGAACTCTACACACATAGAGTAAAGAGAAGATTTGTACCGAGCTTTCAGTTTCCTAAATTTTTGCAGAACAAGGTTTTAATTTATTTCAGCAATTGGATATTAAGTCATTCACATTTCAATCCCCAGAAAAGGATTTATATCGATCCCAATGCTTTAAAGATCGAGAACAACGCGACGAAGATGGGAAATGATGGCGGGAAAGATAAGGGGACAAGAGGATTATATTGTCGAGAATTGGACGTGTATGGCTAGATTTGACACCGGCGAGGAGGGAGAAAGAGGTAGGGACATTGACTCATGTTGCCGTTTTACACAAGTAGTGAGCTCGAGGTGGGTGCGGAATTTATTTATTTTGGATCTAGAGATAAGTTAGACCGTTCTCAAGCTCATAAACTTTGTGAATCTAAATTATACTGCAAATTTCAATGGAAATCGAGATGGCTCGTTTTAGTCTTAATCAAAGAATAATCGGATTGCAGCCCTAAAAATAGGAATTAGTGGATTGTCTACAGTGGCGTACGTATGTCCCGTCCGAGCCCGAGCCCAACTCGATCGTTCTGGTCTACTAAAGCCCAAAGTCCCAAACCCTAACCCCAACGTCGAGCTGTCCCTGATCTCCAATCTCTAGGTCGGAGCTCAGCTCACGAGATGTTCCCCACCACAGCGCACGCCACGGTCGAGAGACCGCCGGCGGGACACCGTGCAAGGCCACGAATAGAGCCCTTCAAGCGCAACGCCGACCCCGACCCCGACTTCACCGTCAACTCCTGCCTGACGCTCTCCTCCGCCTTCCGCGGAACCTACGCCGGAAACGCCAGCACGCTCGACTTCGAGACTCTCTACAGGTTCGGTTCCCCCTCTAATCGAATTCATGTGCTGCTCACCGGCCAGTTATTCCCCATTGCCCGTGATCTGATCGAGTTCCGAACTTCCGATATCCTGCAGGTGCGCTTACAACGTGGTTAATGTCGGCCATGGCGAGGTGCTTTACACCCTGGTCGCGACCACCATGGCGGCGGAGGTGGAGAAGCTCGCGGGGTCTCTCGACCACGCCGCCTCCGCACCGGATGCCGAGTTCACGCGGCAGCTGCTGGCCAGCTGGAAGAAGCACAGCAAGGCCACCGACATGATAAGGGACATCGTCATGTACATGGACAGGGACTTCGTCCCGAAGAGAGGCAAGACGCCCGTCCGTGATTGGGCCTGAGGGCGTGGCGCGACGGCATGCTCCGCCGACCCGCCGGCGATGTGCGGCCGAGGCTGCGAGACGCGCTGCTCGAGGTGGCGCGGCGGGAGCGAGCTGGCGGGGCCTTCGACGTCGCATTCCGCGAGCTGATAGTCGGCGCGACCAAGATGCTGGTGGAAGTAGGCGATGGTATCTACGAACAAGTCTTGGAGACGCCGTTCCTCGAGGACACGGCCGTGTTCTACGCCGGCGAGTCAACTCGGCTTCTCGCCCGGCCGTGCGGCTGCGGTGAGTACCTACGTGCAGTCGAGTCCATGGTGGACGCTGAGAAGGCGCGAGTCTCCGGCTTACTCCACGCTCGGACGCAGGAGAAGGTCTCGGGGGTGATGCTGACAGAGATGGTCGAGAAGAACGTGGCGCGGCTGATCGGCATGGACGGCTCCGGCCTCGCGTCCTTGCTCGCGGACGGCAGGTACTGGGACCTTACCAGGATGCACCGGCTGCTCGGGCGCGTCCAGGGCGGCGTGCCGGCGATGAAGGACGTGATGGAGGCTCACTTCCGTGAGATCAAGAACATGGCGGACAACGACGAGCGGCTGCTTTCACATCAAAAGGGGAGGTACAGGGAGCTGATCGACGGCGTGTTCCACGGCGAGGTCTCCTTCCATGCCGCTCTGGATTCCGGCTTCACATGAATTTCTGCTAGTTTAGCCGGTAGACAAGTCCTTCCTACGGCAATTGATTCATGCTCTCGGTCTCTCCGAGTACTTTTAATCTGAGAGTTTAGACACTTGCCTTCTTCACCGTGACCGTAGTTTGTGGTCACCGCCGCAATAGCGTCCCACGGGGCTGCTGCCGCGGGATGGCACGCTGACTCTGTTTGTTTCCGTCTCTCAGTTTAAAAGTTTCAAAATTCTCAAATATATGAAAATTCCTAATTTATTAATTTGCAAGATTTTTTTTAAAGATTTAATTATTTCCAATGTCAAACATTGTATTTTTCTGAAAGTTCAAGTATTGAAGGTTACGAAATTATTTGAAAACTTAAAATTCTCTCATGAACATAAATTTTGAGAAACTTCAAATTTAAAGTTACGAAATTATCTAAAAAAATAAAACTCCAAAACAGTAAATTGTGAAAGTTGAGGTGAATGCTCCATTTTCTAAAAGTTACCAAAATAAAATTTGACCACATGTTGACTTTCCAAGAGTAGAAAATTTTGGTTGGAAAGTGGCTGCTAGTTAGCTGGCCCCACACTAGCACTTCTTACGACAAACCCCAAAATACAAAAGGGGCTGTCTATTTAACAGACGTCTGATTTTGATTTTGGGCACAGACACATTTCCCCAGCCAATTGTGTGTTGACACGTAGACAGAAAATAAGCGAGGTTAATACCCGGCGAATTCAGACGCGCCGAAAGCACAGAAAGCAAATGGGCTTCTAGTTTTCTTTAATGGATCGTATTCTTGAGTCTGTCCCGACCCGCTAAAATCTATTTTGCCTCAGACGCCCAGTATCGTGTCCCTCTTTAAATTGGGCTCCTAGTTCTTTGTGAACCTCACTTCCTCTGGTTTCATGTTTTGATAGGGCTAGAAGCTTTCGCGGGCGCCAAAAAAATTGTCCTGGGAAATCGACGTGACCCCTTCTCGCCTTCCTTCCCTCCCCGCTAGGGTTCCTCGGCCGCGCCGCCGCCGCCAGGCCCGCCGCGCCGCCGCTCCCCTTCCCCGCCCCTCCCCTTCCCCGCCCCTCCCTCGCCCCCGTGCTGCCCGAGGGCAGCACCGGGGCGCCCCAACCTCGCCTTCCTAGCCTCTCCCACCTCCGCCCCCTTCGCCGCCGCTGCCGCGGGCCGTCGCCGCGGCGGCGGCGGGCGCCCTCGCCACCACAAAGGTGTTTGAGGGGAAGCTCGCCGTGAAGGCGTTATGCGCAGAGGCGCTCCTCCGCCGCCTTGGTAGCTTGGTCCAGCGGCGTGCTCCGGGCGGCGGCGTTCGTCGGGTCCCTCGGTGCGGGTTGCCGGATGGATGTTCGCCGGTGCGGCGGCAGGCCAGGCGCCGCCCCGTGGCGCACTGCCGGAGCGCGTGCCGGCCGATCTGGGCCAGGCGGGCCCAGAAGCGGGCGACGGCCGCCCAGGCCTCACCGGCGTCCGCGTCGCTGCGGTGGGGCTGTTCCTGCTGGCGTTGCGTGAGCCAGGGGAGCCGCCGGCTCGGTGGCGGAGGTGTCGGCCTCGCGGGCCCGATCTGGGTCTTGCGGGCCGAGCCCGTCCAGTGCGTTTCGGCGAATCCCGCGTGTGCGGAGGCAGGCCTTGTCCAGGACGCTGTCCTGCGGCGTGCTGCCGGCGCGAGTGCCGGCGAGATCTGGGCCATGTGGGCCCAACACGAGGCAGCCCAGGCCGTTGGCCTGTGGTGTGCTGCCGGCGGCCGGCGGTTGGTCTGGGCGTTGGGGCCTCCCCTCCCGCTTCCCGCTTCCCCCGCCGTCGCCTGAGATTGCCGCTTTTGCGACGACTGATGGTGGCGGTGGGGAGGTCCCTCGTGTACGTGTGTGCGTGGGGTGTTCCTCCTTCCTCCCCTCGATGGAGCACGGTGGCGATCTGCGTTGTCCCTGCTCTCCGTCTTTGACGTGTTTTCCGGTGTGCTGGGCTAGCGTACCGAGTTTTCCCGAGGTTTGGAGGTGATGCCGTCCTTTGGTGTTCTTCTCCGCGTCCGCGTGAGGGTGGCCGACGTCTGGTTCTGGATGGATCTCGGTGAAAACCGTGCACTGGTTTGTTCAGTGCTGGCGATGACAACACCTTCGGATGTTGTTCCCTTGTTGAAGGCATCGCCATGAAGATCTCTCCTTTTACTGGACGTTCGGAAACCGTCTCGTTGTTCCGCCCCGTTTCCCAAGTGCGTGTGTCTAGTGCAGGCTCTTATAGCGGTCTGTGAATCGCCCTACTTCTAGGGTTGGTGTCCCGGGGTCTTGGCGAAAGCTCTGCAGGATCTCTGCCGGCAACGACGACGTCTTGGACGCCGTTTTCCTTCTTGGAGGCGCTGCTGTAAGCCCCTCCCTTTGGATTCCTCAGCTCTGCTCGGCTCCTCGACGACGTGTCTATGGTGGTGATGGGGATGGCGCAGTGGCGGTCTGTTGGTTTTGATACCTCCGACGGCGTCTGCGGGCAACTGAAGTCAAGGCGTCTCCTTGTTCAAGCTAGCCTCTGTTAGCTGCTTGGTTGTTCTCCCTTGTGTTGCTTTGTTGCTTGTAAGGGGTGTGTGTGGTTGGTGTGTGTTGTAAGTTGTAACTGTTAGCCGGTCGTTGGCTTTGTTAATTCAAAGCTGGGCTCATTGCGAGCCTTCCGTCTAAAAGATAGGGCTAGAAAAGACGGAGATGGAAGCCTATGATCATACACAGAGATATTCGCCAGCAATGGTGCGTACCTGGCACCAAATCAGTCCACGCTAAAGGAGGTAACTTCGGTTCTCTTCTTTGTATGCTTGCTGTCCTTTAACCCTCCCCCTTGTCATCAGGATCACAGTAGAAACCTACTTATTCCCTTGGATTGTTTGTATATCTGCAGGCACTAAAACTCATGACACGTGACGCACGAAGTACTCAATACTGTGAAACTGACATTCAGAAAAAGCAAGAAAAACTCATTCAGAAATGGTTCTGTCAGTGGCGCTAGAAAAGCTTGAACAATATGTAGTAGATAGCAACTTGCAGTTCTGGCGTTCACATATGTATTTAAACCATTGCAATAAACTGGGTTCCTGATGTAGTTTAACCTACTACACATACTGACACTGGCATATATAAGCCATTACAGAAATGGTACTGATGGACGCTTGGTAAGTTCCAAGTGAACCATTATACAGGTTCATACATCACACAAACACTGACATGAACCCCCTGCGAATGACTAGCCTACATAGCAACCAAAATGACACAGGCATCTTCTCATTAACAGCGCCCAACCCAAGACCACGCGTAAGCACACATCTGTTCATCCTTGTTGTCTGGCCAGCGGTGAGTTCAAGCACCCCTGAGAACACGACGGCGGTCGAAGAACCCTCGAATACATGAGCTTCTGTGCTTTTTCAAACAAAGAATAACACAGAAATTAAGACTCGCAGAAATAAAATACTAATTTGAAGACTGACAAAGGACATTGTAAAGACCATAAAAAAGAGTGACATAAACAACCTTTTGTTCTTTGCTTGGGGACATTGACAACTTTCTCCAGGAATATCGCGACAAATGGATGAGGCGAAAAAGAAAACTATAAGATGGATATATAAACAATCTACTATCAAAACAAAAATGGATTTAAAAACAAAAAACAAAAAGAGTTAGCATTGATTTGAGGAACTTTTTCCCAAGATAAACATAGGAGAAAGAAGACCGACTCCTCTTCACTTGGCAAGGCCCACCTGGCCATCCACAAACATTGCACCGCATCCGCATGTAAGAAAAATAAAAATGGATATTGCAACTCATATATATATACTGAATCTGTAAGAAAGGACCTAAGATAATACAAGACTGAATATATATACTATGTGTTGCACATACAATTGATGCACTGCAGGCAAACAAAAAATCTGAAACAGTGGGAAAATCACAAAAAAATGAGAGCGAGAGATGCAAAAATGAGACCCTAAACTGAGAAATGAGCAGTGAAAATGAGTAAAATTAAATGACAGAGAGAGCTACATAACTGAGAAATCTAACAAACATGCAGAGAGAGAGAGATGCCTGCACTAAAATGAGATAGAGAACTGCAAAACTGAGAAATATAAGAAAGATGCATAGAGAAAGAGATGCCTGCAATGAAATGAGATTGAGAAATGTCAACAGAGAGAGAGAGAGAGAGAGAGAGATAGAAATGAGAGAGAGAGCTGCTCAACAGAGAGAGAGAGAGAGAGAATTGCAAAACTGAGAAATATAAGAAAGATGCAGAGAGAAAGAGATACCTGCACTGAAATGAGATAGAGAAATGTAAACTGAGAAAGCAGAGAGCAGAGAGAGAGAGGAGGGGGATAGAGAGAGAGAAGAGAGATATATAGAGAGAGAAGACACAAAAAGAGAAAGACTCCAGAAAGATTTAGATTGAGAGAGACAGAGATAAGCAGAGAGAGATATCTGAATCTAAAAAATAGAGAGAGAGAGAGAGCACATGTCGCATGCAGAGAAAGACTGAGAAAAAAATAACCTAAAAGATTTAGATTGAGAGAGACAGAGATAAGCAGAGAGAGAGATATCTGAATCTACAAAATAGAGAGAGAGATACAAGCAACATTAGAACAAATAATGAGAAAATAGAGAGAGAGAGAGAGAGAGAGAGAGAGAGAGAGAGAGAGAGAACCTCAAGCAACAACCAAGGTGCTCGGGGAAGAAATGAGTACGAAGAGCTAAACCTGCAAACAAATAAGAAGGAAATGCTAAGGAAGAAAGAGAGACGTCTGAAGGTGGGAGGAGACTTTAAGTATAGCTCTAGAACATGAATACAACTCCTAACCTCATTGGTTCTAATCATATCCTTGCAGTAGTCAGAGAAATTCCTCTTCAAACTTTTCACAGCCTGCCAAAAAAAAGTTGTTAGGAAGACACAAATAGACGCCAAACAGTGCAAAACAGTTTTCTGAAGTAGACATGTTTCTGAAGAAACCAAAAGAGTGCATCATCTACAACAATGTCTCTTCTTTTATGGGCTATGACCTGAAAAACAACAAAAAAAACAGATTATAGCATACACCCCGATTCCAATTGATCGCTGGAGAAACCGTACCCTTCACTGTGCCCCACATCAAAATTATCATCCCCATGATCGGTGGGTATGCGTTGAGATCTACACACCACAAAAATGTAGATAATCAACATCTACAATTTACACTGAACAAAAAAACACCAAAAGTGTCTTCACTGCTACCAGAAATATTTTTTTTTAGAAATGGGGGTCCCCGGCCTCTGCATACTACCAGAAATATACAAGCAAAAATACTTGAATAGACAGCCCCATGTTTTATAGTTCACAATCAATAACAAATGAGACACATCCACACGTGATATCCAATATAGCTCACCCAGATAACAAAATGAGGTACACAGAAATACACATAGCATTGCCTATGCCATATAGCTCACCCAGATAACAAATGGTCTAAATTAACAAGCCCTCCTACAAAACATCTACCCCTACTACGCTAAACATAGCATTGCCTACTACCTTCAACCTTTCCATCGCATCCTACTATTCAGTACAAAACAAAAACAATAAACAGAGAACATCTACACATGGTCGTGCACGCCGGTGGGACATTAGATGGACACCACTTCAAACCTGAACATCTGAAGCGAAATCAACAAAATAAACCCTAGCCTACACGCATCAACAGCACAAACAGCCTATTGCGACAGGCAAAAACAGGGGATTCAGACACGAACTACAGAAAATAGATCCTCCAATTCCCTGCTGCAGAGAAGGCTACTCGCTCGTCGCCGCGAGCAAGAGCTCCACCAGGTAACAACAACAACGCTCACATACGACGGCAGCTGGATCCTACACCCAGCTCTACCACCCCACGAAAATGCATCCGCCTCAACGGAACACACCAATTCGACCACACAAACTGAGAAGAAATCTGAGCTTGCAAATGAATTGTTGAGTGCTTCACGTCTCAAGAAAAAAGAGGCTCAGAAGGAAAGCTCAAAAAGAAAAATGAGTTTCCTTGATAGACAACACATGATAAAGAGGAAAACACCATCTGCTCACAAGGAAAAAAAGAAGAACATGCCAACAGAGACCAAGGCAGTGGAGAATGGTGCTTCAGAAAGTAAGAATGGGACAACACCAAATGAACGAGCCTCTAAAAACTATGAGTTCATGGAAAGTTTCACTAATTTTTTGACTGCTCCAGTTGTTGAAGACATCGATGTCGATACATTCTGATTATGATCGGCACTTTGTAAAATATTTTGGATGCTACTGTTGTCTACTTTTCTAAGATTCAGAAGGTTGTAATGAATTATTTGCTATGTTATTGAGCTACTGAACTAGTCTGATTCAGGCACACTTTTGTTTATTCAGTATTATAAAACTAATCGTGAACAAACTCCATTCAAACTGATTTCTGAATAAATTGGGAGTCTTCACAATATAGAATTTCTTGAATTGGGATCATACTTACCAAAATTCATGGAGAGGCAGAGGAGGTACAGAGCGGGGTGGAAGCGCAAGTAGGTGTAGAGGATGTGAAGAACGGAGGCGCGTGCAGCGGCGCCCGCATTGGGGACGAAGGGGCGAGTCGACGGAGCCGTCGCGGCGGCGCAGGCGATTCACCGTCGTCCACGGTGGCGCGGACGCCAGCACGGCAGCAAGTCGACGCGGGCGCGGGCGAATCGACGGACGCGGGCGCGGGCGAGCCGTCGGCGACGAGCGCAGTCGACGCAACGGTGGCGCTGGCAGCTGAAATTGGTTTTCTTTTTTTTTTCTGTGTTACCGGACAAAAAAAAAACGGATACGGGCCACGAACCCCACCCGAATTCAGATCCAGTAACACCCCCCTACCCGCAACACAACACACACGCGCGGGACAGCGATGAGGAAGCCAGCGCGAATCCTGACAACAATCCAACGGACACAAAAACGACTGTGCGCGAAAAGAGAAACAGACGCCTGTAACACAGCAAAATCCTACAAAAGAACAAAATCCGAGTACGCCAAACAATGAAATCTGAGTATTCATAAACTTCTATCAAATTTTCTTAAACTTCACTTTTTAAAGTTACAAAATTTTCTAAAAACTAAATTCCAAGACATTAAATTGTGAAACTGTTAAGGTGGATTTTGTAGGAAGGAGGAGGTGCCAGAACAATGTGTGGGAGGAGGAGGTGTTGGCGTAGAACGGATGGTGAAGTTGAGTGTTCTTGTTAGGGACGAGCGGGGTGAAAAAATGCAACTCCACACCTAGTTGGATTCCCCGCTTATCTGGACCGTCTAACTACTTTACGATTTGTGTACAAATATCAATGCATTAGCAATAATTTTGGATTTATGTAATTTATTTTTAGATTCATGTACACAAGAAATTTTCGGACATGCATTAAAAAAAATACAACCACCCATTTGTTTTATCATACATCGATTAGTAACAATTATATCGTTCGTTGGTCATGATAGTCGATGGATATCCAACTAGATGAGGTATCGCCACATTGACGGGGGAGGGGGGTGCGTTTGAAGGTTGTGTGGCGGGGAGGGGGCGGTACGACAAGGGCAACATGAAAGGGAGGAGGAGATTAGTCGAGCGCCACGCTGCGAAGAGTGGGATAGTGCAGTTGGGATATGGTGGCACGACGAAGAAGGGGCAAGGGGACGATGTTGTCGATAGCATAAGGTTGGATCTGATGCCGGTGACTCAAGAGAGAGGTGATAACAAGGAGTCGAGCTGCAGTGAGTCTACGTGAGCAAGATTTTTTTTCCTATTGGTATCTGGAGATGGGCTAAATCGCTCTCAAACTTATATACTTTGTGAATCTATCAACTATGATGTAGTAATTTAAAGGAAATCGATGACAGGACTTGAAATAAAATACTTTTGAAAACACGATCTATTGTAAGACTAGGATTAAGCGGATTGTCGCCCTGAAAAAGGGCGCCCATTCAGTTGTGCGTTGTGCCCTTACCTTCCATAGAAAATGTTGTTTAATCTTTTAAAAGATTTTTTTGTTTGATCTTAAAAAGAGATGTTTGATCTAAAGGAAAAAATTGCTGTGCCCCTTCCTAAAATATATCCAGTCCGAGCCCGACTCGTTCTTGTCTACACGAACTCTAGATTTACAGGCACAACCGTAGTCCTTGGTATAAACAGACGTCGAGGCGCCGCCTCCCATCTCCCATCTCTTGTTCACAGCCCAGCCAAAGAGATGTTCGCCTTCCCAGCGCACGACGGCACGGTCCAGAGTCTGCCGGAACGACGTCCGACGCCACGATTCCACCCCTTCAGGCGCGACGACGAGCCCGACTTCAGGGAGATCAGGAGGTCCTGCCCCATGCTCTCCTCCGCCTTCCGTGATATCTACGCCGGAAACGCCAGAGGCCTCTGCTACGACACTCTCTACCGGTTGGTTCCTCCTCTAATCGAATTCACGTCCATGGTTACGCGCCACGCGTTGTCCACGATCTAATCGAACTTCCGATCTCCTGCATGCAGTTGCGCTTACCGTCTGGTTTGTACCGGCCACGGCGAGGTGCTCTACACCCAGATCGCGACCACCATAGAGGCGGAGGTGGAGAAGCTCGCGGCGTCTCTCGACTACGCCGCGCCGGACGCCGAGTTCCTGCGGGACCTGCTGGCCAGCTGGAAGACGCACAGCAAGGCCGCCACCATGATCGACGGCATCGTCCTATACATGAGCTGGTTCATCGAGGTGACAGGCAAGGTGCCCGTCCTTGAGCTGGGCCTCAGGGCGTGGCGCGACGGCGTGCTCCGCCGACCCGCCGGCGCGCGGCTGCGAGACGCGCTGCTCAAGATGGCAAGGCGTGAGCGGGCCGGCGAGGCCGTCGACGTCGCGCTCCATGAGCTGATAGCCCGCGCGACCAAGATGCTGGTGGACGTAGGCGATGGTCTGTACGAAGAAATCTTCGAGACGCCGTTCCTCGAGGAGACCCGCGCGGTCTGCGCCACCGAGTCGGCCCGGCTTCTCGCCTCGCCGTGCGGCTGCGGCGAGTACCTGCTGGTACGTTCTGTTGAGCCCATGCTCAACGCCGAGAAGGCGCGAGCCTCCCGCTGCCTGGACGCCCGAACGGAGGAGAAGGTTGTGGCGACAGTGCTGGCGGAGATGGTCGAGAAGAACGTGGCGCGCCTGATCGGCATGGAGGACTCCGGGCTCGCGTCCATGCTCGTCGACGGCAGGTACTGGGACCTGACCAGGATGCACCGGCTGCTCGGGCGCGTCCAGGGCGGCGTGCCGGCGATGAGGAACGGGATTGAGGCCCACTTCAGGGAGATCAGGAACACGGTGGGCAACGACGAACGGTTGCTCTCACGTGAGAAGGAGAGGTACAAGGAGATGATCGACGGCGTGTTCCACGGCGAGGAGTCTTTCCATGCCGCTCTGGATTCCTGCTTCACATGATTTTTGTTGGAGTCTAGGCAGTAGATATGTCGATCACCCGGCAATGGATTGATGCATTCAGACGTGCCAAGTTGCACTCATATTTTTTGGACCATCGATCTGTATAGAATTATAGCTTCAAATTACATTTGCATTCTGCTAAACTTCTTCACTTGCAATCAAGAAACCGGCACCACCTTCGAGTTTTTCCATTTAGACAAAAATAGATGGGTATTCAACTGGGCTCCCAAGAGCGTGAAACTATACATTTCCCTGTGTTACAAAATCTGAAAAAACTTATATATGTCAATATCCACATTTTGTGTGTACATGTAAAATTTATGGACAGAGGACACGTGTTGTGAATTTTGCAAACAATACAAATTTGGTTCTGCAAAAATACTTTTAGAACACCGGGTCTTACCTTGCATGCATAGGGCACACATGCGTCTTCTATCCATGAACTTTGCTCACACAGTCACACGACCTATAACTTTTTCAGATATTTTTAGTATCCATGAACTGCATGCTCTTTTTGCACGATGACTGGCTCAGTCAAAGTCTTCCTACCTGCACCATTTCCACGATGCTGCAAGCAACACAGGATTCAGGCAAGGAGCCAAAAGAAGTCGATCCAATGTCAAGGAAGTTTACTAGTCTAGTGGATTATTCAACTTCGAACTGGCGCTGCTCTATATGTTTCGAACTGTTGGTGTCGCCTGTCAATCAACCCGCCACCACAATGTCCACCAAGCGCCAGTTCAAAATCGAGGCTTTCCGGCGGCAGGAGGCCGACGCGGACCCGGACGTCCTCGCCGGCAACCGCAAGGCCGTGAAAGACGCCATCCACGACATCTACGCCCAGGACACGACGAATATCAAATTTGGCGAGCTCTACAGGTTCTTCCGTCCTCGATCGATCATCTCTTCCTTCCGGTCCTTCTGCCCAATAGTCTGTTAACTAACTGTATGTTTCTTTTGGGGTGGATTGATTCGTAGGAGGGCTTACAACATGGTCCTCCACAAGGGCGGCGAAGAGCTCTACTCCGCGGTTGAGGCCACCATGGCTTCGGAGGTGCAGGCCCTCGCCGAGTCACTCGCAGCCGCCCCGGTGAGCGGCACGTCGTTCCTGCGGGAGCTGCTGGCGACGTGGCGCCGGCACACAGCGGCCGTCTCTAGTATCAGAGACATTGTGATGTACATGGACCGGACGTACGTCCCGACCAGCGGCAGGACGCCCGTCCTTGAGATGGGCCGCGGCCTGTGGCGCGACGGCGTGGTCCGCTCCGACAAGGTCCGGCCGATGCTGGTCGAGGCGTTAAGACGGGAAAGGGGGCGCGTGGAGGAGGAGGAGGAGGATGGTGTGGTGGACGTGCCAGGCGCCAGCGACCTGGTGGCCGACGTGACCGAGATGCTGACGGAGCTTGGCGCCGACGTGTGCCGCGAGTTCATGGACGCGCCCACGGTCTCTTCTTGACCCGTGGAAGTACCGTTCTTGTACTTGTACTCGCAATCCACACAGGTAAACCGGGAGACCTCAAGGGCGCTCCTCAGCGATCAAGGATTTGTGTCCGTCGGATCGAGCAGTTACCGCGTGATCTGCGCCGTCCATTTGTGTGGCTTACTTTTTTTTTACTGCCCAGACCACTCACTGCCGGTGGGGCCAAACGTCGCCGGTCCCATTTGACAGCCACACAGTGGGTCGCGTGTCCGTTTTGCGGTAGCAGCTCCTTCCCAGCCTCTTCTTTCCTGCGCCGTCGTGGTGTATGTTTCTACAGTCCTGAAGCCTTATCCATGGTCCCGATCGGGGAGAGGAGCAGCGCTCGCGGTGGAAAACGGAACCCTAGCCACCACGCGCGTTCCCTCCTCTCCTCCCAATCCCCACCTCACCATCTGCGCCGCCGCCGTCCTCCATCCCGCAGCAGACTCGGAGCACGGCCCGGCGCCGTGCTGCACACCTCTACCAACTCCTTCTCTCCACCGTGCGCCACCCGAGAAGAACGGCTGGCGGCTGGCCGCATCGGCGCGATCCCACGAGCTGGAATCCATTCTCCAGGTGTGTCCTCCTCCGCCCTTCTCTCTCCCTCTCTCTCCATCTCTCTCTCTCACGTTCCTCTTCGTGGTCTCTCTCTCAGGTTCCCTGTCACCTGCAACTGCTTGGAAGAGGCAAAGGAAGTGGCCGTCAGGGATTCCTCGCCCAGATCCACGATTTTTTTGGGTTCAGTTCGCCAGCTTCCCTGCCGATCTAGCTAAGGACGCCAGACCAGCGTGCGGCCTCCACTCTCCCATGGCGACGCCGCTCACGCTGCTGCTGGACCTCGCCCTCCCCGGGGGTGAGCCGTGCTGCGCGTGTTCTCCCCGACAGGTCAGATTTCTTTCTGTGCACCTTCTTCTTAGTTTATGCCCATAACTCCTCGCGCATCCTCATCTTTTACCCTACTCCTTTCCCTCGAGCCCCCAGCTCCCACCATGTTTTCGGCCTCCACCTCCAATCCTGACATTGCAACTGGTGATGGAGAGGCCAGTCGGAGGTCTATCTCGCAGGAGGGTCCAGTGATTCAGGGAGGAACTTCTGGTGGCCGGTGGGAGCAGCGCAAAGATGAGGCCACATGGAGCCGAAGCTGATTGAGGTAAGGCTGCGGCTGGATCCTCTCCCTTTATTCCTCTTTTTTCCTATTTGTGCAATTTCTGCTGTGATTTTCTCTTACGTTGGATCCGTTGCTCCACAGGATGTGCTGTTTTGAGGTGCGTGAGTGCAAAAATCAAGAAGATTTTCCCTGTTTTTCCTATCTCTTCGATTTGATCATAAGCACATATAGGAGCACATGCCACAGTCGTAGCCTCAACTCTACCTGCACCTCGCTGCAGCTGTCTCCCTTGCAGGTACCCACGCACATCTCTTTCTCTTGATTTTCTTCCTCCCCTTACTCTCCACTGCTCTATGTTGATTTACCCCATGCGTACATGGTGTTTGACGAAATTCCTAGATAACATTAATGGATGTAGTGATATTTATGCTCGATGTAGTTATTTGGGAATCTTCAGTTTATTCCAGGAGACTAGCATGCTAAGGAGAGAGATTTCGTTTGTGCATGTTGTCACCTGATTTAGCTAGGCATGAAGCACAAGAGAGCTTGTGCAAAGAAATCTGTGCCCGTGACTGATTTTTGACATGGGCAAGTAAGGCGATGATAACATGTTCAAGCAGTTATTTCTAGAGTATTTTTTTTTGTGTACTGACCAGTCTAACCTTTTGAAGCAATTATCATCTCTCTGTAATATTGATTATTTCTCTTCTTCGAGGCGACTTCATCGTCCCCAATTATTGTTGTACATTTGGCTATTTTTTTGTGTACTGACCAGTCTAACCTATGATTCCACTATATTATGTCATTCAGGGTGCGTGATCTCAAACATTTTGGAATTTAGGTTGCGGGATATGAAACTGCTTGGTGATTTTCTTCCCACAATTGAGAGCCCATCTTGGAAACTTTTTTCTATCGTTGCGAGTGTCAGAATGTTAAACGAGGTAGGTCTTTGATGAAAATCACACCTGCTGTATGTGAGAGAACATATGTAATCTTTATGCTCCTTCGCTGAATTTGCAGTTTTTGTAATACAATATGTTTAACATTGTACTTGTGTTGCCTTCCTAATTACTTCTCTTGGTTTTATATGGATGAACTAACAGGTTATGCATGGATATGTATTTAACTGATAGATGATCTCTACATTTGTCTTTGAACCAGGTAATTGATGATTTAATATTTTAGTATCTCATTTGACATGTGGCTATATAAATTAGAGCTAGAGAATACACAATATATTGTAATGCAGGGTTTCAGTATCTACATACTTTGACAACCATGTAGATTATCTTTTTCTAAATCATGCAGCCTATTTTAGGCATTCATATAATGGTCCTACTTGAAGATAACATATTGAACTTAATCCCTGTTTTGTTCTCTAACCCAGGCCTTCTTGCGATGTTCAGAATTAACGTCACCGCGCGGCCGCCCCGGTGATGATCGAAGTTAGCACCGTCGGACGGCCGGAACGAGGCACCCTTCAGTCGAAGTTGTTTCCAACGCCATGTACTGCTGCAGAATCAATCTCGCTGCTCTCAGGTATGATCAGCACGGTCTTTTTCCCAGTCTGATCTGTCCATTTTTTACCCTATAAAATTCAAGAGAAGTGGCTATGTTCGTTCATGGATACATGCGCCTGATCCTCTCGGTGAATACACACAATCACTAGCCTGATCCTCTCTGTTTGTTTCAGGTGGATTATATGATTCTTTGTTTAAAAACTATGATTCTTATTTATTCCTTACACACATGTATGTGGAGTGCAGATTATATCACCCAATCATAATCCGTATTAGCTATTCACATCTTGCTCCTAATCCCATGAGCTACTGTTGCACACTTCTGTACTAAAACTAAGGCGAGTCAGTTCTTTGGTTAAATAGTATGGATTATGCTTGTCATAGCAAACGTTTGGATTAAACACTGACCGAATTGAATTATCTTTATCATGTGATCATGCCATTAGACCACTTCGTTTTAGCTATTTTCCTATTTATATTATTTTGTTATTTACTTGATTTATTGGTGATGTAGGTATCCTTAAAAGAAGATGCTGAGTGGCACGACAGACATGCTAATAATGGTGGTGCCACCACCGGATATTCATAACGGCTCATGGGTCTAGATGATCCCACTATGTATTTTTTTTTAATTTTTTTTCAGAATGTCAAAAAATTCCGAAAAAAAATCCGGATGTAGATTACAGCGTGATGTGTTCGCACAAAAATTGGCAAGGTGAAAAAACTTTTTTAGCAACCTGTACAAAAAAGACAAAATTCGGACACGTATATGTACGTCCGAATTTGTCTTTTTTGCACAGGTTGCTAAAAAAGTTTTTTCACCTTGCCAATTTTTGTGCTGACTTGAAATGTGTTGGACTACATGCAAATATTTTTTTTTGAATTTTTTGACATTTGGAAAAAAAAATTTGGGACAGCGGGTGCAGCTGCACCCGTGTCCCAAATCGCCGTGTCCGTGCCACCACCAGGATCTCAGGTTCCTCTCTCTCTCTCTCTCTCTCTCTCTCTCTCTCTCTCTGATCCACCTTTTGCTAATCATTCATATCTATTGTAACCACAGAAAAATAAGGGTAAAATTATCCTGGGCCTTTTTTTTCATGACCGTTTAGGACTAAGCAATTATGATCGTTATTTTTGTTGCTTGGTGTTAGATTACTAATCTGAACAAGATAATTATAATTAGAATTGTGTCACTGCATTATATAATGTACTTTGCTGCATGGTGATGATTAATTATGAGAGTGCAGATAATGAGATTCTCCTCTTTTCATTAAGAGCATATTACAAGATGTTTTTTTGAGTGATTGTGGTTTTCTCTATTGGTTTCCCGGATCATGTTCGTTGATATTCCTATTTCAGATGCTAGAGTTCTAGGTCATTGTTGGTTCGTAAAATAGTGAAGCAAATGTAAGTTTTTTTCTCTTAATGAAGATCACAGCTAATGCTTGGGACACACCATGGAGGGCGCACACTGTTGCAATGCTCCATGACTACTAACGGAGTTCATAGCCAATAAGGTAATTCATGTCTCCGGCAATGAATCTATTTAGATTTTTGCACCTGCAGACCTGCAGTATTTAGGACTGAACATTATGACTGCAATTCATAATTTAGTAGTTGTAGCTGAATGTTCTAAAAATTATGGCCTGGTTTAAAACTAGCTGCAATAGAGAGTGGCCTAAATCTTCATTATGGAAGTGAAACTGTTATTTTTTCTTTCCAGTTTGATCTAGACATCTTCCCTTAATTATGCAGGTAGCTTGCTACTAATTTCCAGTTTCTTCTCATTAATCATTCAAACTAACCCGGGGATTTAAGTTTATTATGCAAATTAGCTGCTGTTAGTTGAGCATTACATGTTTATGTGTACCACCTGAGTGATGACTGGTTTACATCAAACCCCATAGAAACCAAGATCCAGGTTCTATCATGTAATATTAGATGTTTTGTGTATGATTGCTTTCCCATATTATTATTCTTCTATTGATATTTCAAATATCTTTTTGCTAGGTTTTCCATGGGAGTGTTGATTATGCCCTTTCTGGCCACCTCCCTGACAAGAATTATGCTGTCACGAGTCCATCTAATTCTGATCATGGAGTCACCCGCTGGATATGAACTTGCTGGTATTTGATGATTTGCTCCTTCGCAGGTTTGTTGCCTTCGAGTATAGCTAAAGCTAATACACATACTTTATTAGTTGCTGCATATACGCTGCCTCTAGATGACTAGCGATGTGAATCTCTCCTAGATACTTATACTTTTTACCAGCCAAACTAAAGGGCTGAGAGCAAGCTTTCTATTTTTATTTCCATTACTGTCTATTCTTAACTGCTGGCTCTTTCGGTCTTTCCCAACTATGGAAATTCCGAAGCATATGATTGGCCTACAATTGACAATCAATATTCAGGATGTCTTCCAAAAAATAATTTGCTAGAAGACAGTCCTTTAGTTCACTCAATTCTGTGACGTTGCAATTGCCCTAACAAAATTGCTCCCTAGACATGACAATTTCGGTGTGGTAGCCAGTACCCTACCCGGCTTGATTATGAATATGGTTCACTATGTTTGGAAATAACTCATGCGTTCCTAATTAAGCAAATCATGTAATGCCGTGCATATTACAGTCCAATAGTATTTATCTATTTTCCTTATTAAGCGAATCATGTAATGGTGCGCATGAAACAACTCTTGATGCTTTATGTGTTTCAGTATGGATTCTTGGTTCCTATTAATTTACAGGTTATATTGTTGTGCATAACTTCAGTTATCACGTTGTAGCAGATTCTGGCAGCTCCATTTGAGTGGGGAGAAACACCAATGCAGAATGAAAAGGTATATGCTCTATAATTATCAGAACCATGTCCTTGCATGATTGGAGGAACTCAATTTTTTTGGATATCGAATGCATTGTACTAAAACAAGTCAAGAAATTAAGTTTTCTGTATTATCTATATCTTGCTTTTGTGAATGTCTTTTCCATGTACTGACTCAGTATGAAAGAACAAATAAAATCTTACTATTAATATATAGTCCATAATTTATAGGTTAGAATTTTTTTTACTGGTTTTCGGGTGTGCTTAGTTGACTCATTCCGTTGCTGTTGTAGTGCTATGATCCACTTATCCATTGTTTGTCACAAAGTGCCTGCGCCAACTACACATTTAATGATGCATCGTTGATTAGACCGTCTATTTCTGCTTCATGTTCTGTTAGCAAGTTTCTACTACATGTTAAATTTGGAGGGTAGCTCCACATATTCCCTGCACATGATTTTACCCCCTTTGGGCCCCATTCTTTGGGGAGTGACACCATGCCAATTTTTAGTAAACTCAGAAAATCGTATGAAAATAAAGCAAGGAAACATGTGAGCCCTATTGAGCAAGCTCATGAGCCACCCTATTCTGATCCATACTAGCATTCCCACCCTCTCCACTATATGCTGTCCCACATGTAATTAATCAGAATTAAGCTTTCATATAAGGTCCCATTGATCACAGATCAGATATAATAGGCAGCCTGTTTTGCAGTGCACATGATTAATTATCTTTTAGCTTGGTTTTACATTCAGCTTGCCAGGTTCTTGCAAATTTTTCTTATTGCTCACAATTGCAAAATTCTATTCTGATGTCAGTCAAATAGCGTAAACTTTTCCTGTAATACTGCATGTATGCAGCCTCCAGATGACTAACGATAGAAGTTCTCCTTCATACTTAAATCTTTTACCAGCCGAACTAGCGATATGACGTCATACAATTATTTTAGGCTAAAGAAATCATATTTAAATATGAATTCCTTTTCCTCTGAAGACGGAAAAAGTATCCTTTTGGTTCGGCCTACTTATTTAATTCATGTAAATAACATACCTTTGTGAAACGCAGCTTTATTTTTTTAGCCTATAGTTCCTTAGCATTCTCTACATCTGCACGCGCATCTAAATTCTTTGTTCCTCAGGAAAACTGAATATCTGGATCAAAGGAAACTTTTCTGAACCTGGCACTGTCTTTGCGGGTGAACATGTGCTCCAGTCTTCTGAAAAGGTCCTGTTGTGTCCATCTTTGTTGACACCTTGGTTAAACCGTACGAAACTATTGCTCTCTATCTGTCTTTATGTTGTTGCTCTGTGAAAATCTAGAAAACTGAATTTCTCCTTCAGATACTGCCAAATTATTCATTAATCAGGATTGAAAATTACTCATGTGTTAGTGTATTTCCCTGTGGATGTGTAGTCAGATCCATGTATTATTTTACAAGATAATTAAATCAATATATACTGCATTCTTGCCATCTAATTTGAATCTTAATTAGTTCTATTCTTATAGGGTGCTAATGGGACAGCTCTCCCACCGTCATTTGTAAAACCCTATGGTATAAAGACTGGAGTTAGGTACGTGAACACAGGCTACAGCTACCGTATTGTTTGATCTTGCTGGCATACATGCTTATTATTCCCGTAGCTTAGCAATCATGCTCCATCGTTTCGTGTAGTGATGCCGAAAATATTCAGAAATCATCTGTGAAGAAAGCTGTTACAACAATCACCTTCTCGAGTTGGATCTGAAGAGCTAATTCCCTGCACTGTAGATACAGCTGATCATGATAATTTATACCAGCCATGCTTATTTGTCATGGTTTACTTGCTTGCTACATCAGCTTGGTTCTCCTGTGGTTGAAGATCAAAAGAAAACACCGGTATCGTGTACCACGGGTTCACCTGTGCTTGATGAAGTTAAGCAACCACCGTCACCCTCTGCCATGGGTTCAAATGAAAAGAGGTAGCTCTTGATATTACTTATTAAACTAACATGGTTGTATTAGTCTCTGTAGTGAGTTTATAGTTCCCTTTACTGAACCGATTTCTGGATAATTGTTTGTACACGCAGGCTGCCATCACAGAAATTTCAGGCCACGCAGGCTGCCATCGTAGAAAGTTCAGTCATGCGGACAGGACAAAAAGAAGAAAACATAAACCAAGGCCAGATTTGGAGCCTGGAGGACATTTCTAAAGCATTTATGTGCAAGTTTAATCAGCATATGACAAACTAGGTGTGCCTTCTTTTTCCTATGAAATATTTAGTAGAAAGTAGACATATTCTCAGTCTTGGGGCCTATTTAAGTCAGCTTGTGATAGAGCAGATATAGTTTCTATTTTGCCTACACAGAATTAGCAGATAGTACAGATGGAGCCTCTTTAGTACTGGGTGAGCAGATTAAGTGTGGCCTATGTGGTTACTTTTCTCAATCTTGAGCATACATCCTGGCTAATTCCTACTTTATATAAGTTGCAACTGAATGTTCTTTATATAGTTTGCGTACCCTGAACTCCGTTGGCTCTGCTCCGTCTTTTATTAATGGTTTCTAAATATGAATCTGTTGCCCGTCGTGGCGATTCTCCTGTGTATCCTAAGAAAATGTTGCTACCATCATGTGTTCATGTCGATGTTTCGGACCTTATGTAATGAAACCTTATATGTAAGGTCTAAGTGCTTTGCTCTATAGTCTATACCTAAACATACTCTGTTACATGTAACATATTTCCATTTCCCTATGTTCACTACATCGAGAATTGAGGATTGGTTAATATAGTGATTTATCAAGCGATTGTGAATGAGAAAGACAGGTGGTGCGTGCTGTTTGCTGTCCAGAGTGGTACCTCTGATTGTCGAAAGTCAATGTATTAGGGTTGTTTGATTACATGGTTGCTTAGTACTCAACCATTATATTTATTTGTTCTTCAGTCATGCATTCTAACACATAGTTCCACTATGTATAGTAATCGTGGACTGACATGTCATATTAATATGTCATATTAATGATGCCTACACATAGCATTTTGTCTACCGTGTCATATTATGAATGTTTGGTATAGCGCTTTGCAAACTGAAAACCAGTGTCAACGGCGGGTGGCGCGCGGCAAGCCGCGCCAAGGAATCTAGTATCTCTGAACCTCTGAACTTCAGATGTTTCGCAGTTTCTTTCTCATCGTGGAATAAGCATGTTAAAATCACTGTCAGATTCAGTTAATGTTTGTCTTTCTTTCGGGATGATCCGAGGTTGGAGATATAGTAAAGCAACGTACATATATTTTCTGTCAGAGTTTGCATTCCTACGAAGCGACAGTTCAGTCGGAGGTTGAAGTTACAATTGGACCGGTTGGTACGACACTACGACAAGAATACATGCATTTGACTGAATTTTCTGACATCTCAGCACCACGATAGCCAATAGTTGATCTGCTCGCGCGCCGGCAGGAACACGATCGATCTTCAACAACAGAATGAACGGTCGTCAAGTTATGTTTGATTGCATATGCTTAAGCTTAACTTGTACCGTGGGGCAAGTGAGCAATCTTGCTTTCGTCGACCTACATAATCATATAGCCCAAAACTATTTAATATGGAGTACTAGTTTAGTGTTCATAGTCCAAAGCTACTTAAGTGCAAAAATACGTGTACCGCGAGTTATTGGATAACGGGTCAACCCTTCATAGCCTGTGTCAATTTTTGTGTTGCTAACCATGTATGCCCTTGTTAAGAGTTTGTATATTCTTTCCCTAGAAAAAGGGTTTAATTTATTTTAATCCTTCCAAGGTGATTGAAGCTTATTGCCATACAAAGAAAATCCCTAAGGAGATAGAGTTTATGTTTGCAGGTGAATGCAAAATTTGGAAGTTTCAGAATCTTATTGCCATACAAAAAAATTACTGCTAGTTATAAAAGCAAATGATTACAAAAAAATACATAATTAGAACAAAAAATATATAAATGAAATGGAATTAACAATTTCATATGTAAAAAATAAAAGGTGATTGAAACTTCGGGAATATGCATATTATCAACAATAGTCTTCCAACTACCAGCTACTCTCATCTTAGTGTTTTTTTGTAGTAAAACCTCCGGGCCTAAAATACTTGATGTAGCTAGCAGCATGTAAGTGTGTTTTTTGAATAGAGAGGTTGTATGTTAATTTGCTGATACTATTTGAGGTGTGCAAACAAGCGATATTTTTTCCTCCGAGGGTCTTAATCGTGCACTTGCTTCGGTTGCATTTCAGTGAAATGGTAAGAGGTGCATCAACTCGAGATTATTAGCTAGGCACGGGCTTCACTGGACAAGGTAGTAGTGTGCTTGATTGGCAAGTGATGTCGCGTTTAATCAGCTGGAATGTTCAACAGGAGATTCTCATGAATGTGGCATGTTTCTTGTCTACGACACATTGACATTTTGAGATGAAAAGAAAAACCGAACTTGTACAAAAATGACACAATCGAGAAACAAATCTTGCACTATTTTAGGTATGATCTATCGATCCAAACTTTAGCAAGCGAAACATTAAATATAGGGTTCATGCATTAATGTTCCATAAATTCTATACATATCATCTTGTTTCGACTAGATGGATAAGCGATGCTCCCGCTAGTTGGTAGTAGATGTTCAACAAATCATTTTTAACAAAAACGCTATCACCGCCCAAGAATCAACCAATGATAAACTCTTTTAAGGGTTAATTTTCCTAATACATTCGATAAATACTATTTTGAAACATACAGTTAAGAGTTGGTCTTAGAAAGGCTATCCGTTGGTGCAACATTTTTATGCAGAGTTAATTGATTTCATCTGAAGATAGTGCTCACAAATTACAAGGAAGAAAGCACTAGAGATGACTAACCACACTCCATGTGGGATGGCACATGTATATGCATTGATGAAGCCGTTGCTATACTTTTAGGGCTCATGCACGAAGGCCATTTAGAAAACACAATGTTGAACGATGTTGTGATAAGTATGTGCGTCTTCCTTTCACCTTTTGTTTTCCGTTGATCTTCTGTTTGAAATCGGCACGTTTTAAAAACCTTTGAGCTATGCAGCGTGCTTATCTTTTGTGAAGTATGAGTGTGTGATCATGAAACGTGAAATATACAAAAACCGCAACACAAATGTGAAATATACAAAAACCGCAACACAAACGTGAAACGAAGCAAGCATTGACAACATTAGGAACGAAAAAAGTTTCCTTCGCTCGGAAGTTAGGCCTTCGCTCGTGAGTCGCTCCCAGGCGACCTTTTTTTTATGCCCTAGCCGCCACCGCCGCCGCAGGTCTCCGACAGAAGAGCTGGGCCCCTCTCCTTCCGCTCGCCGCTCTGGCAGCAGGAGGGAGGGGGACCCCGTTTTTTGCATGGTAATTAGGGTTAGAAGCTTTTTGGCATGGTGCGTCGTTGAGGTGGTGGGAGCGGCGCCCGGGCAAATAAATCTGTCTCAACTCTAGTCCTACACCGGCGTTGTCTTTCATGGCGGCGTCTCGGAGTTTGTGGCAATGTGTGCTTGCCGATCTTTTAGATCGGTGGCTGTAGGGTTCATGGATGGTGTCGGCGAGGCGGCGGCGGCGACTCCATCAGATGAGTTTTTCCTCCTGCTCTGTCCCCGTTGCTGCGGCGTTGTCTTCGGCGCCATGGTAGAACAGAGAGGATTCGTCCAGGAGTACGTGCAGACAGTGATCTGTACTGGTGCCAGCTGGAAGATGATGCACCTTGTGGTGGGTTCGTGGATGGAGGTTGACGGTTCTGGTTCCCTACTCCGACATCGTCGTGCGGGGGTGGTGCTGAAGTTCGATGGCGTGTCCGGGGTCGTGCTACCCCGGTCTGATTCTTTCAACGGCAATGGTTTGTTTTATGGCAAACTAGTTTGAAGGTCCGAAAAGCTGATGATCAGCGATGGAGCCGCGTCGAACTCGGGTGAAAAGGTGATATGTCTATTATTTCTTTGGTGGCTGCTATGGTGGTGCCGAAGAAGGTGGATAGGCGTTGTTTGTCACATAGGTTTATCCTATCTTTTCAGATCTGTAAGATCGGTGTATACGTACTTTGTATCTTGTGTTTCATTTATAAATGAGAATCATATTACCATGAAAAAAAGGTGAAACGAAGCCCGATACCGAGACCCGAAGATAGGGCAACGGCCCGGATGGATAACCAAAAATCCAAGAAAACCTAATTAAACACGAGCGAAACTCGATACGGCGAGGGCCCAATTGTCAGATCGTCTCTTCCTCCCCTGCCCTCGCCCCCTCCTCCTGCTCGGCGCCTCGCCTCCGCCTCCGCACCGCCCTCGCCGGAACGTAAACTTCGGCGACCTCTACAGGTTCATCGATCGATCGTCTCTCTTCCCTTCGGTCCTTCTGACCAATCGTTCTTTAACTAACTGTATTTTTCTTTCGGGGCATATTGATTCGTAGGAGGGCTTACAACATGGTTCTCCACAAGCACGGCGAAGAGCTCTACTCCGCGGTGGAGGCCACCATGGCTTCGGAGGTGCAGGCCCTCGCCGAGTCACTCGCCGCCGCCCCGGCGGGCGGCGCGCCGGCACACGGCGGCCGTCTCTAGTATCAGAGACATCGTGATGTACATGGACCGGATGTGCGTCCCGACCAGCGGCAGGACGCCCGTCCTTGAGATGGGCCGCGGCCTGTGGCGCGACGGCGTGGTCCGCTCCGACAAGGTCCGGCCGATGCTGGTCGAGGCGTTAAGACGGGAAAGGGGGCGCGTGGAGGAGGAGGAGCAGGACGGTGTGGTGGACGTGCCCGGCGCCAGCGACCTGGTAGCCGGCGTGACGGAGATGCTGACGGAGCTTGGCGCCGACGTGTGCCGCGAGTTCATCGACGCGCCCACTGTCTCTTCTTGACGCGTGGAAGTACCGTTCTTGTACTCGTACTCGAAACATCTCTGAACCTCTGAACTTCATCGTGGAATAAGCATCTTAAAATCACTGTCAGATTCAGTTAATGTTTGTGTTTCTTTCGGGATGATCCGAGGTTGCAGATAGAGTAAAGCAACGTACATATATTTTCTGTCAGAGTTTTCATTCCTACGAAGCGACAGTTGAGTCGGAGGTTGAAGTTACAATTGCACCGGTTGGTACGACACTACGACAAGAATACACGCATTTGACTGAATTTTCTGACCTCTCAGCACCACGATAGCCAATAGTTGATCTGCTCGCGCGCCGGCAGGAACGCTATCGATCTTCAACAACATAATGAATGGTAGTCAAGTTATGTTTGATTGCATATGCTTAAGCTTAACTTGTACCGTGGGGGCAAGTGAGCACCCTTGCTTTCGTCGACCACATAATCCTATAGTACAAAACTATTTTAGGGCCATAGAACCGAGGTGCATCAACTCGAGATTATTAGCTAAACACACGCACAGTGACAAGGTAGTGTGCTTGATAGATAGCGATGGGGTTTAATCGGATGGACTGATCAACTAGAGATTCTCATGAATGTGGCTCGTTTAGTAACTTCTATCAACTAAACTCTCTACTCATGCGACATCCAACCTCCTTGAAGCTTCTTCAGCTCTTCACCTAAAAGCATAAGTTGTTTCGATTTTTTTCATAAGTTCAACAACAACAAAACTAGAAGAAATAAAAATATAGAAGAATTGGTTTCAGGTCCACACCAATGACAAATAGACCAAATAGACACCACAATGCAATATTCAACATGTTGAGATGAGAAGAAAAACCGAACTTTTTTTTAGTAATGACACATTCAAGAAACAAATCTTGCACTATTTCAGGTTTGATCCGTCCAAACTTTAGCAAGTGGAACATATACGGTTCTTGTAGACGTCATCTTGTTTTGACTAGATCAATAAGCGTTGCTCCCGCCAGTTGGTAAAAGATGGTCAACAAAACAGTTAAAAAACACAATTAAACACTATTTTGCTGTCCCTAGTAATCAACCAAAATTAATCTCCGTTAGGGTTAATTGCTCCTAATACATCTCAAAAATACTATTTCGAAAAATACACTTAAAAGTTGGTCTACAAAAGGCTATCTGTTACTGCAAACATTTTTATGCATAGTTGAATGATTTCATTCGAAATAATGCTCCACAAATTATAAGTAAGAAGGCACTAGAGATGAATGCTCCACAAATTACAAGGAAGAAGACACTAGGGATGACTAGCCAGACTCCATGTGGGATGGCATATATCGACTAAACGGTTGCAATATTTTCGGGCTCATGCACGAAGGCCATTTAGGAAACACAAAGTTGAACGATGTCGTGATAAGTTCGTATCTTACTCGCCCTTCCTCTCTATCCTCTATAGGCATCAAGATCTCACCATAAACGAGACACCATAAATCTATCGCCAACATCTATGTAGGTTGCAAGCTCCACTTTTGTCCATTAGGGATTACTCCAACAGCTGAATGATCTAATCATTGTTGTGAATCACCATATAAGGACATGTCAATTACTAAATCTTTTGTTGGAAATCAGCACATTTTTAAAACCTTTTAGCTATGCAGCGAGCTCATCTTCTGTGAAGTGTGACCATAAAACGTGAAATATCTTTTATCGAAAAATTAAACGTGAAATATACAAAATCGGACCACAACATGTACTCCCTCCGTTCGGAAATGAAATAGATGTCTTCTATTTGTCCAAATTTGGATGTATGTGTACACTAAAATATGTCTACCTACATTCGAATCTAGACAAATGCAAGACATCTATTTCCGAACGGAGGGAGTAATATACAAAACGGCACACAAACGTGAAATGGACCCGAAGAGCCGAAGATAGGGCAACGGCCCGGATGGATAACCAAAATCCAAGAAAACCTAATTAAACACGAGCGAAACTCGATACGGCGAGGACCCAGTTGTCAGATCGCCTCTTCCTCCCCTGCCCTCTCGCCCCCTCCTCCTCGTCGGCGCCTCGCCCTCGCCCTCGCCGGAACCCTAGGGGCAATCGCCGCGGGCGGCGCGGGCGGCGCGGGGAGATGAGCTCCCAGAAGAGGCGGACCCCGAAGATCGAGCCCTTCAAGCACCGGGTGGAGGTCGACCCCAAGTTCTTCGACAAGTCCTGGAGGAAGCTCGATGACGCCATCCGCGAGATTTACAACCACAACGCCAGCGGCCTCTCCTTCGAGGAGCTCTACAGGTTTGTAGCCTAACCCGCCCGCCTCGCCCGCCCCGCTGTAATTTATTCGTCTTCTGTTGTGTGCGCGGAGTCCGGGAGGCGCGGCGACCGGTGATCGATGTTTTGGTACGAATCGGGATTCGTTGTTAGATTAGATTCCTGGTGATGTCGAGCGAGGGAGTGTCTGCCTGTTTTTTAGGTTTTGTTGGATGCCGGTGGATTGGATTTGGGGGTATCCAGGAAGTTTTTGATCGGTCAGGGGTGTCCATTGGGTTATTCTGTTTAGGCAGTTCGTGGTTTGTTATCTGGAAACTGGGATGTGCTGATAGGATCGTAGTTCTGGATTCGTATATGTAGCGCCTAATTTTGGTAGAAATTAGTTGCATGGGTTTTGCAGCGCTTGTGTGGCTGTGACAGCAAGTTTGTGTTTGTTGTTTTGAAATTGGGATGTATTGCTCTGATCCTAGTTTCAGAGTACCGCGTAGTGCTTCATTTTGGTAGAAAATAGTTGCATGGGTTTTTCCGTGCCTGTGTGGCTGTGACCGCAAGTTTGTAATTTGTTGTTTCGAAATTGGGATGTATTGCTCTGATCCTAGTTTCAGAATCGCTGACGTGGTGCTTGATTTTGGTAGAAAATAGTTGCATGGGTTTTGCCACGCTTGTGTGGCTGTGATTTGCGCAAGTTTGCATTTGTTGTTTCGAAATCAGGATGCGTTGCTCTTATCCTAGTATCAGGGTCGTGGATGTCGTACTTAATTCTGGTAGAAAATAGTTGCATGAGTTTTGCCGCGTGGCTGTGACCTGTGCCCTTCTGTAGTTTTGAAGAAATCTATGTAACACTCATTTCTGGTTGAAATTAGTTGCATGGGTTTTGCCGCGCTGTTGTGGGTGTGACTTGTGCAACTTTGTGTTTGTTGATTTTGCTCTGATTGTAGTTATGGACCTGTGCACGCAGTGGTTATCTTATCAGGTTAAACAAACACAAGCTTGCAATAATTTGTTATGATGTACTGCTAATACATTAGCAAGTGGTAATGACAGTATCTATACTGGAGTATGTTGGATGCCTTTCATCTGGTGCGTTTAACAGTAGAATTAAATAAGGTGCTGAAATGACCATACTAACCGTCATAATATTTCAGTTAGCTAGTTTATCATTTACCAGAGTAGTACGTTTTATTTGCACACCATGCACGGACGCATACACATGCACATTAACCCAGTTCATTTGCCCGGGACCCGGGAGTTAGTAATTGTGTATAAATGAATTATCCTAGTAGAATGAGTACAGGCATCCACATGGGTTCTTTGGGGTATGGTAACACATTAAACTATGTAGGCATATAATAGAAAATGGCACTGACATTTTCTCCTCAAAATTTGAGAACGCAATTCTCTTCTTGAACAAGAAAAATGGCCTAGCATGTCATCTATTTACAAATGGAGGACATAAGTTAACCCTTGTGATTGACACATCAGGGCTACTCCGCCCGCTCTTGTGGGTCTGTGACTTCTGTAGTTTGCATCTGTGACTTCTATTTACAAAATTGGATGTGTTTCTCTGGTTGCAGTTTCGGAGTTGTAAATGTAGCTCTTAATTTTGGAAGAATTAGTTGCATTTGTTTTGCCGTGCCGGTGTGGCTGTGGCATTTGCATGTTTTTGCTGTCCGGTAATTGGTATGTCTTGCCCTGGTGTTCTTTTGGAGAAATTTATGTAGCACTTATTTTTGGTAGACATTAGTTGCATTGATTTTGCCGCACTTGTGTAGCTGTGACCTGCGCAAGTTTATATTTGTTGTTTACAAATTAGGATGTGTTGCTCTGATCGTTTTTGGAATAGTGGACATAGTTCTTAAACTCTGTTAGAAATTAGTTGCATGGGCTTTGCTGCTATAGCATGGCCATGACTTCGCAATTTATAATTGTTGTTCGAAAATTGGTACCGTAGTGCCTATTATTGTCAAATCTGGGTTTCTGCAACCATAGCTGTAGAAACCAAGGCCTTTCCGAAGTTCTAGAAGCTTAGGAGTTTAGTATGTGATTGACACAATCTACTTATGCTTGGGTGTCCTCATACCTATGTTCTATTAAGTGGTTACACAAAATCGTCTTGCGACTTTCCCCCCATTATACGTTAGTTTTGGGTATCCTTGTATGTAGCTTTGGTGATATTATGAAGAATCGTTCTTTTCATCTGTATATTTGCAAGGCTGCTCTTATTAATGTGGGCTGTTGAGAGATACATATGATATTAAAATGTGGAGTATATATTTTTTTTGAAGCAATTATTTAGTAAGACTTGTTAGTTTGGAATATAAATCATATAGGTGATTAATCTGATTTTCTGCCGTTCAGTGGACAGCTATTTCAAAGAAGTCGGAACACACTTTTCAACATAACAAACTGTACAAATATTTTTTCTAAAAAATGATCTGTGTATAATGTTTTAGAAATAGTGGCTGCCATGTGTGTTGTTTTGCCCTTTTCATTTTGTTTGGGAGGTGGTTTGGGGTGTGTAGTGCTCTTACAAGTTACAACTAAGTATGCCGTAAATATGGTGCAGAGTAGTCTGTATTGGTGTGTTGTAGAGCTTATGTGTGGTGGTGGTGGTGCTGTGACCCTTTAGACTTGAATGAGTATTACAAAGTGTTACATTCTGACAACAGAATAAGAAACTAACATGGTTTGCAATCATGTATCCTTGTGCGTTGTTTATGTCCACTGAATGACTTGCTTAATTATCTCAATACTATTTTAGGCCATATATTACTGACTGGTCATGTTGCTGCTGGCTGTTAACACATATATTATTGTTTTATTTAGTTCCATAACTTAATACTCCCTTTGTGTTGGCCAGGACCGCTTATAACATGGTTCTTCAGAAGCATGGTGGGAGGCTCTATGATAAGCTGACCGAGAACTTGAAAGGACAACTCAGAGAAATGGGCAGATCAGTAGAGGCTGCCCAAGGTAGTCTGTTCTTGGAGGAGCTACAGAGAAGATGGTCTGATCATATCAAGGCATCACAAATGATCAGAGATATACTCATGTATATGGATAGAACATTTATTCCGGGTAGCAAAAACCCACCTGTCTTTGAACATGGTCTGGAATTATGGAGAGATATCGTTGTGCGCTCTCCCAAAATACATGGGAGATTGCTTGACACACTTCTTGAACTCATTCATAGAGAGAGGATGGGCGAGATAATAAACCGAGGTTTGATGAGGAATACAACCAAAATGTTGATGGAGCTGGGGTCTTCTGTCTATCGGGATGACTTTGAGAGGCCATTCCTTGAGGCATCTGTAAGTTTCTATAGCGGTGAATCACAGCAGTTCATTGAGTGTTCCGACTGTGGTGACTATCTCAAGATGGCTGAAAGGCGGCTCTCTGAGGAACTAGAACGTGTTACACAGTATATGGATTCCAAAACTGCAGAGAAAATAACTAATGTTGTGGATAAAGAGATGCTCTCAAATCACATGCAGAGGTTGATTCTTATGGAGAACTCTGGTCTAGTTAATATGCTGATTGATGACAAACTTGAAGACCTAACCAGGATGTACGACTTGTTTAAGCGTGTTCCTGATGGGCATTCAACAATTATATCTGTTATGACTTCTCATGTGAAGGAGACAGGAAAAACTTTGGTAACTGACCCAGAGAGATTGAGGGACCCTGTTGATTTCGTCCAGCGTCTTCTAAATGAGAAGGACAAGTATGATGCGATTGTCAGTGTTTCATTCAGCAACGACAAGGCTTTCCAAAACGCTCTGAATTCCTCATTTGAGTATTTCATCAACTTAAACAACCGATCCCCTGAATTCATATCATTGTATGTTGATGACAAGCTTAGGAAAGGTATCAAAGGAGCCAATGAAGAGGATATTGAGACAGTGCTGGACAAGGTGATGATGCTCTTCAGATACTTGCAGGAGAAAGATGTCTTTGAGAAGTATTACAAGCAACACTTGGCAAAACGTCTTTTGTCTGGGAAAACTAGTTCTGATGAAGCTGAGAGGAGTATGCTTGTGAAGCTGAAGACAGAATGTGGCTACCAGTTTACTTCAAAATTGGAAGGCATGTTCACTGATATGAAGACATCTCATGATACTATGCAAAGTTTCTATTCCAATCTCTCTGGTGCCACTGATGGCCCAAATATATCTGTCCAGATACTCACCACTGGGTCTTGGCCAACACAACCATGTGCTACCTGCAATCTTCCACCTGAGATCCTTGGTATATGCGAAAAGTTCCGGGCTTACTACCTTGGCGCTCACAATGGCAGGAGACTGACTTGGCAGACAAACATGGGGAATGCAGACATTAAAGCAACATTTGGAAGCCGGAAACATGAGCTGAATGTGTCAACTTACCAGATGTGTGTCTTGATGCTATTTAGCGCAGAAGATGGTTTGACCTACAAGGATATCGAGCAGGCCACAGCTATACCACCTGTTGATCTGAAGCGCTGCCTCCAGTCCCTTGCCTGTGTGAAGGGCAAGAACGTACTGCGGAAGGAACCCATGAGCAAGGATATATCTGAGAGTGACACTTTCTATTTCAACGACAAGTTCACTAGCAAGTTGGTGAAGGTGAAGATTGGCACGGTGGTCGCACAGAAGGAGACTGAACCAGAGAAGCTGGAGACCCGACACAGAGTCGAGGAAGACCGAAAGCCCCAGATCGAGGCCGCCATCGTCAGGATCATGAAGTCCAGGAGAGTCCTGGATCACAACAGCGTGGTCACGGAGGTGACGAAGCAGCTCCAGGCACGCTTCCTGCCGAACCCGGTGGTGATAAAGAAGAGGATCGAGTCGCTGATCGAGCGCGAGTTCCTGGAGAGGGACAAGACGGACAGGAAGCTGTACCGTTATCTTGCATAGGTAGATGTCTGTCTCTGGTGTCAAAACGTTAGAGCTGTCCGTCCATGAACAAATGTGCCCTGCTGTCGAAACATTAGAACTTGTGTCCGTCCATGAACAAACAAAGTGTGTCGTGCCTTGATTGTGTGCTCCATACTTGGATTTTGGCTGTAGTTCTGCTGCACAGGCCAGGTGGTGGCTTTGCTAACTTGAGGCCTGCCACAGCTGGTACATATATAGAGGACCTTCTTATATGTTGCCGGTGTTGAGCTGTTGATGCTTAGGATGTTGCTGCTGGCTATTGTTTGCGTGGTGTTCACAGTTTTGTTGCCTGATGCGTTAATTCTTGCTCAGAGAATTGATGCATGGATGTTTGCAGTGCGTTAATTCTTGCTCAGAGAATTGATGCATTGATGTTTGTGGTTTCTTTCGTGGTGTTCGATATTGTTTCTTATGCCTGTTCATGTTTAGAGTTGCGAGCCCTTCGAATTTTATACTGCGGGGGCTTAGAAGAGTGTTTATGCACTGAATCTGATTTCCTCTATTTCTTCGGCACGCGCCAGCTGCTTCTAGAATTTAGGAAATCCTTTTTTCTCAAGCTTCTTGGTCGAGTGTTAAGTAACAGTTGAACACGTTAAGTACATGTATAGCTTTGTTGGCATATACCGAAGGTGATAACTTCATGTTGACAATATTCGTTGATGCACTCCTGCAGAGAAATGCATTGCGATAAAAAGAACAAGCCGTGTAACGTGCAGAACCGCAAGCAGGCTGGTACGCAACTAGCCAAACAGGAGATCAGGGTTTCCCTGCCAGGCCCCGCCGCCGATCACTCGCCTCTATGGCCTTAGCGCCATGGTGGCGCGGTAGATCCCGGTCATTGCTGGCGGGGGCTCCATTCAAGATTCTCCCCGCCTAGCCTCTCGTTGGAGGGCGTGCGGAGGTGTCATCGGCAAATCTCACGGGATTCAGTTGGTTTTTTTCTTCGGTGGATCCGGTTGGATCCGGTGATGGAGGTGCGATGACAGCGATGCGACTTCGGCTCGTTCTAGTGCTTGTAGTCGTCGATAAGTGGTCTATGAATCTGGATGTAATTTTTGTCACTTGTGTTCTTTGTACTGCCTTGACAGATGATGAACTGATCCGAAGTTTTCTCGCAAAAAAAAGAGATAGATAGTGGTGGCGGCAATAATTAGTGATTATAAATTTACTCACAACTTGTTTCACACCTTTTTAAGTCAAATTTGTATCTATTTTGTCAGTACGTTTAGGTGCACCGAGGATAGAGTCACCAGGCGAAGAATAGAATCAAATAAAAAACAGTAAAGCTTAAAAATGTTTTTTTATTTCAACCATATATAGCATGTACAATTCAAACATTCTAAACAATCGGTACCTTCATGACATGAAAACTCAAATCGTGACCGTGCTTGCCAGTACTATATGTTGTGAAGGTCCTACAAACAAGAAATATGAAATCGGCATGGCAAATGAGATTTGGATACCGTTTTCAACCAGTGACCAATTAGCCCGTTTACGGGAACCATGCTCCATGGTTCACTTATGTAGCACTGCAAAAATTGCAATTTATTACATTCACAAAACAAAAATGTGAAGACGATGATCATTGGATAGCAATGGTTATAAACAACTTATATAACTTAAAGAGTGCAAGAATGCTGAAAGCTCATCATTCCCTCCTCTCTGCTCCAAGTAATCATCTGCATTTTGCATCTCCTCATCCCTGCTCTTGGTAAAACCAGGTGAGCTACCAATATATGCACTGGCAAGCAATAAAAAATATTATTAGCATTTCTTACTAATGTTAAGAAAGCAGTGGACTGAAAATCAAAAAAAAAAAAGCAGTGGACTGATGAGACAGATCATAATGTTGATTTTGCTACATGGCAATAACTTGAATAGTCTCGGCGATTGTTCAAATTCAGTCACCTCCTCGTTGTTATGGAATGCTAATTAATTTCGTGTGGAAACTGGAGCGAATAAATCCATACCCCCAGGATATTCCATGATATGCGTATTACTATTTGAGGATCCTAATTAATCACCGCGAACCTTTCAAAGGTAACACTAATTCAGGAAGGAATAAAACGGCAAAAATTGATACTCCCGCCTCTATATAAACAGCAGCATAAGGAACGACGTAAGCACTACAACCAAAACCAAAAGGTCAACTCGAGAAGGAAAACAACTTCGTTATGGCTGCAACCCAGAGCAACACAAGGCTTCTGTGCTTGATTTCTCTTCTGATGATTTCGACCACTTTGTTTTCGAGCCAAGCATCAGGGAGGAACATAGGTACATTTTCGTCTAGCAGAGTTTATAGACAAATCTGTATTTTCCGGAAGCTCGATTTTTAGCATATTGCATTGCATGATCTTCCTGTTGCCGATGATATGCCTTGAGAAATAATATCCCTACCATTTTTATATTTAAGTTATTCTGAAGCCAGGTCTGTTTTTGATTGACGTGTCTCACACAAAAAATGTCATGGAAAATATCAGTTGTTGTTCTGCATGTGTTTGTATTAGCACTCCGCTTCTATCCTGGAAATTGCATAATACATGGTTCTTATGGCATTCTTTTTTATTTTCATTGGCTTAGGTATGGAAGCCACTGGTGGCGTAGGTACGGAAGCAAAGTCCGGCTCTTACCGTGAACCATACATTCCACCCCCATGTGAGCCTAAATATTGTAATACCGTATGTAAGGAAGATAAGTACAGTGTTGGGCATTGCCATAAAGATGATGGTGGTTGCTGGTGCAGCTAGATGACACTCCCCATGTGATGCAGAAATTTGTAGCAAGAAAACGCCCGAGAATGAAGTTGTGAAATAAATTTTCTCCTCTTCTCCTAAGAGGAATAGTCTTTTGTTCACGTGCGTATTATTTACCGATATTTCTTTATACTTGAAACACTATAATAGTTTCGATTTCAACCATAACAGGTTGTAATAGCTCTCTAATAATACACAACACAATAACCGGAAACTGCAAATGACTCCCGAGCTACATGGAGCTCGTTTTTTTTGAAAAATCAAAATCAGCATTTTTGTGTTTTCAAAAATCGTGAAAACAATACCATATAAAGATAGTGCCTAGATCTACAAAGGTGCAAAATTTTAACTCAAAATCCCTTATATTTTGGGCTGCACAAAAAAGACAAGTCGGGAATAATTTTAAGTTTTTTAAACTGTATACTATTCACCACCCATTTGTCATTTTTTCCCAGCCCAAAATACAACGTATTTCGATTTAAATTTTGCACACTTTAGATCTCGTTATTATCTACATCTTGACATTTTTGTCCATTTTTAGAAACTCAAAAATAGCTATCAGTTTTAAAATATCTACAAGTGCCGATTTCGAATTTGTTAAAAACGAGCTACATGTAGCTCGGGAGCCCTTTAGTCCACTCTCGCACAACAATGGACTATCAAACCTATTGAACTGGAAGATTTTGAGTATAGCGCAAAATAGACCTTGCTGTGAGCCTAGTTTACCTGCTATACACTGGGCATAATAGCTATCAGTTATTAGACATAGTTAGGCGAAGGACAAAACAAAATTGAGGTCGGTCGGATTTGTAATCTGAGTAGCAATCGCCAAAGTATAACGCATGGTGTTTGGCACGTCTTTGCTCGGGACAATCTCTTTTAAGACGTTGATCACGACTTTCTTCAGTATCTTTGCTGCCTTGGACTCCTTTTTGAGTAGTTCAGAAGCAGAGAGAGACGATACATCATTGCTTTCTCCTACTTGTGTCGTAGCTTGATTAGTTCATAATGAAAATCGTTATAATACGTCAAATACGATAGGAGAGTTAAATACAAAAAAAGTATTAACACAATCACCAGTGATTATGTTGATCATCCACTTTATCCGGTCGATTTATGTGAGCGCGTGTGTCAGTCTAACATTATTCGCCTTTTTAGATGCAGCGGCCTCATTTGGTACAAAATCGTCTAGGGCCTTCTCTCGGTTCTCTCTCTTCAAGGCACTGAGAACTTCGTGGGTCTTCTTTATTTTTATAGATTCGATCATCTATTTGTCATTCATGTCCTTGATTTTTTTGGCTATGACACTGATAGGAACATATCTTTTTGCTTCCTGAATCAGTTTAGGAATGGTATCCTTGTCATACTTAGCTTGTCTTTGTTTGTATTCAGCTGATTTTGGAACCGCGTGATGTGCTTTTCTTTGTCGGCCTTTCAGGTTTTGAATGCACTATGATGGACAGATAGAATGTCCTTATACATTATACAAGAATTAGAAAGCCCTTATACATGGTACTAGAAGAAAAAACGCCAAGTGTTCTGCTCTTATATCCACAATGGGATAACTATATAGAACATAGGTTGAGAAGGGAGAATAACTAGGTAGAGATTTTTTTTTTGACGTGATAACTAGGTAGAGATTTGATTGATTGTTGTTGCTCGTTTCAAATCGTGGCATGCCATCCTTGTATGAGGGATGGTCAAACCCTTTTGACCTATATCCTAATAGGATTAGACTTATTAGACATTTCCTTATAGAAGTAGACTCTTTTTTAATCCTATATACCTTTGTAAAGGATTGTTCTCTACAAGTTCTTGCCAAACACGTGATCATCTCCTTCTGCAATACGAAGGTCATATTGACTTGGTCTTGTTGCTCCTTGACAATCACGTGTGCGATATGAACATCCTGATGATTTGTCTTGTTGCTGTATGTCCGGCCGTTATGGATCAAGTGTTGCTTCGATGTCATGGACTGACGTCCATAACACAACTAAAAACCTAAAGGCTATAAAAAAAAAATCGAAAGACAGAACTGAGAGATCTTTAGGTTGCAAGGCTAGTATGCGAGACATGTGAAGTGGCAAAGTGCACAAGTTCATATATTTCAGTTTCATTGTATCTGAAATATAAACACCGCCATGAAAAAACGAGTTAACGAATCAAAATTAATAAAGATGCTAAAACCCTGACGACTAATCCATACATAGCTGAGTTTGGTTCAGTACTTCAGTATAACTTATATTTACACAAATACGGCCAACATCTTCAAACTGCTGACCTAACAAATCGAAATAACGATGCTAAAACCCTGACGACTAATTCACACACGAGCTTTGACTTTGAACTAACGTTACCTACCTATATTTACATAAACACGACCATCCACTTCAATGCCTGATCGATGCCCTAAGGAACTGTGCTATCTACACTGCCGCCTGACCTCGCCGGCATCAAGACGCCAGCTGAACCGAAGCCGACCTTGAGGGCCTTCACCTTCTTCTCCCTGAGCTTCTCCACCTTGCTGTGGCGGTTGGAGTGCTCGCCGCTCCTGAAGAAGGGGCTCGTCGACGGCCGGTACTCCGGGACGAGCTTGTCGCCGCCCATCCTGTACCGGATGCCGCACGCGTTGCACAGCGTGCCCGGCCCATCGGGCCCGGCCCGCCACTGCGGTGTCTCCATCGTGTGGCAGTGGCGGCAGGGGCCCTCGTGCCCGCCGCGCTGCCGCCCCGCCAATCGCCGCCGGCCTCCGCTGCCATTGCCTGAGCCGAATTTGCCCACGTTGTTGCCGTCGTAACCGAGTACTTTCCTGAAGTTGCCGCCATCGTCTTCCTCGAGACTGAGTTTCCGGAGTTTGTTGGCATTGTCATAACTGAATTCACCAAAGTCGCCGGCATTGATACCGTGCGTGTCGTGGACAGCCGGCGCCGCCGCCACTGGAGTTGACGGCAAAGTCAGAAACGGGTGCGACCAGGGCCGCTTGCGCACATTGACGGCTTGGCGGCGCGGCTTCGTCGGGACATGCCAGTAGAGGAAAGAGGAGGCCTTATCCGACGACTCGGATTCCCAGGACGTCGACGAGAGGCTGCAGTCGGCGGATGTTGCTGCTGGGTACGAGTTACCGGCGGCGGCGACCATGCTTTTCAGGTCCAGCACACCGTGATCCTCCCCCGCGGCACTCGGCGAGTACCCCAGCAGCCGGGCTTCTTCGTGCGGCGGCGGCGACGGCGACGAGCAGTCGATTCCGAGTGCCTCTAGAACCTTGTCGTCCAACGTCGGTATATACAGCAGGACTTCGTCGAGCAGATCGTCGGGACAGCACAACGGAGCTGCATAATCAGTTTCTTCTTCGTCTTCTTCGGAGATTGAGACGTCATCTAGGAACGATGCTGGCTTCCGCATGCGATGGCGGCGGCTACCACGAAACTTTTTTTCACGCTAGAGAGCAGCCGTGACGAACGAACAGATAGATAGGCCAGGGCAGATCAATCTCAACAAATCGTATCCCATATTTTTCTCTCAAACGGTTGGAAATCTTACGCATGTAGACGTGTTGTAGTCCAAGTCCAGCCAACGAGTTCGTATTGCTTCTTTTACGTGAACAGCTAGCTGTGCGCAGACAAAACCGGACGAACCGTGCATGACTCCAGGATCGACCCGTACGGCCGTTTTTCTGATTGTACATAAGACCCGTTTCCGTGATGTGTCAAATAAATTTGTTCATTTTTTTGTGGGAAAATAAATTTGTTAATTTTTTTTTTTTTTGCGAAACACAGTACAGACGCTCACATACACGCGCATACACTCACCCCTATGAACGCACACACGCACACCCTACCCCTATGAGCACGTCCGAGAGACTGAGCCGGCGGATTGAGTCTTGAGATTGACGAAGTCACCACGGGCGCCTCGCTGTCGACGGGAACGTCGCCTCCCACTGAAGAATATTTCGTCTAAATGAGAAACACCAGCGTCAAACATGGGTTTGAACTCTGGTGGGCTGGGGTACAACCACCCACCTAACCATCTTTGCCACAGGCAAGTTCTCAAATAAATTTGTTAATTACCATGCGCAGTCAAGACATATTTGGTACGGGGTACGTACAATATTCACGTAGATACATCGTTATAAAAGAGTCCAGGACTACGGTGACTTTTTCAATATAGAGACCCGATCCGCCGGCTCAGTTTTGCGTAGATGCTCACGGGGTTATGCTCAACCAATTGATGGCTTGTTTGAGGGAATTGGATAGCTTGACCAACTCAGTTGTGATTTTGAGACTCGTCTAGCGAGGTGATTTTGGAGCATATACATAATTGTAATGATGAAGTGGAGTTTGAGATTGCCATTATAGAATAAACTCCTTTCACTAGTACAGAACGAGACATCGTATGTCCCTCTATTTAAACGACACGAGTTAGGCGACGGTAATTCGTGCTTTTCACGTGGCTGACACGGCCTGGGCTGCGGCTACCCCGTCAACACTGGTTACAGAGATATTTGAGACTATGTCACTCATATTATTGGCAACGGTTGTAATTTTTGCTCCGTTTCTGATATGGCACTCTATGGCAACAGTTGGCATGGATATATGGATATATGTATACGATGTGATTGGAAATTGCAGTTGCAAACTGGAAGTGCGCATATTCAATGCGGCTGAATTAGGGAGCAATTGAAACCGCCGACGCTCGGCTAATAAAATGAGATTAGAATCACGCGAAACCAGGCAGTTCTCGCATTCTCCCTTCGGTCTCTGCTACGTTCTCTAGCACAACCACCATGGCCGACATTTTGTAGCAGAACGAGGAGGTCCCAAGCGACGAAGCGAGCGGTGAAGACACCGAGGGCTACGTCCCATGGTGGGATCAAGGGGCGCCGTCAGACTCGGGCCCGCCAGAGGACTCAGACCCACCGTCTTCGAACGAAGAAGAATACGACTCTGGCAAGGAGGAGACGCCGGAGTACGAGGACCCGCCAGAGACTCGGACCCACTGTATTCGAGCGGCAAAGAAGACGAATCCAACGAGGAGCACGCGCCTGAGGAGGAGGAGCACGCGCTGGAGGAAGAGGCGCCCAAGGAGCACACGGCGGAGGAGGAGGCGCACGCGCCGAAGGAGGAGCAGAAGAAAGAGTCAACCGGTAAGAAGAGACGTCATGCCGAGTATGACAATGGTGCGAAGGAAGGGCGGAAGAAGAACAAGTAGAGTAGATAGTAGTTCTTCTGTAGTTCTGTACATTATTATTGTTCTTGTTCTGCATTGTTCGAAACAGGCCCAGCCGGTCAGTGACCAAATTAAAGGATATGGTTATTTGGGCACCTCCGTTTCCGATGTGGCACTTGTACTATAAATGCTAGATACCGGCAACCCTAATGCTCACTCTCACTCTCACCGATCTGAACACAATGTGGCGGCGGCTCCTAGTAGCGTGGCAAGATCTAACCCTCACTCTCTGATACGTCTCCAACGTATCCATAATTTCTGCTGTTCCATGCTTATATTATACCATTTGCTACATGTTTTATATACACTTCGTATCACTTTTATGCATTTTCTGGGACTAACCTATTAACAAGATGCCACAGTGCCAGTTCCCTGTTTTCTGCTGTTTTTGGTTTCAGAAAGTTACTTCTGGAAATATTCTCGGAATTGCACGAAACAAAAGGCCAGGTCCCTATTTTTCCAGCACGTACACGGAGTCCGAAGGAGAGACGAAGAGAGCCACGAGGTGGCCAAACCACCAGGCGCGGCAGTGGGCCCAGCCGCGCCTGGTGGTTTGGGCCCCTCGGGGGTCCGCCGACATCGCCCCTTCGCCTATTTATTCCCCGAGACGCGAAAACCCTAAAACACCGAGCCTTTCATCCAGAACATATTCGCTGCCGCCGCCGTCGTCAACCCTAACTCGGGGGGTTCTGAAGCTCTTCCCGGCACCCTGCCGGAGAGGGGAATCATCACCGGAGGGCTCTACATCGCCATGCCCGCCTCCGGAGTGATGCGTGAGTAGTTCATCCTTGGACTATGGGTCCATAGCAGTAGCTAGATGGTTGTCTTCTCCACTTGTGCCATCATGTTTAGATCTTGTGAGCTGCCTATCATGATCAAGATCATCTTATTGTAATGCTACATGTTGTGTTTGCTGGGATCTGACTTATATTGATACCTATGTGGAGCTGAATATTATATTATCATGTCTATGTCATTTGTGATCTTGCATGCTCTCCGTTACTTGTTGAAGCCTTGGCCAAGTGAATACTTGTAACTCCAAGAGGGGGTATTTATGCATGATAGTTGGGTTCAACCTCTATTTAACCTGGGATAGTGACAGCAAGTTCTAAGGTTGTAGATGTGTTGTTGCCACTAGGGGTAAAACAGCAATGCTTTATTCAAGGATGAATGTATTGTTTACATTACGCACATTACTTAATGCAATTGTCTGTTGCTTGCAACTTAATACTGGAAGGGGTACGGATGTTAACCGGAAAGTGGACTATTTAGGCATAGATGCATGCTGGATAGCGGTCTATGTACTTTGTCGTAATGCCCAAATGAATCTCATAGTAGACACCACAGCTCACACATGCATGTTATATGCACTTATCAATTGTCAATTGCCCAGCTGTAATTTGTTTACCCAGCATGTTAGTTATCTTATTGGAGAGACACCACTAGTGAACTGTGGACCCCGGTCCATTCTTTTACATCTGAAATACAATCTACTGCAATCATTGTTCTCTACTGTTTTATGCAAACAAACATCATTTTCCATTCGATACGTTTAACCCTTTGTTTTCAGCAAGCCGGTGAGATTGACAACCTCACTGTTAAGTTGGGGCAAAGTAATTTGATTGTGTTGTGCAGGTTCCACGTTGGCACCGGAATCCCTGGTGTTGCGCCGCACTACACTCCTTCACCAACACCTTCGAAGCAAACTACTGGTTGATTAAACCTTGGTTTCATACTGAGGGAAAACTTACTGCTGCACTCATCATACCTTCCTCTTGGGGTTCCCAACTGACGTGTGACGTACAAGCATTGTTTCTGGCACTATTAACTTAGAGCCACCAACACGTTTTCTGGCGCCGTTGCCGGGGAAAACCGAATTGCTTCTGCAAGGGGAGTCTCTCACACCCAATCTCTTTACTTTGTTATTTGTCTTGCTTAGTTTATTTTTATTTAGTCTTGTTTGCTCTCTTTATCAAAAACACAAAAAAATTAGTTACTTGTTTAATTCAGTTTGATTTTGTTTTTCAAAATGAGTACTCCTGAGAACACTAAGTTGTGTGACTTCACTAGCACAAACAACAATGATTTCATATGCACTCCTATTGCTCCACCTGCTTCTACAGCAGAATTTTATGAAATTAAACCTGCTCTATTAAATCTTGTTATGAAAGAGCAATTTTCTGGTGTTAGTACTGATGATGCTGCTGCCCATCTTAATAACTTTGTTGAACTTTGTGAAATGCAAAAGTATAAGGATATGGATGGGGATATTATAAAACTGAAACTTTTTCCTTTCTCCTTGAGAGGAAGAGCTAAAGAATGGTTGCTTTCTTTGCCTAGAAATAGTATTAATTCTTGGACAAAATGCAAAGATGCTTTCATAGGGAAATATTATCCTCCTGCTAAGATTATATCCTTGAGAAGTAGCATTATGAATTTTAAACAACTTGATAATGAACATGTTGCTCAAGCTTGGGAAAGAATGAAATCTTTGGTGAAGAATTGTCCCACTCATGGACTGACTACTTGGATGATCATCCAAACCTTTTATGCAGGATTAAATTTTTCCTCAAGGAACTTATTGGATTCAGCCTCTGGAGGAACCTTTATGTCCATCACTTTAGGTGCAGCAACAAAGCTACTTGATGATATGATGATCAACTATTCCGAATGGCACACCGAAAGAGCTCCTCAAGGTAAGAAGGTAAATTCTGTTGAAGAAACCTCCTCTTTGAGTGATAAGATTGATGCTATTATGTCTATGCTTGTGAATGGTAGATCTCATGTTGATCCTAATAATGTTCCTTTAGCTTCATTGGTTGCTCAAGAAGAGCATGTTGATGTAAACTTCATTAAAAACAACAACTTCAACAACAATGCTTATAGGAATAATTTTGGTAGCAACAATTATAAGCCTTATCCTTCAAATGGTTATGGCAATTCTTATGGTAATTCCTACAGCAACAATAGAAGTGTGTCCTCTGATCTTGAAGCTATGCTTAAAGAATTTATTAGCACACAAAAAGCTTTCAATAAAACTGTTGAGGAAAAGTTTGAAAAAATTGATGATCTTGCTCTAAAGTTGATAGTCTTGCTCATGATGTTGAAATTCTAAAACTGAAAGTTATGCCTAATGAAGTTAAAGATATTAAGTCATTTGCTACAGCAAATGCCATCCAAGTTCGAATTGATAATAATATTAGGATGTTGGCTGAATTGCATGCTAGGTGGGAAAAAGAGGAAGAACTTGAAAAAGAGAATAGTATAGTTAGAGTTTGTACTATCACCACCACTAGTAATGCTAATGTTTCACATGCTAGTAAACCTCCTACTATTGATGGTAATGTTATTGGTGTTGGTAATGTCTCTACTACTTCTGCAAAGCGTTTGAAATTGCCTAAAACTGCTGAAACTTTTTCTGATAAAAGTGCTGAAATTTTTCAAACTATTGGAGACAATGGTTCCACCACCATTGACAATAATGATTTTGATTTTGATGATTGTAACATCTCTGAAGTTATTATGTTCTTGCAAAAATTAGCTAGAAGTCCCAATGCTAGCACTATTAATTTGGCTTTTACAAAGCATATTACAAATGCTCTTTTGCAAGCTAGGGAGGAGAAGTTGAAACTTAAAGCTTCTATTCCTAGGAAATTAGAAGATGGTTGGGAACCCATCATTAAGGTAAAGGTGAATGATTTTTATTGCAATGCCTTGTGTGATCTTGGTGCAAGTGTTTCAGTTTTGCCCAAGAAGCTTTATGATATTCTTGATTTGCCACCTTTGGAACATTGTTATTTGGATGTTTTTCTCGCTGATAATGCTATGAAGAAACCTTTGGGGCGAGTTAATGATGTTTTTATTACGGTAAAAATAACCTTGTCCCCGTTGATTTTATTGTTATGGATATTGAATGCAATGCATCTTGTCCTATTGTTTTGGGAAGACCTTTTCTTCGAACTGTTGGTGCCATCATTGATATGAAAGAAGGTAATATAAGGTACCAATTTCCTCTCAAGAAAGGTATGGAACACTTCCCTAGGAAGAGAATGAAGTTACCTTTTGACTCTATTGTTAGAGCAAGTTATGATGTTGATGCTTCTTCTCTTGACACTTGATTTTCACTTTCTGCGCCTAGCTGAAAGGCGTTAAAGAAAAGCGCTTATGGGAGACAACCCATCGTTTTTATTTGCTGTTATTTTTGTTTTCTTTGAGTCAAGGAGTTTTGTTACTTCTGTAGCAACTCCTTTGTATCTTTATTTTATCGCAATGTTGTGCCAAGTAAAGTTCTATATTGAAAGTTGATGCAAGATTTGGATTTCTGCGCAGTGACAGATTTTTAGCTGTCACGGATTTGAGCTTATCTCCCTGTAGAAAATTCAAAAAATTCTGAGAAAAATCACGCATATTCCTGAGATATGTACGCAACTTTCATTATTTTAGGCCAGATCCATCTGAGCAACTTAAGTGCCTCGAAAAAATTCGTCATTCCAGACTGTTCTGTTTTTGACAGATTCTGCCTTTTGTTTTGCATTCGCTCTTTTACTGTGTTTGTGTGGATTTCTTTGCTCCACAAAGCATTGGTGGCTGTAGCTAATGTCCAGAAGCTTTGGGATTGATTGTATCATTACAGAATATGAGAATTTTTGATTATGCACTAACCCTCTAATGAGAACTGTCTTGAGTTTGGTGTGAAGGAAGTTTTCAAGGATCAAGCGAGAAGGGTGATATTATGTGATCAAGAAGAGTGAAAAGCCTAAGCTTGGGGATGCCCCCGTGGTTCATCCCAACCATATTCAGAGAGACTCAAGCGTCTAAGCTTGGGGATGCCCAAGGCATCCCCTTCTTCATCAACAAACTTATCAGGTCATCTCTAGTGAAACTATATTTTAATTCTTTCACATCTTATGCGCTTTACTTGGAGCGTCTGTGTGTTTTTATTTTTGTTTTTGTTTGAATAAATTCGGATCCTAGCAATCCTTGTGTGGGAGAGAGACACGCTCCGCTTTTTCATGTGAATACTCATGTTCTTCACTTATATTTGTTGAGTATTCTTAACTAGCTACTGCAGTGCTTTTAGCTCCTGTTTTTCATGCATCTCTTCGAGCTGTTAGCACTTGTTTATAAATACTCTCTTGCTGCATTATATTATCATTTGGAGAGTTTATGTTTAAATAAATTATTGGTGTTTGTTTGGAAGAAAGAAAATGCTACATGTAGTAGTTGGTATTGGAAAAGACATATGCATTCTTGTAGATCATTGTCTTGTTTTGATTTGATGCTTTGCAATTGTTTTGAGCTCTCAAGTAGATCATGTTTAAGCTCTTGCATCATGTAGTTAAAGCCTAGTAGTGGAGAACTACCGTAGAGCTTGTTGAGACTTGGGATGCATATTTGTTCTCTCTAAGGTCTAGATATTTTCTGGTAAAATGTTTGAGCAACAAGGAAGACAGTGTAGAGTCTTATAATACTTGCAATATGTTTTTATGTGATTCTTGCTGTACCGGTTTATACTTGTGTTTGCTTCAAACAACCTTGCTAGCCTAAACTCTGTACTGAGAGGGAATGCTTCTCGTGCATCCAAAACTTGAGCCAAAACCCATGCCATTTGTGTCCACCATACCTACCTACTATGTGGTATTTCCTGCCATTCCAAGTAAATATTTCATGTGCTACCTTTAAACTATTCAAAACTTTATTACTCCTTATTTGTGTCAATGTTTTATAGCTCATGAGGAAGTATGTGGTGTTTTATCTTTCAATCTTGTCATTTACTTCTGACAGACTTTCACCTGGACTAGTGGCATATACATCCGCTTATCCAATAATTTGCAAAAAGAGCTGGCAACGGGGTGCCCAGCCCCAATTAATTACAACTTTCATTAATAATTCTCTTCACATGTTTTGCCCTGATTTATCAGTAAGCAACTTAATTTTGCAATAGACACTCCTCCATGGTATGTGAATGTTGGAAGGCACCCGAGGATTCGGTTAGCCATGGCTTGTGTAAGCAAAAGGTTGGGAGGAGTGTCATCTATAAAGAAACTAAAATACATGTGTAAACAAAAGAGAAGAGGGATGATCTACCTTGCTGGTAGAGATAACGTCCTTCATGGGAGCCGCTCTTTGAAAGTCTGGTTGACAAGGGGGTTAGAGTGCCCACTACCATTCGTTGACAACAACAAACACCTCTCAAATACTTATTTTGTGCTCTCTATATGCTTTCGAAAACTTAAAAAGCTCTAGCACATGATTTAATCCCTGCTTCCCTCTGCGAAGGGCCTATCTTTTACTTTATGTTGAGTCAGTTTACCTACTCCTTTCTATCTTAGAAGCAAACACTTGTGTCAACTTTGTGTGCATTGATTCTTACATATTTACTTATTGCACTTGTTATATTGCTTTATGTTGACAACTATCCATGAGATATACATGTTACAAGTTGAAAGCAAATGCTGAAACTTAATCATCCTTTGTGTTGCTTCAATGCCTTTTACTTTGAATCTATTGCTTTATGAGTTACCTCTTATGCAAAACTTTTTGATGCTTGTCTTGAAAGTACTATTCATGAAAAGTTTTTGCTTATATGATTCATTGTTTACTCTTTATCTATTTGTTAGCAAACTATAGATCATTGCTTTGAGTCACTTCATTCATGACATGAGCCTTGCAATATATTGATCAAGATTGTGTGAAAGCATGTCTCCTCAGAAATTATTTGTTGTTATCGTTTTACCTACTCGAGGACGAGTAGAACTAAGCTTGGGGATGCTTGATACGTCTCCAACGTATCCATAATTTCTGCTGTTCCATGCTTATATTATACCATTTGCTACATGTTTTATATACACTTCGTATCACTTTTATGCATTTTCTGGGACTAACCTATTAACAAGATGCCACAGTGCCAGTTCCCTGTTTTCTGCTGTTTTTGGTTTCAGAAAGTTACTTCTGGAAATATTCTCGGAATTGCACGAAACAAAAGGCCAGTCCCTATTTTTCCAGCACGTACACGGAGTCCGAAGAGAGACGAAGGAGCCACGAGGTGGCCAAACCACAGGGGCGCGGCAGTGGGCCCCAGCCGCGCCTGGTGGTTTGGGCCCCTCGGGGGTCCGCCGACATCGCCCCTTCGCCTATTTATTCCCCGAGACGCGAAAACCCTAAAACACCGAGCCTTTCATCCAGAACATATTCGCTGCCGCCGCCGTCGTCAACCCTAACTCGGGGGGTTCTGAAGCTCTTCCCGGCACCCTGCCGGAGAGGGGAATCATCACCGGAGGGCTCTACATCGCCATGCCCGCCTCCGGAGTGATGCGTGAGTAGTTCATCCTTGGACTATGGGTCCATAGCAGTAGCTAGATGGTTGTCTTCTCCACTTGTGCCATCATGTTTAGATCTTGTGAGCTGCCTATCATGATCAAGATCATCTTATTGTAATGCTACATGTTGTGTTTGCTGGGATCTGACTTATATTGATACCTATGTGGAGCTGAATATTATATTATCATGTCTATGTCATTTGTGATCTTGCATGCTCTCCGTTACTTGTTGAAGCCTTGGCCAGTGAATACTTGTAACTCCAAGAGGGGGTATTTATGCATGATAGTTGGGTTCAACCTCTATTTAACCTGGGATAGTGACAGCAAGTTCTAAGGTTGTAGATGTGTTGTTGCCACTAGGGGTAAAACAGCAATGCTTTATTCAAGGATGAATGTATTGTTTACATTACGCACATTACTTAATGCAATTGTCTGTTGCTTGCAACTTAATACTGGAAGGGGTACGGATGTTAACCGGAAAGTGGACTATTTAGGCATAGATGCATGCTGGATAGCGGTCTATGTACTTTGTCGTAATGCCCAAATGAATCTCATAGTAGACACCACAGCTCACACATGCATGTTATATGCACTTATCAATTGTCAATTGCCCAGCTGTAATTTGTTTACCCAGCATGTTAGTTATCTTATTGGAGAGACACCACTAGTGAACTGTGGACCCCGGTCCATTCTTTTACATCTGAAATACAATCTACTGCAATCATTGTTCTCTACTGTTTTATGCAAACAAACATCATTTCCATTCGATACGTTTAACCCTTTGTTTTCAGCAAGCCGGTGAGATTGACAACCTCACTGTTAAGTTGGGGCAAAGTAATTTGATTGTGTTGTGCAGGTTCCACGTTGGCACCGGAATCCCTGGTGTTGCGCCGCACTACACTCCCTACCAACACCTTCGAAGCAAACCTCGTTTTCCTACTCCGGGATAAACCTTGGTTTCATACTGAGGGAAAACTTACTGCTGCACTCATCATACCTTCCTCTTGGGGTTCCCAACTGACGTGTGACGTACAAGCATC